>OY804583.1:101900055-102535509 GCA_963680875.1 Bathymodiolus brooksi
TTGGTAGACTTGTTGTGTCTGTTCTAACCGTAGTTTGCAGACTTTTTGTGTCTGTTCAAACCGTAGTTTGTAGACTTGTTGTGTCTGTTCTAACCGTAGTTTGTAGACTTGTTTGTCTGTTCTAACCGTAGTTGGTAGACTTGTTGTGTCTGTTCTAACCGTAGTTTGCAGACTTGTTGTGTCTGTTCTAACCGTAGTTTGTAGACTTGTTGTGTCTGTTCTAACCGTAGTTTGTAGACTTGTTGTATCTGTTCTAACCGTAGTTTGTAGACTTGTTGTGTCTGTTCTAACCGTAGTTGGTAGACTTGTTGTGTCTGTTCTAACCGTAGTTTGTAGACTTGTTGTGTAAGTTCTAACAGTAGTTGGTAGGCTTGTTGTGTCTGTTCTAACCGTAGTTTGTAGACTTGTTGTATCTGTTCTAACCGTAGTTTGTAGACTTGTTGTGTCTGTTCTAACCGTAGTTTGCAGACTTGTTGTGTCTGTTCTAACCGTAGTTTGTAGACTTGTTGTGTCTGTTCTAACAGTAGTTGGTAGACTTGCTGTGTCTGTTCTAACAGTAGTTGGTAGACTTGTTGTGTCTGTTCTAACCGTAGTTGATAGACTTGTCGTGTCTGTTCTAACCGTAGTTGTTAGACTTGTTGTGTAAGTTCTAACAGTAGTTGGTAGACTTGTTGTGTTTGTTCTCACCGTAGTTGTTAGACTTGTTGTGTCTGTTCTAACCGTAGTTGTTAGACTTGTTGTGTTTGTTCTAACTGTAGTTGTTAGACTTGTTGTGTAAGTTCTAACAGTAGTTGTTAGACTTGTTGTGTCTGTTCTAACGTAGTTGGTAGAATTGTTGTGTCTGTTCTAACCGTAGTTGGTAGACTTGTTGTGTAAGTTCTAACAGTAGTTGGTAGACTTGTTGTGTCTGTTCTAACCTTAGTTGTTAGACTTGTTGTGTCTGTTCTAACCGTAGTTGTTAGACTTGTTGTGTCTGTTCTAACCGTAGTTGTTAGACTTGTTGTGTAAGTTCTAACAGTAGTTGGTAGATTTGTTGTGTCTGTTCTAACCTTAGTTGTTAGACTTGTTGTGTCTGTTCTAACCGTAGTTGTTAGATTTGTTGTGTTTGTTCTAACCGTAGTTGGTAGACTTGTTGTGTCTTTTCTAACCTTAGTTGTTAGACTTGTTGTGTCTGTTCTAACCGTAGTTGTTAGACTTGTTGTGTAAGTTCTAACAGTAGTTGGTAGACTTGTTGTGTCTGTTCTAACCTTAGTTGTTAGACTTGTTGTGTCTGTTCTAACCGTAGTTGTTAGACTTGTTGTGTCTGTTCTAACCGTAGTTGTTAGACTTGTTGTGTTTGTTCTAACCGTAGTTGTTAGACTTGTTGTGTAAGTTCTAACAGTAGTTGTTAGACTTGTTGTGTCTGTTCTAACGTAGTTGGTAGACTTGTTGTGTCTGTTCTAACCGTAGTTGTTAGACTTGTTGTGTCTGTTCTAACCGTAGTTGTTAGACTTGTTGTGTTTGTTCTAACCGTAGTTGTTAGACTTGTTGTGTAAGTTCTAACAGTAGTTGTTAGACTTGTTGTGTCTGTTCTAACCGTAGTTGGTAGACTTGTTGTGTCTGTTCTAACCGTAGTTGTTAGACTTGTTGTGTCTGTTCTAACCGTAGTTGTTTGACTTGTTGTGTAAGTTCTAACAGTAGTTTGTAGGCTTGTTGTGTCTGTTCTAACCGTAGTTGGTAGACTTGTTGTGTCTGTTCTAACCGTAGTTTGCAGACTTGTTGTGTCTGTTCTAACCGTAGTTGGTAGACTTGTTGTGTAAGTTCTAACAGTAGTTTGTAGGCTTCTTGTGTCTGTTCTAACCGTAGTTGTTTGACTTGTTGTGTAAGTTCTAACAGTAGTTTGTAGACTTGTTGTGTTTGTTCTAACCGTAGTTTGTAGACTTGTTGTGTCTGTTCTAACCGTAGTTGTTAGACTTGTTGTGTAAGTTCTAACCGTAGTTGGTAGACTTGTTGTGTCTGTTCTAACCGTAGTTGGTAGACTTGTTGTGTCTGTTCTAATCGTAGTTTGCAGACTTTTTGTGTCTGTTCTAACGTAGTTTGTAGACTTGTTGTGTCTGTTCTAACCGTAGTTTGTAGACTTGTTTGTCTGTTCTAACCGTAGTTGGTAGACTTGTTGTGTCTGTTCTAACCGTAGTTTGCAGACTTGTTGTGTCTGTTCTAACCGTAGTTTGTAGACTTGTTGTGTCTGTTCTAACGTAGTTTGTAGACTTGTTGTATCTGTTCTAACCGTAGTTTGTAGACTTGTTGTGTCTGTTCTAACCGTAGTTGGTAGACTTGTTGTGTCTGTTCTAACCGTAGTTTGTAGACTTGTTGTGTAAGTTCTAACAGTAGTTGGTAGACTTGTTGTGTCTGTTCTAACCGTAGTTTGTAGACTTGTTGTATCTGTTCTAACCGTAGTTTGTAGACTTGTTGTGTCTGTTCTAACCGTAGTTTGCAGACTTGTTGTGTCTGTTCTAACCGTAGTTTGTAGACTTGTTGTGTCTGTTCTAACAGTAGTTGGTAGACTTGCTGTGTCTGTTCTAACAGTAGTTGGTAGACTTGTTGTGTCTGTTCTAACCGTAGTTGATAGACTTGTCGTGTCTGTTCTAACCGTAGTTGTTAGACTTGTTGTGTAAGTTCTAACAGTAGTTAGTAGACTTGTTGTGTTTGTTCTCACCGTAGTTGTTAGACTTGTTGTGTAAGTTCTAACCGTAGTTGTTAGACTTGTTGTGTTTGTTCTAACCGTAGTTGTTAGACTTGTTGTGTAAGTTCTAACAGTAGTTGTTAGACTTGTTGTGTCTGTTCTAAGAGTAGTTGGTAGACTTGTTGTGTCTGTTCTAACCGTAGTTGTTAGACTTGTTGTGTCTGTTCTAACCGTAGTTTCTAGACTTGTTGTGTAAGTTCTAACCGTAGTTTGTAGACTTGGTGTGTAAGTTCTAACAGTAGTTGGTGGACCTGTTGTGTAAGTTCTAACCGTAGTTTGTAGACTTGTTGTGTCTGTTCTAACCGTAGTTTGTAGACTTGTTGTGTCTGTTCTAACCGTAGTTTGTAGACTTGTTGTGTTTGTTCTCACCGTAGTTGTTAGACTTGTTGTGTAAGTTCTAACCGTAGTTGTTAGACTTGTTGTGTTTGTTCTAACCGTAGTTTGTAGACTTGTTGTGTCTGTTCTAACCGTAGTTGTTAGACTTGTTGTGTAAGTTCTAACCGTAGTTGGTAGACTTGTTGTGTCTGTTCTAACCGTAGTTGGTAGACTTGTTGTGTCTGTTCTAACCGTAGTTTGCAGACTTTTTGTGTCTGTTCAAACCGTAGTTTGTAGACTTGTTGTGTCTGTTCTAACCGTAGTTTGTAGACTTGTTTGTCTGTTCTAACCGTAGTTGGTAGACTTGTTGTGTCTGTTCTAACCGTAGTTTGCAGACTTGTTGTGTCTGTTCTAACCGTAGTTTGTAGACTTGTTGTGTCTGTTCTAACCGTAGTTTGTAGACTTGTTGTATCTGTTCTAACCGTAGTTTGTAGACTTGTTGTGTCTGTTCTAACCGTAGTTGGTAGACTTGTTGTGTCTGTTCTAACCGTAGTTTGTAGACTTGTTGTGTAAGTTCTAACAGTAGTTGGTAGGCTTGTTGTGTCTGTTCTAACCGTAGTTTGTAGACTTGTTGTATCTGTTCTAACCGTAGTTTGTAGACTTGTTGTGTCTGTTCTAACCGTAGTTTGCAGACTTGTTGTGTCTGTTCTAACCGTAGTTTGTAGACTTGTTGTGTCTGTTCTAACAGTAGTTGGTAGACTTGCTGTGTCTGTTCTAACAGTAGTTGGTAGACTTGTTGTGTCTGTTCTAACCGTAGTTGATAGACTTGTCGTGTCTGTTCTAACCGTAGTTGTTAGACTTGTTGTGTAAGTTCTAACAGTAGTTGGTAGACTTGTTGTGTTTGTTCTCACCGTAGTTGTTAGACTTGTTGTGTCTGTTCTAACCGTAGTTGTTAGACTTGTTGTGTTTGTTCTAACTGTAGTTGTTAGACTTGTTGTGTAAGTTCTAACAGTAGTTGTTAGACTTGTTGTGTCTGTTCTAACGTAGTTGGTAGAATTGTTGTGTCTGTTCTAACCGTAGTTGGTAGACTTGTTGTGTAAGTTCTAACAGTAGTTGGTAGACTTGTTGTGTCTGTTCTAACCTTAGTTGTTAGACTTGTTGTGTCTGTTCTAACCGTAGTTGTTAGACTTGTTGTGTCTGTTCTAACCGTAGTTGTTAGACTTGTTGTGTAAGTTCTAACAGTAGTTGGTAGATTTGTTGTGTCTGTTCTAACCTTAGTTGTTAGACTTGTTGTGTCTGTTCTAACCGTAGTTGTTAGATTTGTTGTGTTTGTTCTAACCGTAGTTGGTAGACTTGTTGTGTCTTTTCTAACCTTAGTTGTTAGACTTGTTGTGTCTGTTCTAACCGTAGTTGTTAGACTTGTTGTGTAAGTTCTAACAGTAGTTGGTAGACTTGTTGTGTCTGTTCTAACCTTAGTTGTTAGACTTGTTGTGTCTGTTCTAACCGTAGTTGTTAGACTTGTTGTGTCTGTTCTAACCGTAGTTGTTAGACTTGTTGTGTTTGTTCTAACCGTAGTTGTTAGACTTGTTGTGTAAGTTCTAACAGTAGTTGTTAGACTTGTTGTGTCTGTTCTAACGTAGTTGGTAGACTTGTTGTGTCTGTTCTAACCGTAGTTGTTAGACTTGTTGTGTCTGTTCTAACCGTAGTTGTTAGACTTGTTGTGTTTGTTCTAACCGTAGTTGTTAGACTTGTTGTGTAAGTTCTAACAGTAGTTGTTAGACTTGTTGTGTCTGTTCTAACCGTAGTTGGTAGACTTGTTGTGTCTGTTCTAACCGTAGTTGTTAGACTTGTTGTGTCTGTTCTAACCGTAGTTGTTTGACTTGTTGTGTAAGTTCTAACAGTAGTTTGTAGGCTTGTTGTGTCTGTTCTAACCGTAGTTGGTAGACTTGTTGTGTCTGTTCTAACCGTAGTTTGCAGACTTGTTGTGTCTGTTCTAACCGTAGTTGGTAGACTTGTTGTGTAAGTTCTAACAGTAGTTTGTAGGCTTCTTGTGTCTGTTCTAACCGTAGTTGTTTGACTTGTTGTGTAAGTTCTAACAGTAGTTTGTAGACTTGTTGTGTTTGTTCTAACCGTAGTTTGTAGACTTGTTGTGTCTGTTCTAACCGTAGTTGTTAGACTTGTTGTGTAAGTTCTAACCGTAGTTGGTAGACTTGTTGTGTCTGTTCTAACCGTAGTTGGTAGACTTGTTGTGTCTGTTCTAATCGTAGTTTGCAGACTTTTTGTGTCTGTTCTAACGTAGTTTGTAGACTTGTTGTGTCTGTTCTAACCGTAGTTTGTAGACTTGTTTGTCTGTTCTAACCGTAGTTGGTAGACTTGTTGTGTCTGTTCTAACCGTAGTTTGCAGACTTGTTGTGTCTGTTCTAACCGTAGTTTGTAGACTTGTTGTGTCTGTTCTAACGTAGTTTGTAGACTTGTTGTATCTGTTCTAACCGTAGTTTGTAGACTTGTTGTGTCTGTTCTAACCGTAGTTGGTAGACTTGTTGTGTCTGTTCTAACCGTAGTTTGTAGACTTGTTGTGTAAGTTCTAACAGTAGTTGGTAGACTTGTTGTGTCTGTTCTAACCGTAGTTTGTAGACTTGTTGTATCTGTTCTAACCGTAGTTTGTAGACTTGTTGTGTCTGTTCTAACCGTAGTTTGCAGACTTGTTGTGTCTGTTCTAACCGTAGTTTGTAGACTTGTTGTGTCTGTTCTAACAGTAGTTGGTAGACTTGCTGTGTCTGTTCTAACAGTAGTTGGTAGACTTGTTGTGTCTGTTCTAACCGTAGTTGATAGACTTGTCGTGTCTGTTCTAACCGTAGTTGTTAGACTTGTTGTGTAAGTTCTAACAGTAGTTAGTAGACTTGTTGTGTTTGTTCTCACCGTAGTTGTTAGACTTGTTGTGTAAGTTCTAACCGTAGTTGTTAGACTTGTTGTGTTTGTTCTAACCGTAGTTGTTAGACTTGTTGTGTAAGTTCTAACAGTAGTTGTTAGACTTGTTGTGTCTGTTCTAAGAGTAGTTGGTAGACTTGTTGTGTCTGTTCTAACCGTAGTTGTTAGACTTGTTGTGTCTGTTCTAACCGTAGTTTCTAGACTTGTTGTGTAAGTTCTAACCGTAGTTTGTAGACTTGGTGTGTAAGTTCTAACAGTAGTTGGTGGACCTGTTGTGTAAGTTCTAACCGTAGTTTGTAGACTTGTTGTGTCTGTTCTAACCGTAGTTTGTAGACTTGTTGTGTCTGTTCTAACCGTAGTTTGTAGACTTGTTGTGTTTGTTCTCACCGTAGTTGTTAGACTTGTTGTGTAAGTTCTAACCGTAGTTGTTAGACTTGTTGTGTTTGTTCTAACCGTAGTTGTTAGACTTGTTGTGTAAGTTCTAACAGTAGTTGTTAGACTTGTTGTGTCTGTTCTAACGTAGTTGGTAGAATTGTTGTGTCTGTTCTAACCGTAGTTGGTAGACTTGTTGTGTAAGTTCTAACAGTAGTTGGTAGACTTGTTGTGTCTGTTCTAACCTTAGTTGTTAGACTTGTTGTGTCTGTTCTAACCGTAGTTGTTAGACTTGTTGTGTCTGTTCTAACCGTAGTTGTTAGACTTGTTGTGTAAGTTCTAACAGTAGTTGGTAGATTTGTTGTGTCTGTTCTAACCTTAGTTGTTAGACTTGTTGTGTCTGTTCTAACCGTAGTTGTTAGATTTGTTGTGTTTGTTCTAACCGTAGTTGGTAGACTTGTTGTGTCTTTTCTAACCTTAGTTGTTAGACTTGTTGTGTCTGTTCTAACCGTAGTTGTTAGACTTGTTGTGTAAGTTCTAACAGTAGTTGGTAGACTTGTTGTGTCTGTTCTAACCTTAGTTGTTAGACTTGTTGTGTCTGTTCTAACCGTAGTTGTTAGACTTGTTGTGTCTGTTCTAACCGTAGTTGTTAGACTTGTTGTGTTTGTTCTAACCGTAGTTGTTAGACTTGTTGTGTAAGTTCTAACAGTAGTTGTTAGACTTGTTGTGTCTGTTCTAACGTAGTTGGTAGACTTGTTGTGTCTGTTCTAACCGTAGTTGTTAGACTTGTTGTGTCTGTTCTAACCGTAGTTGTTAGACTTGTTGTGTTTGTTCTAACCGTAGTTGTTAGACTTGTTGTGTAAGTTCTAACAGTAGTTGTTAGACTTGTTGTGTCTGTTCTAACCGTAGTTGGTAGACTTGTTGTGTCTGTTCTAACCGTAGTTGTTAGACTTGTTGTGTCTGTTCTAACCGTAGTTGTTTGACTTGTTGTGTAAGTTCTAACAGTAGTTTGTAGGCTTGTTGTGTCTGTTCTAACCGTAGTTGGTAGACTTGTTGTGTCTGTTCTAACCGTAGTTTGCAGACTTGTTGTGTCTGTTCTAACCGTAGTTGGTAGACTTGTTGTGTAAGTTCTAACAGTAGTTTGTAGGCTTCTTGTGTCTGTTCTAACCGTAGTTGTTTGACTTGTTGTGTAAGTTCTAACAGTAGTTTGTAGACTTGTTGTGTTTGTTCTAACCGTAGTTTGTAGACTTGTTGTGTCTGTTCTAACCGTAGTTGTTAGACTTGTTGTGTAAGTTCTAACCGTAGTTGGTAGACTTGTTGTGTCTGTTCTAACCGTAGTTGGTAGACTTGTTGTGTCTGTTCTAATCGTAGTTTGCAGACTTTTTGTGTCTGTTCTAACGTAGTTTGTAGACTTGTTGTGTTTGTTCTCACCGTAGTTGTTAGACTTGTTGTGTAAGTTCTAACCGTAGTTGTTAGACTTGTTGTGTTTGTTCTAACCGTAGTTGTTAGACTTGTTGTGTAAGTTCTAACAGTAGTTGTTAGACTTGTTGTGTCTGTTCTAACGTAGTTGGTAGAATTGTTGTGTCTGTTCTAACCGTAGTTGGTAGACTTGTTGTGTAAGTTCTAACAGTAGTTGGTAGACTTGTTGTGTCTGTTCTAACCTTAGTTGTTAGACTTGTTGTGTCTGTTCTAACCGTAGTTGTTAGACTTGTTGTGTCTGTTCTAACCGTAGTTGTTAGACTTGTTGTGTAAGTTCTAACAGTAGTTGGTAGATTTGTTGTGTCTGTTCTAACCTTAGTTGTTAGACTTGTTGTGTCTGTTCTAACCGTAGTTGTTAGATTTGTTGTGTTTGTTCTAACCGTAGTTGGTAGACTTGTTGTGTCTTTTCTAACCTTAGTTGTTAGACTTGTTGTGTCTGTTCTAACCGTAGTTGTTAGACTTGTTGTGTAAGTTCTAACAGTAGTTGGTAGACTTGTTGTGTCTGTTCTAACCTTAGTTGTTAGACTTGTTGTGTCTGTTCTAACCGTAGTTGTTAGACTTGTTGTGTCTGTTCTAACCGTAGTTGTTAGACTTGTTGTGTTTGTTCTAACCGTAGTTGTTAGACTTGTTGTGTAAGTTCTAACAGTAGTTGTTAGACTTGTTGTGTCTGTTCTAACGTAGTTGGTAGACTTGTTGTGTCTGTTCTAACCGTAGTTGTTAGACTTGTTGTGTCTGTTCTAACCGTAGTTGTTAGACTTGTTGTGTTTGTTCTAACCGTAGTTGTTAGACTTGTTGTGTAAGTTCTAACAGTAGTTGTTAGACTTGTTGTGTCTGTTCTAACCGTAGTTGGTAGACTTGTTGTGTCTGTTCTAACCGTAGTTGTTAGACTTGTTGTGTCTGTTCTAACCGTAGTTGTTTGACTTGTTGTGTAAGTTCTAACAGTAGTTTGTAGGCTTGTTGTGTCTGTTCTAACCGTAGTTGGTAGACTTGTTGTGTCTGTTCTAACCGTAGTTTGCAGACTTGTTGTGTCTGTTCTAACCGTAGTTGGTAGACTTGTTGTGTAAGTTCTAACAGTAGTTTGTAGGCTTCTTGTGTCTGTTCTAACCGTAGTTGTTTGACTTGTTGTGTAAGTTCTAACAGTAGTTTGTAGACTTGTTGTGTTTGTTCTAACCGTAGTTTGTAGACTTGTTGTGTCTGTTCTAACCGTAGTTGTTAGACTTGTTGTGTAAGTTCTAACCGTAGTTGGTAGACTTGTTGTGTCTGTTCTAACCGTAGTTGGTAGACTTGTTGTGTCTGTTCTAATCGTAGTTTGCAGACTTTTTGTGTCTGTTCTAACGTAGTTTGTAGACTTGTTGTGTCTGTTCTAACCGTAGTTTGTAGACTTGTTTGTCTGTTCTAACCGTAGTTGGTAGACTTGTTGTGTCTGTTCTAACCGTAGTTTGCAGACTTGTTGTGTCTGTTCTAACCGTAGTTTGTAGACTTGTTGTGTCTGTTCTAACGTAGTTTGTAGACTTGTTGTATCTGTTCTAACCGTAGTTTGTAGACTTGTTGTGTCTGTTCTAACCGTAGTTGGTAGACTTGTTGTGTCTGTTCTAACCGTAGTTTGTAGACTTGTTGTGTAAGTTCTAACAGTAGTTGGTAGACTTGTTGTGTCTGTTCTAACCGTAGTTTGTAGACTTGTTGTATCTGTTCTAACCGTAGTTTGTAGACTTGTTGTGTCTGTTCTAACCGTAGTTTGCAGACTTGTTGTGTCTGTTCTAACCGTAGTTTGTAGACTTGTTGTGTCTGTTCTAACAGTAGTTGGTAGACTTGCTGTGTCTGTTCTAACAGTAGTTGGTAGACTTGTTGTGTCTGTTCTAACCGTAGTTGATAGACTTGTCGTGTCTGTTCTAACCGTAGTTGTTAGACTTGTTGTGTAAGTTCTAACCGTAGTTGTTAGACTTGTTGTGTTTGTTCTAACCGTAGTTGTTAGACTTGTTGTGTAAGTTCTAACAGTAGTTGTTAGACTTGTTGTGTCTGTTCTAAGAGTAGTTGGTAGACTTGTTGTGTCTGTTCTAACCGTAGTTGTTAGACTTGTTGTGTCTGTTCTAACCGTAGTTTCTAGACTTGTTGTGTAAGTTCTAACCGTAGTTTGTAGACTTGGTGTGTAAGTTCTAACAGTAGTTGGTGGACCTGTTGTGTAAGTTCTAACCGTAGTTTGTAGACTTGTTGTGTCTGTTCTAACCGTAGTTTGTAGACTTGTTGTGTCTGTTCTAACCGTAGTTTGTAGACTTGTTGTGTTTGTTCTCACCGTAGTTGTTAGACTTGTTGTGTAAGTTCTAACCGTAGTTGTTAGACTTGTTGTGTTTGTTCTAACCGTAGTTGTTAGACTTGTTGTGTAAGTTCTAACAGTAGTTGTTAGACTTGTTGTGTCTGTTCTAACGTAGTTGGTAGAATTGTTGTGTCTGTTCTAACCGTAGTTGGTAGACTTGTTGTGTAAGTTCTAACAGTAGTTGGTAGACTTGTTGTGTCTGTTCTAACCTTAGTTGTTAGACTTGTTGTGTCTGTTCTAACCGTAGTTGTTAGACTTGTTGTGTCTGTTCTAACCGTAGTTGTTAGACTTGTTGTGTAAGTTCTAACAGTAGTTGGTAGATTTGTTGTGTCTGTTCTAACCTTAGTTGTTAGACTTGTTGTGTCTGTTCTAACCGTAGTTGTTAGATTTGTTGTGTTTGTTCTAACCGTAGTTGGTAGACTTGTTGTGTCTTTTCTAACCTTAGTTGTTAGACTTGTTGTGTCTGTTCTAACCGTAGTTGTTAGACTTGTTGTGTAAGTTCTAACAGTAGTTGGTAGACTTGTTGTGTCTGTTCTAACCTTAGTTGTTAGACTTGTTGTGTCTGTTCTAACCGTAGTTGTTAGACTTGTTGTGTCTGTTCTAACCGTAGTTGTTAGACTTGTTGTGTTTGTTCTAACCGTAGTTGTTAGACTTGTTGTGTAAGTTCTAACAGTAGTTGTTAGACTTGTTGTGTCTGTTCTAACGTAGTTGGTAGACTTGTTGTGTCTGTTCTAACCGTAGTTGTTAGACTTGTTGTGTCTGTTCTAACCGTAGTTGTTAGACTTGTTGTGTTTGTTCTAACCGTAGTTGTTAGACTTGTTGTGTAAGTTCTAACAGTAGTTGTTAGACTTGTTGTGTCTGTTCTAACCGTAGTTGGTAGACTTGTTGTGTCTGTTCTAACCGTAGTTGTTAGACTTGTTGTGTCTGTTCTAACCGTAGTTGTTTGACTTGTTGTGTAAGTTCTAACAGTAGTTTGTAGGCTTGTTGTGTCTGTTCTAACCGTAGTTGGTAGACTTGTTGTGTCTGTTCTAACCGTAGTTTGCAGACTTGTTGTGTCTGTTCTAACCGTAGTTGGTAGACTTGTTGTGTAAGTTCTAACAGTAGTTTGTAGGCTTCTTGTGTCTGTTCTAACCGTAGTTGTTAGACTTGTTGTGTAAGTTCTAACAGTAGTTTGTAGACTTGTTGTGTTTGTTCTAACCGTAGTTTGTAGACTTGTTGTGTCTGTTCTAACCGTAGTTGTTAGACTTGTTGTGTAAGTTCTAACCGTAGTTGGTAGACTTGTTGTGTCTGTTCTAACCGTAGTTGGTAGACTTGTTGTGTCTGTTCTAACCGTAGTTTGCAGACTTTTTGTGTCTGTTCTAACGTAGTTTGTAGACTTGTTGTGTCTGTTCTAACCGTAGTTTGTAGACTTGTTTGTCTGTTCTAACCGTAGTTGGTAGACTTGTTGTGTCTGTTCTAACCGTAGTTTGCAGACTTGTTGTGTCTGTTCTAACCGTAGTTTGTAGACTTGTTGTGTCTGTTCTAACCGTAGTTTGTAGACTTGTTGTATCTGTTCTAACCGTAGTTTGTAGACTTGTTGTGTCTGTTCTAACCGTAGTTGGTAGACTTGTTGTGTCTGTTCTAACCGTAGTTTGTAGACTTGTTGTGTAAGTTCTAACAGTAGTTGGTAGACTTGTTGTGTCTGTTCTAACCGTAGTTTGTAGACTTGTTGTATCTGTTCTAATCGTAGTTTGTAGACTTGTTGTGTCTGTTCTAACCGTAGTTTGCAGACTTGTTGTGTCTGTTCTAACCGTAGTTTGTAGACTTGTTGTGTCTGTTCTAACAGTAGTTGGTAGACTTGCTGTGTCTGTTCTAACAGTAGTTGGTAGACTTGTTGTGTCTGTTCTAACCGTAGTTGATAGACTTGTCGTGTCTGTTCTAACCTTAGTTGTTAGACTTGTTGTGTAAGTTCTAACAGTAGTTAGTAGACTTGTTGTGTTTGTTCTCACCGTAGTTGTTAGACTTGTTGTGTAAGTTCTAACCGTAGTTGTTAGACTTGTTGTGTTTGTTCTAACCGTAGTTGTTAGACTTGTTGTGTAAGTTCTAACAGTAGTTGTTAGACTTGTTGTGTCTGTTCTAACAGTAGTTGGTAGACTTGTTGTGTCTGTTCTAACCGTAGTTGTTAGACTTGTTGTGTCTGTTCTAACCGTAGTTTCTAGACTTGTTGTGTAAGTTCTAACCGTAGTTTGTAGACTTGGTGTGTAAGTTCTAACAGTAGTTGGTGGACCTGTTGTGTAAGTTCTAACCGTAGTTTGTAGACTTGTTGTGTCTGTTCTAACCGTAGTTTGTAGACTTGTTGTGTCTGTTCTAACCGTAGTTTGTAGAATTGTTGTGTCTGTTCTAACCGTAGTTTGTAGACTTGTTGTGTCTGTTCTAACAGTAGTTGGTAGACTTGTTGTGTAAGTTCTAACAGTAGTTGGTAGACTTGTTGTGTCTGATCTAACCTTAGTTGTTAGACTTGTTGTGTCTGTTCTAACCGTAGTTGTTAGACTTGTTGTGTCTGTTCTAACCGTAGTTGTTAGACTTGTTGTGTAAGTTCTAACAGTAGTTGGTAGATTTGTTGTGTCTGTTCTAACCTTAGTTGTTAGACTTGTTGTGTCTGTTCTAACCGTAGTTGTTAGACTTGTTGTGTTTGTTCTAACCGTAGTTGGTAGACTTGTTGTGTCTGTTCTAACCGTAGTTGTTAGACTTGTTGTGTCTGTTCTAACCGTAGTTGTTAGACTTGTTGTGTAAGTTCTAACAGTAGTTGGTAGACTTGTTGTGTCTGTTCTAACCTTAGTTGTTAGACTTGTTGTGTCTGTTCTAACCGTAGTTGTTAGACTTGTTGTGTCTGTTCTAACGTAGTTGTTAGACTTGTTGTGTTTGTTCTAACCGTAGTTGTTAGACGTGTTGTGTAAGTTCTAACAGTAGTTGTTAGACTTGTTGTGTATGTTCTAACGTAGTTGGTAGACTTGTTGTGTCTGTTCTAACCGTAGTTGTTAGACTTGTTGTGTCTGTTCTAACCGTAGTTGTTAGACTTGTTGTGTTTGTTCTAACCGTAGTTGTTAGACTTGTTGTGTAAGTTCTAACAGTAGTTGTTAGACTTGTTGTGTCTGTTCTAACGTAGTTGGTAGACTTGTTGTGTCTGTTCTAACCGTAGTTGTTAGACTTGTTGTGTCTGTTCTAACCGTAGTTGTTAGACTTGTTGTGTAAGTTCTAACAGTAGTTTGTAGGCTTGTTGTGTCTGTTCTAACCGTAGTTGGTAGACTTGGTGTGTCTGTTCTAACTGTAGTTTGCAGACTTGTTGTGTCTGTTCTAACCGTAGTTGGTAGACTTGTTGTGTAAGTTCTAACAGTAGTTTGTAGGCTTGTTGTGTCTGTTCTAACCGTAGTTTATAGACTTGTTGTGTAAGTTCTAACCTTAGTTGGTAGACTTGTTGTGTCTGTTCTAACAGTAGTTGGGTCACTTGTTGTGTCTGTTCTAACCGTAGTTTGCAGACTTGTTGTGTCTGTTCTAACCGTAGTTTGTAGACTTGTTGTGTCTGTTCTAACCGTAGTTTGTAGACTTGTTGTGTCTGTTCTAACCGTAGTTGGTAGACTTGTTGTGTCTGTTCTAACCGTAGTTTGCAGACTTGTTGTTTCTGTTCTAACCGTAGTTTGTAGACTTGTTGTGTCTGTTCTAACCGTAGTTTGTAGACTTGTTGTATCTGTTCTAACCGTAGTTTGTAGACTTGTTGTGTCTGTTCTAACCGTAGTTGGTAGACTTGCTGTGTCTGTTCTAACCGTAGTTTGTAGACTTGTTGTGTCGGTTCTATCAGTAGTTGGTAGACTTGCTGTGTCTGTTCTAACAGTAGTTGGTAGACTTGTTGTGTCTGTTCTAACCGTAGTTTCTAGACTTGTTGTGTAAGTTCTAACCGTAGTTTGTAGACTTGGTGTGTAAGTTCTAACAGTAGTTGGTAGACCTGTTGTGTAAGTTCTAACCGTAGTTTGTAGACTTGTTGTGTCTGTTCTAACCGTAGTTGTTAGACTTGTTGTGTTTGTTCTAACCGTAGTTGTTAGACGTGTTGTGTAAGTTCTAACAGTAGTTGTTAGACTTGTTGTGTATGTTCTAACGTAGTTGGTAGACTTGTTGTGTCTGTTCTAACCGTAGTTGTTAGACTTGTTGTGTCTGTTCTAACGTAGTTGTTAGACTTGTTGTGTTTGTTCTAACCGTAGTTGTTAGACTTGTTGTGTAAGTTCTAACAGTAGTTGTTAGACTTGTTGTGTCTGTTCTAACGTAGTTGGTAGACTTGTTGTGTCTGTTCTAACCGTAGTTGTTAGACTTGTTGTGTCTGTTCTAACCGTAGTTGTTAGACTTGTTGTGTAAGTTCTAACAGTAGTTTGTAGGCTTGTTGTGTCTGTTCTAACCGTAGTTGGTAGACTTGGTGTGTCTGTTCTAACTGTAGTTTGCAGACTTGTTGTGTCTGTTCTAACCGTAGTTGGTAGACTTGTTGTGTAAGTTCTAACAGTAGTTTGTAGGCTTGTTGTGTCTGTTCTAACCGTAGTTTGTAGACTTGTTGTGTAAGTTCTAACCTTAGTTGGTAGACTTGTTGTGTCTGTTCTAACAGTAGTTGGGTCACTTGTTGTGTCTGTTCTAACCGTAGTTTGCAGACTTGTTGTGTCTTTTCTAACCGTAGTTTGTAGACTTGTTGTGTCTGTTCTAACCGTAGTTGGTAGACTTGTTGTGTCTGTTCTAACCGTAGTTTGCAGACTTGTTGTTTCTGTTCTAACCGTAGTTTGTAGACTTGTTGTGTCTGTTCTAACCGTAGTTTGTAGACTTGTTGTATCTGTTCTAACCGTAGTTTGTAGACTTGTTGTGTCTGTTCTAACCGTAGTTGGTAGACTTGCTGTGTCTGTTCTAACCGTAGTTTGTAGACTTGTTGTGTCGGTTCTATCAGTAGTTGGTAGACTTGCTGTGTCTGTTCTAACAGTAGTTGGTAGACTTGTTGTGTCTGTTCTAACCGTAGTTTCTAGACTTGTTGTGTAAGTTCTAACCGTAGTTTGTAGACTTGGTGTGTAAGTTCTAACAGTAGTTGGTAGACCTGTTGTGTAAGTTCTAACCGTAGTTTGTAGACTTGTTGTGTCTGTTCTAACCGTAGTTTGTAGACTTGTTGTGTTTGTTCTAACCGTAGTTTGTAGACTTGTTGTGTCTGTTCTAACCGTAGTTTGTAGACTTGTTGTGTCTGTTCTAACCGTAGTTTGTAGAATTGTTGTGTCTGTTCTAACAGTAGTTGCTAGACTTGTTGTGTAAGTTCTAACAGTAGTTGGTAGACTTGTTGTGTTTGTTCTAACCGTAGTTTGTGGACTTGTTGTGTAAGTTCTAACAGTAGTTGGTAGACTTGTTGTGTCTGTTCTAACAGTAGTTTGTAGACTTTTTGTGTCTGTTCTAACCGTAGTTTGTAGATTTGTTGTGTCTGTTCTAACCGTAGTTTGTAGACTTGTTGTGTTTGTTCTAACCGTAGTTTGTAGACTTGTTGTATCTGTTCTAACCGTAGTTGGTAGATTTGTTGTGTCTGTTCTAACAGTAGTTGTTAGACTTGTTGTGTCTGTTCTAACCGTAGTTGTTAGACTTGTTGTGTCTGTTCTAACCGTAGTTGTTAGACTTGTTGTGTCTGTTCTAACAGTAGTTGGTAGACTTGTTGTGTCTGTTCTAACCGTAGTTGTTAGACTTGTTGTGTCTGTTCTAACCGTAGTTGTTAGACTTGTTGTGTCTGTTCTAACCGTAGTTGTTAGACTTGTTGTGTCTGTTCTTGTGTTTGTTCTAACCGTAGTTGTTAGACTTGTTGTGTAAGTTCTAACAGTAGTTGTTAGACTTGTTGTGTCTGTTCTAACGTAGTTGGTAGACTTGTTGTGTCTGTTCTAACCGTAGTTGTTAGACTTGTTGTGTCTGTTCTAACCGTAGTTGTTAGACTTGTTGTGTCTGTTCTAACGTAGTTTGTAGGCTTGTTGTGTCTGTTCTAACCGTAGTTGGTAGACTTGTTGTGTCTGTTCTAACCGTAGTTTGCAGACTTGTTGTGTCTGTTCTAACCGTAGTTGGTAGACTTGTTGTGTAAGTTCTAACAGTACTTTGTAGGCTTGTTGTGTAAGTTCTAACAGTACTTTGGAGGCTTGTTGTGTCTGTTCTAACGTAGTTGTTAGACTTGTTGTGTCTGTTCTAACCGTAGTTTGTAGACTTGTTGTGTCTGTTCTAACCGTAGTTGGTAGACTTGTTGTGTCTGTTCTAACCGTAGTTGGTAGACTTGTTGTGTCTGTTCTAACGTAGTTTGCAGACTTGTTGTGTCTGTTCTAACCGTAGTTTGTAGACTTGTTGTGTCTGTTCTAACAGTAGTTTGTAGACTTGTTGTGTCTGTTCTAACCGTAGTTGGTAGACTTGTTGTGTCTGTTCTAACCGTAGTTTGCAGACTTGTTGTGTCTGTTCTAACCGTAGTTTGTAGACTTGCTGTGTCTGTTCTAACCGTAGTTTGTAGACTTGTTGTATCTGTTCTAACCGTTGTTTGTAGACTTGTTGTGTCTGTTCTAACCGTAGTTGGTAGACTTGTTGTGTCTGTTCTAACGTAGTTTGTAGACTTGTTGTGTCTGTTCTAACAGTAGTTGGTAGACTTACTGTGTCTGTTCTAACCGTAGTTGGTAGACTTGTTGTGTCTGTTCTAACCGTAGTTGATAGACGTGTCGTGTCTGTTCTAACCGTAGTTGTTAGACTTGTTGTGTAAGTTCTAACAGTAGTTGGTAGACTTGTTGTGTTTGTACTAACAGTAGTTGTTAGACTTGTTGTGTAAGTTCTAACAGTAGTTGTTAGACTTGTTGTGTCTGTTCTAACCGTAGTTTTTAGACTTGTTGTGTCTGTTCTAACCGTAGTTTCTAGACTTGTTGTGTAAGTTCTAACCGTAGTTTGTAGACTTGGTGTGTAAGTTCTAACAGTAGTTGGTAGACCTGTTGTGTAAGTTCTAACCGTAGTTGGTAGACTTGTTGTGTCTGTTCTAACCGTAGTTTGTAGACTTGTTGTGTCTGTTCTAACCGTAGTTTGTAGAATTGTTGTGTCTGTTCTAACCGTAGTTGGTAGACTTGTTGTGTCTGTTCTAACAGTAGTTGGTAGACTTGTTGTGTAAGTTCTAACAGTAGTTGGTAGACTTGTTGTGTTTGTTCTAACAGTAGTTTGTGGACTTGTTGTGTCTGTTCTAACCGTCGTTGGTAGAATTCTTGTGTAAGTTCTAACAGTAGTTGCTAGACTTGTTGTGTCTGTTCTAACGGTAGTTGTTAGACTTGTTGTGTCTGTTCTAACCGTAGTTGTTAGACTTGTTGTGTCTGTTCTAACAGTAGTTGGTAGACTTGTTGTGTCTGTTCTAACCGTAGTTGTTAGACTTGTTGTGTCTGTTCTAACCGTAGTTGTTAGACTTGTTGTGTCTGTTCTAACCGTAGTTGTTAGACTTGTTGTGTCTGTTCTAACCGTAGTTGTTAGACTTGTTGTGTTTGTTCTAACCGTAGTTGTTAGACTTGTTGTGTAAGTTCTAACAGTAGTTGTTAGACTTGTTGTGTCTGTTCTAACAGTAGTTGGTAGACTTGTTGTGTCTGTTCTAACCGTAGTTGTTAGACTTGTTGTGTCTGTTCTACCCGTAGTTGTTAGACTTGTTGTGTCTGTTCTAACGTAGTTTGTAGGCTTGTTGTGTCTGTTCTAACCGTGGTTGGTAGACTTGTTGTGTCTGTTCTAACCGTAGTTTGCAGACTTGTTGTGTCTGTTCTAACCGTAGTTGGTAGACTTGTTGTGTAAGTTCTAACAGTACTTTGTAGGCTTGTTGTGTCTGTTCTAACCGTAGTTGTTAGACTTGTTGTGTAAGTTCTAACAGTAGTTTGTAGACTTGTTGTGTCTGTTCTAACTGTAGGGTGTAGACTTGTTGTGTAAGTTCTAACCGTAGTTGGTAGACTTGTTGTGTCTGTTCTAACCGTAGTTGGTAGACTTGTTGTGTCTGTTCTAACCGTAGTTTGCAGACTTGTTGTGTCTGTTCTAACGTAGTTTGTAGACTTGTTGTGTCTGTTCTAACCGTAGTTTGTAGACTTGTTGTATCTGTTCTAACCGTTGTTTGTAGACTTGTTGTGTCTGTTCTAACCGTAGTTGGTAGACTTGTTGTGTCTGTTCTAACCGTAGTTTGTAGACTTTTTGTGTCTGATCTAACAGTAGTTGGTAGACTTACTGTGTCTGTTCTAACCGTAGTTGGTAGACTTGTTGTGTCTGTTCTAACCGTAGTTGATAGACTTGTCGTGTCTGTTCTAACGTAGTTGTTAGACTTGTTGTGTAAGTTCTAACAGTAGTTGGTAGACTTGTTGTGTTTGTTCTAACCGTAGTTGTTAGACTTGTTGTGTAAGTTCTAACCGTAGTTGTTAGACTTGTTGTGTCTGTTCTAACCGTAGTTGTTAGACTTGTTGTGTCTGTTCTAACCGTAGTTTGTAGACTTGTTGTGTAAGTTCTAACCGTAGTTTGTAGACTTGGTGTGTAAGTTCTAACAGTAGTTGGTAGACCTGTTGTGTAAGTTCTAACCGTAGTTTGTAGACTTGTTGTGTCTGTTCTAACCGTAGTTTGTAGACTTGTTGTGTCTGTTCTAACCGTAGTTTGTAGAATTGTTGTGACTGTTCTAACCGTAGCTGGTAGACTTGTTGTGTCTGTTCTAACAGTAGTTGGTAGACTTGTTGTGTAAGTTCTAACAGTAGTTGGTAGACTTGTTGTGTTTGTTCTAACCGTAGTTTGTGGACTTGTTGTGTCTGTTCTAACCGTCGTTGGTAGAATTCTTGTGTAAGTTCTAACAGTAGTTGCTAGACTTGTTGTGTCTGTTCTAACAGTAGTTGGTAGACTTGTTGTGTCTGTTCTAACCGTAGTTTGTAGACTTGTTGTGTCTGTTCTAACCGTAGTTTGCAGACTTATTGTGTCTGTTCTAACCGTAGTTTGTAGACTTGTTGTGTCTGTTCTAACCGTAGTCTGTAGACTTGTTGTATCTGTTCTAACCGTAGTTTGTAGACTTGTTGTGTCTGTTCTAACCATAGTTGGTAGACTTGTTGTGTCTGTTCTAACCGTAGTTTGTAGACTTGTTGTGTCTGTTCTAACAGTAGTTGGTAGACTTGCTTTTTCTGTTCTAGCAGTAGTTGGTAGACTTGTTTTGTCTGTTCTAACGTGGTTGGTAGACTTGTTGTGTCTGTTCTAACCGTAATTGTTAGACTTGTTGTGACTGTTCTAACCGTAGTTGTTAGACTTGTTGTGTCTGTTCTAACCGTAGTTTCTAGACTTGTTGTGTAAGTTGTAACCGTAGTTTGTAGACTTGTTGTGTAAGTTCTAACAGTAGTTGGTAGACTTGTTGTTTCTGTTCTAACCGTAGTTTGTAGACTTGCTGTGTCTGTTCTAACCGTAATTTGTAGACTTGTTGTGTCTGTTCTAACCGTAGCTGTTAGACTTGTTGTGTTAGTTCTAACCGTAGTTTGCAGACTTGTTGTGTCTGTTCTAACCGTAGTTGGTAGACTTGTTGTGTCTGTTCTAACCGTAGTCTGTAGACTTGTTGTTTCTGTTCTAACCGTAGTTTGCAGACTTGTTGTGTCTGTTCTAACCGTAGTCTGTAGACTTGTTGTTTCTGTTCTAACCGTAGTTTGCAGACTTGTTGTGTCTGTTCTAACCGTAGTTGGTAGACTTGTTGTGTGTGTTCTAACCGTAATTTGTAGACTTGTTGTGTCTGTTCTAACAGTAGTTGTTAGACTTGTTGTGTCTGTTCTAACCGTAGTTGGTAGACTTGTTGTGTCTGTTCTAACCGTAGTTGGTAGACTTGTTGTGTCTGTTCTAACCGTAGTTTGTAGACTTGTTGTGTCTGTTCTAACCGTAGTTTGTAGAATTGTTGTGTCTGTTCTAACCGTAGTTGGTAGACTTGTTGTGTCTGTTCTAACAGTAGTTGGTAGACTTGTTGTGTAAGTTCTAACAGTAGTTGGTAGACTTGTTGTGTTTGTTCTAACCGTAGTTTGTGGACTTGTTGTGTCTGTTCTAACCGTCGTTGGTAGAATTCTTGTGTAAGTTCTAACAGTAGTTGCTAGACTTGTTGTGTCTGTTCTAACGGTAGTTGTTAGACTTGTTGTGTCTGTTCTAACCGTAGTTGTTAGACTTGTTGTGTCTGTTCTAACAGTAGTTGGTAGACTTGTTGTGTCTGTTCTAACCGTAGTTGTTAGACTTGTTGTGTCTGTTCTAACCGTAGTTGTTAGACTTGTTGTGTCTGTTCTAACCGTAGTTGTTAGACTTGTTGTGTCTGTTCTAACCGTAGTTGTTAGACTTGTTGTGTTTGTTCTAACCATAGTTGTTAGACTTGTTGTGTAAGTTCTAACAGTAGTTGTTAGACTTGTTGTGTCTGTTCTAACAGTAGTTGGTAGACTTGTTGTGTCTGTTCTAACCGTAGTTGTTAGACTTGTTGTGTCTGTTCTACCCGTAGTTGTTAGACTTGTTGTGTCTGTTCTAACGTAGTTTGTAGGCTTGTTGTGTCTGTTCTAACCGTGGTTGGTAGACTTGTTGTGTCTGTTCTAACCGTAGTTTGCAGACTTGTTGTGTCTGTTCTAACCGTAGTTGGTAGACTTGTTGTGTAAGTTCTAACAGTACTTTGTAGGCTTGTTGTGTCTGTTCTAACCGTAGTTGTTAGACTTGTTGTGTAAGTTCTAACAGTAGTTTGTAGACTTGTTGTGTCTGTTCTAACTGTAGGGTGTAGACTTGTTGTGTAAGTTCTAACCGTAGTTGGTAGACTTGTTGTGTCTGTTCTAACCGTAGTTGGTAGACTTGTTGTGTCTGTTCTAACCGTAGTTTGCAGACTTGTTGTGTCTGTTCTAACGTAGTTTGTAGACTTGTTGTGTCTGTTCTAACCGTAGTTTGTAGACTTGTTGTATCTGTTCTAACCGTTGTTTGTAGACTTGTTGTGTCTGTTCTAACCGTAGTTGGTAGACTTGTTGTGTCTGTTCTAACCGTAGTTTGTAGACTTTTTGTGTCTGATCTAACAGTAGTTGGTAGACTTACTGTGTCTGTTCTAACCGTAGTTGGTAGACTTGTTGTGTCTGTTCTAACCGTAGTTGATAGACTTGTCGTGTCTGTTCTAACGTAGTTGTTAGACTTGTTGTGTAAGTTCTAACAGTAGTTGGTAGACTTGTTGTGTTTGTTCTAACCGTAGTTGTTAGACTTGTTGTGTAAGTTCTAACCGTAGTTGTTAGACTTGTTGTGTCTGTTCTAACCGTAGTTGTTAGACTTGTTGTGTCTGTTCTAACCGTAGTTTATAGACTTGTTGTGTAAGTTCTAACCGTAGTTTGTAGACTTGGTGTGTAAGTTCTAACAGTAGTTGGTAGACTTGTTGTGTAAGTTCTAACCGTAGTTTGTAGACTTGTTGTGTCTGTTCTAACCGTAGTTTGTAGACTTGTTGTGTCTGTTCTAACCGTAGTTTGTAGAATTGTTGTGACTGTTCTAACCGTAGCTGGTAGACTTGTTGTGTCTGTTCTAACAGTAGTTGGTAGACTTGTTGTGTAAGTTCTAACAGTAGTTGGTAGACTTGTTGTGTTTGTTCTAACCGTAGTTGGTGGACTTGTTGTGTCTGTTCTAACCGTCGTTGGTAGAATTCTTGTGTAAGTTCTAACAGTAGTTGCTAGACTTGTTGTGTCTGTTCTAACAGTAGTTGGTAGACTTGTTGTGTCTGTTCTAACCGTAGTTTGTAGACTTGTTGTGTCTGTTCTAACCGTAGTTTGCAGACTTATTGTGTCTGTTCTAACCGTAGTTTGTAGACTTGTTGTGTCTGTTCTAACCGTAGTCTGTAGACTTGTTGTATCTGTTCTAACCGTAGTTTGTAGACTTGTTGTGTCTGTTCTAACCATAGTTGGTAGACTTGTTGTGTCTGTTCTAACCGTAGTTTGTAGACTTGTTGTGTCTGTTCTAACAGTAGTTGGTAGACTTGCTTTTTCTGTTCTAGCAGTAGTTGGTAGACTTGTTTTGTCTGTTCTAACCGTAGTTGTTAGACTTGTTGTGTAAGTTCTAACAGTAGTTGGTAGACTTGTTGTGTTTGTTCTAACCGTAGTTGTTAGACTTGTTGTGTAAGTTCTAACAGTAGTTGTTAGACTTGTTGTGTCTGTTCTAACGTGGTTGGTAGACTTGTTGTGTCTGTTCTAACCGTAATTGTTAGACTTGTTGTGACTGTTCTAACCGTAGTTGTTAGACTTGTTGTGTCTGTTCTAACCGTAGTTTCTAGACTTGTTGTGTAAGTTGTAACCGTAGTTTGTAGACTTGGTGTGTAAGTTCTAACAGTAGTTGGTAGACCTGTTGTGTAAGTTCTAACCGTAGTTTGTGGACTTGTTGTGTCTGTTCTAACCGTAGTTGGTAGACTTGTTGTGTCTATTCTAACAGCAGTTGGTAGACTTGTTCTGTAAGTTCTAACAGTAGTTAGTAGACTTGTTGTGTCTGTTCTAACCGTAGTTGGTAGACTTGTTGTGTCTGTTCTAACAGTAGTTTGTAGACTTTTTGTGTCTATTCTAACCGTAGTTTGTAGATTTGTTGTGTCTGTTCTAACCGTAGATTGTAGACTTGTTGTGTAGGTTCTAACAGTAGTTGGTAGACTTGTTGTATCTGTTCTAACCGTAGTTTGTAGACTTGCTGTGTTTGTTCTAACCGTAGTTTGTAGACTTGTTGTATCTGTTCTAACCGTAGTTGGTAGATTTGTTGTGTCTGTTCTAACCTTAGTTGGTAAACTTGTTGTGTCTGTTCTAACCTTAGTTGGTAAACTTGTTGTGTCTGTTCTAAGAGTAGTTGTTAGACTTTTTGTGTCTGTTCTAACAGTAGTTGGTAGACTTGTTGTGTCTGTTCTAACCGTTGTTGGTATATTTGTTGTGTCTGTTCTAACCGTAGTTGTTAGACTTTTTGTGTCTGTTCTAACCTTAGTTGGTAAATTTGTTGTGTCTGTTCTAACCGTAGTTGTTAGACTTTTTGTGTAAGTTCTAACCGTAGTTGTTAGACTTTTTGTGTCTGTTCTAACCGTAGCTGGTAGACTTGTTGTTTCTGTTCTAACCGTAGTTTGCAGACTTGCTCTGTCTGTTCCAACCGTAATTTGTAGACTTGTTGTGTCTGTTCTTACAGTAGTTTGTAGGCTTGTTGTGTCTGTTCTAACGTAGTTGGTAGACTTGTTGTTTCTGTTCTAACCGTAATTTGTAGACTTGTTGTGTCTGTTCTTACAGTAGTTTGTAGACTTGTTGTTTCTGTTCTAACCGTAGATGGTAGACTTGTTGTTTCTGTTCTAACCGTCGTTGGTAGACTTGTTGTGTCTGTTCTAACCGTAGTTGTTAGACTTTTTGTGTCTGTTCAAACCGTAGTTGTTAGACTTTTTGTGTCTGTTCTAACCGTAGTTGGTAGACTTGTTGTTTCTGTTCTAACCGTAGTTTGTAGACTTGCTGTGTCTGTTCTAACCGTAATTTGTAGACTTGCTGTGTCTGTTCTAACAGTAGTCTGTAGACTTGTTGTGTCTGTTCTAACCGTAGTTGGTAGACTTGTTGTTTCTGTTCTAACCGTAGTTTGTAGACTTGCTGTGTCTGTTCTAACCGTAATTTGTAGACTTGTTGTGTCTGTTCTAACGTAGTTGTTAGACTTGTTGTGTTTGTTCTAACTGTAGTTTGCAGACTTGTTGTGTCTGTTCTAACCGTAGTTGGTAGACTTGTTGTGTCTGTTCTAACCGTAGTCTGTAGACTTGTTGTTTCTGTTCTAACCGTAGTTTGCAGACTTGTTGTGTCTGTTCTAACCGTAGTTGGTAGACTTGTTGTGTGTGTTCTAACCGTAATTTGTAGACTTGTTGTGTCTGTTCTAACAGTAGTTGTTAGACTTGTTGTGTCTGTTCTAACGTAGTTGGTAGACTTGTTGTGTCTGTTCTAACCGTAGTTGGTAGACTTGTTGTGTCTGTTCTAACCGTAGTTGGTAGACTTGTTGTGTCTGTTCTAACCGTAGTCTGTAGACTTGTTGTGTCTGTTCTAACCATAGTTGGTAGACTTGTTGTGTCTGTTCTAACCGTAGTTTTTAGACTTGTTGTGTCTGTTCTAACCGTAGTTGTTAGACTTGTTGTGTCTGTTCTATCCGTAGTTGGTAAACTTGTTGTGTCTGTTCTAACGTAGTTTGTAGACTTGTTGTGTTTGTTCTAACCGTACTTTGTAGACTTGTTGTGTCTGTTCTAACCGTTGTTGGTATATTTGTTGTTTCTGTTCTAACCGTAGTTGTTAGACTTTTTGTGTCTGTTCTAACCTTAGTTGGTAGATTTGTTGTGTCTGTTCTAACCGTAGTTGTTAGACTTTTTGTGTAAGTTCTAACCGTAGTTGTTAGACTCTTTGTGTCTGTTCTAACCGTATCTGGTAGACTTGTTGTTTCTGTTCTAACCGTAGTTTGCAGACTTGCTCTGTCTGTTCCAACCGTAATTTGTAGACTTGTTGTGTCTGTTCTTACAGTAGTTTGTAGGCTTGTTGTGTCTGTTCTAACCGTAGTTGGTAGACTTGTTGTTTCTGTTCTAACCGTAATTTGTAGACTTGTTTTGTCTGTTCTTACAGTAGTTTGTAGACTTGTTGTTTCTGTTCTAACCGTAGATGGTAGACTTGTTGTTTCTGTTCTAACGTAGTTTGTAGACTTGTTGTGTCTGTTCTAACCGTAGTTGTTAGACTTTTTGTGTCTGTTCTAACCGTAGTTGTTAGACTTTTTGTGTCTGTTCTAACCGTAGTTGGTAGACTTGTTGTGTCTGTTCTAACCGTAGTTTGTAGACTTGTTGTGTCTGTTCTAACCGTAGTTGGTAGACTTGTTGTGTCTGTTCTAACCTTAGTTTGCAGACTTATTGTGTCTGTTCTAACCGTAGTTTGTAGACTTGTTGTGTCTGTTCTAACCGTAGTCTGTAGACTTGTTGTATCTGTTCTAACCGTAGTTTGTAGACTTGTTGTGTCTGTTCTAACCGTAGTTGGTAGACTTGTTGTGTCTGTTCTAACCTTAGTTTGTAGACTTGTTGTGTCTGTTCTAACAGTAGTTGGTAGACTTGCTTTTTCTGTTCTAGCAGTAGTTGGTAGACTTGTTGTGTCTGTTCTAACCGTAGTTGTTAGACTTGTTGTGTAAGTTCTAACAGTAGTTGGTAGACTTGTTGTGTTTGTTCTAACCGTAGTTGTTAGACTTGTTGTGTAAGTTATAACTGTAGTTGTTAGACTTGTTGTGTCTGTTCTAACGTGGTTGGTAGACTTGTTGTGTCTGTTCTAACCGTAATTGTTAGACTTGTTGTGACTGTTCTAACCGTAGTTGTTAGACTTGTTGTGTCTGTTCTAACCGTAGTTTCTAGACTTGTTGTGTAAGTTGTAACCGTAGTTTGTAGACTTGTTGTGTAAGTTCTAACAGTAGTTGGTAGACTTGTTGTTTCTGTTCTAACCGTAGTTTGTAGACTTGCTGTGTCTGTTCTAACCGTTATTTGTAGACTTGTTGTGTCTGTTCTAACCGTAGTTGTTAGACTTGTTGTGTTAGTTCTAACCGTAGTTTGCAGACTTGTTGTGTCTGTTCTAACCGTAGTTGGTAGACTTGTTGTGTCTGTTCTAACCGTAGTCTGTAGACTTGTTGTTTCTGTTCTAACCGTAGTTTGCAGACTTGTTGTGTCTGTTCTAACCGTAGTCTGTAGACTTGTTGTTTCTGTTCTAACCGTAGTTTGCAGACTTGTTGTGTCTGTTCTAACCGTAGTTGGTAGACTTGTTGTGTGTGTTCTAACCGTAATTTGTAGACTTGTTGTGTCTGTTCTAACAGTAGTTGTTAGACTTGTTGTGTCTGTTCTAACCGTAGTTGGTAGACTTGTTGTGTCTGTTCTAACCGTAGTTGGTAGACTTGTTGTGTCTGTTCTAACCGTAGTTGGTAGACTTGTTGTGTCTGTTCTAACCGTAGTCTGTAGACTTGTTGTGTCTGTTCTAACCATAGTTGGTAGACTTGTTGTGTCTGTTCTAACCGTAGTTGGTAGACTTGTTGTGTCTGTTCTAACCGTAGTTGTTAGACTTGTTGTGTCTGTTCTAACCGTAGTTGGTAGACTTGTTGTGTCTGTTCTAACCGTAGTTGGTAGACTTGTTGTGTCTGTTCTAACCGTAGTTGTTAGACTTGTTGTGTCTGTTCTAACCGTAGTTGGTAGACTTGTTGTGTCTGTTCTAACAGTAGTTGGTAGACTTGTTGTGTCTGTTCTAACAGTAGTTGGTAGACTTGTTGTGTTTGTTCTAACCGTAGTTATTAGACTTGTTGTGTCTGTTCTAACCGTAGTTGTTAGACTTGTTGTGTCTGTTCTAACCGTAGTTGTTAGACTTGTTGTGTCTGTTCTAACCGTAGTTGTTAGACTTGTTGTGTCTGTTCTAACCGTAGTTGTTATACGTGTTGTGTATGTTCTAACCGTAGTTGTTAGACTTGTTGTGTCTGTTCTAACGTAGTCTGTAGACTTGTTGTGTCTGTTCTAACCGTAGTTGGTAGACTTGTTGTGTCTGTTCTAACCGTAGTCTGTAGAATTGTTGTGTCTGTTCTATTTATATCCCTTAGGTGACAGATGAAAATGTGTGGCTATCACTTTGGGGAAATAGATTTTCACAGATCATGAATAGCCTTCTTCTTCTGTAAATATTGTAGCGTTTGTCAATAAACTATTGTTTGAATATTAAATAAAGTTAAATACCCGTTCTTGGTTCAATTATTGTCCGTTTCCATCATTGAATACATTTCTTTATTTGCAGACAATGTCAACCAAAATACCTGACTGTGGTGTGTACTTTACCCGCCACATCTCAAACGTGTCCGACATCTGGTGCTCCGAATGTGATGATGGACTGTGTCTAAGTTGTAAGCAACATCACAGTGCTTCCAAATCAACCAGACATCACGTGACAGTGCCAATAGAAGAATATAGAAAGTTACCCGTATTGATTAGCGAAATAAAGGAGATTTGTGAGAAACACAGTGAGACATATCAAATGTTTTGTAAGTCACATGACTGTTCTTGTTTTCGGAAATATACCATCGAAAACCACAAAGAATGTAAAGATGTTGTTCTCATTGAAGACATCATACAAGATACTAAGACGTCGGTTTCCTGTGATGACATACAGCAACAACTATCAGTAATCTCCAAATATATCCAACTTATCCGCGAAAATAGACAAGCCAACACGGATTTAATAAGGAAGCAGAAAGAAAGGATTGAGAAAGATATCAGATATTTACGTGAAACGATAAATAACCACCTTGATGAATTACAGGAACAAATAACGAGGGAATTGATAGAGATCGAAGTCAAGACAAATAACGAGATGCAAGAATTATTAACCACTTTACAGGCCGATGATCAAATATGTAATTTATTCAACAACGTAAATAGCTTTGGGAAAATCAGCATTGAGACGAAGTCAAGTGATGTAAATATTGAGGCATATAAACAAGACCAAGGTCAGCAGAGGATATTCAGTATTCCAGTTAGGTCTGTCAATGATGTGATGCATACGTTAAAACAAACAATTAAAACAGGTCATAATAATGTAACAGGATGTTGTATTATGTCCAATGGTATGATGGTGTTTGTTAAATATTATTCAGAAGAGGTCATTGTATTACACAAAGTTGGATCAATGGATTTTACAATTGACATTAGATCAGGAAATCATGTCACGTGACATGTATTGACAGTAACAACATAGCCGTATCAGTAGAATACGAGATAACCAAGTCCATATGATTGATCGTAATAAGAGGTCAATAACAAAGCAAATCAACATCAAATCAGAAGTGTATGGTATAGCATACAATGATGTATCCCTGGTTTGTTGTGCTGAGGATGAAGGACTAATACGTATATATTTGAAAGACAACTCCATCACGCCAGTAGTAAGATGTTCACTACCGTACTGGTCACGTGTTACAACAAACGGTAACAACATTTATTATACCAACCCCACAACACACAAGGTAACATGCTGTGACATGAATGGTAAAGTAGAATGGAGGAAATTTTATGATATAGAAGTATTGGATGTACCGGTAGATATAACAACAAACAATAACAACAATATCTACGTCAGAGTTCTCATAATGTAGTAGTGATATCTCCTGATGGTCAAAACTACAAAATATTGTTATCAGGTCGTGACGGTATTAACTTACTCTAGGGGATTCATTGTGACAGAGCAAGTATTCAACTGTTGTTAACAAACGAAGGAGAAAACACTGGTGTATTGTATGACATCTCAACTACACCGACATGACACTGTTGTGTAAGACAGGTGTCAGTGTAACAACACATATTGTGTTTTATTTCTCATATTACTTTAACGTTATTTATTATTTTCTTTTAAGACAAAAAAATCTTAAAGAAATAGACAGTTAATGTACAAAACCCATTGTGTTGATTCTCAAAGATTTAGTGAATGTCATGGAAATTGTAGATTTTTCTGACATTTGGTGTGACGTCTGCAAGCGTGAATAACATCGACAATGGAGATTAATTAACTCAACAATAACTTGTATATATTTAAAATCGGGATATTAAAATGTTCTGTAGTTCGATTAGTTGGCATGGTAATCAATTAAGAAGAAGTTATGATATATGAGGATATCGTATGGTAATCACTTATTATAAAAATGGATAGTACATGATATCGTTAACGTTTTATCATTAATCTGTAGTGTAGATGATATGGCATGGTAATCATTTTATTATCATTCTATAGAGTAGAGGATATGGTAGGGTAATCATTTTATCAGTATTCTGTAGTGTAGATGATATGGTATGGTAATCAATTGATCATTATTCTGCAGTGTAGATGATATGGTATGGAAGTAATTGTGTAATCATAGTTGATAGTAGATGATACAGTACGTTAATAATTTTGTGAGCAGAGTTGACAGTATATGATATGGTACGGTAATCATTTTGTGATCAGAGTTGACAGTAGAGAATATGGTACGGTCATCATTTTGTGATCAGAGTTGACAGCAGAGGATATGGTACGGTAATCATTTTGTGATCAGAGTTGACAGCAGAGGATATGGTACGGTAATCATTGTGTGATCAGAGTTGACAGTAGAGGATATGGTACGGTAGTCATTTTGTGATCAGAGTTAACAGTAGAGGATATGGTACGGTAGTAATTTTGTGATCAGAGTTGACAGTAGAGGATATGATACGGTAATAATTTGGGATCAGAGTTGACAGTATATGATATGGTACGGTAATCATTTTGTGATCAGAGTTGACAGTAGAGGATATGGTACGGTAATCATTTTGTGATCAGAGTTGACAGCAGAGGATATGGTACGGTAATCATTTTGTGATCAGAGTTGACAGCAGAGGATATGGTACGGTAATCATTGTGTGATCAGAGTTGACAGTAGAGGATATGGTACGGTAGTCATTTTGTGATCAGAGTTAACAGTAGAGGATATGGTACGGTAGTAATTTTGTGATCAGAGTTGACAGTAGAGGATATGATACGGTAATAATTTGGAATCAGAGTTGACAGTATATGATATGGTACGGTAATCATTTTGTGATCAGAGTTGACAGTAGAGGATATGGTACGGTAATCATTTTGTGATCAGAGTTGACAGCAGAGGATATGGTACGGTAATCATTTTGTGATCAGAGTTGACAGCAGAGGATATGGTACGGTAATCATTGTGTGATCAGAGTTGACAGTAGAGGATATGGTACGGTAGTCATTTTGTGATCAGAGTTAACAGTAGAGGATATGGTACGGTAGTAATTTTGTGATCAGAGTTGACAGTAGAGGATATGATACGGTAATAATTTGGGATCAGAGTTGACAGTATATGATATGGTACGGTAATCATTTTGTGATCAGAGATGACAGTAGAGGATATGGTACGGTAGTCATTTTGTGAGCAGAGTTGACAGTAGAGGGTATGGTACGGTAGTCATTTTGTGATCAGAGTTGACAGTAGAGTATACAGTTCGATAATCATTGTGTGATCAGAGTTGACAGTAGAGGATATGGTACGGTAATCATTTTGTGATCAGAGTTGACAGTAGAGTATACAGTTCGGTAATCATTTTGTGATCAGAGTTGACAGTAGAGGGTATGATACGGTAATCATTTTGTGATCCGAGTTGGACTTTAGTCATTTAATTATTATTTTTTAGAGTAGGCGATATGGCATTGTGATTATTTTAGTATTATTTTTTAGAGAGTGACTGACAAGTAGAGGATGTGGTATTGTTATTATTGAATTATTAGTCTGTAGAGAATATGATATGAGGATTATTTTATAATAAATATGGATGGTAGTGGATGGTAGAGGATATGCTAAGGAATATTGACGTCATAGAAAAGTTACAACTTTACTCCATTCTACAACCCACACCATCGACCAGAAAGATAGAAATATTATTAGTTTACCTGCTTGTCAAATATAGTACCGAAATCAAAATGGCTGAATGTTCAACATCGCCATATTGTGTTTGTGTGAAACTTTACAAAGAATGTTATTATTACTTATACTTTTAAATTTATTTATAAGAATTAAACTAGGTATTAAATTTTATGATACATCTTGCTAATTTAATACACAAATACAAGATGATGGAGCATAGCAATAACACCATGGTTATTTTTGTTAAAGGTCTGTAAATACCAGTGAGGCCATTATAGCCTGTAAGTCTTTTAATAAAGGCAAACAAGACAATGGCCAGCAAAACAAAAATGACAGCAAAACAAAAATGACAACAAAACAAACAACGGTCGACAAAGCACTCTCCATAAACCTTAAGATTAAGCCAGACGAACCGCGACAATAGTGTGAGTAAACTCGGGTGCTCCGGAAGGACAGTAAGTTCCTAAATGGTCAGCCGGAACAAAAATGACACAAAGACAAACAATGATCGACAAGGCACTATACATAAATCTCAAGATTAAGCAAGACGAGTCGCAAAAATAAGAGGGGTGAACTTAAGAGCCCCAGAAGGACAATTAGTTCTTAAATGGGAATTAAGCAACTGGTTACATTTAGTTTACATTGTAAAACAAAGTTTGAAGATACCAAAGAGGTAATCAGAAGATATAAATCTTACAATACAATGACAATAAGAAAATGGACAACACAAACAATGACCTACCAAGCACTGCACAGAAACAACAGATTGAACCACACGAACTCAATAAAATCAGGGGATGAACTCATGTGATCCGGAAGTTGCTAAGTGGTCAGTAGAAAAATGACAAAAACAAACAAACAGTCGTTAGCAAAATACCACAGAGAAACCTAAAGATTGAGAAAGATGAACCACACTAACAGCAGTGGTGAACTCAGGTGCTCCGGAAGGAAAATCAGTTCCTAAATGGCAATGAAGCCATTGGTTACTTTTATTTTTCATTGTAAAGCAAACATTGAAGATATCAAAGGTGTAACAAGAAGTCTTAGAAGAACAGACAACGCAATGATCAGAAGAAAAAGGACAACAAAAGAAATAATGGTCAATCAAATATTTCATTGACAACTTTGAACAATACGAACCCCACACAAATCAGGGGATAAACTCATATGTTCCTAAATGACACTAAAGCATTTTTTTTACTTTTGCTTTCCATTGTACAATAAAATTTGGAGATACCAAAGTGGAATCTTTAAGTATTTCAAGAACAGAAAATACAGTGACCAAAACAAGTGACACCAATACAAATGATGGTCAACAAAGAAGATTTTGAAGATACCAAAGGGGTAATCAGAATCCGTATATCGATGAAGAACAAACAACACAATGGTCAAAAGAAAAAGTACAAAAGGACAAACAACGAGCTAAAAAGCATACGCCGAAAACATAAGATCGAGTAACACGAACTCCACTAAAAACCTCTTGTGTTTGTCTAGTTACAAACCCAGTGATAAGTCGTGAATGAAAAAAGGACCGGGAAATGCTTACGACAAGTGGAACATATCAGTGGTCATTTGTGACACATATATTCATAACGGTCAACCAAGTCATGCACAGAAAACTATTGATTGAAATCCCCTACAATGAGGAAATGACTCCAAGTGCTACAAGCGAATAATTCTTAAATGGCAATAATGCCATAGTTAATTGTACTTTACATTGTAAGAAATGTTGGTGGACACCAAAGGAGTAATTAGAACGCGTGAGTCTATTTAAGAAGGGCTGATGATACAATGGCAAGAAGAGGAAAAGAAGAAAAAGACAAATAATGGTCGTCAAAACACTCCACAGAACACTAAAGATTGAACAACACGAACAAGGAGTTGAGCCAAATATTATATTCCTTAACTTACCGATAGTGTTTTTCTGAAGGTCTAAGAAAAGTTTTAAGGGGTAAAGGGAAGAAGGTCAGTCAATACAAAGACAATATAGAAAAAGGACAAAATGACATACAATGATTTACAACACACTACACAGAAAACTACGATCGAGCTTCACGGGTCCTAATAAATACCTAGAGGAACTCTGGTGCTCAGAAATACAATCAGTTCCTAAATGGCAATCAATTTATTGGTTACTGCTACTTTACATTGCACGACGAGTTTGTAGATACCAAAGTTGTTATCAGAAATCTTAGAAGAACAGACATCACAATGGTAAAGAAAAGGACAAAATGACAAATAATTGTCAACAAAACACTGAGCAGAAAACTAAAGATTGAACAACCAACACAAATCTCACCCACAAAACACTGAGCAGAAAACTAAAGATTGAACAACCAACACAAATCTCACCCACAAAACACTGAGCAGAAAACTAAAGATTAAGCAACCAACACAAATCTCACCCACAAAACACTGAGCAGAAAACTAAAGATTGAACAACCAACACAAATCTCACCCACAAAACACTGAGCAGAAAACTAAAGATTGAACAACCAACACAAATCTCACCCACAAAACACTGAGCAGAAAACTAAAGATTGAACAACCAACACAAATCTCACCCACAAAACACTGAGCAGAAAACTAAAGATTAAGCAACCAACACAAATCTCACCCACAAAACACTGAGCAGAAAACTAAAGATTGAACAACCAACACAAATCTCACCCACAAAACACTGAGCAGAAAACTAAAGATTGAACAACCAACACAAATCTCACCCACAAAACACTGAGCAGAAAACTAAAGATTAAGCAACCAACACAAATCTCACCCACAAAACACTGAGCAGAAAACTAAAGAATGAACAACCAGCACAAATCTCACCTACAAAACACTGAGCAGAAAACAAAAGATTGAAAAAACAACACGAATCTCACTAAAATTAGAGGATGAACTATAATATCGTGTAAACAATGAAAGTGACTGTATTTGTGTGCTAAGGGTTTATATTTTGCATCTTTCTTCTATTTAGGTATTGAGTTTTGGATCTGTTCCGGCGGTGTCGTATTTTTTTTTTCTTTCTTGGTGATATTAAACATATTTGGAAATATTAACGGCCTGTTTCACTGATATACCACATAGTGTGTCAGTTGTAGTATGGAAAGTTTCTTATTGATACATGGCTATTTCAGATTGAATTTCTGTCCTTCAAGATGTCATTTGGGGTAATGACAATATTACTGACTTGTTGTCTAGAACACACTGGATAAGATCATGAACAAATATAATGAATACTCTATGCTAAATAACAATGTTGTTTGAATGGGTGAGGGTTAGTGTGCTGGTGGAAAATATGGTAGATATGTAATAGGGCGTTTTAATGATTGAGATATCATTTGTAATAGGGGTTATGGTTTAGGGTTATCGTGATTAACGCCACTTTCAACAATATTTCCGCTATATCATGGCGGTCTGTTTCACCGGTGTATGATACTAGAGTACGCAGTAAAAACTACCGAACTGTCCCAAGTCACTGACAAACTTTTTTCACATAATATTGCATCGGGTACAGATTGCCAGGAGCGGAATTCGATATCACAACATTAGTGGTGATAGGCAATGATTGCATATGTAGTTGTAAATCCAATTATCATACGATCATGACCATCGTGGCCCCCTAAATAAATGAATTTAAGCCAACTTGCAAAGAATTTTGCATCAACTTGTTTTAACGAATACTTGCATGACTTTGTTTTATTTCCTTTACAAAACAAACAACACATTAGATAGGATAACCTCATTGTCCTCATGTTTTTTTTTTATTATTACCTTATGATTACTTATTGTATTTCCTATCTGTGTCGTTTGAATATTTGAAATGCTACATTAATAAATAATACTTTTCTTTATTATCGATTTTCATTTATATTTTGGTACGAATAAAAAAAAACTAATCGAACTTTTTGAATATCAAAAATAAGACCACGAGTCACCAATATTAAACAAGTTCTGAAAAATAACGATTTATTTCACATGTGAATTACAGGGATTTATTTCATCCAGAAATCTTAGTGAGTCACACATATCTATATAATAAATAATTCCGCACACTCGTTTAATCCATGCGTTGTTCGGTCATTCGCTTTCTTATTTGTGATAAAAGTTCACTTAGCTATAATATAGGTAGATGTCTGATATTAAGGACTTTATTGTAATCTTTTAAAATCAATGCTAGTCAATACATTTATTGTACCGAAGCATGTGACAAATATGTCTGTAATATCACTAAATTAAACAAACAATTCACATTGCTAATCTTAGTATATAACTGTGAGGGACAAACAGAACTTCAATATCACGAAATTAAACAAAAGCTGTAACCTGGCAGGTCTTAGTATATAATGAATTAACATACACATATACGTATTAGATTTTGCAGCTAATAATCATTTTCATATGCATCTTCTGTGTACCTAAATTAGTTTGTAAAACCTAACTAAAGTAATAATTTTTTGATTAGAATAACGAAAAATCCAGATATCTTTTAAACTATAGATTTTTGAACATCAAAATAAACGAGATTTGTATTTAGAATTAGGAGTACAAACTAAAATTGTTACAGTAATGCTTCTTATTGTTTTGGCTGAGGCTGCACTCAGATGAAATTTTGTATTATGGTCCTATTTTGTTGTTATTTTTCGGGTGGGAGTAGATGTACTTTATAGAAGAGCCATCCGTACGTCAGACATCTTACCTGTACAATCTTTCTCTCAGCCACGTGTACTTTAGACGAACCTGACAAGCATTTCTCTCATAAATTATTGTTATATTTTGCATTTTTTGTAAAATGGGTAAAAAGTCTGACTTATCTCGGGAATGCCAAAAGTTTGTAAAACAGTTGTTTGCCTTTTATAGTAAGGAAAAGGCAACGAAGAAGCCAATTGTCTCATTTGATAGGGTATATCAAAAGACATCTAAAGCTTTGGGTGTGTCTTACACTTCAGTGCACCGTATTATGAATGGTAAGAGGCCTTGTAAGTCAAATAGACCCAAAGAAAGAGCTAAAATGTTGGACGACTTTGATCATTGTGTTATTAAAAGAACAATCCACGGTTTATATTCACAGAAAATTGTTCCGACCGTCTCAATAATACATAAGGAAATAAAAGATTATATTAAAATATCAAAGTCTAAACTTACTCTAACTCTCATTGATCTTGGATATACTTATAAAAAAAATAGGTGATAATCGAAGAGTTCTGTACGATCAAGTGTCTATTATCAATGATAGGTGTAATTATCTGAGAAAGATCAAATCTTTTAGGGAAGCAGGGTTTGATATCGTGCACATGCATGAAACATGGGTTAACCAAAATCACTGCACATATTATATGTAGCTTCCGAATGATGGGTCTGATGCCCCAAAAATACCCTCGGGTAAAGGCAAACGTTTGATTGTTTTGAATGCAGGTACGCGAAGTGGGGGTTTGATTGACGGCTGCGATTTAGTGTTTCTGGCCAAATCAAAGGATGGTGACTATCACCAGGAGATGAATAGTGTTGTCTTTCTTGAGTGGTTTGAAAATCAATTGATGCCTGCTCTGAAAAATCCTAGCTTAGTTGTGTTAGATAATACAAGTTATCACAATGTTAAAACAGAAGATGCGGTGTGCCAAATTTTAGTCAGAAAAAAGCTGTTCTCCAAAACTATTTTACACAACACAACATTCCTTTTTCTGCTACTGATACCAAAAAAGTATTACATGAAAAAATAAACAAAAAAAGATCACGGTAGTTTATAAAACAGATAAAATTCCTAATTTATACGGACATGAAGTATTAAGAACCTCCGTTCGACACCGAACGTAACCCGATAGAATTAATAGGGGCGCAAGTCAAAGATTTCGTGGCTGAAAACAATACCATCTTCCGATTAAAAGATGTTAAAGAACTCACGTACGCCGCTTTCGGAAAAATTACAATAGAACCTATTATCATTGATTTTTGTGATGATGACTCGGATGACGACACGAGTTGAAGTATAATCATATTAAGTATAATAGACAGAAAAAAAATGTAAAAATCGAATAAATGTCACGTTAAAGCCAATGCCAAAAACATTTGGAACATGTGTCTACCAATTTATTAAGGTTTAAGAACAGTTGTAACTGTTGAAGCTATCTCGGATCAGATGAATTATGTACCTTATATTGATTATAACACATAGATAATACAAAAAACAACTTGACACAAAAAAAAAAAAAAAGACAAACAGGGACAGTTTAAAATCCAACAGAAAACCAAACACAAAACGAGCCTCGTATTCATGGAAAGTCAAACCAAACAAACACAAAGGTCGAAACTTCGGATTCCTGTTTCGAAGTGGAATAAGTTAAATATATATTTCCAAAGATATTACTTGGCTTAGTAGAATAGTTACGTAAAACAATTGCAAGTATCAATGATTCATCAACAATTGTTGCAGTTTTTAGGTATTTTTTACCAATGTTAAGTTGAAGGCTTGGTAAAAGAATAGTTAAAAAAATAACAGTGCCCAATGTCATAATCTACCCCTCCCCCCCCCCTCCCCCCTCCCCCCCAAACAAAATTAATCCTCCAATTGATCTCTGAGGTTCTATAATTTAAAAATGTACTAATTTTACGAGCATTTTTTAATTAGGAAGTTGCACAATCTCAAAACTAATTGTTCGTTCCGTTTCTTTTACATGTATATACATTAAAAATGTCATACAGAATCGAACAAAACGACAATGATATATTCTTCATATCATATGATATATGAAGACTTCATGTTTTCACTATTAAAGACAGAAGTGCTATATATTTATTGAAAAAATAGAAATAATGAAAAATTAGGACATTTTTCATTATTTTTATTTTTTCACTAAATATATAGCACTTCTGTCTTTAATATTCCAAGCAAATTGTTACAGGTAAAAATCAATGAACTCAATAGTGCATGTAGGAGATGGTGACGGGCTCTACAGAAAACAATGGAATCTTTCGGGTGACCGTCGAGTGTCTATTGTCCTCAGGGATTTAAACCCACGGCCGCAGGCTGTTCTCTTTTATAGACTAATTCCTTCCGTATTTCATAAAACTTTGTCAAAATATACACCCAAACACTCCTTTAAAATGCAATTTTCCTATATGAGCAGGGCCAAATACTTTCACTTTCTAGTCTGCAAACTTCCAAATTAAATTAGCACCCTTGATTCTCTACACAACTCTCGTTTACACTTCTACTTTAAAATCTACAGTTTAAAAGATATTTCAAATAATCAAAACATTATTACTTTAGTCGTTTATTTCTATATTAAATCTACCTAGATAATCGTTTATTTCTATGTTACACCTACCTAGCTAATCGTTTATTTCTATGTTACACCTACCTAGCTAATCGTTTATTTCTATGTTACACCTACCTAGCTAATCGTTTATTTCTATGTTACACCTACCTAGCTAATCGTTTATTTCTATGTTACACCTACCTAGCTAATCGTTTATTTCTATGTTACACCTACCTAGCTAATCGTTTATTTCTATGTTACACCTACCTAGCTAATCGTTTATTTCTATGTTACACCTACCTAGCTAATCGTTTATTTCTATGTTACACCTACCTAGCTAATCGTTTATTTCTATGTTACACCTACCTAGCTAATCGTTTATTTCTATGTTACACCTACCTAGCTAATCGTTTATTTCTATGTTACACCTACCTAGCTAATCGTTTATTTCTATGTTACACCTACCTAGCTAATCGTTTATTTCTATGTTACACCTACCTAGCTAATCGTTTATTTCTATGTTACACCTACCTAGCTAATCGTTTATTTCTATGTTACACCTACCTAGCTAATCGTTTCTTTCTATGTTACACCTACCTAGCTAATCGTTTATTTCTATGTTACACCTACCTAGCTAATCGTTTATTTCTATGTTACACCTACCTAGCTAATCGTTTATTTCTATGTTACACCTACCTAGCTAATCGTTTATTTCTATGTTACACCTACATAGCTAATCGTTTCTTTCTATGTTACACCTACCTAGCTAATCGTTTATTTCTGTTACACCTACCTAGCTAATCGTTTATTTCTATGTTACACCTATCTAGATAATCGTTTGTTTCTATGTTACACCTACCTAGCTAATCGTTTATTTCTATGTTACACCTACCTAGCTAATCGTTTATTTCTATGTTACACCTATCTAGATAATCGTTTATTTCTAGGGTACATTTACCTAATTAATCGTTTATTTCTATGTTACACCTACCTAACTAATCGTTTATTTCTATGTTACACCTATCTAGATAATCGTTTATTTCTAGGGTACATCTACCTGATCAATTGTTTGTTTCTAGGTTACATCTACCTACCTTATGTTTGTGATCAAACTGTCATTTGTCTCTTTTAAATTTATTCTGTAATGCAAGGTACGACATAGTACACTATTTTCTCTACAGCTGTGTTGTGCTAGCTTAACTGGCTTACACAATTACCGAAGTTCTTCTTTGTACAGCACAATATTATCTAGATAGTTGTGTTGTGCTATCATAACTAACTTACACAATTGCCGAAGTTCTCCTTTTTACAACACAATATTATCTAGATATTTGTGTTGTGCTTCAATATCTTACATAATTACAGAAGTTCAACATTTAATAGCACAATATTATCTAGATAGTTGTGTTTTTCTACCATAGCTTACTTATATAGCTACCAAGGTTATCCTATTTATAGCACAATGGTGTTGTGCTACCATTACTGGTTACAAAATTACTGAAGTTCTCCTTTTTATAACACAATATTATATAGATAGTTGTGTTGTTCTACCATAACTGACTTACATAATTACCAAAGTTATCCTATTTATAACACAGTTGTGTTGTGCTATCATAACTGACATACACAATTACCGAAGTCTTCTTTTCATAGCACAATAGTATCTAGATAGTTGTGTTGTGCTATTATATCTAGATTGCACAATTACCGAAGTTCTGCTTTTCATAGCACAATATTATCTAGTTAGTTGTGTTGTGATACCATAACTACCTTCTACAATTACCGAACTTCACCTTTTCATAGCACAATATTATCTAGTTAGTTCCGTTGTTCTACCATAACTGGCTTCCACAATTACTGAAATTCACCTTTTTATAACACAATATTATCTAGTTAGTTCCGTTGTTCTACCATAAATGGCTTACACAATTACTGAAGTTCACCTTTTTATAACACAATATTATCTAGATAGTTTTGTTGTGCTACCATAACTGGCTTCCACAATTACCGAACTTGTCCTTTTCATAACACAATATTATCTAGTTAGTTGTGTTTTGCTATCATAGTAGGCTTACACAATTAACGAAGTTCTCCATTGTATAACACACTAGTATCTAGATAGTTGTGTTGTGATACCATAACTACCTTCCACAATTACCGAACTTCACCTTTTTATTGCACACTATTATCTAGTTAGTTCCGTTGTTCTACCATAACTGGCTTACACAATTACTGAAGTTCTCCTTTTTAAATCACAATATTATCTAGTTAGTTGCGTTGTGCTACCATAACTGGCTTACACAATTACTGAAGTTCTCCTTTTTATAGCACAATATTATCTGGTTAGCTCCGTTGTTCTACGCGTATATACCATAAATGGCTTACACAATTACTGAAGTTCACCTTTTTATAGCACAATATTATCTAGATGGTTGTGTTTTTCTATCATAACTGACTTACATAATTACCGAAGTTCTCCTTTTTATAACACAATATTATCTAGATAGTTGTGTTGTTCTACTATTACTGACTTACACAATTACCGAAGTTCTCCTTTCTATAACATAATATTATATAGTTAGTTCCGTTGTTCTACCATAACTGGCTTACACAATTACTGAAGTTCACCTTTATATAGCACAATATTATCTAGATAGTTTTGTTGTGCTACCATAACTGGCTTACACAATAACCGAAGTTCACCTTTTTATAGCACAATATTATCTAGATAGTTGTGTTGTTCTACCAATACTGACTTACATAATTACCGAAGTTCTCCTTTTAATAACACAATATTATCTAGATAGTCTTGTTGTGCTACCATAACAGGCTTACACAATTACCGAAGTTCACCTTTTTATAGCACAATATTATCTAGATAGTTGTGTTGTTCTACCATAACTGACTTACACAATTACTGAAGTTCTCCTTTTTATAGCACAATATTATCTAGTTAGTTCCGTTGCTCTACCATCAATGGCTTACACAATTACTGAAGTTCACCTTTTTATAACACAATATTATCTAGATAGTTTTGGTGTGCTACCATAACTGGCTTACACAATTACCGAAGTTCACCTTTTTATAGCACAATATTATCTCGATAGTTGTTTTGTTCTACCATAACTGACTTACACAATTACCGAAATTCTCCTTTTTATAGCACAATATTATCTAGATAGTTGTGTTGTTCTATCATAACTGACTTACATAATTACCGAAGTTCACCTTTTTATAACACAATATTATCTAGATAGTTGTGGTGTTCTACCATAACTGACTTACACAATTACTGAAGTTTTCTTTTTTATAGCACAATATTATCTAGTTAGTTCCGTTGTTCTACCATCAATGGCTTACACAATTACTGAAGTTCACCTTTTTATAACACAATATTATCTAGATAGTTTTGTTGTGCTATCATAACTGGCTTACACAATTACCGAAGTTCACCTTTTTATAGCACAATATTATCTAGATAGTTGTGTTGTTCTACCATAACTGACTTATTCAATTACCGAAGATCTCCTTTTTAAAACACAATATTATCTCGATAGTTGTTTTGTTCTACCATAACTGACTTACACAATTACCGAAATTCTCCTTTTTATAGCACAATATTATCTAGATAGTTGTGTTGTGCTACCATAACTGGCTTACACAATTACTGAAGTTCTCCTTTTCATAGCACAATATTATCTGGTTAGCTCCGTTGTTCTACGCGTATATACCATAAATGGCTTACACAATTACCGAAGTTCACCTTTTTATAGCACAATATTATCTAGATAGTTGTGTTGTTCTATCATAACTGACTTACATAATTACCGAAGTTCTCCTTTTTATAACACAATATTATCTAGATAGTTGTGTTGTACTACTATTACTGACTTACACAATTACCGAAGTTCTCCTTTCTATAACATAATATTATATTGTTAGTTGCGTTGTGCTACCATAACTGGCTTACACAATTACTGAAGTTCTCCTTTTTATAGCACAATATTATCTAGTTAGTTCCGTTGTTCTACCATAACTGGCTTACACAATTACTGAAGTTCACCTTTATATAGCACAATATTATCTAGATAGTTTTGTTGTGCTACCATAACTGGCTTACACAATAACCGAAGTTCACCTTTTTATAGCACAATATTATCTAGATAGTTGTGTTGTTCTACCAATACTGACTTAAATAATTACCGAAGTTCTCCTTTTAATAACACAATATTATCTAGATAGTTGTGTTGTTCTACTATTACTGACTTACACAATTACCGAAGTTCACCTTTTTATAATACAATATTATCTAGATAGTCTTGTTGTGCTACCATAACAGGCTTACACAATTACTGAAGTTCACCTTTTTATAACACAATATTATCTAGATAGTTTTGTTGTGCTACCATAACTGGCTTACACAATTACTGAAGTTCACCTTTTTATAGCACAATATTATCTAGATAGTTGTGTTTTTCTATCATAACTGACTTACATAATTACCGAAGTTCTCCTTTTTATAACACAATATTATCTAGATAGTTGTGTTGTTCTACTATTACTGACTTACACAATTACCGAAGTTCTCCTTTCTATAACATAATATTATATAGTTAGTTCCGTTGTTCTACCATAACTGGCTTACACAATTACTGAAGTTCACCTTTATATAGCACAATATTATCTAGATAGTTTTGTTGTGCTACCATAACTGGCTTACACAATAACCGAAGTTCACCTTTTTATAGCACAATATTATCTAGATAGTTGTGTTGTTCTACCAATACTGACTTACATAATTACCGAAGTTCTCCTTTTAATAACACAATATTATCTAGATAGTTGTGTTGTTCTACTATTACTGACTTACACAATTACTGAAGTTCACCTTTTTATAACACAATATTATCTAGATAGTCTTGTTGTGCTACCATAACAGGCTTACACAATTACCGAAGTTCACCTTTTTATAGCACAATATTATCTAGATAGTTGTGTTGTTCTACCATAACTGACTTACACAATTACTGAAGTTCTCCTTTTTATAGCACAATATTATCTAGTTAGTTCCGTTGCTCTACCATCAATGGCTTACACAATTACCGAAGTTCACCTTTTTATAGCACAATATTATCTAGATAGTTGTGTTGTTCTATCATAACTGACTTACATAATTACCGAAGTTCTCCTTTTTATAACACAATATTATCTAGATAGTTGTGTTGTTCTACCATTACTGACTTACACAATTACCGAAGTTCTCCTTTTAATAACACAATATTATCTAGATAGTTGTGTTGTTCTACTATTACTGACTTACACAATTACTGAAGTTCACCTTTTAATAACACAATATTATCTAGATAGTCTTGTTGTGCTACCATAACAGGCTTACACAATTACCGAAGTTCACCTTTTTATAGCACAATATTATCTAGATAGTTGTGGTGTTCTACCATAACTGACTTACACAATTACTGAAGTTTTCCTTTTTATAGCACAATATTATCTAGTTAGTTCCGTTGTTCTACCATCAATGGCTTACACAATTACTGAAGTTCACCTTTTTATAACACAATATTATCTAGATAGTTTTGTTGTGCTACCATAACTGGCTTACACAATTACCGAAGTTCACCTTTTTATAGCACAATATTATCTAGATAGTTGTGTTGTTCTACCATAACTGACTTATTCAATTACCGAAGATCTCCTTTTTAAAACACAATATTATCTAGATAGTTGTGTTGTTCTACTATTACTGACTTACACAATTACCGAAGTTCTCCTTTCTATAACATAATATTATATAGTTAGTTCCGTTGTTCTACCATAACTGGCTTACACAATTACTGAAGTTCACCTTTATATAGCACAATATTATCTAGATAGTTTTGTTGTGCTACCATAACTGGCTTACACAATAACCGAAGTTCACCTTTTTATAGCACAATATTATCTAGATAGTTGTGTTGTTCTACCAATACTGACTTACATAATTACCGAAGTTCTCCTTTTAATAACACAATATTATCTAGATAGTTGTGTTGTTCTACTATTACTGACTTACACAATTACTGAAGTTCACCTTTTTATAACACAATATTATCTAGATAGTCTTGTTGTACTACCATAACAGGCTTACACAATTACCGAAGTTCACCTTTTTATAGCACAATATTATCTAGATAGTTGTGTTGTTCTACCATAACTGACTTACACAATTACTGAAGTTCTCCTTTTTATAGCACAATATTATCTAGTTAGTTCCGTTGCTCTACCATCAATGGCTTACACAATTACCGAAGTTCACCTTTTTATAGCACAATATTATCTAGATAGTTGTGTTGTTCTATCATAACTGACTTACATAATTACCGAAGTTCTCCTTTTTATAGCACAATATTATCTAGATAGTTGTGTTGTTCTACTATTACTGACTTACACAATTACCGAAGTTCTCCTTTTAATAACACAATATTATCTAGATAGTTGTGTTGTTCTACTATTACTGACTTACACAATTACTGAAGTTCACCTTTTAATAACACAATATTATCTAGATAGTCTTGTTGTGCTACCATAACAGGCTTACACAATTACCGAAGTTCACCTTTTTATAGCACAATATTATCTAGATAGTTGTGGTGTTCTACCATAACTGACTTACACAATTACTGAAGTTTTCCTTTTTATAGCACAATATTATCTAGTTAGTTCCGTTGTTCTACCATCAATGGCTTACACAATTACTGAAGTTCACCTTTTTATAACACAATATTATCTAGATAGTTTTGTTGTGCTACCATAACTGGCTTACACAATTACCGAAGTTCACCTTTTTATAGCACAATATTATCTAGATAGTGGTGTTGTTCTACCATAACTGACTTATTCAATTACCGAAGATCTCCTTTTTAAAACACAATATTATCTCGATAGTTGTTTTGTTCTTCCATAACTGACTTACACAATTACCGAAATTCTCCTTTTTATAGCACAATATTATCTAGATAGTTGTGTTGTGCTACCATAACTGGCTTACACAATTACCGAAGTTCTCCTTTTTATAGCACAATATTATCTGGTTAGCTCCGTTGTTCTACGCGTATATACCATAAATGGCTTACACAATTACTGAAGTTCACCTTTTTATAGCACAATATTATCTAGATAGTTGTGTTGTTCTATCATAACTGACTTACATAATTACCGAAGTTCTCCTTTTTATAACACAATATTATCTAGATAGTTGTGTTGTACTACTATTACTGACTTACACAATTACCGAAGTTCTCCTTTCTATAACATAATATTATATTGTTAGTTGCGTTGTGCTACCATAACTGGCTTACACAATTACCGAAGTTCTCCTTTTTATAGCACAATATTATCTAGTTAGTTCCGTTGTTCTACCATAACTGGCTTACACAATTACTGAAGTTCACCTTTATATAGCACAATATTATCTAGATAGTTTTGTTGTGCTACCATAACTGGCTTACACAATAACCGAAGTTCACCTTTTTATAGCACAATATTATCTAGATAGTTGTGTTGTTCTACCAATACTGACTTACATAATTACCGAAGTTCTCCTTTTAATAACACAATATTATCTAGATAGTTGTGTTGTTCTACTATTACTGACTTACACAATTACCGAAGTTCACCTTTTTATAACACAATATTATCTAGATAGTCTTGTTGTGCTACCATAACAGGCTTACACAATTACCGAAGTTCACCTTTTTATAGCACAATATTATCTAGATAGTTGTGTTGTTCTACCATAACTGACTTACACAATTACTGAAGTTCACCTTTTTATAGCACAATATTATCTCGATAGTTGTTTTGTTCTACCATAACTGACTTACACAATTACCGAAATTCTCCTTTTTATAGCACAATATTATCTAGATAGTTGTGTTGTGCTACCATAACTGGCTTACACAATTACCGAAGTTCTCCTTTTTATAGCACAATATTATCTGGTTAGCTCCGTTGTTCTACGCGTATATACCATAAATGGCTTACACAATTACTGAAGTTCACCTTTTTATAGCACAATATTATCTAGATAGTTGTGTTGTTCTATCATAACTGACTTACATAATTACCGAAGTTCTCCTTTTTATAACACAATATTATCTAGATAGTTGTGTTGTTCTACTATTACTGACTTACACAATTACCGAAGTTCTCCTTTCTATAACATAATATTATATAGTTAGTTCCGTTGTTCTACCATAACTGGCTTACACAATTACTGAAGTTCACCTTTATATAGCACAATATTATCTAGATAGTTTTGTTGTGCTACCATAACTGGCTTACACAATAACCGAAGTTCACCTTTTTATAGCACAATATTATCTAGATAGTTGTGTTGTTCTACCAATACTGACTTACATAATTACCGAAGTTCTCCTTTTAATAACACAATATTATCTAGATAGTTGTGTTGTTCTACTATTACTGACTTACACAATTACTGAAGTTCACCTTTTTATAACACAATATTATCTATATAGTCTTGTTGTGCTACCATAACAGGCTTACACAATTACCGAAGTTCACCTTTTTATAGCACAATATTATCTAGATAGTTGTGTTGTTCTACCATAACTGACTTACACAATTACTGAAGTTCTCCTTTTTATAGCACAATATTATCTAGTTAGTTCCGTTGCTCTACCATCAATGGCTTACACAATTACCGAAGTTCACCTTTTTATAGCACAATATTATCTAGATAGTTGTGTTGTTCTATCATAACTGACTTACATAATTACCGAAGTTCTCCTTTTTATAACACAATATTATCTAGATAGTTGTGTTGTTCTACTATTACTGACTTACACAATTACCGAAGTTCTCCTTTTAATAACACAATATTATCTAGATAGTTGTGTTGTTCTACTATTACTGACTTACACAATTACTGAAGTTCACCTTTTAATAACACAATATTATCTAGATAGTCTTGTTGTGCTACCATAACAGGCTTACACAATTACCGAAGTTCACCTTTTTATAGCACAATATTATCTAGATAGTTGTGGTGTTCTACCATAACTGACTTACACAATTACTGAAGTTTTCCTTTTTATAGCACAATATTATCTAGTTAGTTCCGTTGTTCTACCATCAATGGCTTACACAATTACTGAAGTTCACCTTTTTATAACACAATATTATCTAGATAGTTTTGTTGTGCTACCATAACTGGCTTACACAATTACCGAAGTTCACCTTTTTATAGCACAATATTATCTAGATAGTTGTGTTGTTCTACCATAACTGACTTATTCAATTACCGAAGATCTCCTTTTTAAAACACAATATTATCTCGATAGTTGTTTTGTTCTTCCATAACTGACTTACACAATTACCGAAATTCTCCTTTTTATAGCACAATATTATCTAGATAGTTGTGTTGTGCTACCATAACTGGCTTACACAATTACCGAAGTTCTCCTTTTTATAGCACAATATTATCTGGTTAGCTCCGTTGTTCTACGCGTATATACCATAAATGGCTTACACAATTACCGAAGTTCACCTTTTTATTGCACAATATTATCTAGATAGTTGTGTTGTTCTATCATAACTGACTTACATAATTACCGAAGTTCTCCTTTTTATAACACAATATTATCTAGATAGTTGTGTTGTACTACTATTACTGACTTACACAATTACCGAAGTTCTCCTTTCTATAACATAATATTATATTGTTAGTTGCGTTGTGCTACCATAACTGGCTTACACAATTACCGAAGTTCTCCTTTTTATAGCACAATATTATCTAGTTAGTTCCGTTGTTCTACCATAACTGGCTTACACAATTACTGAAGTTCACCTTTATATAGCACAATATTATCTAGATAGTTTTGTTGTGCTACCATAACAGGCTTACACAATTACCGAAGTTCACCTTTTTATAGCACAATATTATCTAGATAGTTGTGTTGTTCTACCATAACTGACTTACACAATTACTGAAGTTCACCTTTTTATAGCACAATATTATCTCGATAGTTGTTTTGTTCTACCATAACTGACTTACACAATTACCGAAATTCTCCTTTTTATAGCACAATATTATCTAGATAGTTGTGTTGTGCTACCATAACTGGCTTACACAATTACCGAAGTTCTCCTTTTTATAGCACAATATTATCTGGTTAGCTCCGTTGTTCTACGCGTATATACCATAAATGGCTTACACAATTACTGAAGTTCACCTTTTTATAGCACAATATTATCTAGATAGTTGTGTTGTTCTATCATAACTGACTTACATAATTACCGAAGTTCTCCTTTTTATAACACAATATTATCTAGATAGTTGTGTTGTTCTACTATTACTGACTTACACAATTACCGAAGTTCTCCTTTTAATAACACAATATTATCTAGATAGTTGTGTTGTTCTACTATTACTGACTTACACAATTACCGAAGTTCTCCTTTTTATAGCACGATATTATCTAGTTAGTTCCGTTGTTCTACCATCAATGGCTTACACAATTACTGAAGTTCACCTTTTTATAACACAATATTATCAAGATAGTTTTGTTGTGCTACCATACCTGGCTTACACAATTACCTAAGTTCACCTTTTTATAGCACAATATTATCTAGAGAGTTGTGTTGTTCTACCATAACTGACTTATTCAATTACCGAAGATCTCCTTTTTAAAACACAATATTATCTCGATAGTTGTTTTGTTCTACCATAACTGACTTACACAATTACCGAAATTCTCCTTTTTATAGCACAATATTATCTAGATAGTTGTGTTGTGCTACCATAACTGGCTTACACAATTACTGAAGTTCTCCTTTTTATAGCACAATATTATCTGGTTAGCTCTGTTGTTCTACGCGTATATACCATAAATGGCTCACACAATTACTGAAGTTCACCTTTTTATAGCACAATACTATCTAGATAGTTGTGTTGTTCTATCATAACTGACTTACATAATTACCGAAGTTCACCTTTTTATAACACAATATTATCTAGATAGTTGTGTTGTTCTACTATTACTGACTTACACAATTACTGAAGTTCTCCTTTCTATAACATAATATTATATAGTTAGTTGCGTTGTGCTACCATAACTGGCTTACACAATTACCGAAGTTCTCCTTTTTATAGCACAATATTATCTAGATAGTTTTGTTGTGCTACCATAACTGGCTTACACAATAACCGAAGTTCACCTTTTTATAGCACAATATTATCTAGATAGTTGTGTTGTTCTACCAATACTGACTTACATAATTACCGAAGTTCTCCTTTTTATAACACAATATTATCTAGATAGTTGTGTTGTTCTACTATTACTGACTTACACAATTACCGAAGTTCACCTTTTTATAACACAATATTATCTAGATAGTCTTGTTGTGCTACCATAACAGGCTTACACAATTACCGAAGTTCACATTTTTATAGCACAATATTATCTAGATAGTTGTGTTGTTCTACCATAACTGACTTACACAATTACTGAAGTTCTCCTTTTTATAGCACAATATTATCTAGTTAGTTCCGTTGTTCTACCATCAATGGCTTACACAATTACTGAAGTTCACCTTTATATAACACAATATTATCTAGATAGTTTTGTTGTGCTATCATAACTGGCTTACATAATTACCGAAGTTCACCTTTTTATAGCACAATATTATCTAGATAGTTGTGTTGTTCTACCATAACTGACTTATTCAATTACCGAAGATCTCCTTTTTAAAACACAATATTATCTCGATAGTTGTTTTGTTCTACCATAACTGACTTACACAATTACCGAAATTCTCCTTTTTATAGCACAATATTATCTAGATAGTTGTGTTGTGCTACCATAACTGGCTTACACAATTACCGAAGTTCTCCTTTTTATAGCACAATATTATCTGGTTAGCTCCGTTGTTCTACGCGTATATACCATAAATGGCTTACACAATTACTGAAGTTCACCTTTTTATAGCACAATATTATCTAGATAGTTGTGTTGTTCTACCAATACTGACTTACATAATTACCGAAGTTCTCCTTTTAATAACACAATATTATCTAGATAGTTGTGTTGTTCTACTATTACTGACTTACACAATTACTGAAGTTCACCTTTTTATAACACAATATTATCTAGATAGTCTTGTTGTGCTACCATAACAGGCTTACACAATTACCGAAGTTCACCTGTTTATAGCACAATATTATCTAGATAGTTGTGTTGTTCTACCATAACTGACTTACACAATTACTGAAGTTCTCCTTTTTATAGCACAATATTATCTAGTTAGTTCCGTTGTTCTACCATCAATGGCTTACACAATTACTGAAGTTCACCTTTTTATAACACAATATTATCTAGATAGTTTTGTTGTGCTACCATAACTGGCTTACACAATTACCGAAGTTCACCTTTTTATAGCGCAATATTATCTAGATAGTTGTGTTGTTCTACCATAACTGACTTACACAATTACCGAAGTTCTCCTTTCTATAACACAATATTATATAGTTAGTTGCGTTGTGCTACCATAACTGGCTTACACAATTACCGAAGTTCTCCTTTTTATAGCACAATATTATCTGGTTAGTTCCGTTGTTCTACCATAAATGGCTTACACAATTACTGAAGTTCACCTTTATATAGCACAATATTATCTAGATTGTTTTGTTGTGCTACCATAACTGGCTTACACAATAATCGAAGTTCTCCTTTTTATAGCACAATATTATCTAGATAGTTGTGTTGTTCTACCATAACTGACTTATTCAATTACCGAAGATCTCCTTTTTAAAACACAATATTATCTCGATAGTTGTTTTGTTCTACCATAACTGCCTAACACAATTACCGAAGTTCTCCTTTTTATAGCACAATATTATCTAGTTAGTTCCGTTGTTCTACAATAAATGGCTTACACAATTACTGAAGTTCACCTTTATATAGCACAATATTATCTAGATAGCTTTGTTGTGCTATCATAACTGGCTTACACAATTACCGAAGTTCACCTTTTTATAGCACAATATTATCTAGATAGTTGTGTTGTTCTACCATAACTGACTTATTCAATTACCGAAGATCTCATTTTTAAAACACAATATTATCTCGATAGTTGTTTTGTTCTACCATAACTGACTTACATAATTACCGAAATTCTCCTTTTTATAGCACAATATTATCTAGATAGTTGTGTTGTGCTATCATAACTGACTTACACAATTACCGAAGTTCTCCTTTCTATAGCACAATATTATATAGTTAGTTGCGTTGTGCTACCATAACTAGCTTACACAATTACTGAAGTTCTCCTTTTTATAGCACAATATTATCTAGTTAGTTCCGTTGTTCTACCATAAATGGCTTACACAATTACTGAAGTTCACCTTTATATAGCACAATATTATCTAGTCAGTTGTGTTGTGATACCATAACTACCTTCTACAATTACCGATCTTCACCTTTTAATAACACAATATTATCTAGATAGTTGTGTTGTTTTACTATTACTGACTTACACAATTACCGAAGTTCTCCTTTCTATAACACAATATTTTATATAGTTAGTTGCGTTGTGCTACCATGACTGGCTTACACAATTACCGAAGTTCTCCTTTTTATAGCACAATATTATCTAGTTAGTTCCGTTGTTCTACCATCAATGGCTTACACAATTACTGAAGTTCACCTTTTTATAACACAATATTATCTAGATAGTCTTGTTGTGCTACCATAACAGGCTTACACAATTACCGAAGTTCACCTTTTTATAGCACAATATTATCTAGATAGTTGTGTTGTTCTACCATAACTGACTTACACAATTACTGAAGTTCTCCTTTTTATAGCACAATATTATCTAGTTAGTTCCGTTGTTCTACCATCAATGGTTTACACAATTACCAAAGTTCACCTTTTTATAGCACAATATTATCTAGATAGTTTTGTTGTGCTACCATAACTGGCTTAAACAATTACCGAAGTTCACCTTTTTATAGCACAATATTATCTAGATAGTTGTGTTGGTCTACCATAACTGACTTATTCAATTACCGAAGATCACCTTTTTAAAACACAATATTATCTCGATAGTTGTTTTGTTCTACCATAACTGACTTACACAATTACCGAAATTCTCCTTTTTATAGCACAATATTATCTAGATAGTTGTGTTGTGCTACCATAACTGGCTTACACAATTACCGAACTTGTCCTTTTCAAAACACAATATTATCTAGTTAGTTATGTTTTGCCAACATAGCAGGCTTACACAATTACCGAAGTTCTCCTTTGTACAACAAACTAGTATCTAGATAGTTGTGTTGTGATACCATAACTACCTTCTACAATTACCGAACTTCACCTTTTTATAGCACAATATTATCTAGTTAGTTCCGTTGTTCTACCATAACTGGCTTACACAATTACCGAAGTTCTCCTTTTTATATCACAATATTATCTAGTTAGTTGCGTTGTGCTACCATGACTGGTTTACTCAATTACTGAAGTTCTCCTTTTTATAGCACAATATTATCTAGTTAGTTCCGTTGTTCTACCATAAATGGCTTACACAATTACCGAAGTTCACCTTTTTATAACACAATATTATATAGATAGTTTTGTGCTACCATAACTGGCTTACACAATTACCAAAGTTCACCTTTTTATAGCACAATATTATCTAGTTAGTTGCGTTGTTCTACTATTACTGACTTACACAATTACCGAAGTTCTCCTTTCTATAACACAATATTATATAGTTAGTTGCGTTGTGCTACCATGACTGGCTTACACAATTACCGAAGTTCTCCTTTTTATAGCACAATATTATCTAGTTAGTTCCGTTGTTCTACCATACATGGCTTACACAATTACTAAAGTTCACCTTTTTATAACACAATATTATCTAGATAGTTTTGTGCTACCATAACTGGCTTACACAATTACCGAAGTTCACCTTTTTATAGCACAATAATATCTAGATAGTTGTGTTGTTCTACCATAACTGACTTACATAATTACCGAAGTTCTCCTTTTAATAACACAATATTATCTAGATAGTTGTGTTGCTCTTCTATTACTGACTTACACAATTACTGAAGTTCTCCTTTCTATAACACAATATTATATAGTTAGTTGCGTTGTGCTACCATGACTGGCTTACACAATTACCGAAGTTCTCCTTTTTATAGCACAATATTATCTAGTTAGTTCCGTTGTTCTACCATCAATGGCTTACACAATTACTGAAGTTCTCCTTTTTATAGCACAATATTATCTAGATAGTTGTGTTGTGCTACCATAACTGACTTACACAATTACCGAAGTTCTCCTTTCTATAACACAATATTATCTAGTTAGTTGCGTTGTGCTACCATAACTGGCTTACACAATTACTGAAGTTCTCCTTTGCATAACACAATATTATATAGTTAGTTGCGTTGGGATACCATAACTGACTTACACAATTACCGAAATTCTCCTTTTATAACACAGTATTATCTAGATATTTGCATTGTGCTACCATAACTGGCTTACACAATTACCGAAGTTCTCCTTTTTGTAACACAATATTATCTAGTTAGTTGTGTTGTGCTACCATAACTGACTTACACAATTACCGAAGTTCTCCTTTTTATAGCACAATATTATCTAGATAGTTGTGTTGTTCCACCTTAACTGGCTTACATAATAACCGGTTTTTTTTTCTTTATAACAAAATATTGTATAGACAGGTGTGCTGTTCTACCTTAAGAAATTTTATAAATTATTGGAGTTCTCCTTTTTATTATTCCATGCTCCAACCTAAAGAGAGATGACAATAATTTGTCCAAAAATGTTTCTTAAGACTGAATGGCCAGCGTAGATACAAGTACTTTGTCGTAGGAAGGGACAAATTTATTTTTATGAAAAGGCACTCTGATTCTAACAAACGTTCTCTGAAACTGATATCATCAATATGCTAGAGTCGTTGATTTACAACATATTTATTATGGTTTGGTTAGCAGACAGTCGACTTTCTTATGGGTACTAACTGTGCTCCTCGCTGACTTTCTTTATTCGTACGGGGCAGGCTTTGTATAGGCGCTTCTGCAGAAAAACGACAAAAAGCTAGCCAGACCCATTAATTTCACGTTCCGCTATACAGATGATGTCCTGTCACTACATACTTGTAAGTTTTGTGACTTTATTTTATCGCACCTATCCCAATGACCTTGAAATAAAGGATTCCACAGATACCCCTCGGACTGCTTTATGCCATGACTTACACCTCGACATTGACAGTGAGCGACGGTTAAGAACGAAAGCCCACTTCGTATTCATACACATAATTGGGAGTGATTCTGGTTCCTTTATCCAGTTTTGAGGTAAATAATAAAACACTTATAATTGATGCTCTTCACACCAGAGTCAAGAATTCAAGCTTATGATTATCGGAATGTTATGGAAATTCAACTGTATAACAATATTTCAGTAACAGTTTGGTATTCAATTTAATACTGAAAGTAATCGATCTCTTGTGATAAACTACCGAATTACCGTTAGTAACTGACAGACTGTTTCACATACAGTTGTATCGAGTACACCTCACATAGGAGAGAAATCAAACTCCCAACTTATGGTAGAGAAAGCAGCACTACCAACTGAACACCAATAACTTACCGTAACTCAATGACATGCTTTATCACAGACATTTGTATCGAGTACACCTCTTAACGGAAAGGAATCAAACTCCCATCTGATGGTAGAGAAAACAGCCCTACCAACAGAACCCAACCAACCAGCCATACGTCACTGAGAAACTGTATCACATACAGTTGAATAGAGTACACCTCACATCACAACGATTGGGAATCAAATTTCACACTGTAATAATGATCGCATGGTAGTTGGATTTACAACTATATATACAATCAGTGGCAATCACCACTAAAGTTTTGAGTTATCTGTTTACAAATATTGTTATCATATAAAGCACAATAAATCAACATTAAGGACTTCAAGCTGATCACTTTAAAATTGGCAGAAATTGTAGAATAATTTTATTTATCTCCCTTAGAACAATATATTTGTTTTGAAAAGTTGAAACTGAAATTAAGATTATAAGACACAGTTTATTATGTCTTGTTGTAGGAGAAGATTTATATATAGTCTACTATTAATGAGCTAAAGCGAAATAATTAGTTCACAAATTTCATTTATATCGACATGTATTCAGGCCCATCATAGTTACTAGCAGATGGACGCATAGCCTGATTAAAGTATGATACATGTGACGTCATTGTAGAAGTAATGTCAGGGGTACAGTACTTTAAATAAGTCATTATTATAATAAGTCTTCTTCTTAGTACTATCTTAAAGTAAGTTTGAATATACATATTTGACTCAATTATTGCTTTAGATAATTTGTTTATGTCATAGAGTTAATCTTTTATTTCCAGACAATGTCGAAACCAATTGCCGATTGTGGTGTGTGCTTTACCCGCCACATTTCAACAGTGTCCAACATCTGGTGCTCAGAATGTGGTGAAGGGCTCTGCGTAGATTGTAAAAAGCACCACGATGCTTCCAACTCAACCAAACATCACGTGACAGTACCGATGGAAGAATACAGAAAAGTACCAATTTTTATTTTAGAAATGAAGGCGTTTTGTGAGGAACACGATGAGAGATATCAAATGTTTTGTAAATCACATGACTCTCCATGTTGTCGGAAATGCATCATCGAACACCACAACGAATGTAAAGACTTGGATATCATTGAAGACATAATACAAGATGTTAAGACGTCGGTTTCCTTTCATGATCTACAGGAACGACAATCAGTGATCTCCAAAAATATCAAACGTATCCGGGAAAATAAACAAGCCAACGCAGATTTAATTAGGAAGGAGAAAGAAAGGATTGAAAAAGAAATCAGAGATTTACGAGAAACAATGAATAACCACATTGATAAATAACAGGAAAAACTAACGAGGGAATTGATGGAGGTAGAAGTCAAGACAAATAACGGGATACAAGAATTATTAACTACACTACAAAGAAAGGAAGAAGAAATATATCAATTCCAAGTCAACATAGAAAATATTAAGAAGTATGCGTCAGAACTACAAGCATTCTTAGGCCTGAAACAAATACAAGGTATATCGATGAAGAATGAAAATTACATACAGTCTTTAGTAGAAGGTGGTAGTTTAAAGCAAATTAAATTATCTTTTAAGGCCGATGATCAAATACTTAACTTACTTCACAGCGTTAATAGTTTTGGGAAGATCATTATTGAGAGGAAGTCAACTGATCTAGATATTGAGACATATAAACAAAACCAAGCTCAACAGAGGGTAGTCAACATTCCAGTGAGGTCTGTCAATGATGTGACGCTGACGTTAAAACAGAGAATTAATACAGGTCTTAGTAATGTAGCAGGATGTTGTATTCTGTCCAATGGTAAGATGGCGTTTGTTAACTATTATTCAGGAGAGGTCATTATATCACACAAAGATGGATCAATGGATTGCACAATTAGCATTATATCAGGACATCCATTTGACGTCGCATGTATTGACAGTAATACCATAGCCGTATCTGTAGAAGGCGGAGATAAACAAGTCCGTATAATTGATCTTAAACAGAGGTCAATAACAACGACAATTAACACCAAATCAGATGTGTATGGCATGACATACAATGATGGATCCCTGATTTGTTGTGCCGAGGATAAAGGACTAATACGTATAGATTTGAAAGACAACTCCATCACATCATTAGTAAGATGTTCTCTACCGGCCTATTCATATGTCACAACAAACGGTAACAACATTTATTACACCAACAAAACAATACATAAAGTAACATGCTGTGACGTGAATGGTAATGTGCAATGGGAATTTTACAATGAAAACGCACTGGTATCACCAAGGGGCATAGCAACTGATAATAACAACAATATCTACGTGGTTGGTGAATGGTCTAATAATGTAGTAGTGATATCTCGTGATGGAAAAAAGTACAAAGTATTGTTATCAGACCTTGACGGTGTTAGCTTTTCCTCGGGGATTCATTGTGACAGAGCAAGAAATCAACTGTTGCTAACAACCGGTGGTGGAGATAATCCTAGTTTGTTGTATGACATCTCAACTACACCGACATGAAACTGTTGTGTACGACAGGTGTCAGTGTAATAACACATGTGTTTTATTTATCATATTACTATAATGTTGTTTATTTTATTTTCTTTAAAGACAAAACGATAATGTCTAGAAATAAACATTTAATGTACAAAAACTCATTGTGATGATGCTTACAGATTTAGTGAATGTCATGGAAATTGGAGACTTTCGGTAGAATGCTCAACTTGACGCTTGGTGTGACGTCTGCCAGCGTGAATAACATCGACGATGGGAAACAATTAAATCAACAAGAACTTGTATATATTCAAAGTAAGGACTTCTTATTAAGCTTCCATCTTTATTTATTTCATGTCTACAATTATATTTCACAACGTCAGTGTGGTAATTTGTTTCCTGACATTTCGGGACTGTACGCCATTTATTCCGGACTAAGGAAATTTAACATTGCGTTGGCCAACTCCTATTCACACAGGCAATGCCACATGATAACATTATGTACGTCTATTAAACGCGCGTGTTACTGATGATTCAGTCAATTTAGTGCTATTATATTTTTTTTAATTTGTGAAGAAGGGTTGACATCGGACATTTGTAAGTATAATTGTTTCATAATTTTATGGTTTTCTGTAATATGCATAGTTGCCACGGTAACCAATTGAAAAGACGATATGACGTAGAGGATATCGTATGTTAATTACTTATAATTAACCTGGATAGTACATGATATGGTATGGTATTCACTTATTATTAAACTGGATAGAAGAGGATAATGCGTGATAATAACATATGATTAAACCGGATAGTAGAGGATAGTGTGTAGTAATCAATTAAACTTAATCTGGGTAGTAGAGGATATTGTATGGTAATTAAGTTGTTATCAGAGTTAATAGAGGATATTGTATGGTAATTAAGTTGTTATCAGAGTTGATAGAGGATATTGTATGGTAATCAAGTTGTTATCAGAGTTGATAGAGGATATTGTATGGTAATCAAGTTGTTTTCAGAGTTGATAGAGGATATTGTATGGTAATCAAGTTGTTATCAGAGTTGATAGAGGATTTTGTATGGTAATCAAGTTGCTATCAGAGTTGATAGAGGATATCACGTGGTAATCACCTATTATTAAACAGGATAGGAGAGGATATGATAATCATTTATTATTATTCTGTAGAGTAGAGGATATGGCATGGTAATCATTTTACAATTATTCTATAGAAAAGATTATATGGCATTGTAATCATTTTATTAATTATTATGTGGAGTCCAAAATATGGTATGGTAATCAGTTTGTAGCCAAAGTTGATATGACAGGACATCGTATGGTAATAATTTTGAAATCAGGTTGATATGAGAGGATATGGTATGGTAATCATTTTGTAATCAGAGTTGGCAGTAGATGATATAGGAGCTTAATCATGTAATTCTTATTCTGTAATCATTTTATAATTTGTCTGGCATGTACAAAATCTGCTATGGTAAAACGTGTTTATTAGAATGGATAGCAGATGATATGGCGATTATTCTATGATTAGACTGGATGGTAGTGGATGGTAGGGGATATGTTAAGTAATATTGAGGTCATTAATAAGTTACAACGTTACTCAATTAAGCAACCCACAGCATCGACCAGAAAGTTAGATATACTATTAGTTTACCTGCTTGTCAAGTATAGTACTGGAATCAAAATGGTCGACTCTTCTACGTCGCCATACTGTGATTGTGTGAAGTTTTACAAAGAATGTTATTGTTGTTCTTAATTGTAATTATAAGAGTTGAAGAGGATTTTTCATGACTTTATCGATGTATAAACTCAGTCTTTCATTCACAAATTATGCTAAATTGCCTCAGACCTTATTTCGTTTGTGGGTACCTCGGCCGAATTCACTCATCGATAAATTCTTATAAAATTGTATTTAATTCTGCTCTAATAAGAATTAAATAATTTAAGCAATTATTAATACAAAATGTTCACAATCAAAGTAAGGGTTTTAATTAATTTGAAAAAATATAAAGCTAGCTATTGATTTTTATAATAGATTTAGTGAATTTTTTTTGAAGCAATCAAAAATCATGGATAGTTTACAAAGGGTCTGAAAGATGATCAGAAGGTGTAAGTCTGTGAATAAAGGCAGACAATACCATAGCCAGCATTGACCAAATACACAAATCAAACAATGGTCGACAAGACACTATACATAGTCCTCAAGTTTAATCTAGACGAACCATAACAATGGAAAGTGTGATCTCAGGGTTCCGGAAGGACGATCAGTTCTTAAATGAGAATAAAACCATTGATTACTTTTACGTTACATTGTAAAACAAAGCTTAAAGACATTAAAGAGATAATCAGAAGCCGTAGGTCTAAGAACAACAGACAATACAATGGCAAAAAGTAAAAGGACAACCAGATAAATAATGGTCCATAAAACATTGAGCAGAAAACTAAAGATTTAACAGCACGAACCCATTTCGAATCAGTGGATGATCTCAAGTACTACGAGCGAGTAACCAGGTTATAAAACCATGGTTATTTGTAGTTTACATTTTAAACAAATGTGGAGATACCACATGAGTATTCTGCAGCCGTCAGTCTGTTAATAATAATAATAATAATAATTCTTTAATTGCATAATACACTTATGTGGGTCAAGCAAATACAACTACAAACAAACAAAACATAGAAAACATAGAAAATTACAATTTGATTATAATATAGGATACACAAAATAAATCCTATTAACTAACATTATATTTTTCACATGTCATACCTTTGACCGACCAGGACCTCATTTTTTCAATTCTGTAGATTGCTTAATAAAGTCTCCTACTTCTGCCAAAAGTTTAGAATTTGCATCTAGCAAACACTTTATTTTATTTAATGGTAATTCTTCAATAAAGTCTGGTTTGTTTAATATTATTTTGTTATATAAACTGTTTCTAAGAGAGTGGTTGGCTGTGCATTTTAAGAAAAAGTGGTATTCATCCCCTATTTCATTTAAATTACAATTTTTACATATTCTTTCTTCCCTTGTTATATTTTTATACCTCCCTGAATTGTGATCAATCATTCTAAATTTTGTAAATAATTGTCTCATTTTGAAGTAAGAGAAGAATAATAAATAGTTTTCAAGTTTTAACTCTTATTTTATTTTACTATAAATATACAGCTTGATAGTTTCATTGAAAGATGAAAGTTTTTCTAACGTGTTTTTACTATATGAGTTATTTATTACTTTCTTATTTTTTTTCTTCATTGAATGTTTTATAAAGGCAAAAGGTCTGGGGAAATTTTCAAAATCTGTGATTTTAAGATCGAATTCCTTAAAAATATTTCTTATGAAACTATGCCAAGTATAGATTCCATCAGAATCAACAGACTTACAGATGGAAAATGCCTCTTTAAGTAGAAGGTTTATTGGATCTGTTTATAATCTACAAAAATATAGCATAGCTTGGGTATTGATATAGTCTGTTATAGGAAATCTTCCTAGATCAGATTTGGCCGAAATATTACATGCAATCTTCTTTCAACATAAAATATAAAGGGCTGATAATACAATGGCTAGAACAAACAGGACAAGAAGACAAACAATGGGCGACAAAACACTATGTAGAAACCCGTAGAATGAGCAACACGAACTGCACTAATAACGGATTATTTCCGTAAGAACACACAAATCTGTTCCTCAATGGCAATAAAACCATTTGTTACTTTGACTTTGTATTATGAAGCAAAGCTTGAAGATACCAAAGAGGTAATCAGAGGTCGTAGGTCTAAGAAAGGTTTGAAGATACCAAAGAGGTAATCAGAGGTCGTAGGTCTATGAAGACCTTGAAGACACCAAAGAGATAATCAGAGGCCGTAGATCTGCGAAGAGCTCCCGTAGATCTACGAGGAGCTTGAAGATACCAAAGAGGTAATCACAGGCCATTGGTCCACGAAGAGCTTGAAGATACCAAAGAGGTAATCAGAATCCGTAGGTCTGCAAAGAGTTTGAAATTACCAAAGAGATAATCAGAGGTCGTAGGTCTACGAAGAGCTTGAAGATACCAAAGGGATAATCAGAGGTCGTAGGTCTAAGAAGACCTTGAAGACACCAAAGAGATAATCAGAGACCGTAGATCTACGAAGAGCATGAAGTTACCAAAACGATAATCAGAGGTCGTCGATTTATGAAGACCTTGAAGATATCAAAGAGATAATCAGAGGCGGTAGGTCTAAGAGGATCTTGAAGATACCAAAGAGGTAAACAGAGGTCGCAGGTGTCCGAAGAGCTTGAAGATATCAAAGAGATAATCAGAGGTCGTAGATCTAAGAAGAGCTTGAAGATACCAAAGAGATAATCAGAGGTCGTAGGTCTAAGAAGAGCTTGAAGATACCAAAGAGGTTATCAGAAGCCGTAGATCTACGAAAAGCTTGAAGATACAAAGAGATAATCATTGGCCGCAGGCTTACGAAGACCTTGAAGATACCGAAGAGATAATCAGAGGTCGTAGGTCCAAGAAGAGCTTGAAGATACCAAAGAGATAATCAGAGGTCGTAGATCTATGAAAACCTTGAAGATACCAAAGAGATAATCAGAGGTCGTAGGTCTAAGAAAGGTTTGAAGATACCAAAGAGATAATCAGAGGCCGTAGGTCTAAGAGGAGCTTGAAGATACCAAAGAAATAGCCAGAGGTCGTAGGTCTATGAAGACCTTGAAGATGCCAGAAAGATAATCAGAGGTCGTAGGTATAAGAAACGTTTGAAGATACCAAAGAGATAATCAAAGGACGTAGGCATAAGAAGAGCTTGAATATACCAAAGAGGTAATCAGAGGTCATAGATCTAAGAAGAGGTTGAAGATACCAAAGAGATAATCAGAGGTCATAGGTCTATGAAGATATTGAAGATACCAAAGAGATAATCAGAGGTCGTAGGTCTAAGAAAGGTTTGAAGATACCAAAGAGATAATCAGAGGCCGTAGATCTAAGAGGATCTTGAAGATACCAAAGAAATAGCCAGAGGTCGTAGGTCTATGAAGACCTTGAAGATGCCAGAAAGATAATCAGAGGTCGTAGGTCTAAGAAAGGTTTAAAGATACCAAAGAGATAACCAGAGGACGTAGGTCAAAGAAGAGCTTGAAGATACCAAAGAGATAATCAGAGGTTGTAGGTCTATGAAGACATTGAAGATACCAAAGAGATAATCAGAGGTCGTAGGTCTAAGAAAGATTTGAAGATACCAAAGAGATAATCAGAGGTTGTAGGTGTATGAAGACCTTGAAGATACCAAGGAGATAATCAGAGGTCGTAGGTCTATGAAGAGTTTGAAGATACCAAAGAGGTAATCAGACGTCGTATGTCTATCAAGACCTTGAAATTAACAAAGAGATAATCAGAGGTCGTAGGTCTAAGAAAGGTTTGAAGATACCAAAGAGATAATCAGAGGCCGTAGGTCGAAGAAGAGCTTGAATATACTAAAGAGATAATCAGAGGTCGTAAGTGTATGAAGACCTTGAAGATACCAAGGAGATAATCAGAGGTCGTAGGTCTATGAAGAGTTTGAAGAAACCAAAGAGGTAATCAGACGTCGTATGTCTATCAAGACCTTGAAAATACCAAAGAGATAATCAGAGGTCGTAGGTCTAAGAAAGGTTTGAAGATACCAAAGAGATAATCAGAAGCTGTAGGTCAAAGAATAGCTTGAAGATACCAAAGAGATAATCGGAGGCCGTAGGTCGAAGAAGAGCTTGAATATACAAAAGAGATAATCAGAGGTCGTAAGTGTATGAAGACCTTGAAGATACCAAAGAGATAATCAGAGGTCGTAGGTATATGAAGACCTTGCAGATTCCAAAGAGATATTCAGAGGTCGTAGGTCTAGGAATTGCTTGAAGATACCAAAGTGCTAATCAAAATCCGTATATCGAAGAAGAACAAACAACACAATGGCCAAAAGAAAAAAGTACAAAAGGATAAAGCAACGATCTACAAAGCATACATTTAAAACTAAAGATCGTGTAACGCGAACCCAACATAAAACCGGGGATGAACTCAGGTGCTCCAGAAGGGTAAGCAGTCAAGATTACTATTAGGTATTCTATAATTAGAATATATCTGGATGATTTTCAGGTTAATTATTAAAATAAAGTTATCGAATACAAATGTTGTGATAATTTATGATATATTTCATAGTTTTAATCCAGCTTTAACATGGGTAGCATTATTTTCGTAAAATGTATCCCGAGCGACAAACCATGGCTTCCATGAATTATTTCGACTCTAGTACGAAAATGTAACTTATATCTTTAAGACGAAGTCAGTAATGGAAATGCACGTTATAAAAAATCACTAACCTTCATGTTTACAGTTGTAAATGGAAAACTAGTCAGCGATGATATTTTCCAATTTGATAGAGGGGCCGTCGTGGTCGTGATCGCATGGTAGTTAGATTTACAACTACCTGTGTAATCAGTGCCTATCACCACTGAAATTACTGGTTCGAACGCCGTTCATAGCGAGGTGTACTTGATACGACATCATGTGATAAAGTTTGCCAGTGACAGGCCGGTGGTTTTCTCCAGGTACTCTGGTTTCCTCCACCAATAACACTAATCGCCATGATATAGCTGAAATATTGTTAAAAATGCCGATAAACACCATAAACCAACCAACCAACCTTTTTCATTATACACTATTAATTGTGTTTCTTAAAAAAGAATGGCCAGCGTAGACACAAATACACTGTCTTAAGAAGGGACAAATCTTATTTTAAAAAAACAACTCTGCTACTCCCAAAAAGTTCTCTGAAACTGATATCATCAAAGTGCTTGAGTTGTTGATTGACAACATATTTGCTATGGCTTGGTGGTTGTGGTTTTCATATGGGTCATAGCTGTGCCCCCCTTCTCGCCGATTGTCGTTCTTATTAGTTCGCGTAGGACATACTTCACATATGGTCTTCGGATGAAAATCAAAAAGAAGCTAGCCTGACCATTTATTTTAACGTTCCGGTATACAGATGATGTCTTGTCACTAAATAAGTATACGTTTGGTGATTTTGTTGATCGCATCTTTCCCATGGAGCTTGAAATAAAGGATATCACAGATGCAGTAAGGTCTGCTTTATACCATAACCTATATCTCGAAATTGACCGTGATGGCCGGTTAAGAATGAAACTATACGACAAACGAGATGATTTCAATTTTCCCATTGTGAACATTCCATTTATATGTAGCAACATTCCAGCAGCACCTGTATATGTACTATATATCCCTGAGTTAATCCTTATCCCAGAGCGCGTGTTTCCTATCACGATTTCATTGATAGAAGGTTGCTGCTAACAACAAAGCTACTGAACCAAGGGTTCTTATTGTTTAAGTTGATATCATCACTTAGGAATTTTGACAGTCGCCACCATGACTTTGTTAACCGCTACGGATTATCTGTGTCACAAATGACCACGAATATGTTCCACTTGTCGTAATCATGTTGGTTGATGTTTTAATCGCAATATTTAATCATGTTGGTTACTGTTGTTATCACAATATGTAATCATGCTGGTTGCAGGCTTTATCACAATATTGAATCATTTTGATTCCTGGCTTTATCGGAATATTGAATTATGCTGGTTGCTGGTGCTATTGCAATATGTAATCATGTTGGTTGCTGGTTTTATCACACAATTCAATAATGTTGGTTGCTGGCTTTATCGCAATATTTAATCATGTTGATTGCTGGTTTTATTGGAATATTTAATCATGCTGATTGCTGGTGCTATTGCAATATTTAATCAGGTTGGATGAGAATTTTGTCGCAATATTTAATTATGTTTGTTGCTGGTTGTATCGCAATATTTAATATTCAATCATGTTGGTTCCTGTTTTCATCGCTATATTCCATCATGTTGGTTGCGGGTTTTATCGCAATATTTAATCATGCTGGTTTCTGGTATTTTCGTAATGTATAATCATGTTGGTTGCCGTTCTGATCACAATAGTTAATCATGATGGTTGCTGTTTTCATCGCTATATCTAATCATGATGGTTGCTGTTTTCATCGCTATATTTAATCATGTTGGTTGCTGTTTTCATCGCTATATTTAATCATGATGGTTGCTGTTTTCATCGCTATATTTAATCATGTTGGTTGCTGTTTTCATCGCTATATTTAATCATGATGGTTGCTGTTTTTCTTCGCTATATTTAATCATGATGGTTGCTGTTTTTATCGCTATAGTTAATCATGTTGGTTGCTGTTTTCATCGCTATAGTTAATCATGTTGGTTGTTGTTCTTGTCGCTATATTAAATCATGATGGTTGCTGTTTTCATCGCTATATTTAATCATGGTGGTTGCTGTTTTTATCGCTATTGTTAATCAAGATGGTTGCTGTTTTCATCGCTATATTTAATCATGATGGTTGCTGTTTTTATCGCTATAGTTAATCGTGTTGGCTGCTGTTTTCATCGCTATATTTAATCATGATGGTTGCTGTTTTCATCGCTATAGTTAATAATGTTGGTTGTTGTTCTTTTCGCTATATTTAATCATGTTGGTTGTTGGCTTTATCGCTATAGTTAATCGTATTGGTATTTAACATAAAGTGTCTTTTGTTTTATACTATGGAATCGCCGTCATAATTTTATTAGTCTAATTTGATCTTTTGAAGATTGATTTTAGTAAATACATAAAATATTAATTATGCAATATATAGAGAAAAATAGTTTTCTCTACAATATCATCATGACATTCGATATTCTCTTGTTAGCACGTCTCACTATAAAAAATCAAGTTCTTCCTAACTCTCCTCCCTCCCTCCCACTTCTCCCAATGCACAGAACAAATTAAAATTTGACAATAAATTAGGGCGTTCAAGTTTCACAATGTAGAGCTAATATTGATAATGACAACGTGCAGGTTTACATTCTACATTTTATGTACAGTTATTGAAGGGTGATATTTAAATTTATATCTTTTGTGTTCTCCATTTTCGTCATATTCTTTCCTTCCTTCTTCCTGTTTGATGTCGTTGGCGGACATTTTATTTCTGTAGAAATATATTTATATGGTGAAAATGTTATAAACAGGTAAATGCACATACAAAATACATACAGATCAGATTATATGTCTATATTAATATATTTCTTTAAATGACAACACACAATATTGTTTTGTAAAGCGACATACGCACTGTCGTGTACCCGATACGGAATGCTCATTTCAAGATGGCAGATTGTACATCGTCAAACAGGTAGGTGTGAATATTTTGACTATTATCGTTCTTTATCGGTTATCTTAGTGTCTATGAGTTACGTCTTTTTTCTACTTCACCATTAAGTCAGTAAAGCTCGATCCTTTTGTTTTTATCGTAAACTGCCTTCGCTAGTTCATCAATGCAGCGACAAAGATATTGAGGCGTATAATTCAATTTATTTCACCAATTCCTACCGCCTAGTGACTTTTTATATTAATATGTTGATGCCAAAATTATTCAAACATGTGAATTGTCTAACAAATGTCATTTCAGCCTTTGACAAGCCTTGTATCCCTTTGTAGGAAAATTTTGTTTCCGTCACGGAACGGTCACGACAAAAACATGTGTGCTTGATAAAACATTATGTTATAAAGTTTGTCAGTGACTTCCGACAGGTCTGTAGTTTTCTCCGGGTACTCCTGTTTCCTCCACCAATAAGACTTACCGCCACGATATAACTGACATATTGTTGAAAGTGGCGTAAAACAACATGAATCAAACCAAACCTATGACAAGTCACAATATTTAATCTTTATTTAAGTTTATTTGATGATGTTCGATGCAAAAGGAAAACAAAATATGTCTATATATATATGTGTGTGTGTGTGCGTGCGTGCGTGCGTGCGTGTGTGTGTGCGTGCGTGCGTGTGTGTCATTTATAATCATTCCAGTGGGCAATAGAAAAATAAACAAAACGTGACCAAATAATTTAGCAAAGGTTGAAATTGGGAGAAATATATCTGCTTCGAAAAGTTGAAACTACAGAATTAAAATAATAAGACACAGTTGATCATTTTTTCTTGCAGGAGAAGTGTTAAATATAATCTACCATTTAATATTTATATATATAAGCTTTAAAAGAAATATTTTTTGTTCACAAATTTCATTTATATCGACATGTATTCAGGACCATCACAGTTACTAGCAGGTGAACGCTTAGCCTGATGAAAGCCTGATACAATATATTTAAATAAGTCTGTATTATAATAAGTCTAATTCGTAGTACTATTTCAAAGTAAATTTGAATATGTAGATTTGTCTCAACTATTGTTTTATATAATTTGTTGTTCTAAAAAAGTCAAACTTTTATTTTCAGACAATGTCGAAACCAATTCCTAATTGTGGTGTGTGCTTTACCCGACATATTTCAAAAGTGTCCAACATCTGGTGCTCAGAATGTAATGAAGGGCTGTGCTTAGATTGTCAAGAGCACCACTGTGCTTCCAAATCAACCAGACACCACGTGATAGTACCAATCGAAGAATGCAGAAAGCTACCCGTTTTTATTTTAGAAATTAAGGAGGTTTGTGAGAAACACGATGATAAATATCAAATGTTTTGTAAGTCACATGATTATCCTTGTTGTAGGAAATGCATCATTGAGCACCACACAGAATGCAACGATATAGATATTATTGAAGACAAAATACCAGATGTTAAGACGTCGGTGTCCTTTGATGACCTACAGCAACAACTATCAGTGACCTCAAAACATATATCCAACGTATCCGGGAAAATAGACACGCCAACTCAGATTTAATTAGGAAGCAGAAAGAAAGGATTGACAAAGATATCAGAGATCTACGGGAAACGATGAATAACCACATTGACAAATTACAGGAAAAACTAACGAGGGAATTAATTCAGGTCGAAGTCAAGACAAATAACGGGATACAAGAATTATTAACTACACTACAAAGAAAGGAAGAAGAAATATATCAATCTCAAGTCAACATAGAAATTATTAAGAAGTATGCGTAAGAACGACAAGCATCTTAGGCATGAAGCAAGTCCAAGGTATATCGATGAAGAACGAAAATTACATACAGTCTTTAGTGGAAGATGGTAATTTGAATGACACGAAATTATTTTTAAGGCCGATGATCAAATACTTAATTTACTCAACAACGTTAATAGCTTTGGGAAAATCATCATTGAGGGGAAGTCAAGTGAGGTAGATATTGATGCATATAAACAAGACCAAGCTCAATAAAGGGTAGCCAACATTCCAGCGAGGTCTGTCAATGATGTGATGCTTAACCGAAACCGGAGAATTGCTAACTGGCCAAGTAATATAGTAAGATGCTGTATTATGCCCGATGGTAAGATGGTATTTGCTACCTACTCTCCAGATGAGGTCACTATATTACAGGAAGATGGAGTCATGGATTTTACAATTGACATTAAATTAGGAGAAATACGTGACCTGGCATGTATTGACGGTAGTACCATGGCCGTATCTGTAGTAGACGAAGATAATGAAGTCGATATAATTGATCTTTATAAGAGGTCAATAACAAAGCAAATTAAAACCAAATCAGCAGTGTGGGGTAAAACATACAATGATGGATCCCTGATGTGTTGTGCCACGGATAAAGGTCTAATACGTATAGATTTGAAAGACAACTCCATCACACCAGTAGTAAGATGTTCTCTACCGTACTGGTCATATGTTACAACAAACGGTAACAACATTTATTATACCAACAACAAAGCACACAAGGTAACAAGCTGTGACATGAGTGGTAAAGTACAATGGGATTTCTGTGATGAAAACGTACTGAAAACACCGTTAGGTATAACAATTGACAAGAACAACAATATCTACGTGGTCGGTAATTGGTCTAATAATGTAGTTGTGCTATCTCCTGATGGACAAAACTACAAAGTATTGCTATCTGTTCGTGACGGTGTTAAGACACCCTGGGGGATTCATTGTGACAGAGCAAGTAATCAACTGTTGTTATCAAGCAGAGGAGATAATCCAGATTTACTGTATGACATTTCAACTACACCGACATGACACTATTGTGTAACATATTTGTCTTGTGTAATAGCACATGTGTTTTATCTATCATATTACTTTAACGCAATTTATTTTATTTTCTTTCAAGACAAAACGATAATGTCAAATAATAGACATTTAATGTACAAAAACCCATTGTGCTGATCTTTTACATATTTAGTGAATGTCATGAAAATTTGAGCCGTTTTGGTGTGTTGTCTAGCTTGACGTTTTGTGTGAAGCTTGCAAGCGTGAATAACATCGACGACATTGAACAATCAAATAAACAGCAAAGTGTATATATTCAAAGTCGAGATTTCTCAGTAAACATCCATCTTTATTTATTTCATGTCTATTATCCTATTCAGCAACGCCAGTCTGGTAATTTGTTTCCTAACATTTCAGAACTGCACGTCAATTAAACCGGACTATGGAAATTTAACATTATTGTTGGCCAGCAAATGTTTATACATGAAATGCCAAAGGATAACATTATCTATGTCTAATCGATTTGTAATTACTTACCGATTAAGTCCAATGGATCGATAATTATATATCCATCACACCAGTAGTAATATTTTCTCTACCGGCCTGATCATGTGTTAAAACAAACGGTAACAACATTTATTACACCAACTACACAATAGAGAAGGTAACATGTTGTGACGTGAATGGTAAAGTACAATGGGAATTGTACGATGAAAACGTACTGGTATCACCAAGGGGTATAACATCTGATAATGATAACAATATCTACGTGGTCTGTGAGTGGTCTTATAAGTGATATCTCCTGATGGACATAACTACAAAGTATTGTTATCTGTTCGTGACGGTGTTAAGCTTCCCCGGGGGATTCATTGTGATAGAGCAAGTAATCAACTGTTGTTAACAATCAGAGAAGGTAATACTGGGTTATTGTATCACATCTCAACTACATCGACAGATGTCAGTGTAATAACTCATGTGGTTTAGTTATCATATTACTTTAACGTTATTTATTTTATTCTCTGTTCTTTCAATGCAAAACGATAATGTCAAGAAATAGAGATGTAATGTATTAATCTCATTGTGTTGACAATAACAGAATTAGTGAATGTCACGCAAATTGGTGACTTTTCGGTTCGATGCTCAACTTGATGTTTTGTGTGACGTCTGTTAGCGTGAATAACATCGACGATGGGGAACAATTACAGTCAACAAGAACTTATAAATATTTAAAATTGGCATTTCTCAGTAGACATCCATCGTTATTCATTTCATGTCTACAATGATACTACACAACGTCAGTCTGGTAATTTGTGTCCTAACATTTCGAGACTGTACGTCATTTTATGAAAATCTAACATTGTGTTGGTCAGCACATATTCACACAGGCAATGCAACATGATAACAACGCTCGTGTCACTGCCGAGTCTGTCAATAAGCTAGTGCGATTATTTTTTTTCATTTGTGAAAAAGGGTTGACATCGAACATTTGTAAGTGTAAATTTTATAGTTTTCTGTAGTTGGTATGGTAATCAATTGAGAGGAAGATATGATATTAGAGGATATCGTATGATAATCACGTAAATTTAAGCTTGTATTAAAAATGGGAAGAAGGGAATATCGCATGATAATCAAGTTGTTATCAGAGTTGATAGTGGATATCGTGCTGTAATCACTTATATGTAATCACTGGATAGTAGAAGGTATGATATTATTTTTATTATTATTCTGTAGAGTAGATGAGATGGATGGTAATAAATTTAGTATTATTCTATAGAAAAGGAAATATCGTATGATTTTTATTATTCTGTGTTGTAGAGAATATGATGTGGTATTCATTTATTAATCATTCTGTTGAGTAGAAATATGGCTTGGTTATAAATTTGTTATCGATAGTAGAGGACATGGTATGGTAATAATTTTGAAATCGATGTTGATATGAGAAGTCATGGCATGGTATGGTAATCATTGTGAAATCAGAGTTGATATGAGAGGTCATGTTATGATAATAATTTTGTAATCAGATTTGATATGAGAGGACATGGTATGGTACTAATTTTGTAATCAGAGTTGATATGAGAGGACATGATATGGTAATAATTTTGTTATCAGAGTTGATATGAGAGGACATGATATGGTAATAATTTTGTAATCAGAGTTGATATGAGAGGATATGGTATGGTAATCATTTTGTAATCAGATTTGATATGAGATGACATGGTATAGTAATAATTTTGTAATCAGAGTTGATATGAGATGACATGGTATGGTAATAATTTTGTAATCAGAGTTGATATGAGAGGACATGGTATGGTAATAATTTTGTAATCAGATTTGATATGAGAGGATATGGTATGGTAATCATTTTGTAATAAGAGTTGATATGAGAGGATATGGTATGGTAATCATTTTGTAATCAGAGTTGATATGAGATGACATGGTATGGTAATCATTTTGTAATCAGAGTTGATATGAGAGGACATGGTATGGTAATAATTTTGTAATCAGAGTTGATATGAGATGACATGGTATGGTAATAATTTTGTGATCAGAGTTGATATGAGAGGACATGGTATGGTAATAATTTTGTAATCAGAGTTGATATGAGAGGACATGGTTTTGTTATAATTTTGTAATCAGAGTTGATATGAAAGGATAAAGGACTTTAATCATTTCATTATTATTTTGTAAAGAATAGGGTATAGTAATCATTGTATAATTAGACTGACAAGTAGAGTATATGGTATGGTAGTCATGTGATTATTATTCTGTAGAGAATAGGGTATAGTAGTCATGTAATTATTTATATGCATTATAATGGATGACAGAGGATATGATATGGTGATAAATATGGTTATTAGAATGGATAACAGAGGATTTGATATGGTGATTATTTTATAATTAGACTGGATGGTAGTGGATTGCAGGGGATATGTTAAGGAAAGTTAACGTCATAGACAAGTAACAACGTTACTCAATAACACAACCCCCACCATCGACCAAATAGATATATTATTATTTTACCTGCTTGTCCAATATACTACTGGAATCAAAATGGCTGACTCTTGAACATCGGCATAGTGGTATTGTGTCAAGTTTTACAAAGGATGTTATTGTTACTCTTAAATGTATTAATATAAAAATGTATGTATAATTATAAAAAATTAAATAGGATTTTGCATGGTTTTATCGATGTATGAACTCAACCTTTTATCCACAAACTACATGTACAATTTGTTGGACTTTATATTTAGTTTGAGTACCTCGGCCGAGTTCACTCATCGATAAATTCCTAGTAAATCGTATTTAAACATGTTCTAATAAAAATAAATAGTTAAAACAATGTATAATAAAGTGTGTAATCAATTATTAATTCTAAATGTTTACATTCAAAATAAATATGAAATTAGTTTGTAATTACTTGTTAATTAAGTCCACTGGATCAATAATTAAATTGTAAATAAATAAAATTGAATAAATATAAAATTAGGTATTAATCTTTTTGATAGATATAGGGAATTTATTTGAAAAACCAAACAAATGACGGAGATTAACAAAAAAGCCATGGTTACTTTACAAAAGATTTGAAGATACCGAAGAGGTGATGAGAAGCTGTATATCTCTTAATAAAGGCAGACAACACAATGTCCAGCAGAAAAAAAGTCACAAAGATAATGGTCAACAAAACACTCTAGAGAAACAACAGATTAAGCAATACAAACCCACTAATTTCTTGGTGAATTCACAAGCCCTGGAAGTGTTAGCAGATTATTAATGGCAAGAAGATGATTGGTTACTTTTATATAAAATAATGAGCAGAAAACTAAAGATTCAACAACACGATACAAATCAGGGGTTAAACTCTGGTGCAAAGTGATATTCCCAAACTTCCCAATAGCGTTTATCTGAAGGTCTAAGACATGTTTGAAGATATCAAAAGGGTAAATGGAAGAAGGACAGTCAATGCAATGGCAAAAAAGAAAATTGATGAAATGGTAAACAATGGTCGACAAAACACTACACAGACAATTAAAGATTGAACAACAAGAACCCACTAAAATCAGGGGATGAACTCAGTTACTACGAACAAGTAAATGGTTCATAAATTGTATTAAAATCTTTGTTAATCGTACTTAATATTGTAAAAATAAACCAATGGGGTAATCACAAGCCTACATCTTTTACAGAAAGATAATACAATGGCCAGAAGAAAAAGTATTACATTGTAAAGGAAAGATTATAGCTACCAAGGTATAATTGGAAGCTGTAAGTCTAAGAAGAATAGACAATGCAATGGTCAAACGAAAAAAAGACAAGAAAACAAATAATGGTCAACTAAGCACTGCAAGGAAATTAAAAACTGAACAACACGAACCCAAAGAAAATGAAGTGATAAACACAGGTGGTAAGTATATTTCCCGAAATTGCTGAAAACGCTTCTCTCAAGGTAAAGGTAAAGAGAAAAAGGACAAATGACAAACAATGATCTAGACTGCTTGATAAAGGAATTAGGTATTGACAATTCACTTGGCAACCCTACATATACCCCGACAACACTTACGAAAGAGGAAATCCGGGACAATCATAGGTCTGTTTTATGTTCCTTTGGAATTTCAATCAATGATGAAGAACTGGATCTACCATCACTCTACTGGATTCCTAAATTACACAAGTGTCCTTTCAAACAGCGCTATATTGCTGTGTCTGCCAAATGCTCCACGAAACCTCTTTCCAAATTATTAACATGCAGTCAAAACCGGGCTTCAGAGCTACTGTGACACTAGCTACTCAACAGGTGGTGTGAATCAGATGTGGATTCTGAAGAACTCGAAAGATCTGTTAGAGTACATACAATCTAGATCTCTCTCCTCCTGCAATAGCATTAAAACAGTTGTCTTCTCTACCCTTTACACTACTATTCCTAACTCTAAGCTAAAGGACAAATTAAGGGAGTTGGTCCAACTGTGTTCCATATAAACGAATGGCCAACGTAGATACAAATACCTTGCGCTAAGAAGAGACATATCTTATTTTGAATAGCACCACTCTGATTCTACCAAAAGATTCTCTGAAACTGATATCTTCAACATGCTCGAGTTTTTGATTGACAACATACTTGTTATGGTTGGTGGACGTGTTTTTCAACAGACAGTCGGCATACCTATGGGTACAAACTGCTGTTCTCGCCGACTTGTTCCTTTATTCGTATGAGGCAGACTTCATACAGGGGCTTCTCAAAAAAAACGAAAAGAAGCTAACCCGATCCTTTAATTTCACGTTCCGCTGTATAGATGATGTCCTTTTACTAAGTAATTCTAGTTTTGGTGATTTTGTTGATCGCATCCATCCCATTGAGCTTGAAATAAAGGATACCACAGATACAGATAGGTCTGCTTCCTACCTTGACCTACACCTCAAATTCGACAGTGAGGGTCGGTTAAGAACGAAACTTTACGACAAAAGAGATGATTTCAATTTTCCCATTGTGAACTTTCCATTTATATGTAGCAACATTCCAGCAGCACCTGCATATGAGTATACATCTCTCAGATGACACGATTTTCCTGGTAGGGGGTTGCTGCTAACAAGGAAGCTCCTGAACCAAGAGTTCCTTTTGGTAAAATTGAAGTCATTACTTCGATAAATGTACGGTCGCCACCATGACTTGGTTGACCATTATGGCATATCTGTGTCACAAATGACCACGGATATGTTCCACTTGTCGTAAACACTTCCTGGTCCTTTCCTCATTCAAGACTTATTACCGGGTTTGTAACTAGATTAACATGACGGGTGCCACTAGTGGAGCAGGAACTGTTTACCCTTCCGGAGCACCGGAGCTTCCCCCCGGTTTTTAGTGGGGTTCGTGTTACTCGATCTTTAGTTTTATATGTATGTTTTGTCGATCGTTGTTTGTCCTTTTGTACTTTTCTATCGGCCATTGTGTTGTCTGTTCTTCTTTGATATACGGTTTATGATAGCCCCTCTGGTATCTTCAAACTCTTCTTCCTACCAAACACTACACAGAAAATTAAGATCGGTCATCACGAGCCTCACTGAATACCTAGACGAACTCAGGTGAATCGAAAGGACAATCAGTTCTTAAATGACAATAAAGCCATTGGCTATTTTTACTCTACAATACATGAAAAGTTTGGAGAAACCAAGTTGTAATCAGAAGCCGTAAGTCTTAAAGTAACAGACAACACAAACAGACAACAAAACAAATAATGGTCAACAAAACACTGAGCAGAAATTAGAGATCGATCAAACAACACGAATCTCCCTAAAATCAGAGGATGAACTATAATATATTGTAAGTCATGAAAGCGAGCTTTCGTGTATTTATATGTTGAGGGTGTTCAATTTGCCTCTTTAAACGATTTTAGTATTGGGTTTTGGATCCGTTCAGATACTGTGGTATTTTTAGTATTGTGTTTTGGATCCGTTCAGACAGTGTGGTATTTTTAGCATTGTGTTTTGGATCCGTTCAGACAGTGTTGTATTTTTAGCATTGTGTTTTGGATCCGTTCAGGCAGTGTGGTATTTTTAATATTGTGTTTTGGATCCGTTCAGACAGTGTGGTATTTTTAGCATTGTGTTTTGGATTCGTTCAGACAGTGTGGTATTTTTAGTATTTCATTTTATTTTGTAATACTACACATATTTAAGGATACCACAGCGAAGCATGTCAGTGGTAGTTTGGAATTGTTGTATATTAAACACTAGATAAGATAATGAATACTTAATGTTTAATTAAAATGCTGAATGAATGGTTTCGGGTCATGGTGTTTAACGCCACTTTCAGTAGTATCTTAGTTATATCGTGGGGGTCAGTTTTACCGATGGATGAAATCAGAATATCCGAGTAAAACCACCGACTTCTCGCAAGTCATTGTCAAACTTTTATCACATAATGTTATATCGAATACACCTTGCCAGGAGCGGGAATCGACCTCCGAACGTCAGTGGAGATAGGCAATTAGTGCATAGGTAGTTGTAAATCCAATCACCATACTATCATGACCACGACGGCACCCTAAATGAATGAATTTAAACCAACGAACCTTTGACTGATATTGTTTAGTTCCTTTACCAAAACATACACATTTGATAGGATAACATCATTTTAATGCTAGAAATATTATTTTTTGATTATTTTTACTTATTCTATTTATCTATGTACGCTGTTTAGATGTTTGATGTATTACAATAATGAATGATATATTTTTATCTATGCTCATTAATATTTTGTCAAACATTAATAATTGTAAATGTCTGATATTTAGAACTTGATTGTAATCTTTCAAAGTCTATTGACAATACATTTATTGTACCAAAATATGTGAGGTACAAATATATCTGTAATATCACGACATTAAGCAAAAACTTTAACCCGGCAGATCTTAGTATATAATGAATCAACCACCACCCCCTAATATTGTGATTGTCGTCTTCTATTTAAAAATATTAACTAAGTATAATATTAGGACAATTAACATATCTGTAAATTGTCAGATTTTAATACCGATTATTGTCATTTACGGATTTAAAAAAACTAATCAAGTATTATATTGTAATTAATAGTCGGCATTCCTATTTCGAAAGTTTGATTAAGAAGTAATTCATGGCAGGTATAGAGTTGTGCAAATTTACACATGGGTTGGGCCTTTATATTCGAATTTTACCTCGAGCGACAGCGAGGGGTAAGATCTAAGAATATAAAGGCCCAGCCATGAATTATTTCGATTCTAATAGGACAAATACGGTAATTTTTAACCATTCGTGAACTGTATACACACGGCAGTTGGTGGCTGTTCCATTTACCTCCTTCGGAAATGTTGAATTGATTTTGAATTATTTGTATTTGAACGAGATATTTGAAAACAAAGATATGGATGTTAGCATGAAAAACATACTTATTGTGTATTTTCCAACACAGATTCGATTGAATAATTCCTGCGTAAAAATATTTTTAAAAAAAGTCGGAATTCATTAATTCATCATTTCGTGCGCTAACAAGATGGCGGAGCGGAGTTGTCAAACATAATATCGAACACTTGAAAAGTTGTTAATAATCGACAATTATTGTTAGATATGAAATAAAAAAGATAAATGCCAATGGAAAAAAAAGCTTGTATTGTTGACATAAAAAAAAATTCCGGAATAATTACTTAAGACAACCATCTATCGACTTTGACTTTTGTAATATATCGTCATCCTGTGACGTTGTTTACAAGGGACGCTGATTGACACAAGCTGGTTACTGATTTATTTTGCGATTTTGTGAGCATTTTACTTGTTTGAGTAGCAAAATTCAAAATGCAATCAAATTGGAAAATATCAGTAACTTAATTACATCATCGTCCAGTTATCAATGTATACGTAGGAAAACATGAAGGTTAGTGCATTTTCCGGTTATTCATGGCCGACACATATCAATGGAATGTATGTGTGCGTACTGGGGATCCCCAAATATAAATTTTCAAAACAAATGATTAAAAAATACTTAGTTACAGAATATTTATTTATAACTGAGGGGAAATTTTTATTTTAAGGACTTTAAAAATACGCTATATGCCGGTGTTTTGTTTGTTTACACTCGGTCGTCACAGTAATTTCACAGCGGGGAGTCACATCGGAACAGCCAGATTTGTTGTGTACTGCACTTGCGCTAAATATAAAGTTGTTGAGTATTATCGTGTGTGCCGTATTAGAGATGTCATATTAGAATTCAATATAATATTAGGGCCTTTAAAATAAATGTGTCAGATTTCATAGCAATTATTGAAAGTAAATCAAAAATTAGACCACGTGTGATCATGACCGAACAACACATGGATTAAACGAGTGTGCACAATTTGTTGTTGATATTAAAAATGTTGGGGAAAAATAAAGAGAGTAAAAATAAACAATTTATTTCACATGTGAATTACAGAGATTTATTTAATCCAGAAATCTCGGAAATCACACATATCTATATAATAAATAATTCCGCACACTCGTTTAAATAATGGGTTGTTCGGCCACTAGTAGTCTTATTTTTTATATTAAGAAAAGTTCGGTTAGTTATAATATATGTAGATGTCTAACATTAAGGTCTTGATTGTAATCTTTTAAAACCAATTTTAGTCAACACATTTATTGTACCAAAACATGTGTGAGGGCCCGGTGGCTCAATGAGTTAGGTAGTTGGATTACCTAACGACTCATACAAGCCTATCACCAATATGGCGTGGGTTCGTGCCCGGCTTTGTAAATTATAAAAAAAAAGTGCACTCGACTCGCAGCGCAAGTGATAAAGCTTACTAGTTGCTTGTCCATGGTCGGTGGTTCTCTCCGGGTACTCCGGCTTCTTCCACGACTAAACCTGGTCGGCACGATATAGCTGAAATATTGTTGAAAGTGGCGTTAAACACTAAAGATCAATCAATCAAGCAAAACATGTGAGGTAAAAATATATCTGTAATATCACGAAATTAAGGAAAAAAAACTCAACATGACAGAATTGTATATAATGAATTAAACAATTCCCCTTAACAATCAAATAGTTGTCTTCTATTTAAAAAGATTAATCAAGTATAATATTATGACAAATAGTTGGTATTCCTATTTCAAAAGTTTAATTAAGTACACTATTAGGGCAATTAAAATAAATGTGTCATGTTTCATACCAATTATTGAAAGTAACAGGTTGATTTTTAATAATTCTTTATTTACCAAAGATCATAAATACTATAGGTTGAAAATCTATCTTTTTGTTTACGTTTATTGAAGGGTGGCCTTTAGATTTTATCTTTATTGTGTGCTTTCTGTATTGTCAAGTGAAAGTTTTCTTTATTGTCACGTAAGCCACCTTTTTGCAGCGACTGGGGATTTGTAGACATGTATTTCAAGGAGAGAATGATATAAAAAGGTATATAAATGATATAAAATGCACATATACATATTATATATTTCAGCAAATTGTCATTTTCTAGTGCACATATTATCTACCTAAATTAGTTTCTTTAACACGTGTTCAATATACAAACCTAAATAATAGTCTATATCTATGTTACATCTACCTTACTGATCGTTTGTTTCTAGGTTACATCTACCTAGTTAATCGTTTGTTTCTAGGTTACATCTACCTAGTTAATTGTTTGTTTCTAGGTTACATCTGCCTTATTAATTGTGTGTTTCTATGTTACATCTACCTAGCTAATCGTTTGTTTCTAGGTTACATCTACCTAATTAATCATTTGTTTCTAGGGTACATCTGCTTAGCTAATCGTTTGTTTCTTGGTAACATCTACCTAACTAAGCGTTTGTTTCTAGGGTACATCTGCTTAGATAATCGTTTGTTTCTAGGCTACAATCCTTTATTTCTAGGTTACATCTGCTTAACTAATTGGTTGTTTCTAGGTTACATCTAACTACCTTATATTTGCGATCAAAGCGTAATTTGTCTGTCATTCATTTATTTTGTTTTATAAGACACCTGTGTTGTTCTACCATAACTGGTTTTTATTATTACCGAAGTTCTCCTTGTTATGATGCAATAATATCTAGATAATGTTGTTTTTCTCCCTTAACTGGCTTACACAATTACCAAAGTTATCTTTTTCATAGGGGCTGTCGTAGTCATGATCGTATGGTAGTTAGATGTACAACTGCATGTGTAATCAGTCCCTTTCACTACAAAAGTTGTGAGTTCGAACCCCGCTCATTACAAGGTGTACTCGATACAGCAGTATGTGATAAAATTTGTCAACGACTTGCGAGAGGTCGGTGCTTTTCACCGGGGACTCTCGGGTTTTACACCACTAAAGCTGACCCCAGTGGAATAAAGGAAGTATTGTTGAAAGTGACATTAAACACCATAAACCTAATCCATACTAAAAGTGAGGTCTACCTCATCAGAAACGCCTTATTTCATGCTTACCGTATTATCCACTTCCAGTATATCTTTATTATATCACAATTTGTCCCTAAATCCCCCCTCCCCCCCCCCATTTTTCCTAGCATTATATGTCTCTGTTGTTCCTTTGTTGGCTGTTAAACATCGTGTTGTTATATCGTTTATAACCCTTTGTGTTACTGAGGACAATTAAAATATATGAAAGTCTGTTATACAATAAGATAATGTATACCCACGTCATATAATGTAATATAACCCTTCTGTAAATTAATCTTATGTGATAAATTTTATACATGTACTTAAAAAATTTCAATGTATATTTATTAAATAGTTTTACTTTAAATTGTGTACGAATGCTAAGCAATATTTGCTATGTTAACTTAAATTGCTCAACTGTTTATATCCATCTCATCTCTTGGGAATTAATTTTGTTGGTAGACATTTTGGAATAGTTGTCTTTTAAGAGAAATATATTGTGTTGTATTGTGCATACACATATGTTGTATAAACTGAAAAGTGCTGTTCGTCGTCATTCAAGATGTCTTTATATTAACTTTACCAATCACGTTCTTTGCTCATCGGTTTTCTTTTAAATTTTCCAGAAGATTTTCATATTTGTGCTTTTTCCATTGAATCTAAGGAGGACAGACAAAGTGACAAATAATTATCCTTGTGTTATTTGATTGACAGCTAACTTTGTGTCTATAATCTAGTAGTATTTCTCTGGTTCGTTTTACACAGCATATTGAATAACTTCCGGCATACATGTTCACATTTCTGGTTTTATCGTAATAATTATTCATGTTGGTTGCTGGTTTTATCGCAATCTGTATTCATGTCGGTTGCTGGTTTTATCAGAATTTTAGGAATTTATTTTGATCTTTTGAAAATCAATTATAGTAAACACATATAATATTCATTATGCATTAAATAGAGAAATTAAATGTTCTCTACAATATAATGATGACATAATTTCGATATTCTCTTGTTCGCTCGTCTTATTATAAAATCAACTTCGTCCTTACTAGACTCCCTTTTTTCCCCACTTCTGCCAATGCAAAGACTAAATACAAATCTGACAGTAAATTAGGGCTATAAAGCTTCATAATTTAGAGTTAATATTGATAATGACAACGTACATGCTCACGTTCTATCTTTTATGTAGCTTTATTAACCAGTAGGTTATATTATGAATACTACAGACTGGTTTGTATTTATACAGCAAGAACATTATTTTGCTCCAAAATGCTTTGCCGGTGTCATATGGTATTTTGAACCCCATGGTAAATTGACCCCGGGGTAAATTTCTATCTATGATCTATTGAACCCCCTTATTGAAAACTGACTCCATCCCCTGTATGGTAAATTGAACCCCCATGGTATTTTGACCCCCCCCCCCCCATTTCTAATTAACAGATAGGAAGGGAGGTCAAAATAACATGCATAGGGGGTCGATATTCCATGGTAGGGGGGTCAAAATACCATGGATAGGGGGGTCGATATACCATGCGTAAGGGGGTCAATATACCATCCCGGCATGGGTATGGGGGTCGATATACCATGGATAGAGGGGTCAAAATACCATGGGTAGGGGGGTCGATATTCCATGGGTAGGGGGACAAAATACCATGGGTAGGGGGTTCGATATTCCATGGGTAGGGGGTCGATATACCATGGGTAGGAGGGTCAAAATACCATATATCCAATAATAAGGAATTTCTCTTTTTTCTGATTGGCATTTTCCCAACTGTACCTCAGAGTGAGTACACCTCGCGTGAGGTATATTCGGTCAAAAATTTCAAAATTTCAAAATTATCAAAAATTTCAAAAAGTTCATTAAAAATTTCAAAACTTTCAAAAATTTCATAAGATTTCAAAATTTTCATCAATCAGTAGATAACAAAATGGCTTTTGATCACCTTTTTGACAACATTACCCAGGATATATGAAGTTAGATAAATAGGTGTTAAAATTGAAGGTGATGCATTATATTATAGTGCCATCATTGAATGCTAAATAAACATATTGTCATTTGCTAATTAACAAAAGGTATATCTCAATAAACTTTATTAACTGACAAAAAAGTTTAAAGACATCTTTATTGATCAATTATATCTTTATATCTTCATTTACAATCTCATATTATTTATTTTGCTGTATTTTTTGTCTATGGTATATCAAACTGCCTACCCATGGTATTTTGAACCCCCTTACCCATGGTATATCGACCCCCTACCCATGGTATTTTGACCCCCCTACCCATGGTATATTGACCCCCCTACCCATGGTATATCGACCCCCCCCCTACCCATGGTATATCGAACCCCTACCCATGGTATTTTGACCCCCTACCCATGGTATAGCGGACCGGTAAAACCCATAATGGACCGGTAAAAGCCATAATGGACCGGTCCATTATGGCTTTCTTCAAAAAGAATGAAGATTATCTAAAAATTTCAAAAATTTCATAAAATTTCAAAATTCTCAAATATTTTTTTTTAAAAGTTCAAAATTTTTTATTTCAATATTTCAAAATTTTCAAAAAATTTCAAAATGATAAAATTTTCAAAAAGTTTCAATTTCAGTTTTCATAAAATTTCAAAATTTTAATATTTAAATAATAATATTGAAAAATGATAAAACAATTATAGCCTATCATTTCGGTCAATACTATGGCCTTCTACAAAAAGAATGAAGATTACCTAAAATTGACATTGGCTGGTTAGCAAAGTATTAAGAAATGGGTGTTTTCATAATGGACCGGTTATATGTCCTCGGTTTAGTCATAATGGCCCCAGGAAGGTTGCATTGGCCCGAGGCAACGCCGAGGGCCAATACAACCTTCCTTGGCCCATTATGACTAACCTTGGACATATAACCGGTCCGAAAATGTTATAAGCAGGAAAATACACACAAAAATACATAAAAATCAGATTGTATAGCAAATTCTATATTTATATTAATATATTTCTTTAAATCACCACACAGAATACTTAACTAACTAACAATGACAGTTTTGACAAGACGACATACGTTAGTGTTGTTGTTCGGGGATTCTCGTTTTTAATTATGGTAGACATTACATAACTTAATGTCGTATCAGATCAACACAACCCAGATTCTAGTTGCCCGAATTATGTAGAACTTTGAAAACAAAAACGCCATATCTTTGACATGGCTATTAGAGATACCTTGTAGTACAAACATTTATCATTTAATATTAATAGTTGTGTTGTGTTACATCAATTGGCTTAAAAAACTATTAAACTTATACAGCTAGGAAAGTGTAGTGTACGTACATAATTTGTATATCTATAAATACAGTTTTTGTCTTAGTAAAACAAAAGGGGGTAGACAATTGGCATGGCAAATAAATATTTTTTGTTTTTGCTTTTTCTTTTGTGATCATATATGATATCTTTAACTGGTCTACTTGGCAAAGCCGGAGTAGGTGTGTTGTCATAGAAATGTATGAAGACACCAAGGAATAATTAGAAGTTTTAAATCAAAAGACGGAAAATTGTCAACGAAAACGAAAATGGCCTTAAAACCAATACACATATAACACAGAAACTGAGCAACTCGAAACAAACCAACAATAGGAGGTACATTTAGGTGCTCCTGGGATGCTTTTTTCTAAAAATATTTTCCTTTTTATTTTCCTTATGTGAATTAACGTGCAAGCAATCATAAGGTCATAAGTCTGCTAACCTGGACTGTTTAAAACCGGGGATGAACTCATATGCTACTTAGCTTATTGTAAGTAGAGTTTGATGAAACCAAAAAGGGGTAATCGGAATCCATAATTCGAAAAGAAGAAAATAGCACATTGACCAAAAGAAAAAGGACTGAAGAATATAAGACATAAAAACAAAGGTCAGGCAACAATAACTGGGATGAACTCAGGTACTCCAGAAGGGTAGGCAGTTCCTGCTCTGTAAAGCGAGTTTATTAATTAAAATGTATGCTTTATCAAATAAAAAATAAAAATAATTTTAATTGAATCCACTTGAAAACAAAAACAGCGACCCTTCCAAATGTAAAATGTACATATATATGATATCAATTGGCGTCCGTCGTCTGTCGTCGTTAATTTGGACATAAATGCTAGCACTATAATACACAATCAATCAATATGAACATTAGCTGTACAGAACAGAACCTGTTGATGATGTCCGTCCTCGTTATTTGTTTACAAATATTAGTTCATATATTAAACACAATACATCAACCTTAACCAAATGACTTCAAGCTGATCACAAACAAATATACTTTATTTTATTTTAATTCTTTTGTTGATGTTAGATGAAGAATGAAACCAAATTATTTGGAATTGCATCTGCCGAATGCCTAATCAAGGAATTAGGCATAAATAGCAACACCTCTAGTAATACCACATACAAACCAACTTCGTTCGACAAAGATGAAATCCTAGCTAACCACAGATCATTCATGACCTCTTTAAACATTCCCTCTGGTAAAGAGTCTGAGGATTTACCCTAATTCCACAGTGCTTCCAAATTAAGCAGACACCACGTGACAGTATCAATCGAAGAATACAGACAGCTACCCGTTTTTATTTTGGAAATTAAGGAGTTTTGTGAGAAACACGATGACAAATATCAAATGTTTTGTAAGTCACATGACTGTCCTTGTTGTAGTAAATGCACCATTGAGAACCACAAAGAATGTAAAGATGTCATCATCATTGAGGACATAATACAAGATGCTAATACGTCGTTTTCCTTTGATGACCTACAGCAACAACTATCAGTGATCTCCAAAAATATCCAACGTATCCGGGAAAACAGACAAGCCAACGTAGATTTAGTTAAGAAGCAGAAAGAAAGGATTGAGAAAGATTTCCGAGATTTACGGGAAGCAATGAATAACCACCTTGATAAATTACAGGAACGATTAACATTGAAAATATTAAGAAGTATGCGTCAGAACTACAAGCATTCTTAAGCCTCAAGCAAATCCAAGGTATATCGATGAAGAATGAAAATTATATACAGTCTTTAGTGGAAGATGGCAATTTAAAACAAATTGAATTATCTTTTAATGCCGCTGATCAAATACTTAATTTACTGAACAACGTAAATAGTTTTGGCAAAATCATTATTGAGAGGAAGTCAAGTGATGTAGATATTGAGGCATATAAACAAAACCAAGCGCAACAGAGGGTAGCCAACATTCCAATGAGGTCTGCTGTCAATGATGTGATGCTTACGTTAAAACAGAGAATTAAACTAGGTGGTAGTGATATTCAAGGATGTTGTATTCTGTCCAATGGTAAGATGGTGTTTGTGAACTATTCTCCTGGAGAGGTCATTGTAGTACACAAAGATGGATCCAGGGATTTTACAATTAACATTAGATCAGGAAATCCATGTGACGTGACATGTATTGACAGTAATACCATAGCTGTATCTGTAGTAGACGAAGATAAACAAGTTCGTATAATTGATCTTAATAAGAAGTCAATAACAAAGAAAATCAGCACCAAAAAAGTGTGTAGTATAACATACAATGATGGATCTCTGATTTGTTGTGCCGAGGATAAAGGACTAATACGTATAGATTTGAAAGACAACTCCATCACACCAGTAGTTAGATGTTCTCTACCGGCCTATTCATCTGTTACAACAAACCGTAACAACATCTATTACACCAACGAAACAAGACACACTGTAACATGCTGTGACATGAATGGTAAAGTAGAATGGGAATTCTATGATGAAAACGTTTTGGAGTCACCGACAGGTATAACAACTGACAATAACAACAATATCTACGTGGTTTGTTGGAATTCTAATAGTGTAGTAGTGATATCTCCTGATGGACAAAACTACAGAGTATTGTTATCAGACCGTGACGGCGTTATCTTTCCATGGGCGATTCATTGTGACAGAGAAAGAAAACAACTGTTGTTGGCAAACAAAGGATATAATACTGGTTTATTGTATGATATCTCAACTCCACCGACATGACACTATTGTGTAAGACATGTGTCAGTACAGTAACATATGTGTTATATTTATCATTGTACTTTAACGTAAAATTTCTTTTCTTTCAAGAACAAACGATATTATCAAGAAATATACATTGACGGTAAATATTTATGTGGCTCGGGGCGAAACGAATGGAAAGACTCGCTAAAGGTCGTCTTTTCCCTCATTTCTAAGCCTCGCCACATAAATTCTATATTTAGCGTCAAGGCACCAATATTGTATATATACATGTTATATATTAATACAATCACCTTAATGTAAGGAGGAAATTGGTTTGTGATTACTTTTTAATTAAGTTCAATAGATCGAAACTTAAATTGTAAATAAATATAATTGGATCAAATATAAAACTATTTATAAAACTTTATGATAGATTGAGTGATTTTGATATAAAAAAAAACATAGTGACGAAGAATAACAATAAGGCCTTAGTTACTTTACAAAAGATCTGAAGATACCAAAGGGATTATCAGAAGTTGTAAATCTTTTAATAATGGCAGATAATATCATGCCCAGCAGAAAACAATGACAAAATCAAACAATGGGCGAAAATTACTATACATCAACCTCAAGATATAGCAGGGGTGAACTCAAGTGTCTCGCAAGGACAGTCATTTCCTAAATGGAAATCAGAAAAAATGGCACAAAGACAAACAATGATCGACAAAACTCTATATATAAACCTCAAGATTAAGCAAGACGAACGGCAGCAATAGCAATGGTGACCTCCTGTGGTCCGGAAGGACAATCAGTTCTTGGATGGCAATAAAACCATTGCTTAACTTGACTATGCATTAACAATAAACAAAAATACAGTTTGAAGATATCGAAGAGACAATCGTAACTCTTAGAAGAATAGAACATATAATGGTCAAAATAAAAAAGGACAACAAGACAAATAATGATCCATCAAACACTTCACAGAAAACGTTGACACGAACCCCTTTACAAGCGAAAAATTAGTTCATGAATGACAATAAAACCATGGTTAATTGTATTGTGCATTGCAAGAAAACTTAGGGACAATAAAGGTGTAATCAGAAGTTGTAAGTCATTTAAAGAAAGTCAGACAATACAATTGCCAGAGGAAAAAGGACAAAAAAGACAAACAATTGTCGGCAAAACACTATGCAGAAACCTCAATATTGAGCAACAACACGAACCGCACCAATATCAAGTGTGAACTCATGTGCTCCGGAAGGACAGTTAGTTCCTAAATGTCAATAAAATCAGTGGTTAATTTTACATTATATTGTAAAACAAAGTTTGAAGATGCTAAAGGTTTAACCATAAGCTGTAGGACCAAGCAGAGCAAACAATACAACACAGAAAGAAAAGGTTTAAAAAGAAAAACAATGTTGAACATAATATACAGAAACCCTCAGATTAAGCAACATGAGTCGTACTGATTGCAAGGATGACCTCAGGTGTTCCGGAAGTACAATCAGATACATTTCTAAATTTTACTTTACATTATACAACAAAGCTTGAAGATATCAAAGAGGTACTCGAAATATATAAGTCTGACAAGAACAAACCATGTCAGGCAATACACTGGCCAAAGGCAAAAGGACAACAACACAAACAATGATTGACTATGCAGGCACTGCACAGAAAACTGCAAATTGAACAATATGAACTCCTCTAATATCAAGGGATGAACTCAGGTACTGCGGAAGTTCTACGTGACCAGAAGTAAAAGATAAAAAAAAACAAACAAACAAAAAAACAATAGTTAACAAAATACCATAGAGATACCCCAAGATTGACCAACACGAACCACACTAATACCAGGGGTGAGTTCAAGTCCTCCGGAAGGACTATCACTTCATCAATGGCAATACAACAATTGGTTACTTTCACATTATATTGCAAAAAGAGTTAGAAGATACAAAGGGGGTAATCAGAATCAGTAAATCGAAGGACAGAAACACAATTGTTAACACAACAAATTACAAAAGAACAAACGATTATCTACAAGACATACACATAAAACTAAAGATCGAGTAACACGGACCCCCCTAAAAACTGTGAGTGAACACGTCTGCTCCAGAAGGGTAAGCAGTTCCTGCTCCACTAGTGGCACTCGTCGTGTTAATCTAGTTTTCAAATCGGGTGATTACAACAAATGGAACATACCCGTGGTTATTAGTGAAACATATATTCCATAAGGGGCACCCAAGTTTTGGTGGCGACCGCAACACCTTTAAAATGAAGACTTCAACATAACCAGTTGGAACAACGCTTGAATATAGCGATAAGATAATCAGAAGCCGTAGTCCTAAGAAAAGCAGATGCTACGATGGATAACAAAAACAACAACAAACAAAGGTAGACAGAGCAGTGTACAAAATTTGACAACATGACCAACACAAAGCCCACTGAAACCTAGGGGACATCGGTGCTCCTCTTTGCGATTGCATTTGCTAATGTTTACTAAGTCCGTCCATCATCTGATTGTTTTACCACCATGAAGACATAAGAAACGTTTGAAGATACCAAAGGGCTAATCAGAATCCGTAAAGCAAAGAAGGAACGACACAGCACAATATTCAAAACATGAAGGACAAAAGGACAGACAACGATCTACAAAACACTACATAGAAAACAAAAGATCGAGCAACACCAACACTGCTAAAAACCGGGTGTGAACTCAAGTGCTCCGGAAGGGTGTGCACTCAAGTGATCCGAAAGGGTTGACAGTTGTACGTCAATGTCAACTATTTGTGTTACCAATATCGTGTTCGAAGATCTATCCTTATGCCGATGTATGCATGTATTCGTTATTTTCATTTTTCGGCAAAATCTCAATAAATAGGAATCATTAAAAAGTATACATTGAAAGTTTGATCTAGAACAAGCATAAAACTAAACAATGTGATATGTATATGATACCTTTCCCTATAGCTATGAGGGCTAGGGTTATGGTATTTAACGCCACTCTCAACAATATTTCTGCTATATTGTGGCGGTCAGTTATATTGGTCGGTGAAACCGGATTACCCGGAGAAAAGCACCGACCTGTCATCAATAATGATATGACGTAATGGTATGGCACCATTGTATCGCAGTAAAGACATGACAGCATATGTTTGCTTCCAGAGTACATTTCCGATTCAAACATAGAATATATTTTGCAAGAATGTAAAAAAAAAACTTCTGAATACTTCAAAGAATTTTACCAAATAATTTATCACATATAATTAAATACAAACTTTTCTATAGTTATTGATTTTTTAGGAAGCGGCAACAATCTTCCGGTTTCTCGTTACGACGAATACTTTATTTCCGTAGTATTCAACTCTGTTATTTTATTTTATCTTTTACTACATTTCTACCGTTAACAGTGAGCTATCGCTAGTGTATCAGAGTGAACTATCACTCACTAATTAAGTGCAACATGAGAAGCATGCGATATTTATCATAGTCATGGCGTCATGACTTTCGCTTAGATCAGAATTAAATGACTATATAACACTGTATATGACTGTGGCAATAAACATAGAATAACGGCAGCTTTGAAGGTCGAGACAGACATTATCGTTAGTATCGTATCGAGTCTGAGATGACAAATTGTGATACTAGTGGTCATGTATCTAGTTTTATCGGTATTAAACGTTATAATTTGACATCATACTTACCAACATTTTCAAGTATCTTAGGCAGTTCGTACAATGAAATCAAAGGAAAAATGTCAAAATTACTACTAAAATATTCCATAATTAGAATATATCCGGATGATTTTCAGTTCAATTATTAAAATAAAGTTATCGAATAAAACATTTGTGATTATTTACTGTTAAAATATTCATCTATGTGCATCGAAGGATGAAATTACTTTTTAGCCTTTGTATGTTTGTAATAGATTTTTATTTTGTTTTTACTTTTTAATGCATGCAAAAAACATAAATTTTAAGTAGAATGTTTTATCGTTCGAACTGATAGAAATTAGAAACAAAATTATTGACGTTAATAAAATTCTAGTTCAAAATTCCATTTTATGTTCAAGATAAAACAGTTTCTAATTAAATATATTGACAACAAATATCATTAAGAGAGTCATGAAATTATTAAATTTCACATTTATATAAGAAAAAAGCAGGAAAGTATTAAAATCCATCTTTACAAGAAAATCTGAAATATAACGATCATAGAAAAAAAATTTAAGAAAATTTATTAAAAGAAATATAAAAAGAGAAAATATAAATATATATACATGTATATAATTTTGTTGCCATCTGACTTCACTTATGTCTCGTTTGTACCTGTTCATCACATGTTCTGTCTGCACTGTTTTAACTGTAGTGCTCATCGTTCCAAACCGCATCGGTGGTGTAATGGTAGGCATCCACAGCTCGAATGTTGTAGATCGTGGGTTTGAGCCCCGATGGGGACAAACCAAAGACTATAAAATTTGCTACTTCTCCGCTAAGGATGCATTATTAAGGAGAAAGACCAAAGACTGGTTGGGTCGGAATCAGTATAATATGTTCGAGTGGGGCAACAAGTCTATCCGCGGACTGTTGTTTCAATGAGCTAGCACTATAAAAATCCAACTAAGCGTGTTTGTCCATTACAAAACGAACATCATCCTCATCAGCATCATCTCATCGAAATGTAACTCTTTCTCCTCGTGATATAGCTGAAGCATTGCTAATTTAGCGCTAAACACCAATCACTCACTCTCTCATCTGCCACAATAAATCTCTGGTAAATTGAGTGAATATCAGTGAACGGGCATACATGTACCAAACACTTATGAGACCCCAATTTTAATACTGCATAGCCTGAGCGTCATTCACAACAGTCTCTGAAGAAACAGTTTCTCAATAGAAAAGATATAAAGATGTGCAACAACAATATTTTGATAACAAGACACCTAAAGGGGGTAATCAGAAGCGGTAAATCGAAGAAGAACAGACAATACATTGGCAAAGAGAAAAAAGAGAAAAGAGCAAACAATGATCTACAAAACATTACACAGAAAACTAAAGAATGAGCCACACGAGCCCCAATAAAACCCAGAGTGAATTGCTCCGGATGGTAAGCAGTTCCTGTTCCACATGTGCCATCCATCGTGTTACTCTTGATAAAAGTCCGGTCATTAATCATGAATGAGGACAGTGTGGGATATCGATCAAGATAACATGTCTAAGTGAAGATTGTTCACAATTCATTGTATAACAACTATACTCGACACTGTGCCAACAGGAACCATGAAGAGCAATATAATATGCGCATGTGTTGGAAGTTGGACTGGAGAACATTGCTATGGTACCTGCATTTAGTGGGAAATCAGAACACCAATTACTAATACTGTACATCAAGACATTCACTGGATATTAATTAAACAAGGGTACGTAGCTCCTAAGCTAACGTCTATCAAATTATATCTTGGTGGTAAATCTGATTTAGTTCGATTGGTAGAAGCAGGTTTCATACAGCATGGTAACACAACCTGGTAATATGAACAAGCTTGTAACCATTACATCGAATAATAAAACACGTAATGTGACTGCACTACAATCAGCGATTAGTATTCCGATGGGTATGAATTGTCCACCGCCATTCGCCGATTTGTTTCTACACACTTATGAGGCAGATTTTCTTCAAGGGCTTCTCAAGAATAAAGATAGACAATTAGCCAATACAGAAGTGGTCACTAAGCAATTATCGATTCGGTGATTATCTGCATCACATCTATGCAAATGAGCTTGAAGTAAAGGATACTACTGACACTCAAAAGTCTGCTTCGTGTCGTGACCTTCACCTTGAAATCGACAGCGGAGGTAGTTGAAAACAATACTCTACGATAAACGTGATGACTTCATGTTTCCAATAGTCAACTTCCCTTTTATCTGTATCAATATTCCAGCATCACCAGCGCATAGACTTTACATTTCAGAACTCATACGATATTCTATTGCTTGTGTTCAGTATAGTGATTCCTTAACAGAGCTCAGCTTCTAACGCAAAGGCTCCTAAAACAAGGCAACATTGCTCTTACGTTGAGGTCATCGCTACACAAATTATGATGTCATCATCATTATCTGGTTGACTGTTACGAACTAACCATATTTCAAATGACAATGGATTTTTCAATTTTTATGTAGATTTTGTTTTTTTCCACTATTACTGCCAATACTTATATTAGTTTTAAACGTATTTTATTTGTCACAAAATAACAAATTGGATAGGACACAAGTACAACGTACTTGCGAAGTCTTCTCCTTCATACAATTTTACAACTATACTAAGCATGCAAAATGAACATAGTTTTAAATATTACTGATATTTAGACGTTTATACCAAAATTTGAAAGAAGAAAGGTGAGTAAAAATAGTAAAAAAATTGAGAGAAAGAAAAAGGTTAAAAGGAGAGTAGGAATAGTAAAGAACATTGATAACATTGATAACAATACAATGATTGAATGGATGTGGATTTGTTGGGAAATTTTTTTTATCTAAATGTACATTTTATATTAGAGTAACACGGCGGATGTCTTGTAAGAACCAGAAACTGTTTATCCTTTGCGAATATCTTAGTTCACCACTGGTTTCTTGGTGTGTCCGTGTTGCTAATATATTTTTTTTTTTTGTGTGTATTTTCCTAGTATGTGTCTTTACGTTCGTAGTTGCGTGTTGTGATCTCCGTTACAATTTCCTCATATCCTCATAACAACGATATTCGGTTCGTCTCTAACTCCAGTTTTTTGTAGAAGGCCTCATGTCTTATTTGCGTCATTTGTGCTTGCTTGCGTACAGCGTTGCCCAACACATATTGTTTGTATTTGTCTTGTGTCTTGTTTTCCTAGTGTTGGCAGTTTTTCCGGATTGTCTATTCTTGATTTCCCCTTCGAGTTTTTCTAACGTTATTTGAAGACACCAAATGGGTAATCATAAGTCATGAATCAAAGAAAGACAGACAAAACAGTGGCTAAATTAAAAGACCTTATATACTAGAGATATCTAGATCTGTACTACAACATTACGTCATATGATGTCATCTGTATTTTCAGTGACAGTAAGATGTTATATATTACAGATATCTAGGTCAGTGCCAGGAAGGTGTTCTCCAGAAAACGAATGTATGTACTACAGAGAGCTAGATCTGTGTTACAACCTAAATAATGATGAGGATATGGGTTCCCTTGGCAACATAAAACAAACATGTGCAGCAGGTGGTTCCGAACTGGGTCCGTATAGATTCAGTAGAAAAAGATGAATACTTAAAGCATGTTTTAGGTATGGTATATATTCTCTTTATTTACTTTATTTACTTTATTTATCAAGCTAATTATTAGTTTAACACCTTTAAGAAAAGTTTGAAGATATCAAAGGGGAAGAAAAGCCGGATATCGAAGACAAACAAAGATCTACAAACCTCCACACAGAAAACTAAAGATTGAGTAACATAAATCGCACTGAACACCGGGGAAACCTCTGTTTCTAAGAACAATTCTAGTTCGTTTTAAACAATCTGATATGTCAGATAAAACGTCATGGGATCTTGTATTTATTCTTGAAGTTATTTGTGGTCTTGTTGTATTTTTGTTCTCTTATTGGTGTGGCTTGTAGTAACGGATTTGAGTGAGAGACAGACTCTTTATGGAAACAAGATCAAAGTCGTCACATCTTCACATCTTCAATGTGTGCCCAATTACTCTGTTAAGCTAGAATAATGTGTTTTTTGTCTTGTTTTTTTGGTTTTTTTTGTTGTATTTTACTTTTTTTTTGTTTTTGTTTTTTTTGTTTTTTTTTTTTTGTTTTGTTTCGTATTGATTTGTTTTGTTTTGTTTCGTATTGTTTTGGGGGGGGGGGGTTTGTGTTGCTTTGTTCTTTGTTTGTTTGTTTTGTGTTTTGTCTTGTTTTTTTTTTTTTTTGTATTTTACTTTTTTTTTCTTCTGTTTTCTTGTTTTGTTTTTGTTTTTGCTTTGTTTTTTGTTTGTTTGTTTTGTTTTTTGTTTGTTTGATTTTATTAATTTGTTCGCTTTGTTTTTGTTTGTTTGGTTGTATACGGAATTTGCGAACGCCCTTGGAATATGTGTCATCCCTTTACATGTAGAAATATTGTCATAGGGTCAAGCTGATCATGATATTTATTCCTGCAAAGTAAATCAGTAAATGTTATTTTAATTATGATTTTCTGTGTCTCTTGAGCTGTTGACGTTGTGATCCAAAGTATGTTTGATCCATTAGAATATCAAGGTTGTATATATTCGCTTTTGTTTTATAGCACACTTCTCATTCAATGTGATAGTGCCTATTTGGCAATTATTTTTTAAAGTTGTTTTTTTTTTGCGTTCAATGTTAACATAGACCTTCAAAACAAGTGCATTCGAACAAACAAAGTGGTTTGTTTGTTTTCCTTTTTTTTCTTTGCAGTTTGTCTCCAGGCATCATTAATTATGCATGTTCCGAACTTAATGCGCAGTGGCACTTCATCATCAGTTTGAACTATCGACGCCTCCTTCAATTCCATCCAACGTTCATGTTGGTGGTCTATGTTCATTCTTGTTTTTATATAATTCGCCAACACTTCTTTCCTGTTTCTTTTTCTAGCATAATCAGTTAAAATTCTCGTACGACCGCCACTGCAGACATTTTCCCCGCAACAACATACTTTTTGCATGCGTAGTAAAAGGTCATCTAAAGTCATATGAATAGGGGCGTATATTTTGTCGTACATACAGGAATGTATGTTCGAGATGTGTTTTCATGAAAATAAAAGAGAATGGATGGACTTTTTACTTTTAAACTCGATAATTAGTGTTAATTTATGTTTTTAATGCACTCCTTGAAAAAAAACATCTGGACACAAAAATCACCATAATCACAGACATTACCCGTTTAATGTATTGTTTTTATTTCAGAATACTATTTGCTCTATGACAGGAAATTAATATGCAATATGCATTCAAGGAACTAATCAAATCTACCCACCAATCACCTTGACCTTTGACGATGGGACATCTATGACTTACTTTAATTCGAACAGTCCATCTAAACCAGAAAACAAAGCATCTGATCCTATTTTAGCTATAGGAACAACAACAGGTTTATGGCATGACGTTCCGGCTCAGTTTGCACAAAACAGTGCGTTTCTGTGTGAAAGCCGGTTGGAAATTTCAAGAAAATAAAATACAAAAACGATACAGGAAACGATTCGACTGCTTCCGGAGGAAATTGACATTTTAGAACACACTTATTATTTATGTCATAACATAGCCGTGGAATATATTATTTATAACCAGTGATCACACTATGATAATTTAAATTATGCTATTTCATGATATCTCATGTCGGTTCTGATATTCAGCAGTAAACTTTGGGTTGACATTTCCAAGCGGAATTTGACTTTTCGTGACATTTTAATCTTTCTATTTCGTTTTTTCGTTTACATGTATAATATATACAAACATAGCTGATATGTCAATGTAATTATAAAGTATTTATATGTACATGTCTGCATTAGATTTATTTATTTCATTTGTCATGTTGGATACAGATTCTTTATTCTGTGAAATAAGTTGCATATTGCTGGGTCTGTCAAATGCTCCACGAAACCTCTTTTCGAATTATTAACATGTATTCTATCAGCAGTAAAAACCGGGCTTCAGAGTTACTGTGATACTAGCTACTTGAGGGGTGATGTGAATCATATGTCGATTCTGAAGAATTCTAAAGATCAGTTAGAGTACATACAATATAGGTCCCTCACCTCCTGCAATAGCATTAAAACATTTGTCTTCTCTACCTTCTACACAACTATTCCTCAGTCCAAGCCGAAGGACAGATCAAGGGAGTTGGTCCAAATGTGCTTCATAAAAAGAATGGTCAACGTAGATATAAATACTTTGTGCTAGGAAGGGACAGATCTTATTTTGTAAGCAACCACTCTGATTCTACCAAAATGTTCTCTGAAACTGATATCATCAACATGCTCTAGTTTTTGATTGACAACATATTTGCTAAGTTTGGTGGTCGTGTTTTTTAACAGACAGTCGGCATACCTATTGGTACAATCTGTGCTCCACTTCTTGCCTATTTGTTCCTTTATTCGTATGATGCATGCTTCATACGGGTCTTCTCAAGAAAAGCGAAAAGAAGCAAGTATGATCCCTTAATTTCATGTTACGCTATATAGATGATGTCCTTTTACTAAATAATTCTAGGTTTGGTGATTTCGTTGATCGCATCTATCCCATTGAGCTTGAAATAAAGGATACCACAGATACAGATAGGTCTGCTTCATACCTTGACCAACACCTCGAAATTGACAGTGAGGAGTGGTTCAGGACAAACCTTTACGACAAAAGAGATGATTTCAATATTCCCATTGTGAACTTTCCATTTATTATATGTAGCAATATTCCAGCAGCACCTGCATATGGAGTATAAATATATCTCTCAGTTGATACGATATTCCAGAGCTCGTGGTTCCTTTCAGAATTTCATTGATAGATGGTTGCTGCTACCAAGGAAGCTATTGAACCAAGGGTTCCTCTTGGTTAAGTCATCACTTCGAAAGTTTTCCTCCGGTTTTTAGAATATTCGTGTTACTCGATCTTTATTTTTATGTGTATGTTTTATAGATCGTTGCTTGTCCCTTTGTACTTTTTCTTTTGGTCATTGTTTTGCAGGGTTCGTGTCTTAATTACGTTATTTGTGTTTGTTTGCGATAGTGGTGTCGAGCACATGTTGTGTTGTATTTTTATTTTATTTGTTTTCGTCTTGAGTACCATATGTTTTCAGTTTTTCTGGATTGTCCAGTTTTGATTCTCCCTTCGGTATTCTCTAATGTTTATTAACTCCATTAAATTCGATCAAGCATAAAAACGTAGATACCTAATTTAATGTGCACTATGCGTTTCATCAGATACATTTAGAGTCAAAAAAATAGAAAGCTAAATAATTTACCAGTCATTCTGAGCAAGAACACCAAATGTCCTAAATAGAATTGCCACAATTCGCTATGTTCACCTACGTAGAAAGTGTTTCAACATCATATCCAATATCATTAATAAAAACAGGAAATACCAGAGGTAATAAATATATTGTAGATCATTCAAATATTTAAAGACACATGCATAGCCACAATAAGGGGCACAGGGAAGGAATAATCGACGTGAATCAACACAGAAAATTTTCTTCATGAAGAAATAATGAAAACATAATAACCAACGGAGTAAAACAATAAGCTTTGTAACACCGTGTGGGAGACTTCATTGATACTAATAATGCGAACAGTATAATGTTATCTCGGTGTAGGGAGGGGTTGTTGTTAACGTTTTTCGCTTTAATGATGATTTTAACCATTAGTGTATACGTAGGGAGGGGTTGTCATTAACGTATTTCACTTGAACGATGATTTTAACCATCAGTGTAGGGAGGGATTATTTTTAACGTTTTTCACTTTAACGATGATTTTGACCATCAGTGTAGGGAGGGATTATTTTTACCGCTTTTCGTTTTAATGATGATTTTAACCATCAGTGTAGGGAGGGGTTGTTGTCAGCGTTTTCCGCTTTACTGATGATTTTAACCATTAGTGTAGGGAGGGGTTATTGTTAACGTTTTTCGCCTAAATGATGATTTTAACCATGAGTGTCCTTAACGATTGATTAACTTACTATTTTGTGTTATAATCAGAATTTTATTTACAGGAAGATCTTGAAGGAATATTAAATGATTTCAGAGTGGTCCTCAGTAGTGGAAATGGAACTAGTTACCCTTCCAACGCACCTTCTGAGTTCCCCCTCCGTTTTTGTTTTTGTTTCGTTTTGTTTTGCTTTGTTTTGTTTTTTGTTTTTGTTTTTTTTATATGGGGTTGTTCAGTCTTTAGTTTTCGGTATAATGCTTACGAAGACAATGTGTCCTATGTTATACCTACATATGTACTAAATGTGCTTCATACTTCATGTCAGCCGTAGTTTGTATATAGCTTTACCATGCCTTCAAATATGGAAGCCATATCTTGTATGTAGTTTTAACATGGGAAGCATTATTTTCGTAAAAACAAATTACCCCGAGCGATACCGATGGATAAAAGGCAACGAAACTAATGTTACCAATATCAAAACGTCTTACAATTGATTTGATGATTTATTGTGTTTGACGCCACTTTCATCAATATTTCAGCTATATCATGGCGACCAGTTTTAGTGGTGGAAGAAGCCGGCGTATCCGTAGAGAACCACCGTCCATGGGCAAGCAACCTTCTTACAAAGATTATTTTGATTCTAATAGGAAAAATCTAACTTATATTTTTTAAGTAGAAGACAGTGTTGTATTGATTGTAAATGCGTGACATAATTTAAAACGTTTTTAGTCGGTTTTTTTCTGCACAAACAACAATACACTGTGTTGCAATAAAGTTATTAACATTTTCCAATTTCATGCCATTCTGATTTTATAGGCTAAAACACGTAAAATGCTAAGAGAAAATCGTAATATAAATCTTCCTCCATATATCAATATCACTGGCGTTCAATAACGTCACCCCACGTCGACAATTTACAAAAACCAAAGTCGATCCTACTATTGTTTAGTAAAAAAAAATTCTGGAAAATGAAAATGAAAAGAAACAAATTGAATATTTTAAAGAGAATTTTAATGTCTATACGTACTATATATACCACGGTACTTTATATAAGCACGAAATCACCTCAGGATTTATGGCCACAATTTAACCGGCAATAGGCATGTGCGAAAAAAAATTATCAAGAGATATCTTTTGCATTTATTTACATAGTCAACTCGAACGAAGGATTAAATGAAAAACAAAAAATGCCATAACATCGGAACAATTCGAAAATCTAATCGAAAACTCGATACCCCACAAATACATGACCACTTACTTTTCTGGGTTAATGGCAGGGTTAAAGTAGCTGTATTGTCCCAAACCTCCATTCTTAGTGAAATGATGAGGTCATGCAAGTGCTTTCCACATGTGAGTAAAATGCCAGCCCTGATATATAATTTAGGCATGATAGAATCCAATCTTGTATTGCCAACACACCGCATCGGTAGCATAATGGTTAGCATGCTCGCCTCGAGTGTGGTAGATCGTGGGTTCGAGCCCCGGTCGACTCAAACCAAAGACTATAACATTGGTATTTGTTGATTCTCCGCTAAGCACGCAGCATTAAGGAGAAAGAACAAAGACTGGTCGGCTCGGAATCAGAATAATGTGTCCGAGTGGAGCGACATGTCTACCCGTGGACTGTTGTTTCAGTGAGCTAGCACTATAAATAAAAATAATTAAGCGTGTTGGTCTAGAACAAAACGGACCTATTTATCATCTCATTGAAAATTAACTTGTTCTCGCCATGATATAGCTGAAAATTGCTGCATTGGCGTTAAGTAAAAGTCAAACCATACTAATCAATTGTCTGATCACAGGTGCTCGTGGCACGGAATTACCACCCTCCCTTTTTTATCTCTCTGTTTACATATTTATTTTCAATGAAATTGCTTTATTTCTTTATTATTTCATCTCTTTTTCCTTATTTTAACTTGTTCGTGTCCATATTCATACTATAAGTTATTTGCGTTCCTATCCGTAGATATGGATATTTAAACACCCTGAAGTAGCCAAGTACATCCTAAAAAGTGTGTATTAGGGAGGGGGGACTATGACTAGAGTTGCAGAGAAAGTGCAAAATATAGTCACTCTCTGGAAAATCTTGGAATTCTAATAACAGATGAAACAGGTAATCGCTATTGAATTTTACAAACGAATGGTCTGATATAAATAAACATTAGTATAGTTCGTTGCCTGAAAGCCAATGAAAATTTCAATTTCACCAATTCATTGATTATTAAGATGAGGCTATTAGACGATAGACATTCAATTTTCCTCGGTAACGTCACAGGTGTTCATGGCACGGAATTACACCCCCCCCCCTTTTTTTTTTACCCACAGGCGCTCGATCATGACACGGAATTACCACCCCCTTTTTAACTTTCTGTTTACATATTTATTTTCAATAATATAAAATAAAATCCGGGAAGGTTTTTCTAACTTTTCTTGTCCTATCGTTGAAGTAAGTACATACGGGGTTCATTGGCACTAGACTTGAACTCTACTTTCGTCATTAAAGGATACCATGCGAAAAATCAAGCAATAGATGAGAGAAATTTTAAAAATTCTGGAAAACTGAGCTATCGTATGTACAAAAACAAGAACAGAGGCGAAAGGGTACGTCTTTCAGGAATTGATACGTGTCCTAGTTTGAATGACATAATGGAAATAGGTGCATTAAATGTACCCGAAGTGAGCAGGTGTACGAGTTTCTTGTCTTGTGGATAATTATTATCAGTGGCGGATTTAGAGGGGGGCGTGCGGGGCGTGCGCCCCCCCCCCCCCCCCCTAAAATTCGCAAAGCAAATGTTATACAACGCTAATTAAGCAGTTCAATAAATAACTTTTTCATGAATGGTTAACTCGTGACCTGTAGTAAAATATTCTTACACATTGTAAATACACGTTGGATGTGTTCGCTGATTCATATATGTATTCGCCGTCAGTAGTTCAAAGATTATTCCATTCTGATTGGTTCCGAGGTACCAGACATCAACTATTTTCTCACGCTAATTAAATATTATTTCTGCAGTCAATTTTACAACTACATGTACACGTGCTATTTAGAAATTATAAAATGGACGAAAATTCTAGGCCAAGAAAACAAGCAAGATTGGATACATTTCTGATTCCTCGACGAGACGAGAAAAGTCAAAGGTAAACTAAAAAGTAAATTCAATCAATACTTCGAATAATTAATTTAACAATTGATCTCATTTATAAAACATACAACGAAAACCTATAACGAGAGAATCAGATGATGAAACTGAGACAGTGTGGAGAAACTTGAGTGTCCCATGAAAATGGTCACTTCTCTTTAAATAATGATTCAAATAGTTCTTGAAATCGAAATTCTGCAATTTCATATGAAAAAAAAAATATAAGTTTGATTTGTATACAAATACCCGAAAATGTTGCCTTTTACTCTTCAAGTAAAGATCAGTAAAAATACGCGTTGGTATATTGTACATTAAAATACAAAAGAAACATTAATAAAAAAAAAAAATTAGCTGCAATTTATTTGTAACAATTTCTATCTGCCCGAGGTATCTGCACAAGAAAGTGTGAACAAATCCTTTGTCCGGTACGTTTATATTATTGATATCTACCAATGGATGTCTGTACAATTTTTTTTACACATTTTTAACAAAAAATTCTGACTACAATTTATTTGTAATTAATTAATATCTACAACTGCACATGAAAGTGTGAAAATAATCTCGACAAAATGGTCTATGCATATCTCGCACCTGATTTCCGTAAACATATTTCTCGAGAACTTTGATACATTTTTTTTGTTTGATCTTTTAGTGTAATGAGGTTTTTACGCCCGTTGCTCAAACACTTGATGTCCGTCCGTCTGTCCGTCCGTCTGTAAGATTTCTGCAATCCGCAACTCCCCTGATTGTAACCACGCAATTGATTGACGTTAAACTATATAATGTACTTGAAATACATTGTAGTTGTCCACAATGGTTTTTAGATTTTTCATTGAAGGTCGGGTGGAGGGGGTAGGAGGATGATTCTGCAACCCGCAACTCCTAAATCAGGGGAGGATCCAGGGGGGGGGGGGGGGGCGCACCCGGCGCGCTCCCCCCTAAAATTGGAAAAGATATGATTTTTTTGCGTAAAATGGTGATTTTTCACACGAAATACCCCAAAAGTTTTCGCGCCTCCCTCCGCTCGGCGCAATTTTTTAAAGTGAGTTTAGCCTTACGTCCAGCGCCCTAGACCACTCGACTACATCCACTCCCTAAAAAAGGAGCTTCAATAGTCGTAGTGTTACCTTGTATCGTAAGGCAAATCTAGGGATAGGCGTAAGACATGTGTATAAGCGTGTGTAGATGGTACATATATATACTTAATATTATAATTTGACAGCAATCTAACTCAGCAATTTTTAATATATTGGATAGGATAATGAAGAATTATTCACTATACAGTCACAGGGTCGACACGTGTAGGATGGGTTAGGATTATTGTGTTTTAACACCACTTTCAACAATATTTCAGTTATATGACACATGTAATTTGCTGTTAACATAAGATTGTATGAATATGGACACGAACAAATACAAATAACGAACAAGTTAAAATACGGAAAAAGAGATGAAATAATATAGAAATAAAGAAATGTTATTGAAAGTAATTATGTAAACAGAAAGTTAAAAAAGGTGGTGGTAATTCTGTATCACGTGTGCGGTTAATGTCATTTGCTTTTATTCCTGTATTACTGTGAAGTTTTAGGGGGCGCCAGGCAAGATAGAGCACCAACTGCCACCATTAGAAGAAATTGTACCTCCGAAATCTCTTGATTGTGATTCCGCCCAAAGTCGTTAGACTCTGAATACCCGTTACGGTAAAGGCCCTTTTTAATTACAATTTGAAATCCGTCAATCCTTACGATTTCGTTAGAAATCCTATAAACGGTAATATCATAAATATATATTTCCAATTTTAAAATATTTTTACAATTTATTCAAATAATATTACCAAAACTTGTGTAAAATAATAAATACTATAATCTGTTCAAAATATCACAACGCTAGCATCGTATATTCAACAGTTTTATTCCGATTTTCTGTGTTTATAAAATTCAATAAAGGGAGATAATAACTAAATTCTCAAACTGATACCACAGATTAAATTCGATCGATTTTTCCACACTTATTTATGTACGGCATGTCGACCTTTCTAGTGCAAAAAGGTTATTGGATATTGTCATTAATAGAAGTACCACAGGCGCTCGTGGCACGGAATTACCCCCCCCCTTTTTTTAACTTTCTGTTTACATATTTATTTTCAATAAAAATTCTTTATTTTTTCATTATTTCATCTCTTTTTCCTTATTTTAACTTATTCGTGTCCATATACATACAATCTTATGTTAACAGCAACTTACATGTTTCGACCCTATATAATTAGTATTACCACAGGCACTCGAATTCCGGACCCCCCTTTTTCCTCATTTGGTCCCTCCCGCGATTATGGTATGGATCTTTGTCTGGAAGTATATCTTTGAACTTAGTAAAACAAAAACGGCAGCTGGACCTAGAAACAAAAGTTAGTAGAACGAGAGAGTTGTAACACGAAATGTTGTAAAATATGGATAAATGGTTCAAAGATATACTTCCAGACAAAGATCCATACCATAATCGCGGGAGGGACCAAATAAGGAAAAAGAGGGGTCCGGAATTCGAGTGCCTGTGGTATTACTATGCATATATGTGTAGTTCTACTTGAATTTCTTCTTGCTGAAAAATTGCGGAATTGGCGTTAGTCAACAATCACTCACTCACTCCTTCTTTGTAAGTTGTTGTCTCCTCTCTCGTGATACTATGCTCTATATGTTCAATTAGGGGGGGGGGGGGGGTAAACTGTACTAGATTATCAGAATCAGATATGTAGAATATTAATTGAGTTTCCCGCCGCAGTAAGACATGTAACTCGACTCGGTCAGTATACATCCTACGCGAATTAAAATTATATATGCGTGCTGCAAAGTAAAGGCTAATTTTTACGTTTGTTTTTATTATTTACTCTCGATCCATTCATTGATGCTGTCGATATGGTCAGTACTCGAAATGAAAACTTGAATTTACTGGTCCGAATCAAATTCTTGGATGTCATGATTTTGATATAGTTCTAAATTAAAACTGAACAATTTACTGGTCCGAACAAAGTTTTTACTGGTCTTGGGCCGGGGGACCGGTGATCATCATGAGGACTGGGTAATTCACGACCGTTTGAAGCTTGGTGTAAGATATGTAAAAAATTGCCCAATGATGTCTCGCGTTACAAAAATGTGTGTACACTATACATGTATTTGAAATTGTTTCAATGCAGGGGCGGATCCAGAGAAAATTGACAGTTTGTAGATTTATCTAGACTTCAATTTACTTCTGACGAATCGGAATTTATCCCCGATTACATTTAGACTCCCATGATGAAAAAATATTGAAAATTTAACTTTCATCTTTGTCAAGAACAACTTAGAAATGTAAGAGTGTCACAATTTTCGTCATGTTTTTCGTGGAACGATTGATTTTGCGAGAGTTACACTTCATATACAAGAATAAACTATACATGTTTCTAATCGTGAAAGCATTCGCCACAGCATAGCATTCTCTGATTTTGCAATATTCGAACAGTAAAAAAGAACATTTCAATTTTTGACATGTACATACCTTGCGAAGCGTCTTCGTGAACTCTCCTCCACCAAAATCGGAAGTTATCCTCACGAATTTCTTTGCAGAACCAACTGTTCTGCTTGTGCCGATTACCAGTCGTGATAACTGAAATGTTGTTGAAAGTGACGTTAAACACCATGGGTCCGTTGTTGAACTTGTGTTTAAACTAATCATATGATTAGCCCTAATTAGATTTTTAATTCCTAATCACATACTTAGCTAAATTATAAATGCAATGTTTAATTCTGTTGCTGAACTGTTTTTAATCAATGTATATTAACTAATCATATTTAATCATTGCATTAGCTAATTATGTGATTAGTGATTAAAAATGTAATTAGGGCTAATCAAATAATCATTAATCAGAAGTTCAACAACGGACCTCATAGCCTAGCTGCAATAATGTAGCTCCTATGACAAACTTGTGTCTCGGCGGAGTAAGCGAGCATTTACGGTTTTACGGTTTTATTATTAGAACTATCCATAGCCCTAACCACTATTTCATCTTTTAGTGCGATTTTTGTGTTAAGAGCAATTAAGCTTCTGTGAAGCCTTCAAATATTGGTAATATCGACGTATCATGCTGCATTAGCGATAGAAGATATTATGTTATGGTTCTGTCGTCGTCAAGAGTACAATGTGAAAACAATCAATATATCTAAAAAGTAGAGCTTAAAATTACATGGTATTATATTCTGATTAGAAGTGGTATTTTTCATTTATTATATAATAAACTGTTTTTTAAATGCAACGTTATCATAACTGAAGCCAGTTAAAATATTTCTTAAATGTAATTTTATTTCTATATCGTGCTAGACGTTAATTTGCACTTATTGTTAAATACAATGCAAAAATATAAGGGAGGTAATTTAACGATTTTTTTTCCTCAGTCACTTGAAAATTGAATTTTTATATTTAATAATAATTGTATCCTTTTACTATATGTGAGTGGATCGGAAAGTGGTAAGTTGGTGACCGTGTTAGCTGTGTTGGTGGATCGGAAAGGGAGGGGTTTTAAGCAAACAGTGTAAGTGGACTGAAAATGGATCAAGATTTCAAAACTGAAGTGACAAGCAAAATCAAACCATTTGGCTTCAAACATACCATTTACCTCTTGAATTACGGATCGTTTTTGGGTTCCACGCAAAGTTTTCGGCTTCTTCTACATGTGTAGTGGGAACATGTGCCCCTTGCCCAAATGTCGTTCTAATATATCGTATTCTATGAAAACCAAAATTCTGATTTTTAATAAATCTGGAAAATTAGTTGAAGAAAACTTTGCCCTCCAAGGTGATTATTTGGAAGTGTACCGAGTTATAAATATATGTTGGTCTTCGATTTTCTGCTTCTGGGGTATTCTCTCAAGCCAGAAGAGATGAATTGTACAAAATGAGTCTGAAAGGCTATCTTAAACTATGCAAAGATATTTTGCAATTACAAAATGTACATCCTAAAGTTTCAACAAGTCTAAATTTAATATGATACAACCTATTTTACTTTACTCTTGTGAAGTCTGGGGGACATTTAAACCAAAAAGCAGTAAATTCAGGAATGGAATGGATCTTGATCAAATATATTTTGACCTTGAGTCAGATAAATTACGTCAGAGCTATCAAAGTTTATATTAGGGGTCAACAAAAAGAGTTGTAACTTTCAGGGTGGACAATGTACGTCATACATCCGGGTATTTTTTATCGAAAACTTTATAGCGGCGGAAATTTTTCAACAATCTGATAAAATAAAACTCATTTTTATACTATTTTAACAACGAACCTGTATGATAAAAGCAAGACCAAAGTACCCTACGGACTTGTATGATAATATTTACATCGATAATATTCAAAAAGCTGCTGTCATTTGTCTAATCATTCCGACAACATTTCCTTTCGATGCTAGAGACGTAAGAGAAGTGTATTATTTTTGAAGATCCAGCATACTGAGGGGCAACGTAGCCTTGTTTGAGTAGTTTCTTGATACATTTTTAGCAAATTTCTACAAACAACCAGTAAATTTTTGAGAACATCATTTTCAATTATCATATCGGATTTAAAAGCACACTAGAACCAGGGGCGGATCCAGGATTACAAGCCGGTTAGGGGGGTCGGACATAAAAAAAAATTGCGCCGAACGGAGGGAGGAGCGAAAATATTTGGGGTATTTCGTGTGAAAAATCACGATTTTACGCCAAAAAATCATATTTTTTCCAATTTTAGGGGGGTGCGCGCCGGATGCCCCCCCCCCCCTCCCCCTGGATCCGCCCCTGAGAACTTGTGTTCAGTAAATCAATACTTGTAGCAAGTCAAGATTCCAATGGCAACCTATCTTGTGTTGGGGCCGCCGTGGTCGTGACCGTATGGTAGTTGGATATTCAACTACCTGTGCTATCAGTGCCGATCACCACTAACGTTGTGAGTTCAAACCACGTTCATGACGAGGTGTACTCGGTAAAACATTATGTGATTAAGTTTGTCAGTGACTTGCGTGGTTTTTTTCCGAGTCGTGTACCAATAAACCTGACTGCCACAATATAGCTGAAATATTGTTGAAGAAGGCGTTACCATAAACCAATCAACCTAGAACTTGTGCTATTGCTTGCTTCTTTCCGACTCTAAATACAGCTTATTGTATTGTATTGTATTGTATTGTATTGTATTGTATTGTATTGTATTGTATTGTATTGTCCCTGGATTCATCAAACTGTTTGGGTGTATGCGTACATTGGTGGGGGGGTTTTTAAATCTCGTCTCGCGCCTATCGTTGATTGCATTTTTAAAAATATACGACAATTACTTCAGGATTTCTTTTTTATTTTGACGTAGATTATTTTGCAGTGGGGCGATTCGACTTCCAAGTTCAAATACGGTTGTTTCGAATCATGTCAATTCCGATCACGTTCCGTCTTTTTCGTGTCATGACGTCTGAAATGCACTCGTCGCAACTTCGGCTGATTCCGTACCTTCATCAAACCTCGTCCGTATTACGATAGCTCAGAAATCTTCAGTGAAGGAGGTATTAAAATAATTTCACTTTCGAATATTTGTCCAATAATAATATTTTTTCATTCGTCGCAATGTCGGCTGATTCCGTACCTTCATCAAAGACCAATATTTTTCAAAGCAAACTCTATACACTCATCTATTGTGGACTACTTCCGGGTGTTTGGCGCTATTACTGTGACAACGTCAACATATCATAGTCACAGATGCGGTAGATTATAAAAACAAATAGCAAGGGTTGAATTAAAATGTGTACAATACTCTGAGGGAGACTACATTTTGTGTATGACGTCACGTTATTTTTTCCGTTCATTCACCAACGTCAGGTTACTGTGTTTTTTCTCACTAATGAGACAGCACAGTTCCTATTTTTAGCCGTGTGAGATATCCTTTTCTCAATTTTGAGACAGACCCTTTCCTATTTTTAGCGATGTGAGATTTTCTTATCTTGCACTAGTGCAAGACAAAAAAATCACGTGCGTTTTACCGGCAAATACATGCTGTACAGTTTATGTCAACTGCCCCCCCAATTCTCCATGCTTTTCCTTTTTAAAATAAACAATTAACCACATGCACGATTCTACTACATAAGTATTTTTAAATTCATTTATGCATTATATTCTGCTAGCTAACGTGCACCTTTCACGGTGTTTGATTCTTTTTTCAGGCTCTCTTCCAGTCAATGTTTGTTTGCTTTGAGTAAATAATAGAGTGCACTCCCTTGTTAGTAACTAACGTAAAGAAAGAAATTCCCTCCCTTTGACCTAATTCAAATATTTTTTACAGGTATGTATCTCTGTTGTAGTAACATTTATAATATATTTATTAAATACATTGTACTTTATGATGAAATACATTTGAAATACTGCCGAGGTATGGTTGCATATGGATAAATCGAATATTTACTTCAGCAATGGAAAAATAAATTGCGGGAAAACGCTCGATGGAATGTAAAAAAAAACAATTGGGTGTTTAGTGAGAAATAAAATCAAACACCAGAAAAAGTACAAGATAGGGAAATCTCCGACACCCTTGGGTAAGATTACATTCGTTCTCTAACTCGGCAAGCCTCGTAAAGAGAACGATTGAAATCTTACCCTCGGGTGTCGGAGATTTCCCTATCTTGTACTCTCCCGGTGTTAGATTCTATATTTCTCACTTTTGAGACAGACCAGTTCCTATTTTTAGCGATGTGGGATTTTCTTATCTTGCACTAGTGCAAGACAAAAAAATCACGTGCGCTTTACCGGCAAATGCATGCTGTACAGTTTATGTCAACTGCCCCCCAATTCTCCATGCTTTTCCTTTTTAAAATAAACAATTAACTACGATTCTACTACATAAATATTTTTAAATTCATTTATGTATTATATTCTGCTAGCTAACGTGCACCTTTCACGGTGTTTGATTCTTTTTTCATGCTCTCTTCCAGTCAATGTTTGTTTACTTTGAGTAAATAATAGAGTGCTCTCCCTTGTTAGTATAACTAACGTAAAGAAAGAAATTACCTCCCTTTAACCAAATTCAAATATTTGTTTACAGGTATTTATCTCTGTTGTAGTAACATTCATAATATATTTATTAAATACATTGTACTTTATGATTTTTCATCATGAAGTACATTTGAAATACTGCCGAGATACGGTTGCATATGGATAAATCGAATATTTACTTCAGCAATGGAAAAATAAATTGCGGGAAAACGCTCGATGGAGTGTTTAGTGAGAAATAAAATCAAACACCGGAAAAAGTACAAGATAGGGAAATCTCCGACACCCTTGGGTAAGATTACAATCGTTCTCTAACTCGGCAAGCCTCGTAAAGAGAACGATTGAAATCTTACCCTCGGGTGTCGGAGATGTCCCTATCTTGTACTCTCCCCGGTGTTAGATTCTATATGTCTCAACCCGTGGGTGAGATAAGAATTTCACGCTATTTTTCCCGTAAAAATGTTACGTTTCGCAAAATGTCATTCTAAGCCGGGAATGTCACATTATATACCTGTCTGATAGCTGAATAACAGATATATTACGGATTTAACCGTCGGGGTTTTTTTAAATACAGAATCCAACCGTATTAAATATATTTGTGTCTTTTATTTTCATTTTTTCGTATTTCTAGATGTCCTTTTCCATACCTATGACGTCATTATTCAATGACGTCAAAATATGTGTCACGTCATATTTCATGTATTTCATGAAGGAAAATACTGTACTTTCTATAAAATATTAGTGAGAAAAAGAATCAAACACCGGTAAGAGGGCAAGACGGGAAAATATCAAACACCCGAGGGAAAGATTTCTATTGGTCTCCAACTCGGCGGAGCCTCGTTGGAGACTAGAAATATTTCCCTTGGGTGTCTGAGATTTTTCCGTCTTGCTCTCTTAAGTACCCATAGCCAGAAATCATGGGTGATTTTGCTCATGAATATTCATATACCAAATCGCGTCATTTATGACGTCAGCAAATAAACGTTGAACCATATTTGGAAGAGGCTGGTGAAAACTCGTATCTATTTTTTTAAATAATATTTCATCACAGTTTTGATCACATAAATAACTTCAATTGTCATCATATGTTTATTAGGAAACCGATGATGTGTGTAAAAGATCGAAAATATATTTAATGCCCCCCCCCCCCTTTTTCCACGAAATAAAAATTTCTGCCCCACATAAGTATTAGTATGTCATTGAAATCGTTTAGTATATATATTGTTAAATTTTTTTAACTTTATATATCGGCAGTATTGTTACCAATTGTATTATAGTTACTTCTTCTGTTGTTTTGTCGAAATAAAAAAATACCCTTGTGGAGCCTTTTTTTAATTGTTTATTTACATTTACAATGGAATGCGGTGCTTACTCAAATAATGCTATGTCTAGCAGAAGCAGTTTTACGAAATAGTAGATTTTTTTGCATGAACCCCTATTGAATCTCTACTAGAAAGGTAAGAAAAACTTGTGAAGCCCTCTTTTAAATTATCGTGGGAACCTTTAATTTTTCAGCAAAATGTTTATCGAAGAAAGATTCCTCAACAATGTTACCGGAACTGACCGAATTTGTCCCGGCAACTAGAATGGGGATTGTAAGAAAAGTGCTTTAAGGTCTTGAAAACCGTGCAGGATGCATTTTTTCACTTCTTCTCAATGCTTTTGAATGGTGCTTACGCTTCAAAATTTGAAACTGGGTGGGAACCTTGAGTTTTCATGGTACAGCTGTAATATTTTGAGATATTGTTCAAACCGGTGCATAGTTTGATTTTCTATCCCGGAAAATTGTCCGGCCCAAGCTAACAGAAAGTTTCCCGTTCAACTATATGTTAAAATCCAAATTCTCTTTGAGCCGCCATTTTGAATATGCAAATAAGCAAATCACCTATCATTTCTGGCTATGCGGTGTTAGATCCTTTATTTCTCACTTTTGAGACAGACCAGTTCCTATTTTTAGCGATGTGAGATTTTCTTTTCTCACCCCTTGGATAAAGTAGTCCGTTAGTTTAGGTGAAAAAGATTTTTCTATCTTACCCTGGCTCCAGGGTAAGAAAAGCTACACGCCATTTTTCCCGCAAAATTGTTTTCCATTGTTGAATTAAATTGTCGATTTATAGTGTCTTGACAGTATTTTAAATGTATTTCACAATAAAATACATTAAAATACAATGTATTTTATTTATAAATATATCATAAATGCTACTACAACAGCGATAAATGCCTGTACAAAAAAATATTTGACGTTGATCAAAGGGAGGTAATTGTCTTTATTTACGTTAGTTACATAACAAGGGAGAGTACTCTATATTTTCTCAACGTAAACAAAAATTGAAACAAGAGGCAAACATCGTAAAAAGTGCAAGAGTTTGTTATTGTAGAATCTATCACAAGTTTGTTAACTTTAATATGAAACCGGCACGGCCATGAATGCTCGCGCATCTGAAAATTATCTGGCAATTTCACGCATCAAAAGGCGTCCAGATTTTTTGGGCCGAGATATATTGGGGACGACTTACTTTTAGGGCCGAATCTAGTCTCATTCAATCGCAATCGTAACTACTCGGCCATTCTCGCTACCCTGCAAATAACCTCGTACGTACATAGTAGAAATTCTTCTTAAATTGTTTGCCGGAAGTTAAGTTAAGTTAAGCCGCACAAAAATATAGTCTACGAAAACCCAATATGGAAGACATACTAAGTAAAATCTAACCATGCAAAACTAATTAAAACTTTAATTGAAATATAGAAAATTGTTTAAAATATAACTTTATCAAACTTTCATGTAACTGACATGTGAAAAGTAGTGCGATTTATACGCCTAATGCATACGAGGTTATTTGCAGGGTAGCGAGAATGGCCGAGTAGTTACGATTGATTCAATCGAGCTGTCGTTCCTTTATTGGAGTTATCGTTCCTTACGAAATCTCAAAAGTTAACTTCCGTGTAGAAACAAAAATTCTTGTCAGTATGTCAGAAGAGATTAAATAAATTAAAAAATAAATGACTTTTATTACACACGGGTTCCGGGTTTCAGTGGTATCGGACGTACGAGACTTCAGGATCACCTTTGCGCTTTATGTTAAGAAGATCTTCATTAATTGAGTGTGTTAGTGTGTTACACGGAAACCGGTGTTTACAAAGCATCGAATTTTTTTTTTCTTCGATAGTATGTTCAGCCATGTTTGTTTAAAAATCCTAAGTACACATTGTATACCATAAAGAGCTCGCTTAAGCTCGCATATTATTTTGAACCTCTTTGAAGTTGTAAAATGTAAATCTTGTTTTATTTTAGGGAACGACCATTTAACTTGAGGGGTGGGGTATGTTTTTTTTCTAAAAAAATATTCTGATTCCCAATGTTGCTGAAAAAAATATTCTGATTTTGGTGGAGGGAAAAAAAATAATGTGATTCAGAGTTTTTGACATGGAACCTGATGTTGAATTTTGGAAAAATAAATATTCTAACTCTCGTGTTGTCCGAAAAAAAAATTCTGATCGAAGCAAAAAACCATAACCCCCCCCCCCCCCCCCTGCAAGTTAAATGGTCGGTCCCTTATTATGTGGCATTTTGGTCCTGTGGGTGTGATACGTTCGCAAATTAATGCACCAAACTGCACAACAAGTAAACAAACATTGACACGGTAGAAAGGGGTGAGAAAAAGAGTCAAACACCGTAAAAGGTGCAAGATAGTGAAATCTGCGACACCCTCGGGTAAGATTTAAATCGTATTGGACTCGGACAAGCTTCGTCCGATACGATTTAAATCTTACCCTCGGGTGTCACAGATTTTTCTATCTTGCACCTCTCCCGGTGTTAGACCATATATTTCTCACTTTTGAGAAAGACCAGTTCCTATTTTTAGCCATGTGAGATTTTCTTATCTTGCACTAGTGCAAGACAAAAAAAATCACATGCGTTTTACCGGCAAATGCATGCTGTACAGTTTATGTCAACTGCCCCCCAATTCTCCATGCTTTTCCTTTTTAAAATAAACAATTGACCACGATTCTACTACATAAGTATTTTTAAATTCATTTATGTATTATATTCTGCTAGCTAACGTGCACCTTTCACGGTGTTCGATTCTTTTTTCAGGCTCTCTTCCAGTCAATGTTTGTTTACTTTGAGTAAATAATAGAGTGCTCTCCCTAGTTAGTAACTGACGTAAAGAAAGAAATTACCCCCCTTTGACCAAATTCAAATATTTTTTTACAGGTATTTATCTCTGTTGTAGTAACATAGGTATTTATCTCTGTTGTAGTAACATTTATAATATATTTATTAAATACATTGTACTTCATGATGAAATACATTTGAAATACTGCCGAGATACGGTTGCATATGGATAAATCGAATATTTACTTCAGCAATGGAAAAATAAATTGCGGGAAATTTAAACGCTCGATGTCGATGGAATGTAAACAAAAACAATCAGGTGTTTAGTGAGAAATAAAATCAAACACCGGAAAAAGTACAAGATAGGGAAATCTCCGAAACCCTTGGGTAAGATTACAATCGTTCTCTAACTTGGCAAGCCTCGTAAAGAGAACGATTGAAATCTTACCCTCGGGTGTCGGAGATTTCCCTATCTTGTACTCTCCCCGGTGTTAGATTCTATATGTCTCATATTCCAATGGTATGACGCCATGTCAAAGTAGTTCGACAGAGAACGTCTCGTGCAACGTCGCGCCATTCTTTTATCACCACAGTGACAGTTAGTGTGGTGATACAACATCTTGTATCAGTATCAGACAGGCGACTTTCGTTAATTTCAAAGGAAAACGTATATAATGTTAGATAAAAGAAATACATCAAGACAGGTCGTTTTCCTTTCATATGATGCTGACAGCAGTAGCATAAATAAAGAAATAAAACAAATTTATTTTTAAAGTAGTAATTGTCTGTGCATTGACGTCTATGATACAAATAAAATAATTTAATTAATATCTGTCTTTACAGAAAATGTAAAAAATTCTTTAAGTTGAGTAACGTTAAAACGGCACTTATCGATTGGAGTTTTCATTTTTACCATTTTGCAGATTTGAGACGTATCCTTGTCCGTTTACGATGCAGATACTACTTAATGCAATGGCGTCTCCCAGCGAAAGCAAAGGTCGACCAGCTATACAAAAGGACAAAAATCCCATCGTTACCACTTATCTTGTGGCGTACAATGTTGCCCAGGTGTTAGGGTATGAATTGTTTGCTCATTGATGAAAATTGGAAGTACTGTCGGCCATTATTACCGCGTCATTGAATGATGACAACAAATTTAAACTGTTACTGTACAACAGTCAACACACAGTCACAGGTACTTGTGGACAGGACCCTCCCCCCTTTTTCTTGAACATCGATTTTTTTTTTCATGTAAACAACATTTTGCAACTCTCTATGTATCACTGTAGGATCTCCTGTACTTGGCGATGACAATACTGGTATACAAAAATATTCCAGTATTGTTAAATTAGTTATTTTTGGGAGTATTGTATATATTAACAATACTAGAATACGATATTGGAATAAATTGATAACAATGTGTCAAGTTGTCATTATGTATTGTAGGACAGGAAATGGCAACATGAATTGACACTTTTTCAAAAGCAAAAAAACACAAAAAAACATTATCTTATTTTTTTATTGATTTAAGCACTATTCACTATTTCATTATATAAGTATTGGGATAACATATTTGCAAGTTTTCAATAATAATGTTAATTATTCAAATGTTCATACACAGCTGTTTATCAGGCAAATTCTCAAATCTTCAATGGTTTTGTTTTAAAAAACGGTATGTTGGCGTAGGACATCCACAGTTTCTTGAGAATTGCTGATATTTTGCTGTAGTTGTTGTTTGGTCATTCTCATAATATTGTGTAAAGAATTTTTGATTGAGATAGCCGTCTCTATATTTGGATCATCAGCGATGTCATCCTCATTGTTGTCTTGTGTATTTGCAAGTAATCTCTTCCGATACTGGTACTCTGTTTCGTCATCTTGTGCCGTTTCCGTTTTACAGCATGTCCAGTAGGTTGGCACTTGGACGGCTCTTTTGCTGTCGTAGCTGGATGAATTTTCCCGCCACAGTATGGTTGCTTGATCTTTGGCTTTAGTTGTAGAGTTGATAGCCCCCGACAACAATTCTTGTAGAAAGTCTTTTGTCCAGTTTGGTGCATTCTCTTATGTTGCCATATTGATGCAGTGAGTCAACTTCTTGTTTCGGCTGACCTCATTTTTCTTAATTCTCTCAGAATAAATTTCTGGCGTTACTGGTTCTATGGGTCTGGTGATGTTGTCTATGTCATCAAGTTGCTGTGATGTTCAGTTTTTAAAATAGTCATTTTTGTGTCTTGCTACAGTGATGTTAACTCTATCTAAAATAGACATCTGCTTTGGAAAAGCAGGGAATAAAGATGATATACCAGTCATGTTTACAATTGTATAATGAATTGACAATGGTTTAGAGGTGATATTTATGGCCGAATTTGTTCACTTCAGCTTGTATAAGCACTTTGATCTTGTTTCATCAAGAAAAATCATACTCACTAAAATAAACAAGTAAGTGTAAAATAAACATTCAAAAATAATTTAAACAATAAATCAAAGGATGTCTTTGATCGTTTGTTCTTTAATTAATAAGCTTGGATGTAATTTTAAAATCGCATAAAATTATTTATGGTTGATTATTACTAATATAAATATAATCATGATAATTGTTAAATAATAACAAATTTAATTACAACCTAATTGGGCCATTTTAATTGGATTAATTAATGTCCTTTGATGTTTCAAATAGTTGGTATTTAAGGAATAATACCTTTGATCTTGCTTTAACTGTATTAACTCGGTTACAACAACACAAGCTATAATTTTAAAATATAAAGGGTTCCAAATATCAAGGATGAGTCAGATAAGTCATCATGGCTAACTTTTTCACTGATATTGCACCAAATGTAATATTTAGCAAAGATCCAACAGCAGTTATTGACTACTATGTACAACACAAACTACTAGGAGATGTGTGCAATTGTCCAACATGCCAGAGTTCAATGGAAATGGCAACCAGACCGACAACATCCACTAAAGACGGTTTTGGATGGCGCTGTGCCAACCAAAGATGTCCGAAACGCCGTACATACCGTACCATTCGTGCTGGATCATTTTTCGAAAGGTCTCGCATCACCTTAGATAAATGGTTATACGTCACATACATATGGAGTCAAGGAACAAAAGTTAATTCCGTAGAAAGACAAGTACAGATTGGCGAGAAGACCGTAATACGGTTGTTTCAATACTTGAGAGATGTCTGCTCCACTAAACTACTATCAACTCCAGTTGAATTAGGTGGACCAGGTGTGATTGTCCAAATTGATGAAAGTCTTTTTAATCACAAATCAAAATACAACAGAGGGCGACGGGCCAGCAAAGAGCAGTGGGTTTTCGGTTTAGCAGATACATCCAGCAAGCCTGCCATTACCTACATGGAAACTGTTGACAAAAGAGATGCCGCAACTCTTTTACCTAATATACAATGTGTTGTAAAACCAGGGACAATCATCCATTCAGATCAGTGGAAAGCTCATACAACGTGTTGTAAAACCAGGGACAATCATCCATTCAGATCAGTGGAAAGCTCATACAACGTGTTGTAAAACCAGGGACAATCATCCATTCAGATCAATGGAAAGCGTACCATAACATCAGCTCACGACTGCAGCTTAGCCATGGCACAGTTAATCATTCGCTCAACTTCGTGGACCCTGCAACTGGCATACACACTCAAGCAATCGAGTCGTACTGGGCTAAAGCCAAACAGAAGTTTAAAGAGATGAAAGGTGTGTCATCACATCTACTACCCAGTTACCTAGATGAAAGAATGTGGAGAGACAGATGGGGTACCACAGGTGACAATGCATTTACAAACATTCTCATACATATTTCAGAACAATATCCTGTGTAAAAGTGATATTTATTATGGACATAATGGACTCTTTATAATTCTAGTGCTAGTACATTATATTGTGAATGTGATGTTATTATTCATAAATCATGTTGTTCATCAAAGATTATTAAAAATTTGATACCATCTACAAAAATGTATGATCATCTCTAAAATAAATAAAATGTAAATTATGACATGTTGTTTTATCAATTATTATATATCCTGGTATTGCATATTTGTATTTACGAACAGTATTGTTAACAATACTGGAATATGATTTTATACCAGTATTGTATTTTTTTTTTGTAAAAAAAATTACAATACTGGAATAATTTTTTATACCAGTATTGTCAACAATACTGGTATACCAGTATTGTGATCGCCAAGTACAGGAGATCCTCACTGTAAGACATATATACAATAAATACAAGCAAACAGTAGTTTCTATACATACCAGGTTTCTGACCATGTACAAAATGTATCGTCACAGTATGTGTTTTCGTGCGTCATCTGTTTTCGTGGTATCCATTTTATTTTGATTTCCACAGCGCATGCATTATTTTTGACGTGTCTTCTGGTTTCTATTTATGGAACATAAACAATACGAAAGCTGACATCTGTAAAAAATGATAAAGTTTACTTTTAAAGACGCAAGTACCAAAAACAGTGAACCTACCTACTGAACCATACTTTTTGTAATGCCAAAAATGTACTTCATTTATAAAGTAGCTGGAAAAAAATCCAGAAGGGCTATATAAAATTTAACTATGTCGTCTGCCTCTCAGACACCTGCTCTTCCTGTCATGTAACTATCATGGTGTCACTGATCGTATTTGTAAACAAAAGAGCCGACTGAAATGTGCCTGTTTCTTATATAAATTACATGTCACTTTGCAGTGCATTGTGGTTTCAGCACTAAAAAAATGTCAAAAGTAAACACAATTTTGAAAGTGGTCATTTTCAAACATTCTGTTATTTTATTTAGATGTAGTATGATTTGGTAGATGGCCAGAACCATGAAATTTTAAAACCAGCCATTTCCGGATTTTATATTTGTTTCCATCCCGTATATCGGCCTTGTTTTTATTTGCCACGGAAACAGATACCGCCATTTTACTGACAACAACTGCCTGGTAATCAAGAGTATATTAAAATACAAGAATGGCTTTAAAAACAATCTTATGCACAAAGAAATATTTAACTAGCCATTCTTTGAAAATTCCAATCGTCATATGAATGGAGGGTTAACACTGTCAATCGCTATATCTGAAAATCGATAATAGCACGAAAACCGATAACACGATGGTATATAAGAGAGAAGGTAAGTCACTCTTCTTTGTTTACATTGGGGTACCTGTTGTGCATTCATCTTAAATTTAGTGAATAAAAAAGGCCTACCTGTCTGGAAATTGGCTTATTCCTTCTCTGTATATATTATTCTCCTGAAAACACATCAATATTTATTTACAGCAGCTGACAACTCTCCATGGAACTTTTTCCATTTGCGATTTTCAGATGACATTTTTGAAAACTCGATATTAGCGACATCTGCTAGTCATTTGAAATATTGACATTACAGTAAAATGCGAGAGTTCCAGGGAAAAAGTTCGGGAATTTTTTGGCGCAAAATTTAATTTTACCCGGAACTCTCGCGTTTTACCGTAACGTCAATATTTCAAATGACCAGCAGATGTCGCTAATATTGACACTTCCGTAGCTCTAATTCGAGTTTTCAAAAATGTCGTCTGAAAATCGCAAATCGCGAGTGGAAAATGTTCCATGGAGAGTTGTCAGCTGCTGTAAATAAATATTGATGTGTGTTTTCAGGGAGAATAATATATACAGAGAAGGAATAAGCCAATTTCCAGACAGGTAGGCCTTTTTTATTCATTAAATTTAAGATGAATGCACAACAGGTACCCCAATGTAAACAAAACGAAGTGATTTAGGCCAAAAAAAAATATATGTGTGTTTTACTGTCACATGTCAAAAAAATCAAGGGTCGGTCGGCATTATTTTTTTTTATTTTTTTAAACTATCAGCAAAACCGGAAATAGTCGTTTCCGGAATCCGATTCCGGTATTTCATTTTCCAAATTTCCGGTAAGCTGTCATTTGTTTTATGACGAGTTACACAGTTTTTCTACCTCCTTTGCTCTCAATTTCGACAAAAAGCTAGTGGTTGAATAAATAAAATATTGCTGCTGATTAAACAACAAAAATGGTTATCCGAATTCTGTGTAAAAATTTATAGGGTCGCTAGCAAAAATTAGAGTCGAATAATTGCCGATAAAAAAAGGTTAGGGTCAGCGGCTGAAAAATAGGGTGGGTCGGGTGACCGTAAACACACATTTTTTTTTTTTTGGCCTTACCTTCTAATTTCTATCTTTCTTATATTATATCGGAAACCCGGCATGGATAGAAACTACTGTTTGATTGTATTTATTGTATATATGTCATACAGGGATACATAGAAAGTTGCAAAATGTTGTTTATATGAAAAAAAATTGATGTTAAAAAAAAAGGGGGGGCAACATAGGGTCCTGTACACACGTACCTGTACAACATTGCCATTTTTTTTTTTACTGTTTCTATGAACAATTTATCAGGAACTGTCCAATATATTCCATGATAGTGCACAGGAATCTGAAAATTTTATCAATAAAAAACCTCATTCGTTATAATTTTACAGTCCATGTATATTCACTATGGAATGGATGCATAGTCGAGTCGGACTCGTTTTTGTAAACCGTTTCAATAATAATATCGTTGAGATCATGAGATTAGACTCTTGAAGCTATATTTTTCTCTGTATCTTCTGTCAACAGGTTAGGGTTATGGTGTTTAATGCCACTTTCAACAATATTTCGGTTATATCGTGGCGGTCAGTTTGATTGGTGGAGGAAACCAGAGTACCCGGAGAAAATCGCTGACCTGTCACAAACTTTATCACATAATGATTAATGTTGTATCGAGTACACCTCACCTGAACGGAATTCGATGTAATAATATAAAGACACGAAATGCACTGTTAAGATTTTACCAGCAGCATTTTCATTGGTTGATCATGAGTTTATCTGAACATGACCTCTAAATAGAGTTCTGTCAGGTGTTAGTGGAGAATAGCATATTATAGCAACAGCCGATGTTGTTAGTCAATCATAGATGATATTTGCTCATTGCAATTATATTCTGCACCATATTTTACGACAAGCCTGCGAAACATGTTTCGTCAATAATTTTTACTGAAAAGGCATTTTTAGTTCACCTGGACCAAAGGTCCATGTGAACTATTGCCATCACTTGGCGTCCGTCGTCTGTCGTCTGTCGTCTGTAAACTTTTCACATTTCAAGCTTCTTCTCCGAAACCACTTGGCCGATTGGAACCGAACTTAGCAGGAATGTTCCTTGGATGGTCCTCTACAAAGTTACTGTTTTTCGTTCCAGTCGGATATTCAATATGGCTGCCAGGGCCAATAATATGCTCTGATTGGCTGAAATTTCAAAGATCTTCTTCTCCGAAACTAATGAACTGACTGAACCCAAACTGTAAAGGAATGATCATTGGAATGTCCTTTACCAAGTTACTGTTTTTTATGCCGATCGGAAATCCAAGATGGCCGCCATCGCAGGACATAGATTAACATTGGACCCTATGGGAAAATGTTCAAATGCCTTCTTCCCAGAAACTACAAATATGATTAAAGCCAAACTGTACATGAATGTTCATTGGATGGTCCTCTACAATCTTAAGGTTTTTTGTTCCGATATGAAATTCAAAATGGCGGCTACGGCAGGACTTAGTTTAACATTGGACCCTATGGGAAAAATGTTTCAAAATGCTTCTTCTCTGAAACCACTTGGACAGTTGAAACCAAACTGCCCAGGAATGATCATTGGAAGGTCCTCTACAAATTTTCTGTTTTTTATGCCGGTCGGAAATCCAAGATGGCCGCCACCGCATGACATAGATTAACATTGGACCCTATGGGAAAATGTTCAAATGCCTTCTTCTCAGAAACTACAAATATTATTAAAGCCAAACTGTACATGAATGTTCATTAGATGGTCCTCTACAAACTTTACGTTTTTTGTTCCGGTATGAAATTCAAAATGGCGGCTACGGCAGGACTTAGTTTAACATTGGACCCTATGGGAAAAATGTTTCAAAATGCTTCTTCTCTGAAACCACTTGGACAGTTGAAACCAAACTGCCCAGGAATGATCATTGGAAGGTCCTCTATAAATTTTCTGTTTTTTATGCCGGTCGGAAATCCAAGATGGCCGCCACCGCAGGACATAGATTAACATTGGACCCTATGGGAAAATATTCAAATGCCTTCTACTCAGAAACTACAAATATGATTAAAGCCAAACTGTACATGAATGTTCATTGGATGGTCCTCTACAATCTTTACGTTTTTTGTTCCGATATGAAATTCAAAATGGCGGCTACGGCAGAACTTAGTTTAACATTGGACCCTATGGGAAAAATGTTTCAAAATGCTTCTTCTCTGAAACCACTTGGACAGTTGAAACCAAACTGCCCAGGAATGATCATTGGAAGGTCCTCTACAAATTTTCCGTTTTTTATGCCGGTCAGAAATCCAAGATGGCCACCACCGCAGGACATAGATTAACATTGGACCCTATGGGAAAATATTCAAATGCTTTCTACTCAGAAACTACAAATATGATTAAAGCCAAACTGTACATGAATGTTCATTAGATGGTCCTCTACAAACTTTACGTTTTTTGTTCTGGTATGAAATTCAAAATGGCGGCTACGGCAGGACTTAGTTTAACATTGGACCCTATGGGAAAAATGTTTCAAAATGCTTCTTCTCTGAAACCACTTGGACAGTTGAAACCAAACTGCCCAGGAATGATCATTGGAAGGTCCTCTACAAAGTTTCTGTTTTTTTATGCCGATCGGAAATTCAAGATGGCCGCCACTGCAGGACATAGATTAACATTGGACCCTATGGGAAAATGTTCAAATGCCTTCTTCTCAGAAACTACAAATATGATTAAAGCCAAACTGTACATGAATGTTCATTGGATGATTCTCTACAAACAATACGTTTTTTGTTCCGATATAAAATTCAAAATGGCGGCTACGGCAGGACTTAGTTTAACATTGGAACCTATGGGAAAAATGTTTCAAAACGCTTCTTCTCTGAAACCACTTGGATAATTGAAACCAAACTGCCCAGGAATGATCATTGGATGGTCCTCTACAAGGTGTGTGTTTTTTATGCCGATCGGAAATCCAAGATGGCCACCACCGCAGGACATAGATTAACATTGGACCCTATGGGAAAATGTTCAAATGCCTTCTTCTCAGAAACTACAAATATGATTAAAGCCAAACTGTACAAGAATGTTCATTGGATGGTCCTCTACAAACTTTACGTTTTTTGTTCCGATATGAAATTCAAAATGGCGGCTACGGCAGGACTTAGTTTAACATTGGACCCTATGGGAAAAATGTTTCAAAATGCTTCTTCTCTGAAACCACTTGGACAGTTGAAACCAAACTGCCCAGGAATGATCATTGGAAGGTCCTCTACAAATTTTCTGTTTTTTATGCCGGTCGGAAATCCAAGATGGCCACCACCGCAGGACATAGATTAACATTGGACCCTATGGGAAAATGTTCAAATGCCTTCTTCTCAGAAACTACAAATATGATTAAAGCCAAACTGTACATGAATGTTCATTGGATGGTCCTCTACAAACTTTAGGTTTTTTGTTCCGATATGAAATTCAAAATGGCGGCTACGGCAGGACTTAGTTTAACATTGGACCCTATGGGAAAAATGTTTCAAAACGCTTCTTCTCTGAAACCACTTGGACAATTGAATCCAAACTGCCCAGGAATGATCATTGGAAGGTCCTCTACAAAGTTTCTGTTTTTTTATGCCGATCGAAAATTCAAGATGGCCACCACCGCAGGAAATAGATTAACATTGGACCCTATGGGAAAATATTCAAATGCCTTCTTCTCAGAAACTACAAATATGATTAAAGCCAAACTGTCCATATGTGTGTACATTGGATGGTCCTCTACAAACTTTACGTTTTTTGTTCCGATATGAAATTCAAAATGGCGGCTACGGCAGGACTTAGTTTAACATTGGACCCTATGGGAAAAATGTTTCAAAACGCTTCTTCTCTGAAACCACTTGGATAATTGAAACCAAACTGCCCAGGAATGATCATTGGAAGGTCCTCTACAAGGTGTGTGTTTTTTATGCCGATCGGAAATCCAAGATGGCCACCACCGCAGGACATAGATTAACATTGGACCCTATGGGAAAATGTTCAAATGCCTTCTTCTCAGAAACTACAAATATTATTAAAGCCAAACTGTACAAGAATGTTCATTGGATGGTCCTCTACAAACTTTACGTTTTTTGTTCCGATATGAAATTCAAAATGGCGGCTACGGCAGGACTTAGTTTAACATTGGACCCTATGGGGGAAATGTTTGAAAACGCTTCTTCTCTGAAACCACTAGAACAGTTGAAACCAAACTGCCCAGGAATGATCATTGGAAGGTCCTCTACAAATTTTATGTTTTTTATGCCGATCGGAAATCCAAGATGGCCGCCACCACAATACATAGATTAACATTGGACCCTATGGGAAAATGTGCAAATGCCTTCTTCTCAGAAACTACAAATATTATTAAAGCCAAACTGTACATGAATGTTCATTGGATGGTCCTCTACAAACTTTAGGTTTTTTGTTCCGATATGAAATTCAAAATGGCGGCTACGGCAGGACTTAGTTTAACATTGGACCCTATGGGAAAAATGTTTCAAAACGCTTCTTCTCTGAAACCACTTGGATAATTGAAACCAAACTGCCCAGGAATGATCATTGGATGGTCCTCTACAAGGTGTGTGTTTTTTATGCCGATCGGAAATCCAAGATGGCCACCACCGCAGGACATAGATTAACATTGGACCCTATGGGAAAATGTTCAAATGCCTTCTTCTCAGAAACTACAAATATGATTAAAGCCAAACTGTACAAGAATGTTCATTGGATGGTCCTCTACAAACTTTACGTTTTTTGTTCCGATATGAAATTCAAAATGGCGGCTACGGCAGGACTTAGTTTAACATTGGACCCTATGGGAAAAATGTTTCAAAATGCTTCTTCTCTGAAACCACTTGGACAGTTGAAACCAAACTGCCCAGGAATGATCATTGGAAGGTCCTCTACAAAGTTTCTGTTTTTTTATGCCGATCGGAAATTCAAGATGGCCGCCACTGCAGGACATAGATTAACATTGGACCCTATGGGAAAATGTTCAAATGCCTTCTTCTCAGAAACTACAAATATGATTAAAGCCAAACTGTACATGAATGTTCATTGGATGATTCTCTACAAACAATACGTTTTTTGTTCCGATATAAAATTCAAAATGGCGGCTACGGCAGGACTTAGTTTAACATTGGACCCTATGGGAAAAATGTTTCAAAACGCTTCTTCTCTGAAACCACTTGGATAATTGAAACCAAACTGCCCAGGAATGATCATTGGATGGTCCTCTACAAGGTGTGTGTTTTTTATGCCGATCGGAAATCCAAGATGGCCACCACCGCAGGACATAGATTAACATTGGACCCTATGGGAAAATGTTCAAATGCCTTCTTCTCAGAAACTACAAATATGATTAAAGCCAAACTGTACAAGAATGTTCATTGGATGGTCCTCTACAAACTTTACGTTTTTTGTTCCGATATGAAATTCAAAATGGCGGCTACGGCAGGACTTAGTTTAACATTGGACCCTATGGGAAAAATGTTTCAAAATGCTTCTTCTCTGAAACCACTTGGACAGTTGAAACCAAACTGCCCAGGAATGATCATTGGAAGGTCCTCTACAAATTTTCTGTTTTTTATGCCGGTCGGAAATCCAAGATGGCCACCACCGCAGGACATAGATTAACATTGGACCCTATGGGAAAATGTTCAAATGCCTTCTTCTCAGAAACTACAAATATGATTAAAGCCAAACTGTACATGAATGTTCATTGGATGGTCCTCTACAAACGTTAGGTTTTTTGTTCCGATATGAAATTCAAAATGGCGGCTACGGCAGGACTTAGTTTAACATTGGACCCTATGGGAAAAATGTTTCAAAACGCTTCTTCTCTGAAACCACTTGGACAATTGAATCCAAACTGCCCAGGAATGATCATTGGAAGGTCCTCTACAAAGTTTCTGTTTTTTTATGCCGATCGAAAATTCAAGATGGCCACCACCGCAGGACATAGATTAACATTGGACCCTATGGGAAAATGTTCAAATGCCTTCTTCTCAGAAACTACAAATATGATTAAAGCCAAACTGTCCATATGTGTGTACATTGGATGGTCCTCTACAAACTTTACGTTTTTTGTTCCGATATGAAATTCAAAATGGCGGCTACGGCAGGACTTAGTTTAACATTGGACCCTATGGGAAAAATGTTTCAAAACGCTTCTTCTCTGAAACCACTTGGATAATTGAAACCAAACTGCCCAGGAATGATCATTGGAAGGTCCTCTACAAGGTGTGTGTTTTTTATGCCGATCGGAAATCCAAGATGGCCACCACCGCAGGACATAGATTAACATTGGACCCTATGGGAAAATGTTCAAATGCCTTCTTCTCAGAAACTACAAATATTATTAAAGCCAAACTGTACAAGAATGTTCATTGGATGGTCCTCTACAAACTTTACGTTTTTTGTTCCGATATGAAATTCAAAATGGCGGCTACGGCAGGACTTAGTTTAACATTGGACCCTATGGGGGAAATGTTTGAAAACGCTTCTTCTCTGAAACCACTAGAACAGTTGAAACCAAACTGCCCAGGAATGATCATTGGAAGGTCCTCTACAAATTTTATGTTTTTTATGCCGATCGGAAATCCAAGATGGCCGCCACCACAATACATAGATTAACATTGGACCCTATGGGAAAATGTTCAAATGCCTTCTTCTCAGAAACTACAAATATTATTAAAGCCAAACTGTACATGAATGTTCATTGGATGGTCCTCTACAAACTTTAGGTTTTTTGTTCCGATATGAAATTCAAAATGGCGGCTACGGCAGGACTTAGTTTAACATTGGACCCTATGGGAAAAATGTTTCAAAACGCTTCTTCTCTGAAACCACTTGGATAATTGAAACCAAACTGCCCAGGAATGATCATTGGATGGTCCTCTACAAGGTGTGTGTTTTTTATGCCGATCGGAAATCCAAGATGGCCACCACCGCAGGACATAGATTAACATTGGACCCTATGGGAAAATGTTCAAATGCCTTCTTCTCAGAAACTACAAATATGATTAAAGCCAAACTGTACAAGAATGTTCATTGGATGGTCCTCTACAAACTTTACGTTTTTTGTTCCGATATGAAATTCAAAATGGCGGCTACGGCAGGACTTAGTTTAACATTGGACCCTATGGGAAAAATGTTTCAAAATGCTTCTTCTCTGAAACCACTTGGACAGTTGAAACCAAACTGCCCAGGAATGATCATTGGAAGGTCCTCTACAAATTTTCTGTTTTTTATGCCGGTCGGAAATCCAAGATGGCCACCACCGCAGGACATAGATTAACATTGGACCCTATGGGAAAATGTTCAAATGCCTTCTTCTCAGAAACTACAAATATGATTAAAGCCAAACTGTACATGAATGTTCATTGGATGGTCCTCTACAAACGTTAGGTTTTTTGTTCCGATATGAAATTCAAAATGGCGGCTACGGCAGGACTTAGTTTAACATTGGACCCTATGGGAAAAATGTTTCAAAACGCTTCTTCTCTGAAACCACTTGGACAATTGAATCCAAACTGCCCAGGAATGATCATTGGAAGGTCCTCTACAAAGTTTCTGTTTTTTTATGCCGATCGAAAATTCAAGATGGCCACCACCGCAGGACATAGATTAACATTGGACCCTATGGGAAAATGTTCAAATGCCTTCTTCTCAGAAACTACAAATATGATTAAAGCCAAACTGTCCATATGTGTGTACATTGGATGGTCCTCTACAAACTTTACGTTTTTTGTTCCGATATGAAATTCAAAATGGCGGCTACGGCAGGACTTAGTTTAACATTGGACCCTATGGGAAAAATGTTTCAAAGCGCTTCTTCTCTGAAACCACTTGGATAATTGAAACCAAACTGCCCAGGAATGATCATTGGAAGGTCCTCTACAAGGTGTGTGTTTTTTATGCCGATCGGAAATCCAAGATGGCCACCACCGCAGGACATAGATTAACATTGGACCCTATGGGAAAATGTTCAAATGCCTTCTTCTCAGAAACTACAAATATTATTAAAGCCAAACTGTACAAGAATGTTCATTGGATGGTCCTCTACAAACTTTACGTTTTTTGTTCCGATATGAAATTCAAAATGGCGGCTACGGCAGGACTTAGTTTAACATTGGACCCTATGGGAAAAATGTTTCAAAATGCTTCTTCTCTGAAACCACTTGGACAGTTGAAACCAAACTGCCCAGGAATGATCATTGGAAGGTCCTCTACAAAGTTTCTGTTTTTTTATGCCGATCGGAAATTCAAGATGGCCGCCACTGCAGGACATAGATTAACATTGGACCCTATGGGAAAATGTTCAAATGCCTTCTTCTCAGAAACTACAAATATGATTAAAGCCAAACTGTACATGAATGTTCATTGGATGATTCTCTACAAACAATACGTTTTTTGTTCCGATATAAAATTCAAAATGGCGGCTACGGCAGGACTTAGTTTAACATTGGACCCTATGGGAAAAATGTTTCAAAACGCTTCTTCTCTGAAACCACTTGGATAATTGAAACCAAACTGCCCAGGAATGATCATTGGATGGTCCTCTACAAGGTGTGTGTTTTTTATGCCGATCGGAAATCCAAGATGGCCACCACCGCAGGACATAGATTAACATTGGACCCTATGGGAAAATGTTCAAATGCCTTCTTCTCAGAAACTACAAATATGATTAAAGCCAAACTGTACAAGAATGTTCATTGGATGGTCCTCTACAAACTTTACGTTTTTTGTTCCGATATGAAATTCAAAATGGCGGCTACGGCAGGACTTAGTTTAACATTGGACCCTATGGGAAAAATGTTTCAAAATGCTTCTTCTCTGAAACCACTTGGACAGTTGAAACCAAACTGCCCAGGAATGATCATTGGAAGGTCCTCTACAAATTTTATGTTTTTTATGCCGGTCGGAAATCCAAGATGGCCACCACCGCAGGACATAGATTAACATTGGACCCTATGGGAAAATGTTCAAATGCCTTCTTCTCAGAAACTACAAATATGATTAAAGCCAAACTGTACATGAATGTTCATTGGATGGTCCTCTACAAACGTTAGGTTTTTTGTTCCGATATGAAATTCAAAATGGCGGCTACGGCAGGACTTAGTTTAACATTGGACCCTATGGGAAAAATGTTTCAAAACGCTTCTTCTCTGAAACCACTTGGACAATTGAATCCAAACTGCCCAGGAATGATCATTGGAAGGTCCTCTACAAAGTTTCTGTTTTTTTATGCCGATCGAAAATTCAAGATGGCCACCACCGCAGGACATAGATTAACATTGGACCCTATGGGAAAATGTTCAAATGCCTTCTTCTCAGAAACTACAAATATGATTAAAGCCAAACTGTCCATATGTGTGTACATTGGATGGTCCTCTACAAACTTTACGTTTTTTGTTCCGATATGAAATTCAAAATGGCGGCTACGGCAGGACTTAGTTTAACATTGGACCCTATGGGAAAAATGTTTCAAAACGCTTCTTCTCTGAAACCACTTGGATAATTGAAACCAAACTGCCCAGGAATGATCATTGGAAGGTCCTCTACAAGGTGTGTGTTTTTTATGCCGATCGGAAATCCAAGATGGCCACCACCGCAGGACATAGATTAACATTGGACCCTATGGGAAAATGTTCAAATGCCTTCTTCTCAGAAACTACAAATATTATTAAAGCCAAACTGTACAAGAATGTTCATTGGATGGTCCTCTACAAACTTTACGTTTTTTGTTCCGATATGAAATTCAAAATGGCGGCTACGGCAGGACTTAGTTTAACATTGGACCCTATGGGGGAAATGTTTGAAAACGCTTCTTCTCTGAAACCACTAGAACAGTTGAAACCAAACTGCCCAGGAATGATCATTGGAAGGTCCTCTACAAATTTTATGTTTTTTATGCCGATCGGAAATCCAAGATGGCCGCCACCACAATACATAGATTAACATTGGACCCTATGGGAAAATGTTCAAATGCCTTCTTCTCAGAAACTACAAATATTATTAAAGCCAAACTGTACATGAATGTTCATTGGATGGTCCTCTACAAACTTTAGGTTTTTTGTTCCGATATGAAATTCAAAATGGCGGCTACGGCAGGACTTAGTTTAACATTGGACCCTATGGGAAAAATGTTTCAAAACGCTTCTTCTCTGAAACCACTTGGATAATTGAAACCAAACTGCCCAGGAATGATCATTGGATGGTCCTCTACAAGGTGTGTGTTTTTTATGCCGATCGGAAATCCAAGATGGCCACCACCGCAGGACATAGATTAACATTGGACCCTATGGGAAAATGTTCAAATGCCTTCTTCTCAGAAACTACAAATATGATTAAAGCCAAACTGTACAAGAATGTTCATTGGATGGTCCTCTACAAACTTTACGTTTTTTGTTCCGATATGAAATTCAAAATGGCGGCTACGGCAGGACTTAGTTTAACATTGGACCCTATGGGAAAAATGTTTCAAAATGCTTCTTCTCTGAAACCACTTGGACAGTTGAAACCAAACTGCCCAGGAATGATCATTGGAAGGTCCTCTACAAATTTTCTGTTTTTTATGCCGGTCGGAAATCCAAGATGGCCACCACCGCAGGACATAGATTAACATTGGACCCTATGGGAAAATGTTCAAATGCCTTCTTCTCAGAAACTACAAATATGATTAAAGCCAAACTGTACATGAATGTTCATTGGATGGTCCTCTACAAACGTTAGGTTTTTTGTTCCGATATGAAATTCAAAATGGCGGCTACGGCAGGACTTAGTTTAACATTGGACCCTATGGGAAAAATGTTTCAAAACGCTTCTTCTCTGAAACCACTTGGACAATTGAATCCAAACTGCCCAGGAATGATCATTGGAAGGTCCTCTACAAAGTTTCTGTTTTTTTATGCCGATCGAAAATTCAAGATGGCCACCACCGCAGGACATAGATTAACATTGGACCCTATGGGAAAATGTTCAAATGCCTTCTTCTCAGAAACTACAAATATGATTAAAGCCAAACTGTCCATATGTGTGTACATTGGATGGTCCTCTACAAACTTTACGTTTTTTGTTCCGATATGAAATTCAAAATGGCGGCTACGGCAGGACTTAGTTTAACATTGGACCCTATGGGAAAAATGTTTCAAAGCGCTTCTTCTCTGAAACCACTTGGATAATTGAAACCAAACTGCCCAGGAATGATCATTGGAAGGTCCTCTACAAGGTGTGTGTTTTTTATGCCGATCGGAAATCCAAGATGGCCACCACCGCAGGACATAGATTAACATTGGACCCTATGGGAAAATGTTCAAATGCCTTCTTCTCAGAAACTACAAATATTATTAAAGCCAAACTGTACAAGAATGTTCATTGGATGGTCCTCTACAAACTTTACGTTTTTTGTTCCGATATGAAATTCAAAATGGCGGCTACGGCAGGACTTAGTTTAACATTGGACCCTATGGGGGAAATGTTTGAAAACGCTTCTTCTCTGAAACCACTAGAACAGTTGAAACCAAACTGCCCAGGAATGATCATTGGAAGGTCCTCTACAAATTTTATGTTTTTTATGCCGATCGGAAATCCAAGATGGCCGCCACCACAATACATAGATTAACATTGGACCCTATGGGAAAATGTTCAAATGCCTTCTTCTCAGAAACTACAAATATTATTAAAGCCAAACTGTACATGAATGTTCATTGGATGGTCCTCTACAAACTTTAGGTTTTTTGTTCCGATATGAAATTCAAAATGGCGGCTACGGCAGGACTTAGTTTAACATTGGACCCTATGGGAAAAATGTTTCAAAACGCTTCTTCTCTGAAACCACTTGGATAATTGAAACCAAACTGCCCAGGAATGATCATTGGATGGTCCTCTACAAGGTGTGTGTTTTTTATGCCGATCGGAAATCCAAGATGGCCACCACCGCAGGACATAGATTAACATTGGACCCTATGGGAAAATGTTCAAATGCCTTCTTCTCAGAAACTACAAATATGATTAAAGCCAAACTGTACAAGAATGTTAATTGGATGGTCCTCTACAAACTTTACGTTTTTTGTTCCGATATGAAATTCAAAATGGCGGCTACGGCAGGACTTAGTTTAACATTGGACCCTATGGGAAAAATGTTTCAAAATGCTTCTTCTCTGAAACCACTTGGACAGTTGAAACCAAACTGCCCAGGAATGATCATTGGAAGGTCCTCTACAAGGTGTGTGTTTTTTATGCCGATCGGAAATCCAAGATGGCCACCACCGCAGGACATAGATTAACATTGGACCCTATGGGAAAATGTTCAAATGCCTTCTTCTCAGAAACTACAAATATGATTAAAGCCAAACTGTACATGAATGTTCATTGGATGGTCCTCTACAAACTTTGCGTTTTTTGTTCCGATATAAAATTCAAAATGGCGGCTACGGCAGGACTTAGTTTAACATTGGACCCTATGGGAAAAATGTTTCAAAACGCTTCTTCTCTGAAACCACTTGGATAATTGAAACCAATCTGCCCAGGAATGATCATTGGAAGGTCCTCTACAAGGTGTGTGTTTTTTATGCCGATCGGAAATCCAAGATGGCCACCACCGCAGGACATAGATTAACATTGGACCCTATGGGAAAATGTTCAAATGCCTTCTTCTCAGAAACTACAAATATGATTGAAGCCAAACTGTACAAGAATGTTCATTGGATGGTCCTCTACAAACTTTACGTTTTTTGTTCCGATATGAAATTCAAAATGGCGGCTACGGCAGGACTTAGTTTAACATTGGACCCTATGGGGGAAATGTTTGAAAACGCTTCTTCTCTGAAACCACTAGAACAGTTGAAACCAAACTGCCCAGGAATGATCATTGGAAGGTCCTCTACAAATTTTATGTTTTTTATGCCGATCGGAAATCCAAGATGGCCGCCACCACAATACATAGATTAACATTGGACCCTATGGGAAAATGTTCAAATGCCTTCTTCTCAGAAACTACAAATATTATTAAAGCCAAACTGTACATGAATGTTCATTGGATGATCCTCTACAAACTTTAGGTTTTTTGTTCCGATATGAAATTCAAAATGGCGGCTACGACAGGACTTAGTTTAACATTGGACCCTATGGGAAAAATGTTTCAAAACGCTTCTTCTCTGAAACCACTTGGATAATTGAAACCAAACTGCCCAGGAATGATCATTGGAAGGTCCTCTACAAGGTGTGTGTTTTTTATGCCGATCGGAAATCCAAGATGGCCACCACCGCAGGACATAGATTAACATTGGACCCTATGGGAAAATGTTCAAATGCCTTCTTCTCAGAAACTACAAATATGATTAAAGCCAAACTGTACATGAATGTTCATTGAATGGTCCTCTACAAAATATACGTTTTTTATTCTGATATGAAATTCAAAATGGCGGCTACGGCAGGACTTAGTTTAACATTGGACCCTATGGGAAAAATGTTTCAAAATGCTTCTTCTCTGAAACCACTTGGACAGTTGAAACCAAACTGCCCAGGAATGATCATTGGAAGGTCCTGTTTTTTATGCCGATCGGAAATCCAAGATGGCTGCCACCACAGGTCATAGTATTAACACAGAACCATATGGGGAAAATACAGAAATATATTCTTCTCTGAAGCTATTGCACTGATTGAACCTAAACTGTGCATCAATCATTGGAAGGTCCTTTACAAACTTTGTGTTTTTTATGTTGATCGTAATTCCAAGATGACGCAGGACATAGTTTTTACATAGGACCAATTGGTTTTTTTTATTACCAGGTGAACGATACAGGCTCTTGAGAGCCTCTGGTTTTTTTTTCATCTGGGATAAGACATGTACAACTACAAGTCAGAAAATGTTCCAACTTATTAACATCTTCTTCCAAATATAGCACTAGACTCAAAGGATAGAGTGGGTAACATCATTTTGTTTTATACAGGAAATGACCATTTCTGACTTACAACAGTCAGAAATCAAAAATTAAATTAAATTCAGCTTAAGCTTGTTCAAGTTATTGTATCGTAACTATCCCAATTTTTAGAAGCTCTTTGATATTTTCGTATAATGGTTAATCTTCTCAATAATTAGAACTTGTCTGTATGTCAGTTATTCCTAAGGTCAGTCGGACATGTGGCAATGTCCAGTAAAAATTGGTTTGGTCCAGTAAAAGGTTGTTCATTACTGGACCAAATGACCAGTAGGGATCTGAGCACCTCTGTGGAGTATGTGAATGTCCTGTAAACTTGATGCTTGGACCAGTAATTCGTACTCCTTTACTGGACCGAATGTCCATTCAATTTCAGTTTTCCTTTGGAAACACTGGTATGTGTTCAAGGCTCCCACTACTTTGAAATCAGAGGGAGAAGTGACTTCTCTTTCAGGTGCTGACAAAAGAGAAGTGAGAGACAACAGGGAGAGTACAGGGAGAAGTCAAAATATTTTTTCTTTTTTAGGATTTTTTGTGTGCAGCAATTTGTCAAATATACATCATATATGAATCTAATGAATGTAAAATAAAAATGTAGCAGAATACTCAGTTTTCAAGTTACCTCCCTTTAGCTTAGTAAACATCAGAATGATGATGAATTGACCAAGTCAGTCAGTCAGCATGAACAGTAATTGAATTCTCCTTGGCTTCATTGGGTTTAGGAAGGGCCAGGGTGGCTCAATGAGTTAGGTAGTTGGATTACCTAACAATTCATACATTTCTATCACCAATACAGCGTGAGTTCGTACCCAGTTTTGTAAATTACAAAAAAGGGTGCACTCGACTCGCAGCCGCAAGTGATAAGGTTTACCAGTTGCTTGCCCATGGTTGGTGGTTCTTTCCGGGTTTTCCGGCTTCTTCCACCACTAAAACTGGTCGTCATGATATTGCTTTATGTGGCATTAAACACAATAAATCAAATCAAATTATTGAGTTTAGGTACATGTACATGTAGCTCCCTGTATTGATCAATCAATCTATTTTCAGATGGAGTGCAATAGGAATGTCAGTGAACATCAGCATGAGAAGTAATTGATTTTTCCTTGGCTTCATTGAGTTTAGGTTGTAGATTTGAACTTTGCTTTTGACCAACAAGAAAGCGAAGTCAACCTTCATAAGGCTACTTCTTCGCCCTAGTCGCCTTCTAACGTGAGCCCTGGGTACATGTACATGTAGTTCCTTGTATTGATCTGTCAATCTATTTTCAGATGGAGTGCAATAGGGATAATTCTGATCAACTATTTGATAACAAAGGGTACTTATGTTGGTCTATATCAGGATGTTTCACCACTGCTTAATATTTTTCAAACGGCTGCAGTTTTAGAGGTATGTACAATGATTTATTGATTGTTGTTTAAGGTCACATTCATGAGCAGTTTTTCAGTTAATTTCTTGACTTAAAACAAGTCTGAAAACTACATTATATACAGGCTTGTTACAGGTAGGGCCGTCATGGTCATGATCGTTTGGTTGTTGGATTTATAAATACATGTACATGTACTTATGCAGTCAGTGTTTATAACCACTAAAGTTGTGAGTTTAAATCCCGCTCCATGCAAGATCTACTCGAGACAACATTATGTGATAAAGTTTGTCAGTGACTTGCAGCAGGTCTGTGGTTTTCTCCAGGTACTCCGGTTACATCCACCAATAAAAATGACTACCACTCTATAACTGAAATATTGTTGAAAGTGGCATTAAAAACCATAACTTCCCTATAACCCATATACAGACTTATTACCGCTATCAGATAGTGCCAGAATTTGCCCCCACAACTAACATGACACATCCTTTTCAAAGGGGTTGAACCTTGCCATGTACCTTACAATTGATCCACAAGTCTCTTTGAAATTTAACAGACTCCCAAATAAGGGGAATTAACTCTGCCATTTGATTTATAGGGATTGATGTCGGGGGTTAAATTTTCTACAAATTCTAAGCCCAAGGGTCTTCAAAAATGAACACAATACCTACAAAAAATAGTCCAGAAAAGGAGCTGATTCTACAGGGACTAAAACATCATATAATTGAAATAATAGACAATCTAAGTCTGTTTTATTTAAGAAAATTAGTAGTCAAACCTGCCCATGTGGTCACCTGTATTAATAGGTCACCCTTTTATTATCCTGTCATTTTTAAACTCCTTTAAGAGGTCACCTGTCTTAGAAGACCACTTTTTCTTTGTTCAAAAGGTGACCTCTTAATACAGGTTTGACTGTACAATTCTCCTGTGTAACAGAAATATCCTTTGTATTTTATTATAAAGTTAATTCACTGTAATAATTCTTCAAGATGGTGGAGTGGAATGTTCATGGAAGCACTATTTTCTTCACCCTCGCTCAAAGGTCGAATAGTGAGAGATTGATATATTTTTTAATAGATTTTGTATTTCTTTGATTTGCTTGTTTGTGTTTAATGCCACTTTCAACAATATTTCAGTTATATATTGGTGGAGGAAACCGGAGGACCCGGAGAAAACCATGGACCTGTCGCAAGTCACTGACAAACTTTATCACATAATGTTGTACACCTTGCCCTGATCGAGATTCGAACTCACAACATCAGTAGTGATAGGCAATGATTGCATAGATAGTTGTAAATCCAACTACCATACGATCACCGCCACGATGGCCCCCGTTTGTTTGATTGTAACATGATGTAGTATAAATTTAGTGTCCACTATAAACCAAATTTTAATAAAATGAGATGTTTGTTGTATCTTTTTCTTTGGCAATACACTATCATCTAACAACATTCCTTTTGGGGGCATGTCATGTGACCTTTCATTCTTCTTTGACCGTCCAATCATATGCCAGTCAGTTAATTATATTGACCATACAGACAATAACTCTCGGTTTTGATACCTAAAGATTTAGTAGGCACATCGCTGATTGGTCGGTTGAAATTATGAACCCTGACGTGACCCCCATACGGGATGTCAGTAGATGTTAAAGATACAAAAATTTCAGAAAAAAATTTGATTAACTAATACCATTTATCATTTTTTTTAATTCCAAGTGGGATCAGGAACTGCAAAATACCTTAAGAAGAGTTTTAAGATGCCAAAGGGGTAATTAGAATCCTTAGATCAAAAAAGAATAGACAACACAATGGCCAAAAGAAAAAGTACAAAAGGACAAACAACGATCTACAAAACATTACACATAAAACTAAAGATTAAGCAACAAGAACCACACTAAAAAAACGGGGGTGAACTCAGGTGCTGCGGAAAGGTAGGCAGTTCCTGCTCCTCTAGCTGTACCAGTCGTGTTACTCTAGTTACAAACCCGGTGATAAGTCATGAATGAGGAAAGTAACGGAAAGTGTTTACGACAAGTGGAACATATCCGTGGTCATTTATTCCATAACGGTTAACCAACTTAAGATTGGGAAGAAATGTATCCTGCAACATGACACAACTTATAATTATGGACTTAAGTCCACTTACATTTTGAATGCTTAAAAACAAATACAAAAAGAATTTCAACATACTCTAAAAAAAAAAAATTAGTCTAGGATATCTGCATCACATCCTATTTTAAAACTTAAAATTTGTGCATTTCACAAATTTATGAATTAACTTTGTGTTGTTTTCAAGTTTTTTTTTTCCTTGTAGATATTAAATTGTGCATTTGGTTTTGTGAAGTCTAACGTTGTGCTGACTGGTTTCCAAGTTTTTTCCAGAGTTTTCTTGATATGGGGTATTGCTTACAGTGTGCCAGTAGTAAGTTAAATGTTTAATTTATCCAGTCAACTCATGATTTTTTACAAAGAATATCAAGGAATACACTAGTGGGACTCAGGACCTTTTTGTTTGGGACTAGTCAAAATTTTATCTTGCAAGAATCTCCAGTGGGATAACTTGAATAAATTTAATTATTTACATGTTGCTTTATATATGAAATAGAGAAGGGGGTGTTGGTATGGTGATTTATTGTGTTTAGCGTTACTTTCAGCTGTATCATGGCGACCAGTTTTAGTGGTGGAAGAAGCCAGAGTACACGGAGAGAACCACTGACCATGGGCAAGTAACTGGTAAGCTTTATCACTTGTAATTTACAAAGCCGGGTGTGAACCCACGCCGTATTGGTGATAGGCTTGTGTGAGTTGTTAGGTAATCCAACTACCTAACTCATTGAGCCACCCAGGCCCTTTGTTTGTATGGTAGTTGAACGTTAATCAATAATAATAAAACCTATGATGTAAGCATACAATTTAAACAGGATTGTCTTCCCTTTAAAACTGATCGCCACGATATAACTGAATTATTGTTGAAAGTGGCATTAAACACCACAACCCTAACCCTACCCTCTTGCCTTTATTCAACATTGATTTCATTTTCACAGGTACAAGATAGGGTTGGAGTCTGTATGTTCATATCAGCCTGGACTTTAACAGAAGTGGTCCGATATTCATTTTATCTGTTTGCCTTAATTGGAGAGGTGCCCTATGCTATACAATGGTGCAGGTAAAGTTCTTATATATTTCTGAATCAAAGAATCATGTGGTCAAGTCAGTTGGTGACAGTATTTGTAAGATTTTAATCTTGTCGCTAGCTATGTGTCTAAGAAACAGGGATGATTATTTTCAGTTATTTAACTGATTTGAGTTATTTTCCTCTTAAATATAAATCTGAATGTTGCAGGACATGGTCAGAACATGCTATTTTTCATTGATTTTCAGGTGGTTGTTTTTGCCAGAATTGTCCCTGAAGACACATCCGACAATTTACAGCTTGAAATGTAGCTTATCATCTTCTAATATATACGGTTGCTCTTTATTAACATTAAAGTAAAATGCAGAGTCTCGAAAGTGGGACCGCGTTGGTAGTGTAATGGTTGGCGTGCTCGCCTCGAGTGCGGTAGATCGTGGGTTCGAGCCCTGATTGGGTAAAACCAAAGACTATAAAATTGGTATTTGTTGTTCCTCCACTAAGCATGCAGCATTGTGGAGAAAGAGCAAAGACTGGTTGGCTCAGAATCAGGATAATATGTCAGAGTGGGGCGACATGTCTATCCATGGACTGTTGTTTCAGTGAGCTAGCACTATAAAAACACAAATAAGCATGTTGGTCTAGTACAAAGCGGACCTCATCATCATCTCATTGAAAATTATCTTGTTCTCACCATGATATAGCTGAATAAACAGCTGCGCCAAGAGTGCATGATACGCCCGTCGTCAACATTCATACAATATTTGTAAAGACTTTCTTTCCCATAACTCTTGAATGAAAAATCTAAATTTCACCAACAGTTGCACCATAAACATGAATTGGAACATTTATACAATTGAAAACAACATTTTTTGAGAAATCAATAGAGACTATCAATTCCAATAACAGTACGAAGTTTGAAGTGAATTGGCGAAGGGGTTCTCAATTTACAGCGCGACATACGAAAAATCGTCTACAATTTGATGAATAAAGTCCCATAACTCTGGAATGAAAAATCGAAATTTCATCAAAAAGTATACAGACCGTAAGACTATCAATTCCAATAACTGCGAAGTTTGAAGTGAATTGGCCAAGGGGTTCTTAATTTACAGCGCGACATACGAAAAATCGCCTACAATTTGATGAATAAAGTCCCATAACTCTGGAATGAAAAATTGAAATTTCACCAAAAAGTATACAGACCATAAGTCCATCAATTTCAATAACTCTGTGAAATTTGAAGTGAATTGGCCAAGGGGTTCTTATGTTAGAGCGTGACATGTGAAATGGACGGACGGACAGTCGGACATTGGTATACCATAATACGTCCCGTCTTAAAGATGGGCGTATAAAAATTGCTGCATTGGCGTTCAACAACAATCACTCATTCACTGGTCCAAAGCAGACCTAATCATCATCTCATTGAAAATTAACTTGTTCTCACCATGCTATAGTTGAAAAATTGCTGAGTTAGTGTTAAACTAACAATCACTCACTCGAAAGTAGGTCATTATTAAAAGAAAAGGAATAATTTAGACAGTTGACATGCATGATTGATTTCTATGGGCAAGTAAGGGACGTTATATATACTGATGTCAGCTTGACAATTATTCGATGAACATCCATGTTTGTTGATGTGTTTTGCTCGAAATGGAACTTCTTATCGCAACTTGGATCTCAGGATTTGCCTTTGGTGTGATATTGCTCCATTCTCCCAAAACCAATCCATGATAGTATATAACTGTGAAAAAACTACATGGTTTTTTTATGTATAAAAAAAAACTTGTATGTGTTCTTTGGTAATATCATATTTAAAATTCATGACGGAAATTTAAAATTTTGCTTGAAAGTCAGTTATTTCTTCTCTTATTTCAGATACACATTTTTCATTGTATTATACCCACTAGGAGTAACGGTGAGTTTGTATTTTATCGAAGATTTGTACAATTTGCCTTTGATCTTTACACGCGTTAATATCTATTATCTCCTGAGGCCACATTTATAAATATGTATGTTTCCCCTTGGCCGACCGACTCATTGAAAAGCCTGCCAACTCAAAAGTTTTTATTTGAATTTCCGATCAAAGTTTTTTTAATTTCCGGAATTTCGGGTCCGTTTCAGTCATCGTTATTTCCGTTTCTGCATTTTACTATAACCGGAAGCTTCTGCTGAAAACAAAACCTTTTTACCTACCTACCTACCCTGTTTTTGAAGGGTTGGTCGGCCGAGGGGAAACATACATATTTTTAAATGTGGCCTGATATTAAATAAATATCACTGTTTTCTAATATAACGTTGTAATACCGTCACTGGCATCACTAATTCCTTGATACACATACTATCATTTGCTCGAAATCGACTTCTCATCATATCTCAGGTTTCACCTTCAATAAGGGTAATAACAAAATTACCGAACTCCGAACAATCTTACAAAGGGAAAGTCAAAACTCATAAGTATATAAACAGGCAAAATCAGTCAACAAGCGGAAAACTGTGAAAACCGTAATGACCCCGACCTGGTACAGGCACTTCTAAAGAAATGGTGGGTTGAATCAGATTTTAAAGTGCCAAGCCTCCCGCTTTCATTACGACTCGAAGGTTCCGGCTGTCACTATAACAGTATTTATAACAATACTTGAACAAAATAGGTAAAATAGTTGTCAAAGCAGTACCAAACCCAATGAAGCAAATAGAAATCCATTCTCGCAAAACAAATCAAAAAAAATATTTATATATCCACCGCGAGTTACATTGAATTAGCATATTATTTGGAAATGTATCAAACTTTGATGTGATACAACCGTTATTGGTTCAGTACCAGTCAAACAATATTTTATTTTAATGATGTAAACAGATAGCCTTGACCATAGTTGGTTTTTGTTTAAAGATAAAATTGTATTGACAGTTGGTGTTAGGTATACTGTGGCTGTCAGTGTACTGGTGGAGGAAACAGGAGTACACAGTGACAACCACCAGCCTGCATTTCATTGACTAACTTAGTCATATAAAGTTATATCAAGTACACCTCACCATAGGGTACTGAACTACAAAGATGGTCTAATAACTAGTATACTGATACGTGTGACCCGTAATGAGGTTTCTTCTGGTTTTCCATGCTGCGACATATCAGTAAATGATCGGAGAGAGATGTGATTTTAATCACATTAATGTGAAGACTGTATAATCATGTTGTAAAGGAATATTTGCCAGCACAAATCAATAATTTTATTGTTGTCAATATTTACCAGCATCATTCAATCTTATGATTTTATTGTTGTAAATATTTATGATTTACTGTCATAAATATTTGGGGGCCCGGGTGGCTCAATGAGTTAGGTCGTTGGATCTAACAACTCATACAAGCCTATCACCAATACGGCGTGGGTTCGCGCCCGGCTTTGTAAATTACAAAAAAGGGTGCACTCGACTCGCAGCCGCAAGTGATAAAGTTTACCAGATGCTTGCCCATGGTCGGTGGTTCTCTCCGGGTACTCCGGCTTCCTCCATCACTAAAACTGGTCGCCATGATATAACTGAAATGTTGTTGAAAGTGGCATTAAAACACCCAAAAAAAATCAATCAATCATAAATATTTGATGGTGTTGTCAATAATTGCTAGTGTCTTCAATGATTTTAACATTCAGTCTATGATTTTACTGTTGTCAATATTTGCCAGCATCAATCTGTGATTTTACTGTTGTAAATATTTGTCAGCTTCAATCTAAGATTGTTGTTGTGAATATTAAAACGGAGTTAAGGACAGAAAAAAACACAGATAAATGCCTGCTACTATTAAAATACAATACAATTATTTATTAATGTTTCATCTGTTATCCAATTGAGGGTAAAAATTGCAACATGTTGTTTGCATCCATCTGGAGGTCTAAGATGTTTAAGTACTGTAATTTCCCTTTTATAAGGCCACTCACACCACAGGCTACCTCCCTTATCAGGCCAGATTTCAGATGCACTGAGATAGTAAAATACAACTAAATTCTCCTTCTAAAGAGAGGCCAGCCCTTTTATCAGGCAAGATTTCAGATGCACTGAGAAGTAAAATATTACTAAATTGTCCCTCTCAAAAGAGGCCACCCCTTTTATCAGTTCAGATTTCAGATGCACTGAGAAGTAAAATACTACTAAATTCTTCCTCTAAAGAGAGACCACTTCCACCAAAGGCCACCCCTCATATCAGGCCAGATTTCAGATGCACCGAGGTAGTAAAATACTACTAAATTCTCCCTCTAGAGAGAGGCCACCTTATTATAAGGCCATTTTTTCATTATAAGAGGGGGACAACTGTATATCACAGGATCACACTAATATATATATTTTTTTCTTTTGATTTCAGGGAGAGTTACTTTCCATATATGGCAGTTTAAATGACGTAGCAGAAAGAAAATTGTATTACATAGAATTACCCAACAAGGCCAACATAGCTTTCAACTACTTTTATTATTTGATTTTAATCATGTTACTTTATATTCCAAGTAAGTAATTTGATTTGATTTATGGTGTTAAGTGGCACTTTCAACAATATTTCAGTTATATCGTGACGGTCAGTTGCATTGGTGGAGGAAAGTGGAGTACCCAGGGAAAACCACCGACCTGTTGCAAGTCACTGACAAACTTTTAACACATAATATTGTGTCGAGTACATCTCACCATGAGCGGGATCGGGATTCGAACTCGCAGTTAGCGGTGATAGGCACTGATTGCATAGATAGTTGTAGATCCAACTACCATATGATCATGACCACAACGGTCCCATCGCCAATTTCGACATTAAAATTAACCGAAAAATATGTTGACCCATTTAAAACTATTCCCCTTTATCTTTCGGTCTTCTTAGCAAATGAACTGCATCTGTGGTGTAATGGTTAAGAGTGCTAACCTCGAGTACGGTAGATCGTGGGTTCGAGACCCAGCCAGGTCAAACCAAAGACTATAAAAATTGGAATTTGTTGCTTCTCCGCTAAGCACGCAGCACTAAGGAGAAAGGGCAAAGACTGGTTGGCTCGTAATCAGAATAATGTGTTCGAGTGAAGGGACTTATCTACCTGCAGACTTGTTTCAGTGAGCTAGCACTATAAAAAATCCAACTCAGCATGTTGGTCTAGAACATGAACTGTGCGTTTCAGTGAGCTAGCACTATGAAAACACAAATAAGCATGTTGGTCTAGTACAAAGCGGACCTCATAATCATCACATTGAAAATTAACTTGTTCTTGCCATGATATAGCTGAAAAATTGCTGAGTTGGCATTAAACACCAATCATTCACTCACTCTTAACAAATGTGAAACATCACGCTGTTATTGTCTGCCATTACTCGTTTTGGTGTAAAACCGTGTGAAAAAAGTTCAAATTATTTTAAATTCCGACTTGAAAATGGTGTCTCTCCTTTCAAATGTAGACTGTAAATATTATCAATGTATACCATAAAGAGGGAGTTGTTGAGCTTTCAAAGTGGAGATGTACTCGAGTTAAACGTCAAGCTCTTGGTTCATACAAAGGAGAGTGGCATGATCGCATCTTTACTTTGAAAACAAATTAGTAGCCCCTTAGTCCATTCCCGACTCAACTCTTAGTATACGTTTTGAGTAGAAACGCATACCTTTCAAGTAAAATATTTGGGAACGACCCTTCATTCTCCCCGTAACCTATAAAACAGAACTATAAAGTATCCCAGGAAGAATTTTTATTAAACTTCCTGAACCGCATGCAGGACTAGTCAGTACCCAATGGCCCAGGCCATGGATTGAGGTTGTACAACTAGTTACAAACTTCCATTCGAATTTCAAAACAGAAAAAAAATCCATTCGGGCCTATATATGTAGTTTATTTACTCTTAACTTCATTTCATTTCATATCGTTTTAATTGCGTTTTGTTTCGATGTATTTCGTATTAATTGCGTTTTGTTTCGCTGTATTTCGTTTCGTTGCACTTTAGTACAACCTAATGAAGATTTCTATTTTCTCCTTGCAGTTTTTCCTCAATTGTACTTACACATGATAGCACAACGGAAAAAAGTAATAGGTGGAGCTGTACGACCAAAATCAGAATGAATCCAACAAATTCAGATAAACTAGACAAATCAAACTGATTTATAGAATAATCAAACAATTTTTGTATGTTTATTTAGAAACCATCTTATTTGTACATTTTATTTAAATAAAGATGCTGATTGGTAAATATTTCTTTGTCAATGAGGAGTTTGAGACAACAGGCTTGTATAGTCATAAAACTCCAAAGTATGAACTTCATACTCCAAAATTATCCAATCAGACTGCAGAATATACTGAGTCAGTGCTCTGATTGGTCTTTTTTTTTAGTACAAGAACATAAATTGTTCTCAAAAAGTTTTATGGCAGAAAACCTGAATATGCATGATTGAGAAACACCTTGGTAAAATTGGTTAAGTTGTAAGACATGTTTGAAGATACCAAAGGAGTTTATATCAGATGCTGTAAATTGAAGACCAGACAATACAATTGCCAGCAGAAAAAGGACAGAAATACACAAACAATCTGCAAAACATTACACAGAAAACCAAAGATCGAGCGGCATGAAGGGTTAGCATTTCCTGCTCTGCAAAGTGGCGCATGTGCCATTCCTCTTGTTACTGTTGAATTACACGAACATAATCTTATATGGAAATCATGTTGGACACCAGTGTGTGTAAATAAATAAATATAGAAATAAAACATGGGATTCAAGGCAAATTGAACACAGAAATCGTAGAAATTGTTACTGGCGGCTACCGTGGCAATCAGCCATGACTTTATCGTATTGTAATAGCTTTTTGAGTAAATTATCTTCTTAAAGACGTATCCATAGCAACATCTCATGGAACGCCTGATATGCAATATCTCTACAATATTGACATCAAAAAAGATTTGTATTTGATTGTTCTATTATTGTGCTTGCTGAAAGCTTAAGGTTTAAAATTGTCCGGGCCGTCCTAGTGATTTTATGGTAGTTGGGATTTACAACTACCTATGTAATCAGTGCATATCACCACTAAAGTTGTGAGTTCAAATCCCTCTTATGGCAAGGTGTAATCGATACAACATTATGTGATAAAGTTTGTCAGTGACTTGTAGCAGGTCAGTGGTTTTCTCAGGGTTTCCTCCACCAATAAAACTGACCGCCACAATATAACTGAAACATTGTTGAAAGTTGTGTTAAACACCATAAACCCAAACCCTCTGGTGCCACTTTTGACCTGCATAATTAATTGTTTACAAAACTTGATCCAGTCATGAATAGCACTGAAACGAACTAGAGGCTCAGTGAGCTGAGCCTGTGTCGTTCACCTTTCATTATGCTTTGAGGAAACTTAATACAGAACCTTCCATATAGGTGCTTCCCACCAAATTTCGGTTCATTTTGGCAAAGCAGTTTCAGAGAAGATTTTTAGAAATCAACCAATCTAAAACAAGAATTGCCTGTGGCAGCCATATTTGTTAATGGATCGGGACGAAATGAGCAATCTTTATAGAGGACCTCCCATAGATGCATCCTACCAAGTTTCGGTTCATTTGGCAAAGCGGTTTAAGAGAAGATTTTTAGAAATCGACCAATCAGAAACAAGAATTACCTGTGGTGGCCATATTTGTTAATGGATCGGGACGAAATGAGCAATCTTTATAGAGGACCTCCCATAGATGCATCCTACCAAGTTTCGGTGCATTTGGCAAAGTGGTTTCAGAGGAGAAGATTTTTTAGAAATCAACCAATCAGAAACAAGAATTGTCTGTGGCGGCCTTGTTTGTTAACGGATCGGGACAAAATGAGCAATCCTCAGAGAGGACCTTCCATAGATGCTTCCTACCAAGTTTCTGTTCATTTGGCCAAACGGTTTCAGAGGAGAAGAATTTAAAAAATCAGCCAATCAGAAACAAGAATCGCCTGTGGCGGCTATATTTGTTAATGGATCGGGACGAAATAAGCAATCTTAACAGAGGACCTTCCATTGATGCTTCCTACCATGTTTCATATCATTTGGCCAAGCGGTTTCAGAGGAAAAGCTGTTTTACAAATCGACCAATAAGAAACAAGAATTGCCTGTGGCAGCCATGTTTGTTAATGGATCGAGACAAAATGAGCAATCTTTATAGAGAACCTTCCATAGATGCTTCCTACCAAGTTTCGGATCATTTGGCAAAGCGGTTTCAGAGGAGAAGCTGTTTTAGAAATCGACCAATAAGAAACAAGAATTGCCTGTGGCAGCCATGTTTGTTAATGGATCGAGACAAAATGAGCAATCTTTATAGAGAACCTTCCATAGATGCTTCCTACCAAGTTTCGGTTCATTTGGCAAAGTGGTTTCAGAGGAGAAGACTTTTTAGAAATCAACCAATCAGAAACAATAATTGTCTGTGGCGGCCATGTTTGTTAACGGATTGGGACGAAATGAGCAATCTTAACAGAGGACCTTCCATAGATGCTTCCTACCAAGTTTCCGTTCATTTGGCCAAGCGGTTTCAGAGGAGAAGAATTTTAACTAGAGGCTCAGGTGAGCCTGTATCGCTCACCTGACATAAATAAGTCCTCTTAAGAATGTCTGCATGCTGAATACATCTAAGTTACTATTCAAATCCCATACTGCCATAGGGTTCTATGTTAAAACTATGTCTGCTCATGGCAGCCATCTTGGATGGAGGTCGTGGTCACCGGACACAATTTTGAAAGTATACTACCCAAGGACCATCCATGCCATGTTTGCTTTAAATTGGCTGACTGGTTTCAGAAGAGAAGACTTTTAAACAATTTTCCCATAGGGTCCTATGTTAAAACTATGTCTGCTGACGGTGGCCATTTTGAACCGAAATCGGGATCACTGAACACAATTTTGGAAGTTGACCACCTAAGGACCATCGATGACATGTTTGCTATATTGGCTTACTAGTTTCAGAGGAGAAGATTTTAAAACATTTTTTCCCATAGGGTCCTATGTTAAAACTACAGTATGTCTGCTGAAGGTGGCCATCTTGGACGGAGGTCAGGGTCACTGGACACAATTTTGAAAATTGACCACTTAAGGACCATCCATGCCATGTTTGCTTTAAATTGGCTTACTGGTTTCAGAGAAGAAGATTTTTAAATATATTTCCCATAGGGGCCTATGTTAAATCTATGTTCGCTGATGGTTGCCATCTTGGATGGAGGTCGGGGTCACAGGACATAATTTTGAAAGTTGACCACCTAAGGACCATTCGTCCCATGTTTGCTTTAAACTGACTTACTGGTTTCAGAGGAGAAGACTTTTAAACATTTTTTCCATAGGGTCCTATGTTAAAATTAAGTCGAGTCATGGTGGCCATCTTGAATTTCCGATCAGCAAACGATTCACAAATTTAGTACAGGACCACCCAATGATCATTCCTGCAAAGCCACAATTCAATTGGCTTAGTGGTTTCTAACAAGAAGATTTTTAAAATTTCGACCAATCAGAACACATTATAGGCCCTGGCAGCCATGTTGGATTTCCGATCAGCACCAAAAACACAAATCTTGTATATGACCATCCAATGAACATTTCTGCCAAGTTTGGTTCAAATCTGTTTTGTGGTTTCAGAAAAAAAGATGAAAATGTGAAATTCCCATAGGGTCCAATGTTAAACTAAGTCGAGTCATGGCGGCCATCTTGAATTTCCGATTGGCAAACGATTCACAAGTTTAGTACAGGACCACCCAATGATCATTCCTGCAAAGTCACAATTCAATTGGCTTAGTGGTTTCTAACAAGAAGATTTTAAAAATTTCGACCAATCAGAACACATTATAGGCCCTGGCAGCCATGTTGGATTTCCGATCAGCGCCAAAAACAAAATTCTTGTATATGACCATCCAATGAACATTTCTGCCAAGTTTGATTCAAATCTGTTTTGTGGTTTCAGAAAAAAAGATGAAAATGTGAAATTCCCATAGGGTCCAATGTTAAACTAAGTCGAGTCATGGCGGCCATCTTGAATTTCCGATCGGCAAACGATTCACAATTTTAGTACAGGACCACCCAATGATCATTCCTGCAAAGTCACAATTCAATTGACTTAGTGGTTTCTGACAAGAAGATTTTTAAAATTTCAGCCAATGAGAACACATTATGGACCCTGGCAGCCATGTTGGATTTCAAATCAGCACCAAAAACACAAATCTGGTAGAGGACCATCCAGTGAACATTTCTGGCAAGTTTGGCTGATTTCTGTTCAGCGGTTTCAGAGAAGAAGATTTAAATGTGAAAAGCTAACGGACGGACAGACGGACGGACGGACGACGGACGCTTACCCATGACAAAAGCTCACATGGCCTATGGCCAGGTGAGCTAAAAATCAGCCAATCAGAAACAAGAGTCGCCTGTGGAGGCCATGTTTGTTAGCGGATCGAGACGAAATTAGCATTCTTTACAGAGGACCTTCAATAGATGCTTCCTACCAAGTTTCGGTTCATTTGGCAAAGCGGTTTCAGAGGAGAAGATTTTAAAAAATCGGCCAATCAGAAACAAGAAAGGCCTGTGGTGGCCATGTTTGTTAATGGATCGGGACAAAATGAGCAATCTTTATAGAGGCCCTTCCGTAGATGCTTCCTACCAAGTTTCAGTTCATTTGGCGGAGAGGATTAAAATGTGAAAAGTTAACGGACGACGGATACCAAGTGATGGCAAGAGCTCACATTGCCTAAGGCAAGGTGAGCTAAAAATGTGGTAATGCCCATTCCACGTTAAACATCAATCAATCAATCAATCAATCTTTCAAATGTGGAATTCGTGCCACAAAATGCTCAATATTGAAAACCAATGGGGAATGCTGGGTAATACAAAAGAAAATATTTAACAATTATATATTTTTATTTACTTTAATAATTATAATGCTAACAAAAATAGAAATATAAAATAATTTGGTTTCCATGTATGTAAGTAATTGTACAAACGGATGTATATTATTTAACAATTTTCATAAAATTTAAAATTTTCAACATTATATCTGCTCCACAAGTATAGTCTCTGAAATAGACGTATCACTCGTTTTGGTGATAAAGTACAGTCCGAGATATTAAGTGATTAACGATGTTTTTTTAAAACGAGAGGACGTTTCTCAGTCAACTCATCGAAGGGTGAAGCCTTGAGATGAGAGATGACTGAGAAAAGTTCTTGAGTTTAAAAAAAAACATCTTTAACTATTTTATCGCTATGATAGTATGTTTATCAAGGCTTTGGTAATGTGACGTCATTATAATGTCATATTAGAAAACAGCAATATTACTATGTGCGTCCTTGACAACGATTAGCGATAATTGGAATCTTCTCAGCGCTTATGTGATATGAAACATATTGGTTTTAAACATCAAAGGGAATCAGAATCACCCAGAAGAGTGATATTTCTATCAGTGTTTAAACAGAGCAAAAGATATATCAGTATCATCCAGGAGAGTGACATTTCTATCAGTGTTTAAACAGAGCAAAAGATATATCAGTATCACCCAGGAGAGTGACATTTCTATCAGTGTTTAAACAGAGCAAAAGATATATCAGTATCACCCAGGAGAGTGACATTTCTATCACAGTGATTAAACAGAGCAAAAGATATATCAGAATCACCCAGAAGAGTGATATGTCTATCACAGTGATTAAACAGAGCAAAAGATATATCAGAATCACCCAGAAGAGTGATATGTCTATCACAGTGATTAAACAGAGCAAAAGATATATCAGAATCACCCAGAAGAGTGATATGTCTATCACAGTGATTAAACAGAACAAAAGATATATCAGAATCACCCAGAAGAGTGATATGTCTATCACAGTGATTAAACAGAGCAAAAGATATATCAGTATCACCCAGGAGAGTGACATTTCTATCAGTGATTAAACAGAGCAAAAGATATATCAGTATCACCCAGAAGAGTACATGTAATATAGAAAACAGATATCTGTACAGTTAAACTTCCCAGTGTCGAAATCAACGGGACCGTTGTCATATTGTACTTTGAACCCCATGTTATATTGACCCTAGTGTCAATTCGTTTTCCATGGTAGAGTGAAACCTGTCTAAACTGAATAAAATAGATTCCTGCATAAACAAAACTTTAAATAAAGTCCTAATATAGAAAATATTTGTTAATTTACCCTGTATCAATGGAACACCTGTCTAAAAAAAAATCCAAATATAAAGGCTGGTACCAAGAAGGTTCAGCTTAGACAGGCTTCACTGTATATTGAACATCCCCCCATAATATAAAAATTACACTCCCCCTCCTCTTAATGCTAAATCAAACCCTCATTGTATTTTAATGCTGTCCCCCCCTTTCCCTAGAATAATGTCTTTAATTGTATGTCAGGTACAACTATAGCTATACCTGCCTAAAGGGCACCTCTATATAACAAATCACGGTCTATAAAGGGCACCTCTATATAACAAATCACTGTCTATAAAGGACACCTCTATATAACAAATCACGGTCTATAAAGGACACCTCTATATAACAAATCACAGTCTATAAAGGGCACCTCTATATAACAAATCACTGTCTATAAAGGACACCTCTATATAACAAATCACGGTCTATAAAGGGCACCTCTATATAACAAATCACGGTCTATAAAGGGCACCTCTATATAACAAATCAGTCTATAAAGGGCACCTCTATATAACAAATCACAGTCTATAAAGGGCACCTCTATATAACAAATCACAGTCTATAAAGGGCACCTCTATATAACAAATCACTGTCTATAAAGGGCACCTCTATATAACAAATCACTGTCTATAAAGGGCAGTCATATTTTTCCTATTACTGAATGGTACATATAATTTAAGAAATTGTGACTAAAAAAAAATCCAAAAATAATCCTGTACTTTTGTTTGATTTCAGGTCACTGTCACCGTCAGTCATTCAAAAAAAAAACATTACAATTATTCTTGCTTCTTCTGTCCTTTAAAGTCATCCATAGAATTACAAACTCCAAAATAAACACATATCATGGAATTCACTTTGGTTGGTAAAATCCTAAAGTACAAACATAAACAACATAAAACAACAATGATTCTAACAAATAAACAACTGTTGCCACGGAAACGACTTTATCTGATTTGTAGGTTTCAAGATTCCACTGCACCAGTATAATAACTACAGTTGAACTTTGTTAATGTTGAAAAACATGAACTTTTATTGTTTTTTTTAATCATTTATTTTTTGTGCTTCTTTAGCACTACCAGCACATTTGACTAACAACAGCATGCAATTAAAAAATATACATAATTTTGATCATTGTGTCAATGTTTTTAGCATACTCAGTTTAATACAATTAACACCTATTGTTGTTAAAATACAGTGAAGCCTGGCTAAACCAAACCCTGAAAAAAACCAGGAATTCTGTATAAACCGAACTAAAATAAAGTGCTATTATAGGAAATCTTAGTTAATTTGACCTGTAGAAAATGAACACCTGTCAATTCTGAACACAAAAGTCGGTTTTGACAGGTTTCACTGCAGTACAAAAATATGGAAATTTTTGTTCCTTTTCTTGGACTGGTACATAAGACACATGTAAATATCAGTTAACTAACAACTTTCAACAAGGAACCAGTAAAAATTCAACAAAAAATGTAAAATAAAGAAATTTGATTACAAAAATATCATTTTTATGGCAAATCCTTATACAGTAGTCCCCCTCTTATTATAACATCCCTTCTGTAATGAAAAAGTGCCTTTAAAAGTGAGGTGGCATCTCTTGAGGAGGACAATTTATCTCTATACATCTGAAATCTGGTCTTATAAGAGGGGAGGCCTTTGGCGAGAGGGGTCTTATAAGAGAGGTGTCCTCTCCTGAGGGGGAGGGGGGTGGGGGGGGGGGGGTTTAATTAACTAATATATTGTCTTTATGCATCTGAAATCTGGTCTGATAAGAGGGGTGTCTTTTGGCAAAAGGGGTCTTATGAGGGGTGGCCTTTGGCAAGAGGGGTCTTATAAGTGGGGGGCTACTGTAATTGGTATGGTATTAAATGTTCATATACGGATGACATTTTTCATAAGTAGAAGAGTGCAATAGAAAGAATTATTCAATCTTCTTCTGTCTCCCTTGGAATTCGTCCATTGAGTTTGAAGCACCAAAATACAAACATAACAAGGATAAAACTTTGGTTGGTACGATTCTAAAAAAAACAAATTGTGGCGATTACTGAAAATTAACAAATTAATACAGGCATGTATTATTGCGAATCAACGAACCCAACAGCCCCAAAAATGTCCACAATTTGTAAAAAAAAAATCGTAAAAATATCAATGTTTCTACTTCTACCAAGTTCTGACCGCCTTTAGCAGGTTGAAGATTATGTAAGAGGTTGTACTACTTTTACCAAATACCGACTGCCTTCAGCAAGTTGAAGATTATGTAAGAGGTTGTACTACTTTTACCAAATACCGACTGCCTTCAACAAGTTGAAGATTATGTCAGAAGTTGTACTACTTTTACCAAATACTGACTGCCTTCAACAAGTTGAAGATTATGTCAGAGGTTGTACTACTTTTACCAAATACTCACTGCCTTCAACAAGTTGAAGATTATGTCAGAGGTTGTACTACTTTTACCAAATACTGACTGCCTTCAACAAGTTGAAGATTATGTCAGAGGTTGTACTACTTTTACCAAATACTGACTGCCTTTAGCAAGTTGAAGATTATGTCAGAGGTTGTACTACTTTTACCAAATACTGACTGCCTTCAGCAAGTTGAAGATTATGTCAGAGGTTGTACTACTTTTACCAAATATTGACTGCCTTCAGCAAGTTGAAGATTATGTCAGAGGTTGTACTACTTTTACCAAATACTGACTGCCTTTAGCAAGTTGAAGATTATGTCAGAGGTTGTACTACTTTTACCAAATACTGACTGCCTTCAGCAAGTTGAAGATTATGTCAGAGGTTGTACTACTTTTACCAAATACTGACTGCCTTCAGCAAGTTGAAGATTATGTCAGAAGTTGTACTACTTTTACCAAATACTGACTGCCTTCAGCAAGTTGAAGATTATGTCAGAGGTTGTACTACTTTTACCAAATACTCACTGCCTTCAGCAAGTTGAAGATTATGTCAGAGGTTGTACTACTTTTACCAAATACTGACTGCCTTCAGCAAGTTGAAGATTATGTCAGAGGTTGTACTACTTTTATCAAATACTGACTGCCTTCAGCAAGTTGAAGATTATGTCAGAGGTTGTACTACTTTTACCAAATACTCACTGCCTTCAGCAAGTTGAAGATTATGTCAGAGGATGTACTACTTTTACCAAATACTGACTGCCTTTAGCAAGTTGAAGATTATGTCAGAGGTTGTACTACTTTTACCAAATACTGACTGCCTTCAGCAATTTGAAGATTATGTCAGAAGTTGTACTACTTTTACCAAATAATGACTGCCTTCAGCAAGTTGAAGATTATGTCAGAGGTTGTACTACTTTTACCAAATACTGACTGGCTTCAGCAAGTTGAAGATTATGTCAGAGGTTGTACTACTTTTACCAAATACTGACTGCCTTCAGCAAGTTGAAGATTATGTCAGAGGTTGTACTACTTTTACCAAATACTCACTGCCTTCAGCAAGTTGAAGATTATGTCAGAGGTTGTACTACTTTTACCAAATACTCACTGCCTTCAGCAAGTTGAAGATTATGTCAGAGGTTGTACTACTTTTACCAAATACTGACTGGCTTCAGCAAGTTGAAGATTATGTCAGAGGTTGTACTACTTTTACCAAATACTGACTGCCTTTAGCAAGTTGAAGATTATGTCAGAGGTTGTACTACTTTTACCAAATACCGACTGCCTTCAGCAAGTTGAAGATTATGTCAGAGGTTGTACTACTTTTACCAAATACTGACTGCCTTCAGCAAGTTGAAGATTATGTCAGAGGTTGTACTACTTTTACCAAATACTCACTGCCTTCAGCAAGTTGAAGATTATGTCAGAGGTTGTACTACTTTTACCAAATACTCACTGCCTTCAGCAAGTTGAAGATTATGTCAGAGGTTGTACTACTTTTACCAAATACTGACTGCCTTCAGCAAGTTGAAGATTATGTCAGAGGTTGAACTACTTTTACCAAATACTGACTGTCTTCAACAAGTTGAAGATTATGTCTGAGGTTGTACTACTTTTACCAAATACTGACTGCCTTCAGCAAGTTGAAGATTATGTCAGAGGTTGTACTACTTTTACCAAATACTGACTGCCTTCAACAAGTTGAAGATTATGTCTGAGGTTGTACTACTTTTACCAAATACTCACTGCCTTCAGCAAGTTGAAGATTATGTCAGAGGTTGTACTACTTTTACCAAATACTCACTGCCTTTAGCAAGTTGAAGATTATGTCAGAGGTTGTACTACTTTTACCAAATAGTGACTGCCTTCAGCAAGTTGAAGATTATGTCAGAGGTTGTACTACTTTTACCAAATACTCACTGCCTTCAGCAAGTTGAAGATTATGTCAGAAGTTGTACTACTTTTACCAAATACTGACTGCCTTCAGCAAGTTGAACATTATGTCAGAGGTTGTACTACTTTTACCAAATACTGACTGCCTTTAGCAAGTTGAAGATTATGTCAGAGGTTGTACTACTTTTACCAAATACTGACTGCCTTCAGCAATTTGAAGATTATGTCAGAAGTTGTACTACTTTTACCAAATACTGACTGCCTTCAGCAAGTTGAAGATTATGTCAGAGGTTGTACTACTTTTACCAAATACTCACTGCCTTCAGCAAGTTGAAGATTATGTCAGAGGTTGTACTACTTTTACCAAATACTGACTGCCTTCAGCAAGTTGAAGATTATGTCAGAGGTTGTACTACTTTTACCAAATACTGACTGGCTTCAGCAAGTTGAAGATTATGTCAGAGGTTGTACTACTTTTACCAAATACTCACTGCCTTCAGCAAGTTGAAGATTATGTCAGAGGATGTACTACTTTTACCAAATACTGACTGCCTTTAGCAAGTTGAAGATTATGTCAGAGGTTGTACTACTTTTACCAAATACTGACTGCCTTCAGCAATTTGAAGATTATGTCAGAAGTTGTACTACTTTTACCAAATAATGACTGCCTTCAGCAAGTTGAAGATTATGTCAGAGGTTGTACTACTTTTACCAAATACTGACTGGCTTCAGCAAGTTGAAGATTATGTCAGAGGTTGTACTACTTTTACCAAATACTGACTGCCTTCAGCAAGTTGAAGATTATGTCAGAGGTTGTACTACTTTTACCAAATACTCACTGCCTTCAGCAAGTTGAAGATTATGTCAGAGGTTGTACTACTTTTACCAAATACTCACTGCCTTCAGCAAGTTGAAGATTATGTCAGAGGTTGTACTACTTTTACCAAATACTGACTGGCTTCAGCAAGTTGAAGATTATGTCAGAGGTTGTACTACTTTTACCAAATACTGACTGCCTTTAGCAAGTTGAAGATTATGTCAGAGGTTGTACTACTTTTACCAAATACCGACTGCCTTCAGCAAGTTGAAGATTATGTCAGAGGTTGTACTACTTTTACCAAATACTGACTGCCTTCAGCAAGTTGAAGATTATGTCAGAGGTTGTACTACTTTTACCAAATACTCACTGCCTTCAGCAAGTTGAAGATTATGTCAGAGGTTGTACTACTTTTACCAAATACTCACTGCCTTCAGCAAGTTGAAGATTATGTCAGAGGTTGTACTACTTTTACCAAATACTGACTGCCTTCAGCAAGTTGAAGATTATGTCAGAGGTTGAACTACTTTTACCAAATACTGACTGTCTTCAACAAGTTGAAGATTATGTCTGAGGTTGTACTACTTTTACCAAATACTGACTGCCTTCAGCAAGTTGAAGATTATGTCAGAGGTTGTACTACTTTTACCAAATACTGACTGCCTTCAACAAGTTGAAGATTATGTCTGAGGTTGTACTACTTTTACCAAATACTCACTGCCTTCAGCAAGTTGAAGATTATGTCAGAGGTTGTACTACTTTTACCAAATACTCACTGCCTTTAGCAAGTTGAAGATTATGTCAGAGGTTGTACTACTTTTACCAAATAGTGACTGCCTTCAGCAAGTTGAAGATTATGTCAGAGGTTGTACTACTTTTACCAAATACTCACTGCCTTCAGCAAGTTGAAGATTATGTCAGAAGTTGTACTACTTTTACCAAATACTGACTGCCTTCAGCAAGTTGAACATTATGTCAGAGGTTGTACTACTTTTACCAAATACTGACTGCCTTTAGCAAGTTGAAGATTATGTCAGAGGTTGTACTACTTTTACCAAATACTGACTGCCTTCAGCAATTTGAAGATTATGTCAGAAGTTGTACTACTTTTACCAAATACTGACTGCCTTCAGCAAGTTGAAGATTATGTCAGAGGTTGTACTACTTTTACCAAATACTCACTGCCTTCAGCAAGTTGAAGATTATGTCAGAGGTTGTACTACTTTTACCAAATACTGACTGCCTTCAGCAAGTTGAAGATTATGTCAGAGGTTGTACTACTTTTACCAAATACTGACTGGCTTCAGCAAGTTGAAGATTATGTCAGAGGTTGTACTACTTTTACCAAATACTGACTGCCTTTAGCAAGTTGAAGATTATGTCAGAGGTTGTACTACTTTTACCAAATACTGACTGCCTTCAGCAAGTTGAAGATTATGTCAGAGGTTGTACTACTTTTACCAAATACTGACTGCCTTCAGCAAGTTGAAGATTATGTCAGAGGTTGTACTACTTTTACCAAATACTGACTGCCTTCAGCAAGTTGAAGATTATGTCAGAGGTTGTACTACTTTTACCAAATACTGACTGCCTTCAGCAAGTTGAAGATTATGTCAGAGGTTGTACTACTTTTACCAAATACTGACTGCCTTCAGCAAGTTGAAGATTATGTCAGAGGTTGAACTACTTTTACCAAATACTCACTGTCTTCAACAAGTTGAAGATTATGTCTGAGGTTGTACTACTTTTACCAAATACTGACTGCCTTCAGCAAGTTGAAGATTATGTCAGAGGTTGTACTACTTTTACCAAATACTGACTGCCTTCAACAAGTTGAAGATTATGTCAGAGGTTGTACTACTTTTACCAAATACTCACTGCCTTCAGCAAGTTGAAGATTATGTCAGAGGTTGTACTACTTTTACCAAATACTGACTGCCTTTAGCAAGTTGAAGATTATGTCAGAGGTTGTACTACTTTTACCAAATACTGACTGCCTTTAGCAAGTTGAAGATTATGACAGAGGTTGTACTACTTTTACCAAATACTCACTGCCTTCAGCAAGTTGAAGATTATGTCAGAGGTTGTACTACTTTTACCAAATACTCACTGCCTTCAGCAAGTTGAAGATTATGTCAGAGGTTGTACTACTTTTACCAAATACTGACTGGCTTCAGCAAGTTGAAGATTATGTCAGAGGTTGTACTACTTTTACCAAATACCGACTGCCTTCAGCAAGTTGAAGATTATGTCAGAGGTTGTACTACTTTTACCAAATACTGACTGCCTTCAGCAAGTTGAAGATTATGTCAGAGGTTGTACTACTTTTACCAAATACTCACTGCCTTCAGCAAGTTGAAGATTATGTCAGAGGTTGTACTACTTTTACCAAATACTGACTGGCTTCAGCAAGTTGAAGATTATGTCAGAGGTTGTACTACTTTTACCAAATACTGACTGCCTTTAGCAAGTTAAAGATTATGTCAGAGGTTGTACTACTTTTACCAAATACCGACTGCCTTCAGCAAGTTGAAGATTATGTCAGAGGTTGTACTACTTTTACCAAATACTGACTGCCTTCAGCAAGTTGAAGATTATGTCAGAGGTTGTACTACTTTTACCAAATACTGACTGCCTTCAGCAAGTTGAAGATTATGTCAGAGGTTGTACTACTTTTACCAAATACTCACTGCCTTCAGCAAGTTGAAGATTATGTCAGAGGTTGTACTACTTTTACCAAATACTGACTGCCTTCAGCAAGTTGAAGATTATGTCAGAGGTTGAACTACTTTTACCAAATACTCACTGTCTTCAACAAGTTGAAGATTATGTCTGAGGTTGTACTACTTTTACCAAATACTGACTGCCTTCAGCAAGTTGAAGATTATGTCAGAGGTTGTACTACTTTTACCAAATACTGACTGCCTTCAACAAGTTGAAGATTATGTCAGAGGTTGTACTACTTTTACCAAATACTCACTGCCTTCAGCAAGTTGAAGATTATGTCAGAGGTTGTACTACTTTTACCAAATACTCACTGCCTTTAGCAAGTTGAAGATTATGTCAGAGGTTGTACTACTTTTACCAAATACTGACTGCCTTCAGCAAGTTGAAGATTATGTCAGAGAATGTACTACTTTTACCAAATACTGACTGCCTTCAGCAAGTTGAAGATTATGTCAGAGGTTGTACTACTTTTACCAAATACTGACTGCCTTCAGCAAGTTGAAGATTATGTCAGAGGTTGTACTACTTTTACCAAATACTGACTGCCTTCAGCAAGTTGAAGATTATGTCAGAGGTTGTACTACTTTTACCAAATACTGACTGCCTTCAGTAAGTTGAAAATTATGTCAGAGGTTGTACTACTTTTACCAAATACTGACTGCCTTCAGCAAGTTGAAGATTATGTCAGAGGTTGTACTACTTTTACCAAATAATGACTGCCTTCAGCAAGTTGAAGATTATGTCAGAGGTTGTACTACTTTTACCAAATACTGACTGCCTTCAGCAAGTTGAAGATTATGTCAGAGGTTGAACTACTTTTACCAAATACTCACTGTCTTCAACAAGTTGAAGATTATGGCTGAGGTTGTACTACTTTTACCAAATACTGACTGCCTTCAGCAAGTTGAAGATTATGTCAGAGGTTGTACTACTTTTACCAAATACTGACTGCCTTCAGTAAGTTGAAAATTATGTCAGAGGTTGTACTACTTTTACCAAATACTGACTGCCTTCAGCAAGTTGAAGATTATGTCAGAGGTTGTACTACTTTTACCAAATAATGACTGCCTTCAGCAAGTTGAAGATTATGTCAGAGGTTGTACTACTTTTACCAAATACTGACTGCCTTCAGCAAGTTGAAGATTATGTCAGAGGTTGAACTACTTTTACCAAATACTCACTGTCTTCAACAAGTTGAAGATTATGGCTGAGGTTGTACTACTTTTACCAAATACTGACTGCCTTCAGCAAGTTGAAGATTATGTCAGAGGTTGTACTACTTTTACCAAATACTGACTGCCTTCAGCAAGTTGAAGATTATGTCAGAGGTTGTACTACTTTTACCAAATACTCACTGCCTTCAGCAAGTTGAAGATTATGTCAGAAGTTGTACTACTTTTACCAAATACTGACTGCCTTTAGCAAGTTGAAGATTATGTCAGAGGTTGTACTACTTTTACCAAATACTCACTGTCTTCAGCAAGTTGAAGATTATGTCAGAGGTTGTACTACTTTTACCAAATACTCACTGTCTTCAGCAAGTTGAAGATTATGTCAGAGGTTGTACTACTTTTACCAAATACTCACTGTCTTCAACAAGTTGAAGATTATGTCAGAGGTTGTACTACTTTTACCAAATACTCACTGTCTTCAGCAAGTTGAAGATTATGTCAGAGGTTGTACTACTTTTACCAAATACTCACTGTCTTCAATAAGTTGAAGATTATGTCAGAGGTTGTACTACTTTTACCAAATACTCACTGTCTTCAACACGTTGAAGATTATGTCAGACGTTACATATGACAAATGAAAAAGATTGTTATCACACAAGGGAGTAAACAGCATGAAAGGAGCCCTTACACATGTGTGAGGGGGATAAAATATGAATAGTGCCATAGGTATTGGGCAAAAAAATAAAAACGGCTTAGTTAGGACTGTGCAGTATGGCAACACTGACCTCAATTGTATTCTATTTTTGTAGAACGTCCAGTGAAGTTATCCATAAAATTGTTCACCCCCAAGTACTGACATGCAACAAATTGTACCTTAGTTGGTAAAATTCTGAAAAGTATGGAGGACTTTTGATGACATGATTATATGGGTAAAAACCCCTTTGATTTTGAGAATTTACATACAATTTCACAACAAATTGTACCTTAGTGGGTAAAATCCTGAAAAGTATGGAGGACTTTTGATGACATAATAATATGGGGGGGAAACCTTGTTTTTGAGAATTTGCATAGTTTTTCACTTAAACAGGACATCATTTAGAATCACTTGACTGATTGGAATGAATCTTAATAGGAAGTTTCCTAATCTAACTTTTGACCCGAGGATCATTGTGTTAAATTTTGTAGAAGAATCGGTCAAGTAGAAATTAAGTTATCATGAAAAAAACATTATAACAACTGATGGAAACGACAAAGACTGTATAAAAACTTATTTTTTATTTCCTGAATATTTCAAATGTTCAAGGACGACAAGCTTTTATAATTCTTCACTTGGTACTACAAGTATTTTTTTTTAGCAATATAGGGGGGAGTGTGTTATAATGTTTAACGCCACTTTCAACAATATTTCAGTTATATCAGTGAAGGAAACCGGAGTATCACGAGAAACCCACCACCGACCTGCCGCAAGTCACTGACAAACTTAATGTTGTACACCTCACCATGAGCAGGATTTGAACTCACAACTTTAGTGCTGACAAGCACTGATTGCATAAGTAGTTGTAAATCCAACTACCATACGATCACGATCACGACGGCCCCTTCCTTTTTTCTAATAACATAATCACCAACAACTGTTCATCTGTACATTAAAAAGTCGTGGAGGGGTTTCTAAATGTAGTGGTCACAGAATTATTTTCAAGTGAAGTTTTTTACGAAATAAATCTTAAAAAGGTTGATTTTTATACTTTCAAAATGGTCTATTTGGTTTTTGTTTTTAATATATTCCCAGTTAAAATATTTAGGTAGAAAAAATTAATCCAAATTGTAGACACTTTACACTGAAACCAAATAAAAAATATTTGAGAAGTGTAATTTAGTTGAGTTTTATCAAGAAATAACAAATTTTATTAGCATACTTTCATGCTACAATACCGTACTGTTTCCCCCCATATAAAAACCAGGCCTTTCAATAAGGTGCGGTACCAGGCATTTTGTTTCCCCCCATATAAAAACCAAGCCTTTCAATAAGGTGCGGTACCAGGCATTTTACCCACTTCAAATGGTAAATGGTACCTTCTGACTTTAAAGAGTATTTTATAAGATACTCATGAATATTATTCAAATTTTAATAAAAAAAAGTACCTCCTGTAAATAGTGAGGTACTGGTACACTTGAAAGCCCTGAAACACAGATCAATATATATACGTACCCTTTTAACGCCATGAATACATATAAAACTTTCGGTAGTATAATTAGACGTTGGTCACAGAGAACTGCATCTACGATTTTGTTGGCTGTATCAACTGGTTCTAATATCGGTAATATAAATGGAAATCTATAAATATCGAAGAAAAAAGAAGGTAGTTTTCCAAATGTTAATAAATGGAAATCTGAAAATATGGAAAAAAGAAGACAGTTTTCCAAATGTTAATAAAATTTTTGGCGGATTTAGAGAATATTTTTATTATTTCAAAATTGAAACTTGAAACTATCAACAACAAATTGTCTTCTCTTGACATATCATTAACAACAGCATATTTTTTATTTACCCTGGGGGGCCATCTTGGCTGTGATCGTATGGTAGTTGGATTAACAACTACCTGTGCAATCAGTGCCTATCACCACTAAAGTTGTGAGTTCGAACCCAGTTCATGACAAGGTGTACTCGATGTGATAAATTTTGTCAGTGACTTGCGACAGGTCGGTGGTTTTCCCCTGGTACTCTGGTTTCCTCCACCAATAAAACTGACTGCCATTATAGAACTGAAATATTGTTGAAGGTGGCATTAAACACCATAACCCTTAGCCCCAACTTAAGTCATCAGTATTCATCTCCATCAGTTACAATGTAGGTCATTCCTAACTACAGGGACAAAACATTAACATTTTTGCTGCAGTCACCAACTAGTAAACACCACAACCCTAACCCTTATCTAAGTTCAAGATAACAGCATTCAACTATAATACTAAATTGCATCATTTGAGAAAAAGACACTGTGACTGTGTTATGTAGAACCGTAATTAAAGCACTTTTCCACTACTTAAATTTGTGTCTAAGTGTAAAATTGCATAAAAGTCTCTCGTGTTTATTTACATCCATGTCCTTTATAACAAATATCAAGAAAAAAAAAAAACCTCGCCTCCCATTTTTGTTTTCCTGACGCAAACAATTTTTTATACTAATTTAATACCTGGTTTTTGCTCCGTCAAACATTCCTGTATTTATATAAAAGGGGCAGACAACAGTGGTCTTCACATCTTTGCCCATCATCTCCAATTCAAAACGTAACGATTCATCGAATCCAACGGCAGCAAATTTACTGGCACAATAATCAGCAAGTCCGTTAACTCCCAATAATCCCGCAGAACTAGCAATGTTTACAAGATGGCCGTGATTTCTCTCCATCATCCCAGGTAAAAACGCCTTACATGTCTGAAATACAAGAGTGATTGAGCGATTGTTGTTGTTTAACGCCAACTCAGCAATTTGTTAGCTATATCCTGGCAAGAACAATTTACATTTCAATGAAATGATGATGAGTTCCGCTTTGTACTAGACCAACACCCTGAGATGGATTTTTATATTGATAGTTGACTGAAACAAGTCCACAGGTAGACATGTCACTCCACTCGGACACATTATCCTGATTCTGAACCTGCCAGTCTTTGCTCTTACTCCTTAATGCTGCGTGCTTTGTGGAGAAATAACAAATACTAATTCTTTTGTTTGAACCGACATGGGCATGAACACAAGTCATGATCTACTACACTCGAGGCAAATATGCCAACCATTACACCATCCGTTTGCCATTTTTATTCGAGTTATTTCCCTTACGACAGGAAAAGGGGCATCTGGCACTGAGCTGACAAAAGCAATGGAAAGGACAAACGAGTTTGAGTATAATTTTTCATAATTTGTAGATATTTGAACCTTGTAAAAAAATCAGAGGATATTTCTATACCAAAAAGAATATTCAAAATTTGTCCTAACATTAATTTTGATGTTATTTCCATCGAACTTTTCATGAAAGAGAATCATTTTGTCTGCCTTAAAGGGAAATAACTCTTGTAAAACTTAATAATATTACCCAGAAATGTGCCATTGTATTGACTTCCATGGTTTTCTGCATCATGTCATCAGAGCAGCTTAGAAACTTCTTCCCCGTTACAATACCAGCATTGTTTACTAATATATCTACATCACCTACTTCTTCTTTTGTCTAAAATAAAACAAATAACAAATTTAAAAACCAGAAGTTTTAGGCCATTAGTCAAGAAAAGTTTGAAGATACCGGTACCAAAGGGGTAAACAGAAGAAGTTAATCGAGGAAGGACAGACAATACAATGGCCAAAAGAAAAAGGACAAACAACAATCTACTAAACACTACACAGAAAACTTAAGATTGAGCACAAGAACACTACTACAACCTGGTGGACTTAGGTGCTCCAGAAGGATAACCAGTTCCTGCTCCACTAGTCACACCCTTCTTAATACTTTAGTTACAAACCCGGAGATAAGTCAGGAATAAGGAAAGGGCCAGATTGTGATTACGGCACACAGAACACATCCATGGTTAATCAAATTAATTGTTCCTGAAACCACACTTTTTCTTTTGTCTAAAATTAAAAATAAGTCATTAAAGGAGAAGATATAGGCCACGTCATATTCATTGTTTCCATACAGCCTAAATGTTTCTTTTGTCTGTAAAATCTAGGCCATATATATATCCTGAATATAGGACAAAATGGAAAAAAATAAGTTTTCTCCATGTATACTCCCGTTTCCTTTACCAATAAAACTGACCGCCACGATATAACTGAAATATTTTTTAAAGTGGCATTAAACACAATAATCCTACTCCTATATAGCAAAAATGTATCCAGCAATTCTAACCAGCAACTTTTCAAATACAACCAGTGCAGGACAAATGTTTTACACATATTTCACTGGGTGAAATACCAGTTTTTATTTCATTAGAAAATCTGAGTATTTCAAGGGCATCTACATTGACCATGTACTTTCACTAACATGGTTGTGACTATAAATAGAATAATCAGAGCTATATCTAGACATTATAAACAAAATAATCTTGTAATTATTTTTAAATCTATTTTTGACATGGTCAGGTAAATACAACATTTTGACCTTAAAAACCACTAATACAACAATTTTTAGAGGATTGTCACCGAGTAGTGAGCAAGCTGTGATAGGTTTGTACTTCATTGATTTATCTGCTATCAAATGTCAATATACAAGTACATAATACAGGCATAACATTCGTGATTAGGACAAAAAATATGCTTGGCAAGATTTCGTTATTAATAAATTGTTTTAATAAATCCATTTTTTTCTACATAGTAACATACATATCTTTTTATCATAATACAGTCAAACCTGTATTAAGAGGTCACCTTTGGGACAAAGAAAAAAGTGGTCTTTTAAGAGAGGTGACCTCTTAAAAGAGGTTCAAATTATAAGAAATTTTCTATGACAGGACAAGAAAAAAATGTGACCTATTAATAAAGGTGGCTGCTTAATAGAGGTGACTGCATGAACAGGTTTGATTGTACATCATGTATATAGATTCTCTCATGTTCTACAAGATAAAAATGAAGTCACACTCACAAACACCTTCTATTAAAATGTTCTTTTTACTATACTTCCAGGTGCAAGCTTCTTGAAACAATTAAGAATAACATTAATCATTCTAACTTAGAAAAATTATCATTTGGGGATAAATTTATATGGCTTTTAAACTCAGAAAGTAAAGATACTTTAATTTGCATGTGCGATTTCCTGTTAAAAAGTCACTGTTTGGGATAACTGGTATCTCATATTTTAACACTACAGTCATGTCTCTCATTCTTGTATTTACAATTTATATGATATTTTATGCAATCACCTTATGTTTTATTATGTTTATATGCCCCTTCGTGGGCCCTTTAATTTGGACCAATAAAATCTTATCTTATCTTATCTTATTAGGAAAAAAGGTCAAAAGAAAAAAGGATTTTCTTAAGGAATTCATCTACAAAACACTACACAGGAAACTAAATTTTAAGATCGAGTAACACGAACCCCACTAAAACCAGGGTGAACTCGAGCACTCCAGAAGGGTTAGCAGTTCAAATAATAATATTGATCTCAGATGTCATTATCAAGCAGATATTCACAAATTTCAAATGTGATCATCTTATTTTATCGTGAATTAATTATTACTGTATGAGCAATTTTTCAGCCATACCGTGGTGAGTACCAGTTACTTTTTAAGAGATGATGATGGTGTTAGTTTTGTTCTGAACCAACAGGATTAATTGGATCTTTATAGTGTTAGCTCACTGATATAACAGATAGACATGTCACTGAACATTCAGACACAACTGGAGTCATGTCAGGGACGGAACCTGTAACATTTCATTCATCTTTGACCACCTATTCATACATGTATGTAAGACAATTCAATATATTGACCAATCAGACAGCAGTTCTTGATGTGTAATTGTTTTAAAAAGTAGGCTAATCATTAATTAGTCGGTTGAAAATATGCACCTTTTTTCAACCAACCAATCAGTGATGAGGCTACCAAATCTTTAGGTATCAAAATCGAGTACACGCTAAGAGCTGTTGTCCAACAGATCAATATATTTAAGATGAATGAAAGGTTACATGACATGACCCCAAAAAGGATGTTGTTAGATCTATGTTATTCCATTGCCAAAGAAAAACAAACATTAAAAATAATCGAAGCATGTACAACCGCAACATACGAAATACGAAATACTTTATTAAAGAAAGCTCAATAATTGAACATTAAGGTTGACAAAGATTATGAGATAGTACATGAAAGAATGACATAATAAAATAACAAATAAAATTATATATTATAGTTTGCATTTGGGAGGCAATGAAAGAGAGATAACTGTATTTGGAAAAGATAAAATATAAAACATGCATGCAGAGAACTATGGTGCCATTTGAAAACACGAGTGAATAAATTTGCGAGTTCTCTGACGCAAGATGGATCTTCGTTGCTCAATATCCAAACAAATTTATCCTCTGCACTTAATATAGCAGCATTATAATTAATTACATATCAACAAGGGAAAGTTTAACAAGTGTATATTAAAAGCAAGTGTGGACACAGAATTTTGCTTGACACAGTAAATTGCTGGACAAAGTAATAAGCTGGACCAATAATGTAGTTTGGGTTAGGGTTATGGTGTTTAATGCCACTTTCAACAATATTTCAGTTGTATCGTGGCGATCAGTTTTATTGGTGGAGGAAACCGGAGTACCCGGAGAAAACCACTGACCTGTCGCAAGTCACTGACAAACTTTATCACATAATGTTGTATCGAGTACACCTCGTCTTGAGTGGGATTGGAACTCGCAACTTTAGTGGTGATAGACACTGACTGCATAGGTAGTTGTTTTGTTAAAAATTCAGAAGGATCTGTCAACTACAACTTTAGTTACACAAGGAAATCATTCTGACTACAGACAGACAACAACGACGACAGCGCCATAGCATAATATAACTGCTGACGATTCCCATTTCCTATTACAATTTTTTAACCAGTCCGAGAACATCACATTCTTGTTGTCCAAGAACAAAATTAAAACAAACCTTTTGAGCTGTATTATATATGTCTTCTCTTTTACTTAAATCAACTGTATAGGATTTAACATAGGCTCCTATTGCTTTGATCAGTTTGGCCGTTTCTTCATTTCCTTTCTCGTTTACGTCCCACAAAACAAGACGACATCCAAGTTTGGCAAATCGTAGAGATATAAGTCTTCCAATCCCACTTCCTGTAATATAGAGTACACACAATTGAATATTTTAATTGGGTGAGTGAGTGATTGTTTAGTTGGATTATTATAGTGCTAGTTCACTGAAACAATAGTCCGTGGATAGACATGTTGCCCCATTCGGACACAATATCATGATTCCGAGCCAATCAGTGTTTGCTCTTTCAGCTTAATGCTGCATGCTTAACGGAGAAGCAATTGACCCGATTGGGGTTCGAACCCATGATCTACCGCACTAGAGACGAGCACAATAACCATTACACCACCGATGAAGTTTACTTTATTTGGTTTCTGGTACTTATTAAATATTTTAATAACAGAGAAGAAAAGAGAAAACACCAGCCATATACAGTGCCCCAAAATCTTTATTTTCTAGCTGTTTGGACCAGGTTTGAATGACACTTTTATTTTCAAATATTTTACTAATAAAAAAGAGGAAAACCGCTGATCAGAGTAAATCTTTCATCTCTCTTTAAAACATAAATCAACAATGTACGTCGTGTATTTGGTTTTCTGTTTCTCTGATGTAAAGTTTAGGTACCTGTAAAGTTAATATTTTATATCACATTCTGTCACAGAATGTGTACAGTCAGTCAAGTTAATTAATACTAAAAAAATATCAGTTCTTTGATGCATGTGGTATAATTTTATTTGAAGGATTAAAGTTCATATTTAAACAAACTTAATGACTTTTAGTACAAAAACACTATCTCAGCAGGGTTTCAGATTGGGGCAATTTTTAGGTCATTGACCTAAAGATTTTAGAAATGGCCTAAATTTTTAAAGCTTATAGGACATTTTTTTGGTTACATTATTATGGCATGACTGATGGGAAATGCTGGTTTTAGGACAATTGTCCTGAACATGTCTGAGCATAGCAGAAACCCAGTCTCAGTAATCTGATCTCAGTACTCATTATTACACAATCTGAACTCATCACACCTGAAAATAGTCCTTACGATGAACACCGGTCCTCCGGCCCAAGACCAATGAAACTTTGTTCAGACCATTAAATTTTTCAGTTTTTATTTAGAACTATATAAATATATATTCAAGAATTAGATTCGGACCAGTAAATTCAAGGACTGTGAAAATACAGAAGTACACAATCTGAACTCATCACATCTGAAAATACAGAAGTCTTCATAAAAAGCTTCTGTTTGTATTTTGACATTACTGCTTGCAAATAATGTATAGTCACATATATATTTTTTACCAAGGTCAAAAAATTTGTCAGTGACTTGCGACAGGTTGTGGTTTTCTACGGGTACTAAGGTTTCCTCCACTAATACAACTTACCGCCACGATACAACTGAAATATTGTTGAAAGTGCCATTAAACACCATAACCCTAACCCTAGAATAATAATAAAATTTCTTTTATGAAGTGGAAAAAAATTAAAATACCGGTCTTCATTAAGTATTTTAGTAAAGCAGTTCAATTATCTACAAAAATGCAGGATTTAAAATCTTTACATTAATTCATATTTCAAAATTTTATACATGTTAGTTGACATTAGAAATTTGAATGTTTTCAAGTTTATTGACTGAAAATTGATTGATATATGAAAAAAAAAGTTATTAAAATTTAAAATAGTTATGGTCATAGCTTGTAATTGTTTGTTAATTATTATTGATTATGCAAATTAGCCTTAGGGGTTATGCTATCACTATTAAATAAGCTTGAGTGCACTCCTACACCGACCACAGGTACGTGTCAGGGACAGATCCAGGATTTGTGGTTAGGGGGGGGCGTGAGTAGGCGAGGGATCTGGGGACCGCTTTTAGGTCCCCAGTGGGTCGAGAGTGGAGCCCTGGTAGGGGGCCCAGGGGGGCAAAGCCCCCCGGAAGCTCTGGGGGGTTTGAGGAATTACAGACATTTATTTGAACAATTTTGAACCATCCACACCATTTTTATCAGACCAAAAAAACTTGACTTTGAGTCTTAATTTTGTCGGATAATTGTTAACAGTATGTTTTTGTCAGATTATAAGAACCTAAAGTAAACCTTTTTTTGAACAACCGTGATGCGAATTGTTCAACTCATGACTGATCAATCACGATATTTTAACCCTACAAAGAACCATTGGTTTAGTTTTAACGCATTCCTCATTTCACTAATTGGTCTGTACTTTCGGTGCTTGTGCTTTCGGGTGATTCTAGTTAATACTGCCCGTCCAGATGGAGTTTTTCTTTTCGTCGTTTGATTCATTCATTGAAAACGTATGATTCGACCGTTCTTGCATAGACATACAAAAGCGAAAATTGTCAATACATCAACTTGTTGTTGATTTCTGATTAGCTAACGTAGCTAAATTAGATGATCAGAATCGTTTCATGCAGCATTAATGTTAACATATTGTAAATGTGTCCAGGGAATTCCAAAATACATGAAGATGTCTTCTGCGTGTAATTCATCAATTTGTATCTGCATATGAATGGTACTGATGTTGAAAGAACATCAGTATCAAGATTTAAGTTTACTAAATGCTTTGATCTGTAAAGATTTGCTTTTCTTATAGTTGTAAAATTGACTGAAGAAATAATGCTTAATTAGCATGAGAAAATAGTTGATGTCTGGTACCTCGGAACCAATCAGAATGGAATAATCTTTGAACTACTGACCATTCATGAAAAAGTTGTTTGTTGAACTGCTTAATTAACGTTGCATAACATATGCTTTGCGAATTTTAGGGGGGTGCACGCCCCGCACGCCCCCCTCTAAATCCGCCTCTGCGTGTGGACAGGACCCTATGTTGCCCTCCCTTTTTTTTTTTTTTTTTTTTTTTTTTTAGATGTTTTTTTAAACATCAATTTTTTTTCATATAAACAACATTTTGCAACTTTCTATGTATCACTGTATGACATATATACAATAAATACAATCAAACCGTAGTTGCTATCCATGCCGGGTTTCTGACATGATATAACACTTACTGTTATGTTCTAAAAAAAAGGGGGGGGCAACATAGGGTCCTGTCCACACGTACCTGTGACACCGACAGTACACTCCTACGCCGACAGTAAACAGGTCTCAAGGAATAATATACCGGAAATGTTTTCCCCGGTGTTGCTTAATTTTTTTAAATCCTGATCCAAGAGACTTGTAGTTCTGGTAATTACATTACCCTAATTCTTTAGTTACTGTAAACAATCGTTCGCCTACACGTGCGTGTGTGAGATCTGACATGAAACACGTAGATTAATAGTTCACCTCATTCTAATTCACCTACTTTTAAAAATATAATCATTTGAATACCAATCATTATTTACCTGCGCCCGTCACAAGGACAGTTTCGCCGGAAACGTCTTTCGCCCTCCAACTCGCAGGAATAAATGCCAAAATTGTAGCTTTTATCCAATAATAAATTATCAAAAATAACGTGATGAAGAATTCTTTTAAACCATCTACAACGTCTGCCATCTTCAAGTGTTAATTTGAACGGAAAGGGACTATGAACCAGATAAAATGTACGAGGCCATTCTGATATGCAGGGGTGATATAAATTTTATAAATAGTTCTCGTGTTAACGTTATCAACATAAAAATGAAGGTAGAATAAAAACAAATAATGAGGTAGATCTACTTGAAATGTCGAATTTTCGAGAGAAAAAATGAAGAGAACTTCACAAAAACAATATAAATACGAGCATTCGGCAATGAGGCTCCAAAGGGGTCACCTCCATTGTCACATTTAAGGTCGATTTCTAGGATAAATTTGGTTTCAATATAATTTCTTTCTTAATACAGTCGAATTGCATTATCATATTTGTTATAAAACCGTGGTGAGCAAACTACATTGTATGTTTAAAAAAAGACCATTCCTTGGCTTGAAAGTCCATTCCTTGACTCAAAACATGAGACCATTCCTATACATTTTTGTCATGTTTTTGTCGTGACCATTCCGTGACATAAACAAACTTTTCATAGACGTTTTAAGAGGGATACAAGGTTTGTCAAAGGCTGAAAAAAAATTTGCTGGACAATTCACATGTTTGAATAATTTTGGCATCAACATATTAATATAAAAAGTCACTAGGCGGTAGGAATTGGTGAAATAAATTGGATTCTACGCCTCGATATCTTTGTCGCTGCATTGATCAACTACCGAAGGCAGTTTACGATAAAAACAAAAGGATCAAGCTTTACTGACTTAATGGTGAAGTAGAAAAAAGACTGTCCTATCTAAAAGTGTAACTCATAGACACTAAGATAACCTATAAAGAACGATAATAGTCAAAATCTTCACACCTACCTTTTTGATGATTTACAATCCGCCATCTTGAAATGACCATTCCTTATCGGGTACACGACAGTGTATATAGTTTAAGCCAATTAATTGCGTGGTTACAGTCAGGGGAGTTGCAAATTGCAGAAATCTTACAGACGGACGGACGAACGGACGGACGGACGGAAGGACGGACAGACGCACATCAAGTGTTTGAGCAACGGGCGTAAAAACCTCATTACACAGTTGTACATATTAATTCATTACAAATAAATTGTAGTCAGAATTTTTTGTTAAAAATGTGTAAAAAAATTGTACAGACATCCATTGGTAGATATAAATAATATAAACGTACCCGGACAAAGGATGTGTTCACACTTTCTTGTGCAGATACCTCGGGCAGATGCAGAGATTGTTACAAATAAATTGCCGCTAATTTATTTTTTTATTAATATGTTACTTTTGTATTTTAATGTACAATATACCAACGCGTATTTTTACTGATCTTTACTTGAAAAGTAAAAGGCAACATTTTCGGGTATTTGTATACAAATCAAACTTATATTTTTTTCTTCATATGAAATTGCAGAATTTCGAATTCAAGAACTATTTGAACCATTATTTAAAGAGAAGTGACCATTTTCTTGGGACACTCAAGTTTCTACACACTGTCTCAGTTTCATCATCTGATTCACTCGTTATAGGTTTTCGTTGTATGTTTTATAAATGAGATCAATTGTTAAATTAATTATTCGAAGTATTGATTGAATTTACTTTTTAGTTTACCTTTGACTTTTCTCGTCTCGTCGAGGAATAAGAAATGTATCCAATCTTGCTTGTTTTCTTGGTCTAGAATGTTCGTCCATTTTATAATTTCTAAATAGCACGTGTACATGTAGTTGTAAAATTGACTGCAGAAATAATGTTTAATTAGCGTGAGAAAATAGTTGATGTCTGGTACCTCGGAACCAATCAGAATGGAATAATCTTTGAACTACTGACGGCGAATACATATATGAATCAGCGAGCACATCCAACTTGTATTTACAATGTGTAAGAATATTTTACTACAGGTCACGAGTTAACCATTCATGAAAAAGTTATTTATTGAACTGCTTAATTAACGTTGTATAACATATGCTTTGCGAATTTTAGGGGGGGGGGGGGGCGCACGCCCCATACGCCCCCTCTAAATCCGTCACTGGTTTGGTACTGCAAAAACAAATAGATAGTTTTAAATCAGCTTCTTTTTTTCATAGATATTGATCCAATATCTACCCGTTTTCTGATGTGAATCGGGGTCATCCCAAAATGTCTACAGGTAAATTTTGGCTAATTAGACATTTTTTCCCCAAAATGTCTACTCCTGATTAAAAGTTATTCCCAAAATATCTACAGGTAATTTTCTTATGTTACTTGTTGGTAGTCTTATGTTACTTGTTGGTAGTCTTATGTTACTTAAAATATTTCATGAGTTGCTGTATTAAGTACCATGATATAGCTGTGCAAGATGATGAAAAATACAATTTTCTTATATTACTTAGGGACCAACCATTTAACTTGAAGGTGGGGGTTATGGTTTTTTGTTTCGTTCAGAATTTTGGCTAATTAGACATTTTTTCCCCAAAATGTCTACTCCTGATTAAAAGTTATTCCCAAAATGTCTACAGGTAATTTTCTTATGTTACTTGTTGGTAGTCTTATGTTACTTGTTGGTAGTCTTATGTTACTTGTTGGTAGTCTTATCTTACTTGTTGGTGGTCTTATGTTACTTGTTGGTAGTCTTATGTTACTTGTTGGTAGTCTTATCTTACTTGTTGGTAGTCTTATCTTACTTGTTGGTAGTCTTATGTTACTTGTTGGTAGTCTTATGTTACTTAAAATATTTCATGAGTTGCTGTATTAAGTACCATGATATAGCTGTGCAAGATGATGAAAAATACAATTTTCTTATATTACTTAGGGACCAACCATTTAACTTGAAGGTGGGGGTTATGGTTTTTTGTTTCGTTCAGAATTTTTTTCTCGGACAACACGAGAATTAGAATATTTATTTTTTTGTCGCGCAAAGTGCGAAATTTTTTTCCAGTTTTCAACATTAGATTATATGGTAAAAACTCTGAATCAGATTATTTTTTTTTCCTCCACCAAAATCAGAATATTTTTTTCAGCAATATTGGGAATCAGAATATTTTTTTAGAAAAAAACCATAACCCCCCCCCCCCCCCCCCCCCCCCACCCCCCTTCCAGTTAAATGGTCATTCCCTTAAAATATTTCATGAGTTGCTGTATTAAGTACCATGATATAGCTGTGCAATGATGAAAAATACACCAAATAGGCAGAGTATAATAGTACAATGTAAATAAAACATCACTTGGTTACTTCAGTTTTATTACAAATATTTCATATTCATATAGCTTTACATGTAATGATATTTAAGTCAGAACAATCATATTTATTAACAAAAGGGTTGCACTATTTCATTTCATGTTCATATCACATAAATAAACATGTTAATAAAAATTAACAAAAAGTTGCACTATTTCATTTCATGTTCATTAACAAAGTGAAAATGCATGTCACAATTAAAGTCCTGTAGCAGCAGCAAGTCTGTGAAGTAGATCTTCCAAACACAATTTACCATTAGAGTATTTACACTGCAGTTTCTTGATGATGACATTCATATTCAGGTACTTCTTCCTCCTTGGAGGTGGTAAACCCCCATTTTGCAGCTGATTCACTTTAATTTATGTGACCCCATCCTCTCGCTGAAGTAGATGAATTAGTTGGTAGATGTTTGGATGGGGTTTCCCAGCTAGTGTGTTGAAACGGTAATGACAGCCCTCAAGATGGTTGTTGGTTCTTTCTTGGGTAGTTGTATGATGGTTCCACATGACAATTGGAAAGCTGCCTGTCATCCATGTCTGTTTGAAGTAGTTGCTGAAGTCTAAGCCTAAAAATTAAATATGTATGATAAAATAATTATTGTAACATATAAAAAAAAAATTAAATCTTTTTGACATTTTGGGAAAAACCTAATGTTCTGCAGTAGACATTTTGAGAGAAAAAAACTAGACATTTTGGGCATGGACCTGTGAATCATATCTCTATCCTTACATTGATAACGTGTTACGTGTACAATGTTTCGGGTTATTTCGGAATTATAATTTATTCCAGGGGAAACTTCATCAGAGAACCACCCTTCATTTCGTTTTAGTAATAATATTTATATAGATATATTTTTCTTCAGTTATCTCTCCCCTTGTTTTCCATGGAAGAGACAAATTCTGTTTGTATATTTAGTTTCGTTGTTTTGTTTAGTTTATTTTTTTGTTTTTTTGGGGTATTATTCTATTGTTTCTTTTTTGCTTCTTGTTGTTTTATTTGTTTTTATTAACTAATATTTTCAGTTGGTATATCTAAATCGATTGTTTAATCAACTGCACCATTTATTTAATATGTGAATTAGTTTCGTTTTAATATACAATGTATTTGTCTATTCTTGTGGTTTTGATGATACACATCAATTATGAAATGCATTTTATTATACTTTGTCCCATGTATACTAATTTGTGATGTAATCTCCTAAAGCCATATTATTGGAGAAAACCATCAGTTTTTAAATTATTACAATTATTTAACATAACAAATGTAAAACAATTATACAATTTAGGTAAATATATTTGCAGTGCATTAAAACTTAGAGCTGACACTCTGTAGCTTTTACATTTTTAAATTGTATTTTCAACTGACTGTTGAATGTAGTCTACAGTTTTAGACTATAATCTGTAGTGAATTTGTAATGTTCTGTGTGGACTTATGATATATATTTTTTGTGTGTGATATTTTGCATGTGCTTTGTCTTATTTATGATCAGTATAATTGTAAATATTGAATATATGTATAGTTTATATGTTGTATGACATTGGTTAATAAAGAATTGAATTGAATTAGTTCTGAGTGATTATATCTTCAGCTGGAATTATAAAATTTTATCTTATGGGCTCGCTTCACTAATCGCCAATGTTTCTGTTTCTTTTGAATCCAATAGTTAGATTTTTCTTGAACTTTGTACTTCCTGATTATTCTTTGAAGTATTTCAGCTTTTGGGTAATAATGTGTAATGAATGTTATATTACACATGTTTTCACATTTTATCTTTTTCTTTAGTTTTTCCTGTCTATCTTTGAAATTGATTTCTGACAGAAAGTTTTTTCTATCATTAGGATTTTATATCCTCTTACTTTCAGTTTTTCTATAAATAGTTTTATTCTCTTATGAAGTTCAATTTCATTACTGGTGTTTCTCAGAATACGAATACCTTCACCTTTAATAAAGGATTTGAAATTGGATTTCACATTGACCACACTGCAATCCGTCGAAGCTAATATTTTCATTCTCATCTAATGCGTTCCCTTCCGCCATCTTGTCTGGAAAACAAACCGCTAAAACTGAACCACGAGGCAGTTTGGTCAGTTTCAGAAACCAGTTTCAAGTTTCAGTTTGTTGAAAACAAATGAAAAAACCGGTTATGGGTTCGAACCGGTTTAAAACCGGTTTTATGCAACAAATGGATAGTTTGACAAACTGTTTCGAAACTGAAACCGGTTTGAATGCACCAAATTCGCCCTTAATCTTAACAATATTCCTTTCAGGGTCATGACAGATAACCTTTCATGATCATTTTGGACCGCGTCCAATCGAGAGACGTAGATCCTGCAAGGACCGACAACTCTGTATGGGAGATTGACGTAGATCATGTCTCCGTCTAATCGTATACAAAACAAAAAATATACGTCCCCGACATCCAAATGTCAACGTTATTTTTAGACCATTTGCATTGCCTCCGCATCTACAGTGCCGGATTTAGATAAAGAGCGGCCCTAGGCTATTCCACTTGTGAGGCTCCTCCTTATTCCCCACTTTCACGACTGGAGGCAGATGGAAGTGTGTTTAAAATTCTGCAATATTCTGAAATTGAGTGTTGAAATGAAATGTACAAGGAAAATTACTGACGGGTTGTTTAGAAAGTACAGTACGTTATGACAGCATAAGTGTGAAAGTCCAATAACAATTAAAAAGTATTACACACCTTGGTCGGAGGCCCCCTAAACTGTGAGGCCCTAGGCTTCAGCCTATCGAGCCTATAGGTAAATCTGGCACTGCGCATCTGGTTCAACCCGCGCCACTTTTGAAGAGTTCGTACCCCGCAGCCTACTTCGTCCTATTTCTATTCTCCGTCTCTGTTTCATCGGGGATTATACGACATTCCACATTCTGCATACATATAGTGCTTGATCTGTTCAATACACATGGACGCCACGATATAGCTGAAATACTGCTAAAGTTGGCGTTAAGCAACAATAAATCAATCAATCAATCAATTATATACACTTGAATACGAGCTAATGCATCTCGTGTTAGAAAACACGAATAGAGGCTTAAGAGATTTTTTTCTTGTGTTGTTTCACCGTCAATACGGTAAAATACGGTCTGGTCTGGCCGGGAACTCCAATATCCCTGTATTAGTATTGGTAAAATACGGTGTGGTCTGGCCGGGAACTCCAATATCCCTGTATTAGTATTGGTAAAATACGGTGTGGTCTGGCCGGGAACTCCAATATCCCTGTATTAGTATTGGTAAAATACGATCTGGTCTGGCCGGGAACTCCAATATCCCTGTATTAGTATTGGTAAAATACGGTCAGGTCTGACCGGGAACTCCAATATCCCTGTATTAGTATTGGTAAAATACGGTCTGGTCTGGCCGGGAACTCCAATATCCCTGTATTAGTATTGGTAAAATACGGTCTGGTCTGGCCGGGAACTCCAATATCCCTGTATTAGTATTGGTAAAATACGATCTGCTCTGGCCGGGAACTCCAATATCCCTGTATTAGTATTGGTAAAATACGGTCTGGTCTGGCCGGGAACTCCAATATCCCTGTATTAGTATTGGTAAAATACGGTCTGGTCTGGCCGGGAACTCCAATATCCTTGTATTAGTATTGGTAAAATATGGTCTGGTCTGGCCGGGAACTCCAATATCCCTGTATTAGTATTGGTAAAATACGGTCTGGTCTGGCCGGGAACTCCAATATCCTTGTATTAGTATTGGTAAAATACGGTCTGGTGTGGCCGGGAACTCCAATATCCCTGTATTAGTATTGGTAAAATACGGTCTGGTCTGTCCGGGAACTCAGTCCAATATCCCTGTATTAGTATTGGTAAAATACGGTCTGGTTTCGCCGGGAACTCCAATATCTCTGTATTGGTATTGGTAAAATACGGTCTGGTCTAGCCGGGAACTCAGTCCAATATCCCTGTATTCGTATTGGTAAAATACGGTCTGGTCTGGCCGGGAACTCCAATATCCCTGTATTAGTATTGGTAAAATACGATCTGGTGTGGCCGGGAACTCCAATATCCCTGTATTAGTATTGGTAAAATACGGTCTGGTCTGGCCGGGAACTCCAATATCCCTGTATTAGTATTGGTGAAATACGGTCTGGTCTGGCCGGAAACTCCAATATCCCTGTATTAGTATTGGTAAAATACGAACTGGTCTGGCCAGGAACTCCAATATCCCTGTATTAGTAATTGATAAAATACGGCCTGGTCTGGCCGGGAACTCCAATATCCCTGTATTAGTATTGGTAAAATACGGTCTGGTTTGGCCGGGAACTCCAATATCCCTGTATTAGTATTAGTAAAATACGGTCTGGTCTGACTGGGAACTCCAATATCCCTCTATTAGTATTGTTAAAATACGGTCTGGTCTGGCCGGGAACTCCAATATCCCTGTATTAGTACTGGTGAAACACGGTCTGGTCTGGCCGGGAACTCCAATATCCCTGTATTAGTATTGGTAAAATACGGTCTGGTCTGGCCGGGAACTCCAATATCCCTGTATTAGTATTGGTAAAATACGGTATGCTCTGGCCGGGAACTCCAATTTCCCTGTATTAGTATTGGTAAAATACGGTCTGGTCTGGCCGGGAACTCAGTCCAATATCCATGTATTAGTATTGGTAAAATACGGTCTGATCTGGTCGGGAACTCCAATATCTCTGTATTAGTATTGGTAAAATACGGTCTGGTCTGGCCGGGAATTCCAATATCCCTGTATTAGTATTGGTAAAATACGGTCTGGTCTGGCCGGGAACTCCAATATCCCTGTATTAGTACTGGTGAAACACGGTCTGGTCTGGCCGGGATCTCCAATATCCCTGTATTAGTATTGGTAAAATACGGTCTGGTCTGGCCGGGAACTCCTATATCCCTGTATTAGTATTGGTAAAATACGGTATGCTCTGGCCGGGAACTCCAATATCCCTGTATTAGTATTGGTAAAATACGGTCTGGTCTGGTCGGGAACTCCAATATCTCTGTATTAGTATTGGTAAAATACGGTCTGGTCTGGCCGGGAACTCCAATATCCCTGTATTAGTATTGGTAAAATACGGTCTGGTCTAGCCGGGAACTCCAATATCCCTGTATTAGTATTAGTGAAATACGGTCTAGTCGGGCCGGAAACTCCAATATCCCTGTATTAGTATTGGTAAAATACGGTCTGATCTGGTCGGGAACTCCAATATCTCTGTATTAGTATTGGTAAAATACGGTCTGGTCTGGCCGGGAACTCCAATATCCCTGTATTAGTATTGGTAAAATACGGTCTAGTCTGGCCGGAAACTCCAATATCCCTGTATTAGTATTGGTAAAATACGGTCTGGTCTGGCCGGGAACTCCAATATCCCTGTATTCGTTTTGGTAAAATACGATCTGGTCTGGCCGGGAACTCCAATATCCCTGTATTCGTATTGGTAAAATACGGTCTGGTCTGGCCGGGAACTCCAATATCCCTGTATTAGTATTGGTAAAATACGGTCTGGTCTGGCCGGGAACTCCAATATCCTTGTATTAGTATTGGTAAAATACGTTCTGGTCTGTCCGGTAACTCAGTCCAATATCCCTGTATTAGTATTGGTAAAATACGGTCTGGTCTCACCGGGAACTCCAATATCTCTGTATTAGTATTGGTAAAATACGGTCTGGTCTCGCGGGAACTCCAATATCTCTGTACTAGTATTGGTAAAATACGGTCTGGTCTGTCCGGGAACTCCAATATCCCTGTATTAGTATTGGTGAAATACGGTCTGGTCTAGCCGGGAACTCAGTCCAATATCCCTGTATTAGTATTGGTAAAATACGGTCTGGTCTGGCCAGGAACTCCAATATCCCTGTATTAGTATTGGGAAAATACGGTCTGGTGTGGCCGGGAACTCCAATATCCCTGTATTAGTATTGGTAAAATACGGTCTGGTCTGTCCGGGAACTCCAATATCCCTGTATTCGTATTGGTGAAATACGGTCTGGTCTGTCCGGAAACTCCAATATCCCTGTATTAGTATTGGTAAAATACGGTCTGGTCTGGCGGGGAACTCCAATATCCCTGTATTAGTATTGGTAAAATACGATCTGGTCTGGCCAGGAACACTAATATCCCTGTATTAGTAATTGATAAAATACGGTCTGGTCTGGCCGGGAACTCCAATATCCTGTATTAGTATTGGTAAAATACGGTCTGGTTTGGCCGGGAACTCCTATATCCCTGTATTAGTATTGGTAAAATACGGTCTGGTCTGGCCGGGAACTCCAATTTCCCTGTATTAGTATTGGCAAAATACGGTCTGGTCTGGCCGTGAACTCCAATATCCCTGTATTAGTATTGGTAAAATACGGTCTGGTCTGGCCGGGAACTCCAATTTCCCTGTATTAGTATTGGTAAAATACGGTCTGGTCTGACTGGGAACTCCAATATCCCTGTATTAGTATTGGTAAAATACGGTCTGGTCTGGCCGGGAACTCCAATATCCCTGTATTAGTACTGTTGAAACACGGTCTGGTCTGTCCGGGAACTCCAATATCCCTGTATTAGTATTGGTAAAATACGGTCTGGTCTGGCCGGGAACTCCAATATCCCTGTATTAGTACTGGTAAAATACGATATGCTCTGGCCGGGAACTCCAATATCCCTGTATTAGTATTGGTAAAATACGGTCTGGTCTGGCCGGGAACTCCAATATCCCTGTATTAGTATTGGTAAAATACGATATGCTCTGGCCGGGAACTCCAATTTCCCTGTATTAGTATTGGTAAAATACGGTCTGGTCTGGTCGGGAACTCAGTCCAATATCCCTGTATTAGTATTGGTAAAATACGGTCTGGTCTGGCCGCGAACTCCAATATCTCTGTATTAGTATTGGTAAAATACTGTCTGGTCTGGCCGGGAACTCCAATATCACTGTATTAGTATTGGTAAAATACGGTCTGGTCTGGCCGGGAACTCCAATAACCCTGTATTAGTATTGGTAAAATACGGTCTGGTCTGGCCGGGAACTCCAATATCCCTGTATTAGTATTGGTAAAATACGATCTGCTCTGGCCGGGAACTCCAATATCCCTGTATTAGTATTGGTAAAATACGGTCTGGTCTGGCCGGGAACTCCAATATCCCTGTATTAGTATTGGTAAAATACGGTCTGGTCTGGCCGGGAACTCCAATATCCTTGTATTAGTATTGGTAAAATACGGTCTGGTGTGGCCGGGAACTCCAATATCCCTGTATTAGTATTGGTAAAATACGGTCTGGTCTGTCCGGGAACTCAGTCCAATATCCCTGTATTAGTATTGGTAAAATACGGTCTGGTTTCGCCGGGAACTCCAATATCCTGTATTAGTATTGGTAAAATACGGTCTGGTTTGGCCGGGAACTCCTATATCCCTGTATTAGTATTGGTAAAATACGGTCTGGTCTGGCCGGGAACTCCAATTTCCCTGTATTAGTATTGGCAAAATACGGTCTGGTCTGGCCGTGAACTCCAATATCCCTGTATTAGTATTGGTAAAATACGGTCTGGTCTGGCCGGGAACTCCAATTTCCCTGTATTAGTATTGGTAAAATACGGTCTGGTCTGACTGGGAACTCCAATATCCCTGTATTAGTATTGGTAAAATACGGTCTGGTCTGGCCGGGAACTCCAATATCCCTGTATTAGTACTGTTGAAGCACGGTCTGGTCTGGCCGGGAACTCCAATATCCCTGTATTAGTATTGGTAAAATACGGTCTGGTCTGGCCGGGAACTCCAATATCCCTGTATTAGTACTGGTAAAATACGATATGCTCTGGCCGGGAACTCCAATATCCCTGTATTAGTATTGGTAAAATACGGTCTGGTCTGGCCGGGAACTCCAATATCCCTGTATTAGTATTGGTAAAATACGATATGCTCTGGCCGGGAACTCCAATTTCCCTGTATTAGTATTGGTAAAATACGGTCTGGTCTGGTCGGGAACTCAGTCCAATATCCCTGTATTAGTATTGGTAAAATACGGTCTGGTCTGGCCGGGAACTCCAATATCTCTGTATTAGTATTGGTAAAATACTGTCTGGTCTGGCCGGGAACTCCAATATCCCTGTATTAGTATTGGTAAAATACCGTCTGGTCTGGCCGGGAACTCCAATATCCCTGTATTAGTATTGGTGAAATACGGTCTGGTCTGGCCGAAACTCCAATATCCCTGTATTAGTATTGGTAAAATACGGTCTGGTCTAGCCGGGAACTCCAATATCCCTGTAATGGTATTGGTAAAATACAGTCTGGTCTGACCGGGAACTCCAATATCACTGTATTAGTATTGGTAAAATACGGTCTGGTCTGGCCGGGAACTCCAATATCCCTGTATTAGTATTGGTAAAATACGGTCTGGTCTGGCCAGGAACTCCAATATCCCTGTATTAGTATTGGTAAAATACGATCTGCTCTGGCCGGGAACTCCAATATCCCTGTATTAGTATTGGTAAAATACGGTCTGGTCTGGCCGGGAACTCCAATATCCCTGTATTAGTATTGGTAAAATACGGTCTGGTCTGGCCGGGAACTCCAATATCCTTGTATTAGTATTGGTAAAATACGGTCTGGTGTGGCCGGGAACTCCAATATCCCTGTATTAGTATTGGTAAAATACGGTCTGGTCTGTCCGGGAACTCAGTCCAATATCCCTGTATTAGTATTGGTAAAATACGGTCTGGTTTCGCCGGGAACTCCAATATCTCTGTATTGGTATTGGTAAAATACGGTCTGGTCTAGACGGGAACTCAGTCCAATATCTCTGTATTCGTATTGGTAAAATACGGTCTGGTCTGGCCGGGAACTCCAATATCCCTGTATTAGTATTGGTGAAATACGGTCTGGTCTGGCCGGAAACTCCAATATCCCTGTATTAGTATTGGTAAAATACGGTCTGGTCTGGCCGGGAACTCCAAAATCCCTGTATTAGTATTGGTAAAATACGATCTGGTCTGGCCAGGAACTCCAATATCCCTGTATTAGTAATTGATAGAATACGGTCTGGTCTGGCCGGGAACTCCAATATCCCTGTATTAGTATTGGTAAAATACGGTCTGGTTTGGCCGGGAACTCCAATATCCCTGTATTATTATTAGTAAAATACGGTCTGGTCTGACTGGGATCTCCAATATCCCTGTATTAGTATTGTTAAAATACGGTCTGGTCTGGCCGGGAACTCCAATATCCATGTATTAGTACTGGTGAAACACGGTCTGGTCTGGCCGGGAACTCCAATATCCCTGTATTTGTATTGGTAAAATACGGTCTGGTCTGGCCGGGAACTCCAATATCCCTGTATTAGTATTGGTAAAATACGGTATGCTCTGGCCGGGAACTCCAATTTCCCTGTATTAGTATTGGTAAAATACGGTCTGGTCTGGCCGGGAACTCAGTCCAATATCCCTGTATTAGTATTGGTAAAATACGGTCTGGTCTGGTCGGGAACTCCAATATCCCTGTATTAGTATTGGTAAAATACGGTCTGGTCTGGCCGGGAACTCCAATATCCCTGTATTAGTATTGGTAAAATACGGTCTGGTCTGGCCGGGAACTCCAATATCCCTGTATTAGTACTGGTGAAACACGGTCTGGTCTGGCCGGGAACTCCAATATCCCTGTATTAGTATTGGTAAAATACGGTATGCTCTGGCCGGGAACTCCAATTTCCCTGTATTAGTATTGGTAAAATACGGTCTGGTCTGGCCGGGAACTCAGTCCAATATCCTTGTATTAGTATTGGTAAAATACGGTCTGGTCTGGTCGGGAACTCCAATATCTCTGTATTAGTATTGATAAAATACGGTCTGGTCTTGCCGGGAACTCCAATATCCCTGTATTAGTATTGGTAAAATACGAACTGGTTTGGCCGGGAACTCCAATATCCCTGTATTAGTATTAGTGAAATACTGTCTGGTCTGGCCGGAAACTCCAATATCCCTGTATTAGTATTGGTAAAATACGGTCTGGTCTAGCCGGAAACTCCAATATCCCTGTATTAGTATTGGTAAAATACGGTCTGGTCTGACCGGGAACTCCAATATCCCTGTATTAGTATTGGTAAAATACGGTCTGGTCTGGCCGGGAACTCCAATATCCCTGTATTAGTATTGGTAAAATACGGTCTGGTCTGGCCAGGAACTCCAATATCCCTGTATTAGTATTGGTAAAATACGATCTGGTCTAGCCGGGAACTCCAATATCCCTGTATTAGTATTGGTAAAATACGGTCTGGTCTGGCCGGGAACTCCAATATCCCTGTATTAGTATTGGTAAAATACCGTCTGGTCTGGCCGGGAACTCCAATATCCTTGTATTAGTATTGGTAAAATACGGTCTGGTGTATCCGGGAACTCCAATATCCCTGTATTAATATTGGTAAAATACGGTCTGGTCTGTCAGGGAACTCGGTCCAATATCCCTGTATTAGTATTGTAAAATACGGTCTGGTCTCGCCAGGAACTCCAATATCTCTGTATTAGTATTAATAAAATAAGGTCTGGTCTGGCCGGGAACTCCAATATCCCTGTATTAGTATTGGTAAAATACGGTCTGGTCTAGCCGGGAACTCAGTCCAATATCCATGTATTAGTATTGGTAAAATACGGTCTGGTCTGGCCGGGAACTCCTATATCCCTGTATTAGTATTGATAAAATACGTCTGGTCTGGCCGGGAACTCCAATAACCCTGTATTAGTATTGGTAAAATACGGTCTGGTCTGGCCGGGAACTCCAATATCCTTGTATTAGTATTGGTAAAATACGGTCTGGTGTGGCCGGGAACTCCAATATCCCTGTATTAGTATTGGTAAAATACGGTCTGGTCTGTCCGGGAACTCAATCCAATATCCCTGTATTAGTATTGGTAAAATACGGTCTGGTCTGGCCGGGAACTCCAATATCTCTGTATTAGTATTGGTAAAATACGGTCTGGTCTGGCCGGGAACTCCAATATCCCTGTATTTGTATTGGTAAAATACGGTCTGGTCTAGCCGGGAACTCAGCCCAATATCCCTGTATTCGTATTGGTAAAATACGGTCTGGTCTGGCCGGGAACTCCAATATCCCTGTATTAGTATTGGTGAAATACGGTCTGGTCTGGCCGGAAACTCTAATATCCCTGTATTAGTAATTGATAAAATACGGTCTGGTCTGGCCGGGAACTCCAATATCCCTGTATTAGTATTGGTAAAATACGGTCTGGTTTGGCCGGGAAATCCAATATCCCTGTATTAGTATTAGTAAAATACGTTCTGGTCTGACTGGGAACTCCAATATCCCTGTATTAGAATTGGTAAAATACGGTCTGGTCTGGCCGGGAACTCCAATATCCCTGTATTAGTATTGGTGAAATACGGTCTGGTCTGGCCGGAAACTCCAATATCCCTGTATTAGTATTGGTTAAATACGGTCTGGTCTGGCGGGGAACTCCAAAATACCTGTATTAGTATTGGTAAAATACGATCTGGTCTGGCCAGGAACTCCAATATCCCTGTATTAGTAATTGATAAAATAAGGTCTGGTCTGGCCGGGAACTCCAATATCCCTGTATTAGTATTGGTAAAATACGGTCTGGTTTGGCCGGGAACTCCAATATCCCTGTATTAGTATTAGTAAAATACGGTCTGGTCTGACTGGGAACTCCAATATCCCTGTATTAGTATTGTTAAAATACGATCTGGTCTGGCCGGGAACTCTAATATCCCTGTATTAGTACTGGTGAAACACGGTCTGGTCTGGCCGGGAACTTCAATATCGCTGTATTAGTATTGGTAAAATACGGTCTGGTCTGTCAGGGAACTCGGTCCAATATCCCTGTATTAGTATTGTAAAATACGGTCTGGTCTCGCCAGGAACTCCAATATCTCTGTATTAGTATTAATAAAATAAGGTCTGGTCTGGCCGGGAACTCCAATATCCCTGTATTAGTATTGGTAAAATACGGTCTGGTCTAGCCGGGAACTCAGTCCAATATCCATGTATTAGTATTGGTAAAATACGGTCTGGTCTGGCCGGGAACTCCTATATCCCTGTATTAGTATTGATAAAATACGTCTGGTCTGGCCGGGAACTCCAATAACCCTGTATTAGTATTGGTAAAATACGGTCTGGTCTGGCCGGGAACTCCAATATCCTTGTATTAGTATTGGTAAAATACGGTCTGGTGTGGCCGGGAACTCCAATATCCCTGTATTAGTATTGGTAAAATACGGTCTGGTCTGTCCGGGAACTCAATCCAATATCCCTGTATTAGTATTGGTAAAATACGGTCTGGTCTGGCCGGGAACTCCAATATCTCTGTATTAGTATTGGTAAAATACGGTCTGGTCTGGCCGGGAACTCCAATATCCCTGTATTTGTATTGGTAAAATACGGTCTGGTCTAGCCGGGAACTCAGCCCAATATCCCTGTATTCGTATTGGTAAAATACGGTCTGGTCTGGCCGGGAACTCCAATATCCCTGTATTAGTATTGGTGAAATACGGTCTGGTCTGGCCGGAAACTCTAATATCCCTGTATTAGTAATTGATAAAATACGGTCTGGTCTGGCCGGGAACTCCAATATCCCTGTATTAGTATTGGTAAAATACGGTCTGGTTTGGCCGGGAAATCCAATATCCCTGTATTAGTATTAGTAAAATACGTTCTGGTCTGACTGGGAACTCCAATATCCCTGTATTAGAATTGGTAAAATACGGTCTGGTCTGGCCGGGAACTCCAATATCCCTGTATTAGTATTGGTGAAATACGGTCTGGTCTGGCCGGAAACTCCAATATCCCTGTATTAGTATTGGTAAAATACGGTCTGGTCTGGCGGGGAACTCCAAAATACCTGTATTAGTATTGGTAAAATACGATCTGGTCTGGCCAGGAACTCCAATATCCCTGTATTAGTAATTGATAAAATAAGGTCTGGTCTGGCCGGGAACTCCAATATCCCTGTATTAGTATTGGTAAAATACGGTCTGGTTTGGCCGGGAACTCCAATATCCCTGTATTAGTATTAGTAAAATACGGTCTGGTCTGACTGGGAACTCCAATATCCCTGTATTAGTATTGTTAAAATACGATCTGGTCTGGCCGGGAACTCTAATATCCCTGTATTAGTACTGGTGAAACACGGTCTGGTCTGGCCGGGAACTTCAATATCCCTGTATTAGTATTGGTAAAATACGTCTGGTCTGGCCGGGAACTCCAATATCCCTGTATTAGTATTGGTAAAATACGGTATGCTCTGGCCGGGAACTCCAATTTCCCTGTATTAGTATTGGTAAAATACGGTCTGGTCTGGCCGGGAACTCAGTCCAATATCCCTGTATTAGTATTGGTAAAATACTGTCTGTTCTGGTCGGGAACTCCAATATCTCTGTATTAGTATTGGTAAAATACGGTCTGGTCTGGCCGGGAACTCCAATATCCCTGTATTAGTATTGGTAAAATACGGTCTGGTCTGGCCGAGAACTCCAATATCCCTGTATTAGTACTGGTGAAACACGGTCTGGTCTGGCCGGGAACTCCAATATCCCTGTATTAGTATTGGTAAAATACGGTCTGGTCTGGCCGGGAACTCCAATATCCCTATATTAGTATTGGTAAAATACGGTATGCTCTGGCCGGGAACTCCAATTTCCCTGTATTAGTATTGGTAAAATACGGTCTGGTCTGGCCGGGAACTCAGTCCAATATCCCTGTATTAGTATTGGTAAAATACGGTCTGGTCTGGCCGGGAACTCCTATATCCCTGTATTAGTACTGTTGAAACACGGTCTGGTCTGGCCGGGAACTCCAATATCCCTGTATTAGTATTGGTAAAATACGGTCTGGTCTGGCCGGGAACTCCAATATCCCTGTATTAGTATTAGTGAAATACGGTCTGGTCTGGCCGGAAACTCCAATATCCCTGTATTAGTATTGGTAAAATACGGTCTGGTCTAGCCGGGAACTCCAATATCACTGTATTAGTATTGGTAAAATACGGTCTGGTCTGACCGGGAACTCCAATATCCCTGTATTAGTATTGGTAAAATACGGTCTGGTCTGGCCGGGAACTCCAATATCCCTGTATTAGTATTGGTAAAATACGGTCTGGTCTGGCCGGAAACTCCAATATCCCTGTATTAGTATTGGTAAAATACGATCTGGTCTAGCCGTGAACTCCAATATCCCTGTATTAGTATTGGTAAAATACCGTCTGGTCTGGCCGGGAACTCCAATATCCTTGTATTAGTATTGGTAAAATACGGTCTGGTGTGGCCGGGAACTCCAATATCCCTGTATTAGTATTGGTAAAATACGGTCTGGTCTGTCCGGGAACTCAGTCCAATATCCCTGTATTAGTATTGTAAAATACGGTCTGGTCTCGCCAGGAACTCCAATATCTCGGTATTAGTATTGGTAAAATACGGTCTGGTGTGGCCGGGAACTCCAATATCCCTGTATTAGTATTGATAAAATACGGTCTGGTCTAGCCGGGAACTCAGTCCAATATCCCTGTATTAGTATTGGTAAAATACGGTCTGGTCTGGCCGGGAACTCCAATATCCCTGTATTAGTATTGATAAAATACGGTCTGGTCTGGCCGGGAACTCCAATAACCCTGTATTAGTATTGGTAAAATACGGTCTGGTCTGGCCGGGAACTCCAATATCCTTGTATTAGTATTGGTAAAATACAGTCTGGTGTGGCCGGGAACTCCAATATCCCTGTATTAGTATTGGTAAAATACGGTCTGGTCTGTCCGGGAACTCAGTCCAATATCCCTGTATTAGTATTGGTAAAATACGGTCTGGTCTGGCCGGGAACTCCAATATCTCTGTATTAGTATTGGTAAAATACGGTCTGGTCTGGCCGGGAACTCCAATATCCCTGTATTAGTATTGGTAAAATACGGTCTGGTCTAGCCGGGAACTCAGTCCAATATCCCTGTATTCGTATTGGTAAAATACGGTCTGGTCTGGCCGGGAACTCCAATATCCCTGTATTAGTATTGGTAAAATACGGTCTGGTGTGGCCGGGAACTCCAATATCCCTGTATTAGTATTGGTGAAATACGGTCTGGTCTGGCCGGAAACTCTAATATCCCTGTATTAGTAATTGATAAAATACGGTCTGGTCTGGCCGGGAACTCCAATATCCCTGTATTAGTATTGGTAAAATACGGTCTGGTTTGGCCGGGAACTCCAATATCCCTGTATTAGTATTAGTAAAATACGTTCTGGTCTGACTGAGAACTCCAATATCCCTGTATTAGTATTGGTAAAATACGGTCTGGTCTGGCCGGGAACTCCAATATCCCTGTATTAGTATTGGTGAAATACGGTCTGGTCTGGCCGGAAACTCCAATATCCCCGTATTAGTAATTGATAAAATACGGTCTAGTCTGGCCGAGAACTCCAATATCCCTGTATTAGTATTGGTAAAATACGGTCTGGTTTGGCCGGGAACTCCAATATCCCTGTATTAGTATTGGTAAAATACGGTCTGGTCTGGCCGGGAACTCCAATTTCCTTGTATTGGTATTGGTAAAATACGGTCTGGTCTGGCCGGGAACTCCAATATCCACATATTAGTATTGGTAAAATACGGTCTGGTCTGGCCGGGAACTCCTATATCCCTGTATTAGTATTAGTAAAATACGTTCTGGTCTGACTGGGAACTCCAATATCCCTGTATTAGTATTGGTAAAATACGGTCTGGTCTGACCGGGAACTCCAATATCCCTGTATTAGTATTGGTAAAATACGGTCTGGTCAGGCCGGGAACTCCTATATCCCTGTATTAGTATTAGTAAAATACGTTCTGGTCTGACTGGGAACTCCAATATCCCTGTATTAGTATTGGTAAAATACGGTGTGGTCTGGCCGGGAACTCCAATATCCCTGTATTAGTATTGGTAAAATACGGTCTGGTCTGGCCGGGAACTCCAATATCCCTGTATTAGTATTGGTGAAACACGGTCTGGTCTGGCAGGGAACTCCAATTTCCCTGTATTAGTATTGGTAAAATACGGTCTGGTCTGGCCGGGAACTCAGTCCAATATTCCTGTATTAGTATTGGTAAAATACGGTCTGGTCTGGCCGGGAACTCCAATATCCCTGTATTAGTATTGGTAAAATACGGTCTGGTCTGGCCGGGAACTCCAATATCCCTGTATTAGTATTGGTGAAATACGGTCTGGTCTGGCCGAAAACTCCAATATCCCTGTATTAGTATTGGTAAAATACGGTCTGGTCTAGCCGGGAACTCCAATATCCCTGTATTAGTATTGGTAAAATACGGTCTGGTCTGGCCGAGAACTCCAATATCCCTGTATTAGTATTGGTAAAATACGGTCTGGTCTGGCCGGGAACTCCAATATCCCTGTATTAGTATTGGTAAAATACGATCTGCTCTGGCCGGGAACTCCAATATCCCTGTATTAGTATTGGTAAAATACGGTCTGGTCTGGCCGGGAACTCCAATATCCCTGTATTAGTATTGGTAAAATACGGTCTGGTCTGGCCGGGAACTCCAATATCCTTGTATTAGTATTGGTAAAATACGGTCTGGTCTGGCGGGGAACTCCAATATCCCTGTATTAGTATTGGTAAAATACGGTCTGGTCTGGCCGGGAACTCCAATATCCTTGTATTAGTATTGGTAAAATACGGTCTGGTGTGGCCGGGAACTCCAATATCCCTGTATTAGTATTGGTAAAATACGGTCTGGTCTGTCCGGGAAATCAGTCCAATATCCCTGTATTAGTATTGGTAAAATACGATCTGGTTTCGCCGGGAACTCCAATATCTCTGTATTGGTATTGGTAAAATACGGTCTGGTCTAGCCGGGAACTCAGTCCAATATCTCTGTATTAGTAATTGATAAAATATGGTCTGGTCTGGCCGGGAACTCCAATATCCCTGTATTAGTATTGGTAAAATACGGTCTGGTTTGGCTGGAACTCCAATATCCCTGTATTAGTATTAGTAAAATACGGTCTGGTCTGACTGGGAACTCCAATATCCCTGTATTAGTATTGTGAAAATACGGTCTGGTCTGGCCGGGAACTCCAATATCCCTGTATTAGTACTGGTGAAACACGGTCTGGTCTGGCCGGGAACTCCAATATCCCTGTATTAGTATTGGTAAAATACGGTCTGGTCTGGCCGGGAACTCCAATATCCCTGTATTAGTATTGGTAAAATACGGTATGCTCTGGCCGGGAACTCCAATTTCCCTGTATTAGTATTGGTAAAATACGGTCTGGTCTGGCCGGGAACTCAGTCCAATATCCCTGTATTAGTATTGTTAAAATACGGTCTGGTCTGGTCGGGAACTCCAATATCTCTGTATTAGTATTGGTAAAATACGGTCTGGTCTGGCCGGGAACTCCTATATGCCTGTATTTGTATTGGTAAAATACGGTCTGGTCTGGCCGGGAACTCCAATATCCCTGTATTAGTACTGGTGAAACACGGTCTGGTCTGGCCGGGAACTCCAATATCCCTGTATTAGTATTGGTAAAATACGGTCTGGTCTGGCCGGGAACTCCAATATCCCTGTATTAGTATTGGTAAAATACGGTATGCTCTGGCCGGGAACTCCAATTTCCCTGTATTAGTATTGGTAAAATACGGTCTGGTCTGGCCGGGAACTCAGTCCAATATCCCTGTATTAGTATTGGTAAAATACGGTCTGGTCTGGTCGGGAACTCCAATATCTCTGTATTAGTATTGGTAAAATACGGTCTGGTCTGGCCGGGAACTCCAATATCCCTGTATTAGTATTGGTAAAATACGAACTGGTCTGGCCGGGAACTCCAATATCCCTGTATTAGTATTAGTGAAATACTGTCTGGTCTGGCCGGAAACTCCAATATCCCTGTATTAGTATTGGTAAAATACGGTCTGGTCTAGCCGGGAACTCCAATATCCCTGTATTAGTATTGGTAAAATACGGTCTGGTCTGACCGGGAACTCCAATATCCCTGTATTAGTATTGGTAAAATACGGTCTGGTCTGGCCGGGAACTCCAATATCCCTGTATTAGTATTGGTAAAATACGGTCTGGTCTGGCCTGGAACTCCAATATCCCTGTATTAGTATTGGTAAAATACGATCTGGTCTAGCCGGGAACTCCAATATCCCTGTATTAGTATTGGTAAAATACCGTTTGGTCTGGCCGGGAACTCCAATATCCTTGTATTAGTATTGGTAAAATACGGTTTGGTGTGGCCGGGAACTCCAATATCTCTGAATTAGTATTGGTAAAATACGGTCTGGTCTGTCCGGGAACTCAGTCCAATATCCCTGTATTAGTATTGTAAAATACGGTCTGGTCTGGTCGGGAACTCCAATATCTCTGTATTAGTATTGGTAAAATACGGTCTGGTCTGGCCGGGAACTCCAATATCCCTGTATTAGTATTGGTAAAATACGGTCTGGTCTGGCCGGGAACTCCAATATCCTTGTATTAGTATTGGTAAAATACGGTCTGGTGTGGCCGGGAACTCCAATATCCCTGTATTAGTATTGGTAAAATACGGTCTGGTCTGTCCGGGAAATCAGTCCAATATCCCTGTATTAGTATTGGTAAAATACGATCTGGTTTCGTCGGGAACTCCAATATCTCTGTATTGGTATTGGTAAAATACGGTCTGGTCTAGCCGGGAACTCAGTCCAATATCTCTGTATTAGTAATTGATAAAATATGGTCTGGTCTGGCCGGGAACTCCAATATCCCTGTATTAGTATTGGTAAAATACGGTCTGGTTTGGCCGGAATTCCAATATCCCTGTATTAGTATTAGTAAAATACGGTCTGGTCTGACTGGGAACTCCAATATCCCTGTATTAGTATTGTGAAAATACGGTCTGGTCTGGCCGGGAACTCCAATATCCCTGTATTAGTACTGGTGAAACACGGTCTGGTCTGGCCGGGAACTCCAATATCCCTGTATTAGTATTGGTAAAATACGGTCTGGTCTGGCCGGGAACTCCAATATCCCTGTATTAGTATTGGTAAAATACGGTATGCTCTGGCCGGGAACTCCAATTTCCCTGTATTAGTATTGGTAAAATACGGTCTGGTCTGGCCGGGAACTCAGTCCAATATCCCTGTATTAGTATTGTTAAAATACGGTCTGGTCTGGTCGGGAACTCCAATATCTCTGTATTAGTATTGGTAAAATACGGTCTGGTCTGGCCGGGAACTCCTATATGCCTGTATTTGTATTGGTAAAATACGGTCTGGTCTGGCCGGGAACTCCAATATCCCTGTATTAGTACTGGTGAAACACGGTCTGGTCTGGCCGGGAACTCCAATATCCCTGTATTAGTATTGGTAAAATACGGTCTGGTCTGGCCGGGAACTCCAATATCCCTGTATTAGTATTGGTAAAATACGGTATGCTCTGGCCGGGAACTCCAATTTCCCTGTATTAGTATTGGTAAAATACGGTCTGGTCTGGCCGGGAACTCAGTCCAATATCCCTGTATTAGTATTGGTAAAATACGGTCTGGTCTGGTCGGGAACTCCAATATCTCTGTATTAGTATTGGTAAAATACGGTCTGGTCTGGCCGGGAACTCCAATATCCCTGTATTAGTATTGGTAAAATACGAACTGGTCTGGCCGGGAACTCCAATATCCCTGTATTAGTATTAGTGAAATACTGTCTGGTCTGGCCGGAAACTCCAATATCCCTGTATTAGTATTGGTAAAATACGGTCTGGTCTAGCCGGGAACTCCAATATCCCTGTATTAGTATTGGTAAAATACGGTCTGGTCTGACCGGGAACTCCAATATCCCTGTATTAGTATTGGTAAAATACGGTCTGGTCTGGCCGGGAACTCCAATATCCCTGTATTAGTATTGGTAAAATACGGTCTGGTCTGGCCTGGAACTCCAATATCCCTGTATTAGTATTGGTAAAATACGATCTGGTCTAGCCGGGAACTCCAATATCCCTGTATTAGTATTGGTAAAATACCGTTTGGTCTGGCCGGGAACTCCAATATCCTTGTATTAGTATTGGTAAAATACGGTTTGGTGTGGCCGGGAACTCCAATATCTCTGAATTAGTATTGGTAAAATACGGTCTGGTCTGTCCGGGAACTCAGTCCAATATCCCTGTATTAGTATTGTAAAATACGGTCTGGTCTGGTCGGGAACTCCAATATCTCTGTATTAGTATTGGTAAAATACGGTCTGGTCTGGCCGGGAACTCCAATATCCCTGTATTAGTATTGGTAAAATACGGTCTGGTCTGGCCGGGAACTCCAATATTCCTGTATTAGTATTAGTGAAATACGGTCTGGTCTGGCCGGAAACTCCAATATCCCTGTATTAGTATTGGTAAAATACGGTCTGGTCTAGCCGGGAACTCCAATATCCCTGTATTAGTATTGGTAAAATACGGTCTGGTCTGACAGGGAACTCCAATATCCCTGTATTAGTATTGGTAAAATACGGTCTGGTCTGGCCGGGAACTCCAATATTCCTGTATTAGTATTGGTAAAATACGGTCTGGTCTGGCCGGGAACTCCAATATCCCTGTATTAGTATTGGTAAAATACGATCTGGTCTAGCCGGGAACTCCAATATCCCTGTATTAGTATTGGTAAAATACGGTCTGGTCTGGCCGGGAACTCCAATATCCCTGTATTAGTATTGGTAAAATACCGTCTGGTCTGACCGGGAACTCCAATATCCTTGTATTAATATTGGTAAAATACGGTCTGGTGTGGCCGGGAACTCCAATATCCCTGTATTAGTATTGGTAAAATACGGTCTGGTCTGTCCGGGAACTCAGTCCAATATCCCTGTATTAGTATTGTAAAATACGGTCTGGTCTCGCCAGGAACTCCAATATCTCTGTATTAGTATTGGTAAAATACGGTCTGGTCTAGCCGGGAACTCAGTCCAATATCCCTGTATTAGTATTGGTAAAATACGTTCTGGTCTGACTGAGAACTCCAATATCCCTGTATTAGTATTGGTAAAATACGGTCTGGTTTGGCCGGGAACTCCAATATCCCTGTATTAGTATTAGTAAAATACGTTCTGGTCTGACTGAGAACTCCAATATCCCTGTATTAGTATTGGTAAAATACGGTCTGGTCTGGCCTGGAACTCCAATATTCCGGTATTAGTATTGGTGAAATACGGTCTGGTCTGGCCGGAAACTCCAATATCCCCGTATTAGTAATTGATAAAATACGGTCTGGTCTGGCCGAGAACTCCAATATCCCTGTATTAGTATTGGTAAAATACGGTCTGGTCTGACCGGGAACTCCAATATCCCTGTATTAGTATTGGTAAAATACGGTCTGGTCTGGCCGGGAACTCCTATATCCCTGTATTAGTATTAGTAAAATACGTTCTGGTCTGACTGGGAACTCCAATATCCCTGTATTAGTATTGGTAAAATACGGTGTGGTCTGGCCGGGAACTCCAATATCCCTGTATTAGTATTGGTAAAATACGGTCTGGTCTGGCCGGGAACTCCAATATCCCTGTATTAGTATTGGTAAAATACGGTCTGGTCTGGCAGGGAACTCCAATTTCCCTGTATTAGTATTGGTAAAATACGGTCTGGTCTGGCCGGGAACTCAGTCCAATATTCCTGTATTAGTATTGGTAAAATACGGTCTGGTCTGGCCGGGAACTCCAATATCCCTGTATTAGTATTGGTGAAATACGGTCTGGTCTGGCCGGAAACTCCAATATCCCTGTATTAGTATTGGTAAAATACGGTCTGGTCTAGCCGGGAACTCCAATATCCCTGTATTAGTATTGGTAAAATACGGTCTGGTCTGGCCGGGAACTCCAATATCCCTGTATTAGTATTGGTAAAATACGGTCTGGTCTGGCCGGGAACTCCAATATCCTTGTATTAGTATTGGTAAAATACGGTCTGGTCTGGCGGGGAACTCCAATATCCCTGTATTAGTATTGGTAAAATACGGTCTGGTCTGGCCGGGAACTCCAATATCCTTGTATTAGTATTGGTAAAATACGGTCTGGTGTGGCCGGGAACTCCAATATCCCTGTATTAGTATTGGTAAAATACGGTCTGGTTTCGCCGGGAACTCCAATATCTCTGTATTAGTATTGGTAAAATACGGTCTGGTCTGGCCGGGAACTCAGTCCAATATCCCTGTATTAGTATTGTTAAAATACGGTCTGGTCTGGTCGGGAACTCCAATATCTCTGTATTAGTATTGGTAAAATACGGTCTGGTCTGGCCGGGAACTCCTATATGCCTGTATTTGTATTGGTAAAATACGGTCTGGTCTGGCCGGGAACTCCAATATCCCTGTATTAGTACTGGTGAAACACGGTCTGGTCTGGCCGGGAACTCCAATATCCCTGTATTAGTATTGGTAAAATACGGTCTGGTCTGGCCGGGAACTCCAATATCCCTGTATTAGTATTGGTAAAATACGGTATGCTCTGGCCGGGAACTCCAATTTCCCTGTATTAGTATTGGTAAAATACGGTCTGGTCTGGCCGGGAACTCAGTCCAATATCCCTGTATTAGTATTGGTAAAATACGGTCTGGTCTGGTCGGGAACTCCAATATCTCTGTATTAGTATTGGTAAAATACGGTCTGGTCTGGCCGGGAACTCCAATATCCCTGTATTAGTATTGGTAAAATACGAACTGGTCTGGCCGGGAACTCCAATATCCCTGTATTAGTATTAGTGAAATACTGTCTGGTCTGGCCGGAAACTCCAATATCCCTGTATTAGTATTGGTAAAATACGGTCTGGTCTAGCCGGGAACTCCAATATCCCTGTATTAGTATTGGTAAAATACGGTCTGGTCTGACCGGGAACTCCAATATCCCTGTATTAGTATTGGTAAAATACGGTCTGGTCTGGCCGGGAACTCCAATATCCCTGTATTAGTATTGGTAAAATACGGTCTGGTCTGGCCTGGAACTCCAATATCCCTGTATTAGTATTGGTAAAATACGATCTGGTCTAGCCGGGAACTCCAATATCCCTGTATTAGTATTGGTAAAATACCGTTTGGTCTGGCCGGGAACTCCAATATCCTTGTATTAGTATTGGTAAAATACGGTTTGGTGTGGCCGGGAACTCCAATATCTCTGAATTAGTATTGGTAAAATACGGTCTGGTCTGTCCGGGAACTCAGTCCAATATCCCTGTATTAGTATTGTAAAATACGGTCTGGTCTGGTCGGGAACTCCAATATCTCTGTATTAGTATTGGTAAAATACGGTCTGGTCTGGCCGGGAACTCCAATATCCCTGTATTAGTATTGGTAAAATACGGTCTGGTCTGGCCGGGAACTCCAATATCCTTGTATTAGTATTGGTAAAATACGGTCTGGTGTGGCCGGGAACTCCAATATCCCTGTATTAGTATTGGTAAAATACGGTCTGGTCTGTCCGGGAAATCAGTCCAATATCCCTGTATTAGTATTGGTAAAATACGATCTGGTTTCGTCGGGAACTCCAATATCTCTGTATTGGTATTGGTAAAATACGGTCTGGTCTAGCCGGGAACTCAGTCCAATATCTCTGTATTAGTAATTGATAAAATATGGTCTGGTCTGGCCGGGAACTCCAATATCCCTGTATTAGTATTGGTAAAATACGGTCTGGTTTGGCCGGAATTCCAATATCCCTGTATTAGTATTAGTAAAATACGGTCTGGTCTGACTGGGAACTCCAATATCCCTGTATTAGTATTGTGAAAATACGGTCTGGTCTGGCCGGGAACTCCAATATCCCTGTATTAGTACTGGTGAAACACGGTCTGGTCTGGCCGGGAACTCCAATATCCCTGTATTAGTATTGGTAAAATACGGTCTGGTCTGGCCGGGAACTCCAATATCCCTGTATTAGTATTGGTAAAATACGGTATGCTCTGGCCGGGAACTCCAATTTCCCTGTATTAGTATTGGTAAAATACGGTCTGGTCTGGCCGGGAACTCAGTCCAATATCCCTGTATTAGTATTGTTAAAATACGGTCTGGTCTGGTCGGGAACTCCAATATCTCTGTATTAGTATTGGTAAAATACGGTCTGGTCTGGCCGGGAACTCCTATATGCCTGTATTTGTATTGGTAAAATACGGTCTGGTCTGGCCGGGAACTCCAATATCCCTGTATTAGTACTGGTGAAACACGGTCTGGTCTGGCCGGGAACTCCAATATCCCTGTATTAGTATTGGTAAAATACGGTCTGGTCTGGCCGGGAACTCCAATATCCCTGTATTAGTATTGGTAAAATACGGTATGCTCTGGCCGGGAACTCCAATTTCCCTGTATTAGTATTGGTAAAATACGGTCTGGTCTGGCCGGGAACTCAGTCCAATATCCCTGTATTAGTATTGGTAAAATACGGTCTGGTCTGGTCGGGAACTCCAATATCTCTGTATTAGTATTGGTAAAATACGGTCTGGTCTGGCCGGGAACTCCAATATCCCTGTATTAGTATTGGTAAAATACGAACTGGTCTGGCCGGGAACTCCAATATCCCTGTATTAGTATTAGTGAAATACTGTCTGGTCTGGCCGGAAACTCCAATATCCCTGTATTAGTATTGGTAAAATACGGTCTGGTCTAGCCGGGAACTCCAATATCCCTGTATTAGTATTGGTAAAATACGGTCTGGTCTGACCGGGAACTCCAATATCCCTGTATTAGTATTGGTAAAATACGGTCTGGTCTGGCCGGGAACTCCAATATCCCTGTATTAGTATTGGTAAAATACGGTCTGGTCTGGCCTGGAACTCCAATATCCCTGTATTAGTATTGGTAAAATACGATCTGGTCTAGCCGGGAACTCCAATATCCCTGTATTAGTATTGGTAAAATACCGTTTGGTCTGGCCGGGAACTCCAATATCCTTGTATTAGTATTGGTAAAATACGGTTTGGTGTGGCCGGGAACTCCAATATCTCTGAATTAGTATTGGTAAAATACGGTCTGGTCTGTCCGGGAACTCAGTCCAATATCCCTGTATTAGTATTGTAAAATACGGTCTGGTCTGGTCGGGAACTCCAATATCTCTGTATTAGTATTGGTAAAATACGGTCTGGTCTGGCCGGGAACTCCAATATCCCTGTATTAGTATTGGTAAAATACGGTCTGGTCTGGCCGGGAACTCCAATATTCCTGTATTAGTATTAGTGAAATACGGTCTGGTCTGGCCGGAAACTCCAATATCCCTGTATTAGTATTGGTAAAATACGGTCTGGTCTAGCCGGGAACTCCAATATCCCTGTATTAGTATTGGTAAAATACGGTCTGGTCTGACAGGGAACTCCAATATCCCTGTATTAGTATTGGTAAAATACGGTCTGGTCTGGCCGGGAACTCCAATATTCCTGTATTAGTATTGGTAAAATACGGTCTGGTCTGGCCGGGAACTCCAATATCCCTGTATTAGTATTGGTAAAATACGATCTGGTCTAGCCGGGAACTCCAATATCCCTGTATTAGTATTGGTAAAATACGGTCTGGTCTGGCCGGGAACTCCAATATCCCTGTATTAGTATTGGTAAAATACCGTCTGGTCTGACCGGGAACTCCAATATCCTTGTATTAATATTGGTAAAATACGGTCTGGTGTGGCCGGGAACTCCAATATCCCTGTATTAGTATTGGTAAAATACGGTCTGGTCTGTCCGGGAACTCAGTCCAATATCCCTGTATTAGTATTGTAAAATACGGTCTGGTCTCGCCAGGAACTCCAATATCTCTGTATTAGTATTGGTAAAATACGGTCTGGTCTAGCCGGGAACTCAGTCCAATATCCCTGTATTAGTATTGGTAAAATACGTTCTGGTCTGACTGAGAACTCCAATATCCCTGTATTAGTATTGGTAAAATACGGTCTGGTTTGGCCGGGAACTCCAATATCCCTGTATTAGTATTAGTAAAATACGTTCTGGTCTGACTGAGAACTCCAATATCCCTGTATTAGTATTGGTAAAATACGGTCTGGTCTGGCCTGGAACTCCAATATTCCGGTATTAGTATTGGTGAAATACGGTCTGGTCTGGCCGGAAACTCCAATATCCCCGTATTAGTAATTGATAAAATACGGTCTGGTCTGGCCGAGAACTCCAATATCCCTGTATTAGTATTGGTAAAATACGGTCTGGTCTGACCGGGAACTCCAATATCCCTGTATTAGTATTGGTAAAATACGGTCTGGTCTGGCCGGGAACTCCTATATCCCTGTATTAGTATTAGTAAAATACGTTCTGGTCTGACTGGGAACTCCAATATCCCTGTATTAGTATTGGTAAAATACGGTGTGGTCTGGCCGGGAACTCCAATATCCCTGTATTAGTATTGGTAAAATACGGTCTGGTCTGGCCGGGAACTCCAATATCCCTGTATTAGTATTGGTAAAATACGGTCTGGTCTGGCAGGGAACTCCAATTTCCCTGTATTAGTATTGGTAAAATACGGTCTGGTCTGGCCGGGAACTCAGTCCAATATTCCTGTATTAGTATTGGTAAAATACGGTCTGGTCTGGCCGGGAACTCCAATATCCCTGTATTAGTATTGGTGAAATACGGTCTGGTCTGGCCGGAAACTCCAATATCCCTGTATTAGTATTGGTAAAATACGGTCTGGTCTAGCCGGGAACTCCAATATCCCTGTATTAGTATTGGTAAAATACGGTCTGGTCTGGCCGGGAACTCCAATATCCCTGTATTAGTATTGGTAAAATACGGTCTGGTCTGGCCGGGAACTCCAATATCCTTGTATTAGTATTGGTAAAATACGGTCTGGTCTGGCGGGGAACTCCAATATCCCTGTATTAGTATTGGTAAAATACGGTCTGGTCTGGCCGGGAACTCCAATATCCTTGTATTAGTATTGGTAAAATACGGTCTGGTGTGGCCGGGAACTCCAATATCCCTGTATTAGTATTGGTAAAATACGGTCTGGTTTCGCCGGGAACTCCAATATCTCTGTATTAGTATTGGTAAAATACGGTCTGGTCTGGCCGGGAACTCAGTCCAATATCCCTGTATTAGTATTGTTAAAATACGGTCTGGTCTGGTCGGGAACTCCAATATCTCTGTATTAGTATTGGTAAAATACGGTCTGGTCTGGCCGGGAACTCCTATATGCCTGTATTTGTATTGGTAAAATACGGTCTGGTCTGGCCGGGAACTCCAATATCCCTGTATTAGTACTGGTGAAACACGGTCTGGTCTGGCCGGGAACTCCAATATCCCTGTATTAGTATTGGTAAAATACGGTCTGGTCTGGCCGGGAACTCCAATATCCCTGTATTAGTATTGGTAAAATACGGTATGCTCTGGCCGGGAACTCCAATTTCCCTGTATTAGTATTGGTAAAATACGGTCTGGTCTGGCCGGGAACTCAGTCCAATATCCCTGTATTAGTATTGGTAAAATACGGTCTGGTCTGGTCGGGAACTCCAATATCTCTGTATTAGTATTGGTAAAATACGGTCTGGTCTGGCCGGGAACTCCAATATCCCTGTATTAGTATTGGTAAAATACGAACTGGTCTGGCCGGGAACTCCAATATCCCTGTATTAGTATTAGTGAAATACTGTCTGGTCTGGCCGGAAACTCCAATATCCCTGTATTAGTATTGGTAAAATACGGTCTGGTCTAGCCGGGAACTCCAATATCCCTGTATTAGTATTGGTAAAATACGGTCTGGTCTGACCGGGAACTCCAATATCCCTGTATTAGTATTGGTAAAATACGGTCTGGTCTGGCCGGGAACTCCAATATCCCTGTATTAGTATTGGTAAAATACGGTCTGGTCTGGCCTGGAACTCCAATATCCCTGTATTAGTATTGGTAAAATACGATCTGGTCTAGCCGGGAACTCCAATATCCCTGTATTAGTATTGGTAAAATACCGTTTGGTCTGGCCGGGAACTCCAATATCCTTGTATTAGTATTGGTAAAATACGGTTTGGTGTGGCCGGGAACTCCAATATCTCTGAATTAGTATTGGTAAAATACGGTCTGGTCTGTCCGGGAACTCAGTCCAATATCCCTGTATTAGTATTGTAAAATACGGTCTGGTCTGGTCGGGAACTCCAATATCTCTGTATTAGTATTGGTAAAATACGGTCTGGTCTGGCCGGGAACTCCAATATCCCTGTATTAGTATTGGTAAAATACGGTCTGGTCTGGCCGGGAACTCCAATATTCCTGTATTAGTATTAGTGAAATACGGTCTGGTCTGGCCGGAAACTCCAATATCCCTGTATTAGTATTGGTAAAATACGGTCTGGTCTAGCCGGGAACTCCAATATCCCTGTATTAGTATTGGTAAAATACGGTCTGGTCTGACAGGGAACTCCAATATCCCTGTATTAGTATTGGTAAAATACGGTCTGGTCTGGCCGGGAACTCCAATATTCCTGTATTAGTATTGGTAAAATACGGTCTGGTCTGGCCGGGAACTCCAATATCCCTGTATTAGTATTGGTAAAATACGATCTGGTCTAGCCGGGAACTCCAATATCCCTGTATTAGTATTGGTAAAATACGGTCTGGTCTGGCCGGGAACTCCAATATCCCTGTATTAGTATTGGTAAAATACCGTCTGGTCTGACCGGGAACTCCAATATCCTTGTATTAATATTGGTAAAATACGGTCTGGTGTGGCCGGGAACTCCAATATCCCTGTATTAGTATTGGTAAAATACGGTCTGGTCTGTCCGGGAACTCAGTCCAATATCCCTGTATTAGTATTGTAAAATACGGTCTGGTCTCGCCAGGAACTCCAATATCTCTGTATTAGTATTGGTAAAATACGGTCTGGTCTGGCCGGGAACTCCAATATCCCTGTATTAGTATTGGTAAAATACGGTCTGGTCTAGCCGGGAACTCAGTCCAATATCCCTGTATTAGTATTGGTAAAATACGTTCTGGTCTGACTGAGAACTCCAATATCCCTGTATTAGTATTGGTAAAATACGGTCTGGTTTGGCCGGGAACTCCAATATCCCTGTATTAGTTTTAGTAAAATACGTTCTGGTCTGACTGAGAACTCCAATATCCCTGTATTAGTATTGGTAAAATACGGTCTGGTCTGGCCTGGAACTCCAATATTCCGGTATTAGTATTGGTGAAATACGGTCTGGTCTGGCCGGAAACTCCAATATCCCCGTATTAGTAATTGATAAAATACGGTCTGGTCTGGCCGAGAACTCCAATATCCCTGTATTAGTATTGGTAAAATACGGTCTGGTCTGACCGGGAACTCCAATATCCCTGTATTAGTATTGGTAAAATACGGTCTGGTCTGGCCGGGAACTCCTATATCCCTGTATTAGTATTAGTAAAATACGTTCTGGTCTGACTGGGAACTCCAATATCCCTGTATTAGTATTGTTAAAATACGGTGTGGTCTGGCCGGGAACTCCAATATCCCTGTATTAGTATTGGTAAAATACGGTCTGGTCTGGCCGGGAACTCCAATATCCCTGTATTAGTATTGGTAAAATACGGTCTGGTCTGGCAGGGAACTCCAATTTCCCTGTATTAGTATTGGTAAAATACGGTCTGGTCTGGCCGGGAACTCAGTCCAATATTCCTGTATTAGTATTGGTAAAATACGGTCTGGTCTGGCCGGGAACTCCAATATCCCTGTATTAGTATTGGTGAAATACGGTCTGGTCTGGCCGGAAACTCCAATATCCCTGTATTAGTATTGGTAAAATACGGTCTGGTCTAGCCGGGAACTCCAATATCCCTGTATTAGTATTGGTAAAATACGGTCTGGTCTGGCCGGGAACTCCAATATCCCTGTATTAGTATTGGTAAAATACGGTCTGGTCTGGCCGGGAACTCCAATATCCTTGTATTAGTATTGGTAAAATACGGTCTGGTCTGGCGGGGAACTCCAATATCCCTGTATTAGTATTGGTAAAATACGGTCTGGTCTGGCCGGGAACTCCAATATCCTTGTATTAGTATTGGTAAAATACGGTCTGGTGTGGCCGGGAACTCCAATATCCCTGTATTAGTATTGGTAAAATACGGTCTGGTTTCGCCGGGAACTCCAATATCTCTGTATTGGTATTGGTAAAATACGGTCTGGTCTAGCCGGGAACTCAGTCCAATATCTCTGTATTCGTATTGGTAAAATACGGTCTGGTCTGGCCGGGAACTCCAATATCCCTGTATTAGTATTGGTAAAATACGGTCTGGTGTGACCGGGAACTCCAAAATCCCTGTATTAGTATTGGTAAAATACGATCTGGTCTGGCCAGGAACTCCAATATCCCTGTATTAGTAATTGATAAAATACGGTCTGGTCTGGCCGGGAACACCAATATCCCTGTATTAGTATTGGTAAAATACGGTCTGGTTTGGCCGGAACTCCAATATCCCTGTATTAGTATTAGTAAAATACGGTCTGGTCTGACTGGGAACTCCAATATCCCTGTATTAGTATTGTAAAATACGGTCTGGTCTCGCCAGGAACTCCAATATCTCTGTATTAGTATTGGTAAAATACGGTCTGGTCTGGCCGGGAACTCCAATATCCCTGTATTAGTATTGGTAAAATACGGTCTGGTCTAGCCGGGAACTCATTCCAATATCCCTGTATTAGTATTGGTAAAATACGTTCTGGTCTGACTGAGAACTCCAATATCCCTGTATTAGTATTGGTAAAATACGGTCTGGTTTGGCCGGGAACTCCAATATCCCTGTATTAGTATTAGTAAAATACGTTCTGGTCTGACTGAGAACTCCAATATCCCTGTATTAGTATTGGTAAAATACGGTCTGGTCTGGCCGGGAACTCCAATATTCCTGTATTAGTATTGGTGAAATACGGTCTGGTCTGGCCGGAAACTCCAATATCCCCGTATTAGTAATTGATAAAATACGGTCTGGTCTGGCCGAGAACTCCAATATCCCTGTATTAGTATTGGTAAAATACGGTCTGGTTTGGCCGGGAACTCCAATATCCCTGTATTAGTATTGGTAAAATACGGTCTGGTCTGGCCGGGAACTCCAATTTCCCTGTATTGGTATTGGTAAAATACGGTCTGGTCTGGCCGTGAACTCCAATATCCACATATTAGTATTGGTAAAATACGGTCTGGTCTGGCCGGGAACTCCTATATCCCTGTATTAGTATTAGTAAAATACGTTCTGGTCTGACTGGGAACTCCAATATCCCTGTATTAGTATTGGTAAAATACGGTCTGGTCTGACCGGGAACTCCAATATCCCTGTATTAGTATTGGTAAAATACGGTCTGGTCTGGCCGGGAACTCCTATATCCCTGTATTAGTATTAGTAAAATATGTTCTGGTCTGACTGGGAACTCCAATATCCCTGTATTAGTATTGGTAAAATACGGTGTGGTCTGGCCGGGAACTCCAATATCCCTGTATTAGTATTGGTAAAATACGGTCTGATCTGGCCGGAAACTCCAATATCCCTGTATTAGTATTGGTAAAATACGGTCTGGTCTGGCAGGGAACTCCAATTTCCCTGTATTAGTATTGGTAAAATACGGTCTGGTCTGGCCGGGAACTCAGTCCAATATTCCTGTATTAGTATTGGTAAAATACGGTCTGGTCTGGCCGGGAACTCCAATATCCCTGTATTAGTATTGGTAAAATACGGTCTGGTCTGGCCGGGAACTCCAATATCCCTGTATTAGTATTATTGAAATACGGTCTGGTCTGGCCGGAAACTCCAATATCCCTGTATTAGTATTGGTAAAATACGGTCTGGTCTAGCCGGGAACTCCAATATCCCTGTATTAGTATTGGTAAAATACGGTCTGGTCTGACCGGGAACTCCAATATCCCTGTATTAGTATTGGTAAAATACGGTCTGGTCTGGCCGGGAACTCCAATATCCCTGTATTAGTATTGGTAAAATACGGTCTGGTCTGGCCGGGAACTCCAATATCCCTGTATTAGTATTGGTAAAATACGATCTGCTCTGGCCGGGAACTCCAATATCCCTGTATTAGTATTGGTAAAATACGGTCTGGTCTGGCCGGGAACTCCAATATCCCTGTATTAGTATTGGTAAAATACGGTCTGGTCTGGTCGGGAACTCCAATATCTCTGTATTAGTATTGGTAAAATACGGTCTGGTCTGGCCGGGAACTCCAATATCCCTGTATTAGTATTGGTAAAATACGGTCTGGTCTGGCCGGGAACTCCAATATCCTTGTATTAGTATTGGTAAAATACGGTCTGGTGTGGCCGGGAACTCCAATATCCCTGTATTAGTATTGGTAAAATACGGTCTGGTTTCGCCGGGAACTCCAATATCTCTAAATTGGTATTGGTAAAATACGGTCTGGTCTAGCCGGGAACTCAGTCCAATATCTCTGTATTCGTATTGGTAAAATACGGTCTGGTCTGGCCGGGAACTCCAATATCCCTGTATTAGTATTGGTAAAATACGGTCTGGTGTGACCGGGAACTCCAAAATCCCTGTATTAGTATTGGTAAAATACGATCTGGTCTGGCCAGGAACTCCAATATCCCTGTATTAGTAATTGATAAAATACGGTCTGGTCTGGCCGGGAACACCAATATCCCTGTATTAGTATTGGTAAAATACGGTCTGGTTTGGCCGGAACTCCAATATCCCTGTATTAGTATTAGTAAAATACGGTCTGGTCTGACTGGGAACTCCAATATCCCTGTATTAGTATTGTTAAAATACGGTCTGGTCTGGCCGGGAACTCCAATATCCCTGTATTAGTACTGGTGAAACACGGTCTGGTCTGGCCGGGAACTCCAATATCCCTGTATTAGTATTGGTAAAATACGGTCTGGTCTGGCCGGGAACTCAGTCCAATATCCCTGTATTAGTATTGGTAAAATACGGTCTGGGCTGGTCGGGAACTCCAATATCTCTGTATTAGTATTGGTAAAATAGGGTCTGGTCTGGCCGGGAACTCCAATATCCCTGTATTAGTATTGGTAAAATACGGTCTGGTCTGGCCGGGAACTCCAATATCCCTGTATTAGTACTGGTGAAACACGGTCTGGTCTGGCCGGGAACTCCAATATCCCTGTATTAGTATTGGTAAAATACGGTCTGGTCTGGCCTGGAACTCCAATATCCCTGTATTAGTATTGGTAAAATACGGTATGCTCTGGCCGGGAACTCCAATTTCCCTGTATTAGTATTGGTAAAATACGGTCTGGTCTGGCCGGGAACTCCAATATCCCTGTATTAGTATTGGTAAAATACGGTCTGGTCTAGCCGGGAACTCATTCCAATATCCCTGTATTAGTATTGGTAAAATACGTTCTGGTCTGACTGAGAACTCCAATATCCCTGTATTAGTATTGGTAAAATACGGTCTGGTTTGGCCGGGAACTCCAATATCCCTGTATTAGTATTAGTAAAATACGTTCTGGTCTGACTGAGAACTCCAATATCCCTGTATTAGTATTGGTAAAATACGGTCTGGTCTGGCCGGGAACTCCAATATTCCTGTATTAGTATTGGTGAAATACGGTCTGGTCTGGCCGGAAACTCCAATATCCCCGTATTAGTAATTGATAAAATACGGTCTGGTCTGGCCGAGAACTCCAATATCCCTGTATTAGTATTGGTAAAATACGGTCTGGTTTGGCCGGGAACTCCAATATCCCTGTATTAGTATTGGTAAAATACGGTCTGGTCTGGCCGGGAACTCCAATTTCCCTGTATTGGTATTGGTAAAATACGGTCTGGTCTGGCCGTGAACTCCAATATCCACATATTAGTATTGGTAAAATACGGTCTGGTCTGGCCGGGAACTCCTATATCCCTGTATTAGTATTAGTAAAATACGTTCTGGTCTGACTGGGAACTCCAATATCCCTGTATTAGTATTGGTAAAATACGGTCTGGTCTGACCGGGAACTCCAATATCCCTGTATTAGTATTGGTAAAATACGGTCTGGTCTGGCCGGGAACTCCTATATCCCTGTATTAGTTTTAGTAAAATATGTTCTGGTCTGACTGGGAACTCCAATATCCCTGTATTAGTATTGGTAAAATACGGTGTGGTCTGGCCGGGAACTCCAATATCCCTGTATTAGTATTGGTAAAATACGGTCTGGTCTGGCCGGAAACTCCAATATCCCTGTATTAGTATTGGTAAAATACGGTCTGGTCTGGCAGGGAACTCCAATTTCCCTGTATTAGTATTGGTAAAATACGGTCTGGTCTGGCCGGGAACTCAGTCCAATATTCCTGTATTAGTATTGGTAAAATACGGTCTGGTCTGGCCGGGAACTCCAATATCCCTGTATTAGTATTGGTAAAATACGGTCTGGTCTGGCCGGGAACTCCAATATCCCTGTATTAGTATTATTGAAATACGGTCTGGTCTGGCCGGAAACTCCAATATCCCTGTATTAGTATTGGTAAAATACGGTCTGGTCTAGCCGGGAACTCCAATATCCCTGTATTAGTATTGGTAAAATACGGTCTGGTCTGACCGGGAACTCCAATATCCCTGTATTAGTATTGGTAAAATACGGTCTGGTCTGGCCGGGAACTCCAATATCCCTGTATTAGTATTGGTAAAATACGGTCTGGTCTGGCCGGGAACTCCAATATCCCTGTATTAGTATTGGTAAAATACGATCTGCTCTGGCCGGGAACTCCAATATCCCTGTATTAGTATTGGTAAAATACGGTCTGGTCTGGCCGGGAACTCCAATATCCCTGTATTAGTATTGGTAAAATACGGTCTGGTCTGGTCGGGAACTCCAATATCTCTGTATTAGTATTGGTAAAATACGGTCTGGTCTGGCCGGGAACTCCAATATCCCTGTATTAGTATTGGTAAAATACGGTCTGGTCTGGCCGGGAACTCCAATATCCTTGTATTAGTATTGGTAAAATACGGTCTGGTGTGGCCGGGAACTCCAATATCCCTGTATTAGTATTGGTAAAATACGGTCTGGTTTCGCCGGGAACTCCAATATCTCTAAATTGGTATTGGTAAAATACGGTCTGGTCTAGCCGGGAACTCAGTCCAATATCTCTGTATTCGTATTGGTAAAATACGGTCTGGTCTGGCCGGGAACTCCAATATCCCTGTATTAGTATTGGTAAAATACGGTCTGGTGTGACCGGGAACTCCAAAATCCCTGTATTAGTATTGGTAAAATACGATCTGGTCTGGCCAGGAACTCCAATATCCCTGTATTAGTAATTGATAAAATACGGTCTGGTCTGGCCGGGAACACCAATATCCCTGTATTAGTATTGGTAAAATACGGTCTGGTTTGGCCGGAACTCCAATATCCCTGTATTAGTATTAGTAAAATACGGTCTGGTCTGACTGGGAACTCCAATATCCCTGTATTAGTATTGTTAAAATACGGTCTGGTCTGGCCGGGAACTCCAATATCCCTGTATTAGTACTGGTGAAACACGGTCTGGTCTGGCCGGGAACTCCAATATCCCTGTATTAGTATTGGTAAAATACGGTCTGGTCTGGCCGGGAACTCCAATATCCCTGTATTAGTATGGGTAAAATACGGTATGCTCTGGCCGGGAACTCCAATTTCCCTGTATTAGTATTGGTAAAATACGGTCTGGTCTGGCCGGGAACTCAGTCCAATATCCCTGTATTAGTATTGGTAAAATACGGTCTGGGCTGGTCGGGAACTCCAATATCTCTGTATTAGTATTGGTAAAATAGGGTCTGGTCTGGCCGGGAACTCCAATATCCCTGTATTAGTATTGGTAAAATACGGTCTGGTCTGGCCGGGAACTCCAATATCCCTGTATTAGTACTGGTGAAACACGGTCTGGTCTGGCCGGGAACTCCAATATCCCTGTATTAGTATTGGTAAAATACGGTCTGGTCTGGCCTGGAACTCCAATATCCCTGTATTAGTATTGGTAAAATACGGTATGCTCTGGCCGGGAACTCCAATTTCCCTGTATTAGTATTGGTAAAATACGGTCTGGTCTGGCCGGGAACTCAGTCCAATATCCCTGTATTAGTATTGGTAAAATACGGTCTGGTCTAGTCGGGAACTCCAATATCTCTGTATTAGTATTGGTAAAATACGGTCTGGTCTGGCCTGGAACTCCAATATCCCTGTATTAGTATTGGTAAAATACGAACTGGTCTGGCCGGGAACTCCAATATCCCTGTATTAGTATTAGTGAAATACTGTCTGGTCTGGCCGGAAACTCCAATATCCCTGTATTAGTATTGGTAAAATACGGTCTGGTCTAGCCGGGAACTCCAATATCCCTGTATTAGTATTGGTAAAATACGGTCTGGTCTGGCCGGGAACTCCAATATCCCTGTATTAGTATTGGTCAAATACGGTCTGGTCTGGCCGGGAACTCCAATATCCCTGTATTAGTATTGGTAAAATACGATCTGGTCTAGCCGGGAACTCCAATATTCCTGTATTAGTATTGGTAAAATACGGTCTGGTCTGGCCGGGAACTCCAATATCCCTGTATTAGTATTGGTAAAATACCGTCTGGTCTGGCCGGGAACTCCAATATCCTTGTATTAGTATTGGTAAAATACGGTCTGGTCTGGCCGGGAACTCCAATATCCCTGTATTAGTATTGGTAAAATACCGTCTGGTCTGGCCGGGAACTCCAATATCCTTGTATTAGTATTGGTAAAATACGGTCTGGTCTGTCCGGGAACTCAGTCCAATATCCCTGTATTAGTATTGTAAAATACGGTCTGGTCTCGCCAGGAACTCCAATATCTCTGTATTAGTATTGGTAAAATACGGTCTGGTCTGGCCGGGAACTCCAATATCCCTGTATTAGTATTGGTAAAATACGGTCTGGTCTAGCCGGGAACTCAGTCCAATATCCCTGTATTAGTATTGGTAAAATACGGTCTGGTCTGGCCGGGAACTCCAATATCCCTGTATTAGTATTGATAAAATACGGTCTGGTCTGGCCGGGAACTCCAATAACCCTGTATTAGTATTGGTAAAATACGGTCTGGTCTGGCCGGGAACTCCAATATCCTTGTATTAGTATTGGTAAAATACGGTCTGGTGTGGCCGGGAACTCCAATATCCCTGTATTAGTATTGGTAAAATACGGTCTGGTCTGTCCGGGAACTCAGTCCAATATCCCTGTATTAGTATTGGTAAAATACGGTCTGGTCTGGCCGGGAACTCCAATATCTCTGTATTAGTATTGGTAAAAAACGGTCTGGTCTGGCCGGGAACTCCAATATCCCTGTATTAGTATTGGTAAAATACGGTCTGGTCTAGCCGGGAACTCAGTCCAATATCCCTGTATTCGTATTGGTAAAATACGGTCTGGTCTGGCCGGGAACTCCAATATCCCTGTATTAGTATTGGTAAAATACGGTCTGGTGTGGTCGGGAACTCCAATATCCCTGTATTAGTATTGGTGAAATACGGTCTGGTCTGGCCGGAAACTCTAATATCCCTGTATTAGTAATTGATAAAATACGGTCTGGTCTGGCCGGGAACTCCAATATCCCTGTATTAGTATTGGTAAAATACGGTCTGGTTTGGCCGGGAACTCCAATATCCCCGTATTAGTATTAGTAAAATACGTTCTGGTCTGACTGGGAACTCCAATATCCCTGTATTAGTATTGGTAGAATACGGTCTGGTCTAGCAGGGAACTCAGTCCAATATCCCTGTATTCGTATTGGTAAAATACGGTCTGGTCTGGCCAGGAACTCCAATATCCCTGTATTAGTATTGGTAAAATACGGTTTGGTGTGGCCGGGAACTCCAATATCCCTGTATTAGTATTGGTAAAATACGGTCTGGTCTGGCCGGGAACTCCAATATCCCTGTATTAGTATTGGTGAAATACGGTCTGGTCTGGCCGGAAACTCCAATATCCCTGTATTAGTATTGGTAAAATACGGTCTGGTCTGGCGGGGAACTCCAAAATCCCTGTATTAGTATTGGTAAAATACGATCTGGTCTGGCCAGGAACTCCAATATCCCTGTATTAGTAATTGATAAAATAAGGTCTGGTCTGGCCGGGAACTCCAATATCCCTGTATTAGTATTGGTAAAATACGGTCTGGTTTGGCCGGGAACTCCAATATCCCTGTATTAGTATTGGTAAAATACGGTCTGGTCTGGCCGGGAACTCCAATATCCCTGTATTAGTATTGGTAAAATACGGTCTGGTCTGGTCGGGAACTCCAATATCTCTGTATTAGTATTGGTAAAATACGGTCTGGTCTGGCCGGGAACTCCAATATCCCTGTATTAGTATTGGTAAAATACGGTCTGGTCTGGCCGGGAACTCCAATATTCCTGTATTAGTATTAGTGAAATACGGTCTGGTCTGGCCGGAAACTCCAATATCCCTGTATTAGTATTGGTAAAATACGGTCTGGTCTAGCCGGGAACTCCAATATCCCTGTATTAGTATTGGTAAAATACGGTCTGGTCTGACCGGGAACTCCAATATCCCTGTATTAGTATTGGTAAAATACGGTCTGGTCTGGCCGGGAACTCCAATATTCCTGTATTAGTATTGGTAAAATACGGTCTGGTCTGGCCGGGAACTCCAATATCCCTGTATTAGTATTGGTAAAATACGATCTGGTCTAGCCGGGAACTCCAATATCCCTGTATTAGTATTGGTAAAATACGGTCTGGTCTGGCCGGGAACTCCAATATCCCTGTATTAGTATTGGTAAAATACCGTTTGGTCTGGCCGGGAACTCCAATATCCTTGTATTAGTATTGGTAAAATACGGTTTGTGTGGCCGGGAACTCCAATATCCCTGTATTAGTATTGGTAAAATACGGTCTGGTCTGTCCGGGAACTCAGTCCAATATCCCTGTATTAATATTGTAAAATACGGTCTGGTCTCGCCAGGAACTCCAATATCTCTGTATTAGTATTGGTAAAATACGGTCTGGTCTGGCCGGGAACTCCAATATCCCTGTATTAGTATTGGTAAAATACGGTCTGGTCTAGCCGGGAACTCAGTCCAATATCCCTTTATTAGTATTGGTAAAATACGTTTTGGTCTGGCCGGGAACCCCAATATCCCTGTATTAGTATTGATAAAATACGGTCTGGTCTGGCCGGGAACTCCAATAACCCTGTATTAGTATTGGTAAAATACGGTCTGGTCTGGCCGGGAACTCCAATATCCTTGTATTAGTATTGGTAAAATACGGTCTGGTGTGGCCAGGAACTCCAATATCCCTGTATTAGTATTGGTAAAATAAGGTCTGGTCTGTCCGGGAACTCAGTCCAATATCCCTGTATTAGTATTGGTAAAATACGGTCTGGTCTGGCCGGGAACTCCTATATCCCTGTATTAGTATTAGTAAAATATGTTCTGGTCTGACTGGGAACTCCAATATCCCTGTATTAGTATTGGTAAAATACGGTGTGGTCTGGCCGGGAACTCCAATATCCCTGTATTAGTATTGGTAAAATACGGTCTGGTCTGGCCGGGAACTCCAATATCCCTGTATTAGTATTGGTAAAATACGGTCTGGTCTGGCAAGGAACTCCAATTTCCCTGTATTAGTATTGGTAAAATACGGTCTGGTCTGGCCGGGAACTCAGTCCAATATTCCTGTATTAGTATTGGTAAAATACGGTCTGGTCTGGCCGGGAACTCCAATATCCCTGTATTAGTATTGGTAAAATACGGTCTGGTCTGGCCGGGAACTCCAATATCCCTGTATTAGTATTATTGAAATACGGTCTGGTCTGGCCGGAAACTCCAATATCCCTGTATTAGTATTGGTAAAATACGGTCTGGTCTAGCCGGGAACTCCAATATCCCTGTATTGGTATTGGTAAAATACGGTCTGGTCTGACCGGGAACTCCAATATCCCTGTATTAGTATTGGTAAAATACGGTCTGGTCTGGCCGGGAACTCCAATATCCCTGTATTAGTATTGGTAAAATACGGTCTGGTCTGGCCGGGAACTCCAATATCCCTGTATTAGTATTGGTAAAATACGATCTGCTCTGGCCGGGAACTCCAATATCCCTGTATTAGTATTGGTAAAATACGGTCTGGTCTGGCCGGGAACTCCAATATCCCTGTATTAGTATTGGTAAAATACGGTCTGGTCTGGTCGGGAACTCCAATATCTCTGTATTAGTATTGGTAAAATACGGTCTGGTCTGGCCGGGAACTCCAATATCCCTGTATTAGTATTGGTAAAATACGGTCTGGTCTGGCCGGGAACTCCAATATCCTTGTATTAGTATTGGTAAAATACGGTCTGGTGTGGCCGGGAACTCCAATATCCCTGTATTAGTATTGGTAAAATACGGTCTGGTTTCGCCGGGAACTCCAATATCTCTATATTGGTATTGGTAAAATACGGTCTGGTCTAGCCGGGAACTCAGTCCAATATCTCTGTATTCGTATTGGTAAAATCCGGTCTGGTCTGGCCGGGAACTCCAATATCCCTGTATTAGTATTGGTAAAATACGGTCTGGTGTGACCGGGAACTCCAAAATCCCTGTATTAGTATTGGTAAAATACGATCTGGTTTGGCCAGGAACTCCAATATCCCTGTATTAGTAATTGATAAAATACGGTCTGGTCTGGCCGAGAACACCAATATCCCTGTATTAGTATTGGTAAAATACGGTCTGGTTTGGCCGGAACTCCAATATCCCTGTATTAGTATTAGTAAAATACGGTCTGGTCTGACTGGGAACTCCAATATCCCTGTATTAGTATTGTTAAAATACGGTCTGGTCTGGCCGGGAACTCCAATATCCCTGTATTAGTACTGGTGAAACACGGTCTGGTCTGGCCGGGAACTCCAATATCCCTGTATTAGTATTGGTAAAATACGGTCTGGTCTGGCCGGGAACTCCAATATCCCTGTATTAGTATTGGTAAAATACGGTATGCTCTGGCCGGGAACTCCAATTTCCCTGTATTAGTATTGGTAAAATACGGTCTGGTCTGGCCGGGAACTCAGTCCAATATCCCTGTATTAGTATTGGTAAAATACGGTCTGGGCTGGTCGGGAACTCCAATATCTCTGTATTAGTATTGGTAAAATACGGTCTGGTCTGGCCGGGAACTCCAATATCCCTGTATTAGTATTGGTAAAATACGGTCTGGTCTGGCCGGGAACTCCAATATCCCTGTATTAGTACTGGTGAAACACGGTCTGGTCTGGCCGGGAACTCCAATATCCCTGTATTAGTATTGGTAAAATACGGTCTGGTCTGGCCGGGAACTCCAATATCCCTGTATTAGTATTGGTAAAATACGGTATGCTCTGGCCGGGAACTCCAATTTCCCTGTATTAGTATTGGTAAAATACGGTCTGGTCTGGCCGGGAACTCAGTCCAATATCCCTGTATTAGTATTGGTAAAATACGGTCTGGTCTAGTCGGGAACTCCAATATCTCTGTATTAGTATTGGTAAAATACGGTCTGGTCTGGCCTGGAACTCCAATATCCCTGTATTAGTATTGGTAAAATACGAACTGGTCTGGCCGGGAACTCCAATATCCCTGTATTAGTATTAGTGAAATACTGTCTGGTCTGGCCGGAAACTCCAATATCCCTGTATTAGTATTGGTAAAATACGGTCTGGTCTAGCCGGGAACTCCAATATCCCTGTATTAGTATTGGTAAAATACGGTCTGGTCTGGCCGGGAACTCCAATATCCCTGTATTAGTATTGGTCAAATACGGTCTGGTCTGGCCGGGAACTCCAATATCCCTGTATTAGTATTGGTAAAATACGATCTGGTCTAGCCGGGAACTCCAATATTCCTGTATTAGTATTGGTAAAATACGGTCTGGTCTGGCCGGGAACTCCAATATCCCTGTATTAGTATTGGTAAAATACCGTCTGGTCTGGCCGGGAACTCCAATATCCTTGTATTAGTATTGGTAAAATACGGTTTGGTGTGGCCGGGAACTCCAATATCCCTGTATTAGTATTGGTAAAATACGGTCTGGTCTGTCCGGGTACTCAGTCCAATATCCCTGTATTAGTATTGTAAAATACGGTCTGGTCTCGCCAGGAACTCCAATATCTCTGTATTAGTATTGGTAAAATACGGTCTGGTCTGGCCGGGAACTCCAATATCCCTGTATTAGTATTGGTAAAATACGGTCTGGTCTAGCCGGGAACTCAGTCCAATATCCCTGTATTAGTATTGGTAAAATACGGTCTGGTCTGGCCGGGAACTCCAATATCCCTGTATTAGTATTGATAAAATACGGTCTGGTCTGGCCGGGAACTCCAATAACCCTGTATTAGTATTGGTAAAATACGGTCTGGTCTGGCCGGGAACTCCAATATCCTTGTATTAGTATTGGTAAAATACGGTCTGGTGTGGCCGGGAACTCCAATATCCCTGTATTAGTATTGGTAAAATACGGTCTGGTCTGTCCGGGAACTCAGTCCAATATCCCTGTATTAGTATTGGTAAAATACGGTCTGGTCTGGCCGGGAACTCCAATATCTCTGTATTAGTATTGGTAAAATACGGTCTGGTCTGGCCTGGAACTCCAATATCCCTGTATTAGTATTGGTAAAATACGGTCTGGTCTAGCCGGGAACTCAGTCCAATATCCCTGTATTCGTATTGGTAAAATACGGTCTGGTCTGGCCGGGAACTCCAATATCCCTGTATTAGTATTGGTAAAATACGGTCTGGTGTGGTCGGGAACTCCAATATCCCTGTATTAGTATTGGTGAAATACGGTCTGGTCTGGCCGGAAACTCTAATATCCCTGTATTAGTAATTGATAAAATACGGTCTGGTCTGGCCGGGAACTCCAATATCCCTGTATTAGTATTGGTAAAATACGGTCTGGTTTGGCCGGGAACTCCAATATCCCTGTATTAGTATTGGTAAAATACGGTCTGGTCTGGCCGGGAACTCCAATATCCCTGTATTAGTACTGGTGAAACACGGTCTGGTCTGGCCGGGAACTCCAATATCCCTGTATTAGTATTGGTAAAATACGGTCTGGTCTGGCCGGGAACTCCAATATCCCTGTATTAGTATTGGTAAAATACGGTATGCTCTGGCCGGGAACTCCAATTTCCCTGTATTAGTATTGGTAAAATACGGTCTGGTCTGGCCGGGAACTCAGTCCAATATCCCTGTATTAGTATTGGTAAAATACGGTCTGGTCTAGTCGGGAACTCCAATATCTCTGTATTAGTATTGGTAAAATACGGTCTGGTCTGGCCTGGAACTCCAATATCCCTGTATTAGTATTGGTAAAATACGAACTGGTCTGGCCGGGAACTCCAATATCCCTGTATTAGTATTAGTGAAATACTGTCTGGTCTGGCCGGAAACTCCAATATCCCTGTATTAGTATTGGTAAAATACGGTCTGGTCTAGCCGGGAACTCCAATATCCCTGTATTAGTATTGGTAAAATACGGTCTGGTCTGGCCGGGAACTCCAATATCCCTGTATTAGTATTGGTCAAATACGGTCTGGTCTGGCCGGGAACTCCAATATCCCTGTATTAGTATTGGTAAAATACGATCTGGTCTAGCCGGGAACTCCAATATTCCTGTATTAGTATTGGTAAAATACGGTCTGGTCTGGCCGGGAACTCCAATATCCCTGTATTAGTATTGGTAAAATACCGTCTGGTCTGGCCGGGAACTCCAATATCCTTGTATTAGTATTGGTAAAATACGGTTTGGTGTGGCCGGGAACTCCAATATCCCTGTATTAGTATTGGTAAAATACGGTCTGGTCTGTCCGGGTACTCAGTCCAATATCCCTGTATTAGTATTGTAAAATACGGTCTGGTCTCGCCAGGAACTCCAATATCTCTGTATTAGTATTGGTAAAATACGGTCTGGTCTGGCCGGGAACTCCAATATCCCTGTATTAGTATTGGTAAAATACGGTCTGGTCTAGCCGGGAACTCAGTCCAATATCCCTGTATTAGTATTGGTAAAATACGGTCTGGTCTGGCCGGGAACTCCAATATCCCTGTATTAGTATTGATAAAATACGGTCTGGTCTGGCCGGGAACTCCAATAACCCTGTATTAGTATTGGTAAAATACGGTCTGGTCTGGCCGGGAACTCCAATATCCTTGTATTAGTATTGGTAAAATACGGTCTGGTGTGGCCGGGAACTCCAATATCCCTGTATTAGTATTGGTAAAATACGGTCTGGTCTGTCCGGGAACTCAGTCCAATATCCCTGTATTAGTATTGGTAAAATACGGTCTGGTCTGGCCGGGAACTCCAATATCTCTGTATTAGTATTGGTAAAATACGGTCTGGTCTGGCCTGGAACTCCAATATCCCTGTATTAGTATTGGTAAAATACGGTCTGGTCTAGCCGGGAACTCAGTCCAATATCCCTGTATTCGTATTGGTAAAATACGGTCTGGTCTGGCCGGGAACTCCAATATCCCTGTATTAGTATTGGTAAAATACGGTCTGGTGTGGTCGGGAACTCCAATATCCCTGTATTAGTATTGGTGAAATACGGTCTGGTCTGGCCGGAAACTCTAATATCCCTGTATTAGTAATTGATAAAATACGGTCTGGTCTGGCCGGGAACTCCAATATCCCTGTATTAGTATTGGTAAAATACGGTCTGGTTTGGCCGGGAACTCCAATATCCCTGTATTAGTATTAGTAAAATACGTTCTGGTCTGACTGGGAACTCCAATATCCCTGTATTAGTATTGGTAGAATACGGTCTGGTCTAGCAGGGAACTCAGTCCAATATCCCTGTATTCGTATTGGTAAAATACGGTCTGGTCTGGCCGGGAACTCCAATATCCCTGTATTAGTATTGGTAAAATACGGTTTGGTGTGGCCGGGAACTCCAATATCCCTGTATTAGTATTGGTAAAATACGGTCTGGTCTGGCCGGGAACTCCAATATCCCTGTATTAGTATTGGTGAAATACGGTCTGGTCTGGCCGGAAACTCCAATATCCCTGTATTAGTATTGGTAAAATACGGTCTGGTCTGGCGGGGAACTCCAAAATCCCTGTATTAGTATTGGTAAAATACGATCTGGTCTGGCCAGGAACTCCAATATCCCTGTATTAGTAATTGATAAAATAAGGTCTGGTCTGGCCGGGAACTCCAATATCCCTGTATTAGTATTGGTAAAATACGGTCTGGTTTGGCCGGGAACTCCAATATCCCTGTATTAGTATTAGTAAAATACGGTCTGGTCTGACTGGGAACTCCAATATCCCTGTATTAGTATTGTTAAAATACGATCCGGTCTGGCCGGGAACTCTAATATCCCTGTATTAGTACTGGTGAAACACGGTCTGGTCTGGCCGGAAACTTCAATATCCCTGTATTAGTATTGGTAAAATACGGTCTGGTCTGGCCGGGAACTCCAATATCCCTGTATTAGTATTGGTAAAATACGGTATGCTCTGGCCGGGAACTCCAATTTCCCTGTATTAGTATTGGTAAAATACGGTCTGGTCTGGCCGGGAACTCAGTCCAATATCCCTGTATTAGTATTGGTAAAATACTGTCTGTTCTGGTCGGGAACTCCAATATCTCTGTATTAGTATTGGTAAAATACGGTCTGGTCTGACCGGGAACTCCAATATCCCTGTATTAGTATTGGTAAAATACGGTCTTGTCTGACCGAGAACTCCAATATCCCTGTATTAGTACTGGTTAAACACGGTCTGGTCTGGCCGGGAACTCCAATATCCCTGTATTAGTATTGGTAAAATACGGTCTGGTCTGGCCGGGAACTCCAATATCCCTGTATTAGTATTGGTAAAATACGGTATGCTCTGGCTGGGAACTCCAATTTCCCTGTATTAGTATTGGTAAAATACGGTCTGGTCTGGCCGGGAACTCCAATATCCCTGTATTAGTATTGGTAAAATACGGTCTGGTCTGGTCGGGAACTCCAATATCTCTGTATTAGTATTGGTAAAATACGGTCTGGTCTGGCCGGGAACTCCAATATCCCTGTATTAGTATTGGTAAAATACGGTCTGGTCTGGCCGGGAACTCCAATATTCCTGTATTAGTATTAGTGAAATACGGTCTGGTCTGGCCGGAAACTCCAATATCCCTGTATTAGTATTGGTAAAATACGGTCTGGTCTAGCCGGGAACTCCAATATCCCTGTATTAGTATTGGTAAAATACGGTCTGGTCTGACCGGGAACTCCAATATCCCTGTATTAGTATTGGTAAAATACGGTCTGGTCTGGCCGGGAACTCCAATATTCCTGTATTAGTATTGGTAAAATACGGTCTGGTCTGGCCGGGAACTCCAATATCCCTGTATTAGTATTGGTAAAATACGATCTGGTCTAGCCGGGAACTCCAATATCCCTGTATTAGTATTGGTAAAATACGGTCTGGTCTGGCCGGGAACTCCAATATCCCTGTATTAGTATTGGTAAAATACCGTTTGGTCTGGCCGGGAACTCCAATATCCTTGTATTAGTATTGGTAAAATACGGTTTGGTGTGGCCGGGAACTCCAATATCCCTGTATTAGTATTGGTAAAATACGGTCTGGTCTGTCCGGGAACTCAGTCCAATATCCCTGTATTAATATTGTAAAATACGGTCTGGTCTCGCCAGGAACTCCAATATCTCTGTATTAGTATTGGTAAAATACGGTCTGGTCTGGCTGGGAACTCCAATATCCCTGTATTAGTATTGGTAAAATACGGTCTGGTCTAGCCGGGAACTCAGTCCAATATCCCTTTATTAGTATTGGTAAAATACGGTCTGGTCTGGCCGGGAACTCCAATATCCCTGTATTAGTATTGATAAAATACGGTCTGGTCTGGCCGGGAACTCCAATAACCCTGTATTAGTATTGGTAAAATACGGTCTGGTCTGGCCGGGAACTCCAATATCCTTGTATTAGTATTGGTAAAATACGGTCTGGTGTGGCCAGGAACTCCAATATCCCTGTATTAGTATTGGTAAAATAAGGTCTGGTCTGTCCGGGAACTCAGTCCAATATCCCTGTATTAGTATTGGTAAAATACGGTCTGGTCTGGCCGGGAACTCCAATATCTCTGTATTAGTATTGGTAAAATACGATCTGGTCTGGCCGGGAACTCCAATATCCCTGTATTAGTATTGGTAAAATACGGTCTGGTCTAGCCGGGAACTCAGTCCAATATCCCTGTATTCGTATTGGTAAAATACGGTCTGGTCTGGCCGGGAACTCCAATATCCCTGTATTAGTATAGGTAAAATACGGTCTGGTGTGGCCGGGAACTCCAATATCCCTGTATTAGTATTGGTGAAATACGGTCTGTTCTGGCCGGAAACTCTAATATCCCTGTATTAGTAATTGATAAAATACGGTCTGGTCTGGCCGGGAACTCCAATATCCCTGTATTAGTATTGGTAAAATACGGTCTGGTTTGGCCGGGAACTCCAATATCCCTGTATTAGTATTGGTAAAATACGGTCTGGTTTAGCCGGGAACTCAGTCCAATATCCCTGTATTAGTATTGGTAAAATACGGTCTGGTCTGGCCGGGAACTCCAATATCCCTGTATTAGTATTGATAAAATACGGTCTGGTCTGGCCGGGAACTCCAATAACCCTGTATTAGTATTGGTAAAATACGGTCTGGTCTGGCCGGGAACTCCAATATCCTTGTATTAGTATTGGTAAAATACGGTCTGGTGTGGCCGGGAACTCCAATATCCCTGTATTAGTATTGGTAAAATACGGTCTGGTCTGTCCGGGAACTCAGTCCAATATCCCTGTATTAGTATTGGTAAAATACGGTCTGGTCTGGCCGGGAACTCCAATATCTCTGTATTAGTATTGGTAAAATACGGTCTGGTCTGGCCGGGAACTCCAATATCCCTGTATTAGTATTGGTAAAATACGGTCTGGTCTAGCCGGGAACTCAGTCCAATATCCCTGTATTCGTATTGGTAAAATACGGTCTGGTCTGGCCGGGAACTCCAATATCCCTGTATTAGTATTGGTAAAATACGGTCTGGTGTGGCCGGGAACTCCAATATCCCTGTATTAGTATTGGTGAAATACGGTCTGGTCTGGCCGGAAACTCTAATATCCCTGTATTAGTAATTGATAAAATACGGTCTGGTCTGGCCGGGAACTCCAATATCCCTGTATTAGTATTGGTAAAATACGGTCTGGTTTGGCCGGGAACTCCAATATCCCTGTATTAGTATTAGTAAAATACGTTCTGGTCTGACTGGGAACTCCAATATCCCTGTATTAGTATTGGTAGAATACGGTCTGGTCTAGCAGGGAACTCAGTCCAATATCCCTGTATTCGTATTGGTAAAATACGGTCTGGTCTGGCCGGGAACTCCAATATTCCTGTATTAGTATTGGTAAAATACGGTCTGGTGTGGCCGGGAACTCCAATATCCCTGTATTAGTATTGGTAAAATACGGTCTGGTCTGGCCGGGAACTCCAATATCCCTGTATTAGTATTGGTGAAATACGGTCTGGTCTGGCCGGAAACTCCAATATCCCTGTATTAGTATTGGTAAAATACGGTCTGGTCTGGCGGGGAACTCCAAAATCCCTGTATTAGTATTGGTAAAATACGATCTGGTCTGGCCAGGAACTCCAATATCCCTGTATTAGTAATTGATAAAATAAGGTCTGGTCTGGCCGGGAACTCCAATATCCCTGTATTAGTATTGGTAAAATACGGTCTGGTTTGGCCGGGAACTCCAATATCCCTGTATTAGTATTAGTAAAATACTGTCTGGTCTGACTGGGAACTCCAATATCCCTGTATTAGTATTGTTAAAATACGATCCGGTCTGGCCGGGAACTCTAATATCCCTGTATTAGTACTGGTGAAACACGGTCTGGTCTGGCCGGGAACTTCAATATCCCTGTATTAGTATTGGTAAAATACGGTCTGGTCTGGCCGGGAACTCCAATATCCCTGTATTAGTATTGGTAAAATACGGTATGCTCTGGCCGGGAACTCCAATTTCCCTGTATTAGTATTGGTAAAATACGGTCTGGTCTGGCCGGGAACCTAGTCCAATATCCCTGTATTAGTATTGGTAAAATACTGTCTGTTCTGGTCGGGAACTCCAATATCTCTGTATTAGTATTGGTAAAATACGGTCTGGTCTGGCCGGGAACTCCAATATCCCTGTATTAGTATTGGTAAAATACGGTCTGGTCTGGCCGAGAACTCCAATATCCCTGTATTAGTACTGGTTAAACACGGTCTGGTCTGGCCGGGAACTCCAATATCCCTGTATTAGTATTGGTAAAATACGGTCTGGTCTGGCCGGGAACTCCAATATCCCTGTATTAGTATTGGTAAAATACGGTATGCTCTGGCCGGGAACTCCAATTTCCCTGTATTAGTATTGGTAAAATACGGTCTGGTCTGGCCGGGAACTCAGTCCAATATCCCTGTATTAGTATTGGTAAAATACGGTCTGGTCTGGTCGGGAACTCCAATATCTCTGTATTAGTATTGGTAAAATACGGTCTGGTCTGGCCGGGAACTCCAATATCCCTGTATTAGTATTGGTAAAATACGGTCTGGTCTGGCCGGGAAATCCAATATTCCTGTATTAGTATTAGTGAAATACGGTCTGGTCTGGCCGGAAACTCCAATATCCCTGTATTAGTATTGGTAAAATACGGTCTGGTCTAGCCAGGAACTCCAATATCCCTGTATTAGTATTGGTAAAATACGGTCTGGTCTGACCGGGAACTCCAATATTCCTGTATTAGTATTGGTAAAATACGGTCTGGTCTGGCCGGGAACTCCAATATTCCTGTATTAGTATTGGTAAAATACGATCTGGTCTGGCCGGGAACTCCAATATCACTGTATTAGTATTGGTAAAATACGGTCTGGTCTAGCCGGGAACTCCAATATCCCTGTATTAGTATTGGTAAAATACGGTCTGGTCTGGCCGGGAACTCCAATATCCCTGTATTAGTATTGGTAAAATACCGTTTGGTCTGGCCGGGAACTCCAATATCCTTGTATTAGTATTGGTAAAATACGGTTTGGTGTGGCCGGGAACTCCAATATCCCTGTTTTAGTATTGGTAAAATACGGTCTGGTCTGTCCGGGAACTCAGTCCAATATCCCTGTATTAGTATTGTAAAATACGGTCTGGTCTCGCCAGGAACTCCAATATCTCTGTATTAGTATTGGTAAAATACGGTCTGGTCTGGCCGGGAACTCCAATATCCCTGTATTAGTATTGGTGAAATACGGTCTGTTCTGGCCGGAAACTCTAATATCCCTGTATTAGTAATTGATAAAATACGGTCTGGTCTGGCCGGGAACTCCAATATCCCTGTATTAGTATTGGTAAAATACGGTCTGGTTTGGCCGGGAACTCCAATATCCCTGTATTAGTATTAGTAAAATACGTTCTGGTCTGACTGGGAACTCCAATATCCCTGTATTAGTATTGGTAGAATACGGTCTGGTCTAGCAGGGAACTCAGTCCAATATCCCTGTATTCGTATTGGTAAAATACGGTCTGGTCTGGCCGGGAACTCCAATATCCCTGTATTAGTATTGGTAAAATACGGTCTGGTGTGGCCGGGAACTCCAATATCCCTGTATTAGTATTGGTAAAATACGGTCTGGTCTGGCCGGGAACTCCAATATCCCTGTATTAGTATTGGTGAAATACGGTCTGGTCTGGCCGGAAACTCCAATATCCCTGTATTAGTATTGGTAAAATACGGTCTGGTCTGGCGGGGAACTCCAAAATCCCTGTATTAGTATTGGTAAAATACGATCTGGTCTGGCCAGGAACTCCAATATCCCTGTATTAGTAATTGATAAAATAAGGTCTGGTCTGGCCGGGAACTCCAATATCCCTGTATTAGTATTGGTAAAATACGGTCTGGTTTGGCCGGGAACTCCAATATCCCTGTATTAGTATTAGTAAAATACGGTCTGGTCTGACTGGGAACTCCAATATCCCTGTATTAGTATTGTTAAAATACGATCCGGTCTGGCCGGGAACTCTAATATCCCTGTATTAGTACTGGTGAAACACGGTCTGGTCTGGCCGGGAACTTCAATATCCCTGTATTAGTATTGGTAAAATACGGTCTGGTCTGGCCGGGAACTCCAATATCCCTGTATTAGTATTGGTAAAATACGGTATGCTCTGGCCGGGAACTCCAATTTCCCTGTATTAGTATTGGTAAAATACGGTCTGGTCTGGCCGGGAACTCAGTCCAATATCCCTGTATTAGTATTGGTAAAATACTGTCTGTTCTGGTCGGGAACTCCAATATCTCTGTATTAGTATTGGTAAAATACGGTCTGGTCTGGCCGGGAACTCCAATATCCCTGTATTAGTATTGGTAAAATACGGTCTGGTCTGGCCGAGAACTCCAATATCCCTGTATTAGTACTGGTTAAACACGGTCTGGTCTGGCCGGGAACTCCAATATCCCTGTATTAGTATTGGTAAAATACGGTCTGGTCTGGCCGGGAACTCCAATATCCCTGTATTAGTATTGGTAAAATACGGTATGCTCTGGCCGGGAACTCCAATTTCCCTGTATTAGTATTGGTAAAATACGGTCTGGTCTGGCCGGGAACTCAGTCCAATATCCCTGTATTAGTATTGGTAAAATACGGTCTGGTCTGGTCGGGAACTCCAATATCTCTGTATTAGTATTGGTAAAATACGGTCTGGTCTGGCCGGGAACTCCAATATCCCTGTATTAGTATTGGTAAAATACGGTCTGGTCTGGCCGGGAACTCCAATAATCCTGTATTAGTATTAGTGAAATACGGTCTGGTCTGGCCGGAAACTCCAATATCCCTGTATTAGTATTGGTAAAATACGGTCTGGTCTAGCCGGGAACTCCAATATCCCTGTATTAGTATTGGTAAAATACGGTCTGGTCTGACCGGGAACTCCAATATCCCTGTATTAGTATTGGTAAAATACGGTCTGGTCTGGCCGGGAACTCCAATATTCCTGTATTAGTATTGGTAAAATACGGTCTGGTCTGGCCGGGAACTCCAATATCCCTGTATTAGTATTGGTAAAATACGATCTGGTCTAGCCGGGAACTCCAATATCCCTGTATTAGTATTGGTAAAATACGGTCTGGTCTGGCCGGGAACTCCAATATCCCTGTATTAGTATTGGTAAAATACCGTTTGGTCTGGCCGGGAACTCCAATATCCTTGTATTAGTATTGGTAAAATACGGTTTGGTGTGGCCGGGAACTCCAATATCCCTGTATTAGTATTGGTAAAATACGGTCTGGTCTGTCCGGGAACTCAGTCCAATATCCCTGTATTAGTATTGTAAAATACGGTCTGGTCTCGCCAGGAACTCCAATATCTCTGTATTAGTATTGGTAAAATACGGTCTGGTCTGGCCGGGAACTCCAATATCCCTGTATTAGTATTGGTAAAATACGGTCTGGTCTAGCCGGGAACTCAGTCCAATATCCCTGTATTAGTATTGGTAAAATACGGTCTGGTCTGGCCGGGAACTCCAATATCCCTGTATTAGTATTGATAAAATACGGTCTGGTCTGGCCGGGAACTCCAATAACCCTGTATTAGTATTGGTAAAATACGGTCTGGTCTGGCCGGGAACTCCAATATCCTTGTATTAGTATTGGTAAAATACGGTTTGGTGTGGCCGGGAACTCCAATATCCCTGTATTAGTATTGGTAAAATAAGGTCTGGTCTGTCCGGGAACTCAGTCCAATATCCTTGTATTAGTATTGGTAAAATACGGTCTGGTCTGGCCGGGAACTCCAATATCTCTGTATTAGTATTGGTAAAATACGATCTGGTCTGGCCGGGAACTCCAATATCCCTGTATTAGTATTGGTAAAATACGGTCTGGTCTAGCCGGGAACTCAGTCCAATATCCCTGTATTAGTATTGGTAAAATACGGTCTGGTCTGGCCGGGAACTCCAATATCCCTGTATTAGTATTGGTAAAATACGGTCTGGTGTGGCCGGGAACTCCAATATCCCTGTATTAGTATTGGTGAAATACGGTCTGTTCTGGCCGGAAACTCTAATATCCCTGTATTAGTAATTGATAAAATACGGTCTGGTCTGGCCGGGAACTCCAATATCCCTGTATTAGTATTGGTAAAATACGGTCTGGTTTGGCCGGGAACTCCAATATCCCTGTATTAGTATTAGTAAAATACGTTCTGGTCTGACTGGGAACTCCAATATCCCTGTATTAGTATTGGTAGAATACGGTCTGTTCTAGCAGGGAACTCAGTCCAATATCCCTGTATTCGTATTGGTAAAATACGGTCTGGTCTGGCCGGGAACTCCAATATCCCTGTATTAGTATTGGTAAAATACGGTCTGGTGTGGCCGGGAACTCCAATATCCCTGTATTAGTATTGGTAAAATACGGTCTGGTCTGGCCGGGAACTCCAATATCCCTGTATTAGTATTGGTGAAATACGGTCTGGTCTGGCCGGAAACTCCAATATCCCTGTATTAGTATTGGTAAAATACGGTCTGGTCTGGCGGGGAACTCCAAAATCCCTGTATTAGTATTGGTAAAATACGATCTGGTCTGGCCAGGAACTCCAATATCCCTGTATTAGTAATTGATAAAATAAGGTCTGGTCTGGCCGGGAACTCCAATATCCCTGTATTAGTATTGGTAAAATACGGTCTGGTTTGGCCGGGAACTCCAATATCCCTGTATTAGTATTAGTAAAATACGGTCTGGTCTGACTGGGAACTCCAATATCCCTGTATTAGTATTGTTAAAATACGATCCGGTCTGGCCGGGAACTCTAATATCCCTGTATTAGTATTGGTAAAATACGGTCTGGTGTGGCCGGGATCTCCAATATCCCTGTATTAGTATTGGTGAAATACGGTCTGTTCTGGCCGGAAACTCTAATATCCCTGTATTAGTAATTGATAAAATACGGTCTGGTCTGGCCGGGAACTCCAATATCCCTGTATTAGTATTGGTAAAATACGGTCTGGTTTGGCCGGGAACTCCAATATCCCTGTATTAGTATTAGTAAAATACGTTCTGGTCTGACTGGGAACTCCAATATCCCTGTATTAGTATTGGTAGAATACGGTCTGGTCTAGCAGGGAACTCAGTCCAATATCCCTGTATTCGTATTGGTAAAATACGGTCTGGTCTGGCCGGGAACTCCAATATCCCTGTATTAGTATTGGTAAAATACGGTCTGGTGTGGCCGGGAACTCCAATATCCCTGTATTAGTATTGGTAAAATACGGTCTGGTCTGGCCGGGAACTCCAATATCCCTGTATTAGTATTGGTGAAATACGGTCTGGTCTGGCCGGAAACTCCAATATCCCTGTATTAGTATTGGTAAAATACGGTCTGGTCTGGCGGGGAACTCCAAAATCCCTGTATTAGTATTGGTAAAATACGATCTGGTCTGGCCAGGAACTCCAATATCCCTGTATTAGTAATTGATAAAATAAGGTCTGGTCTGGCCGGGAACTCCAATATCCCTGTATTAGTATTGGTAAAATACGGTCTGGTTTGGCCGGGAACTCCAATATCCCTGTATTAGTATTAGTAAAATACGGTCTGGTCTGACTGGGAACTCCAATATCCCTGTATTAGTATTGTTAAAATACGATCCGGTCTGGCCGGGAACTCTAATATCCCTGTATTAGTACTGGTGAAACACGGTCTGGTCTGGCCGGGAACTTCAATATCCCTGTATTAGTATTGGTAAAATACGGTCTGGTCTGGCCGGGAACTCCAATATCCCTGTATTAGTATTGGTAAAATACGGTATGCTCTGGCCGGGAACTCCAATTTCCCTGTATTAGTATTGGTAAAATACGGTCTGGTCTGGCCGGGAACTCAGTCCAATATCCCTGTATTAGTATTGGTAAAATACTGTCTGTTCTGGTCGGGAACTCCAATATCTCTGTATTAGTATTGGTAAAATACGGTCTGGTCTGGCCGGGAACTCCAATATCCCTGTATTAGTATTGGTAAAATACGGTCTGGTCTGGCCGAGAACTCCAATATCCCTGTATTAGTACTGGTTAAACACGGTCTGGTCTGGCCGGGAACTCCAATATCCCTGTATTAGTATTGGTAAAATACGGTCTGGTCTGGCCAGGAACTCCAATATCCCTGTATTAGTATTGGTAAAATACGGTATGCTCTGGCCGGGAACTCCAATTTCCCTGTATTAGTATTGGTAAAATACGGTCTGGTCTGGCCGGGAACTCAGTCCAATATCCCTGTATTAGTATTGGTAAAATACGGTCTGGTCTGGTCGGGAACTCCAATATCTCTGTATTAGTATTGGTAAAATACGGTCTGGTCTGGCCGGGAACTCCAATATCCCTGTATTAGTATTGGTAAAATACGGTCTGGTCTGGCCGGGAACTCCAATATTCCTGTATTAGTATTAGTGAAATACGGTCTGGTCTGGCCGGAAACTCCAATATCCCTGTATTAGTATTGGTAAAATACGGTCTGGTCTAGCCGGGAACTCAGTCCAATATCCCTGTATTCGTATTGGTAAAATACGGTCTGGTCTGGCCGGGAACTCCAATATCCCTGTATTAGTATTGGTAAAATACGGTCTGGTGTGGCCGGGAACTCCAATATCCCTGTATTAGTATTGGTGAAATACGGTCTGTTCTGGCCGGAAACTCTAATATCCCTGTATTAGTAATTGATAAAATACGGTCTGGTCTGGCCGGGAACTCCAATATCCCTGTATTAGTATTGGTAAAATACGGTCTGGTTTGGCCGGGAACTCCAATATCCCTGTATTAGTATTAGTAAAATACGTTCTGGTCTGACTGGGAACTCCAATATCCCTGTATTAGTATTGGTAGAATACGGTCTGGTCTAGCAGGGAACTCAGTCCAATATCCCTGTATTCGTATTGGTAAAATACGGTCTGGTCTGGCCGGGAACTCCAATATCCCTGTATTAGTATTGGTAAAATACGGTCTGGTGTGGCCGGGAACTCCAATATCCCTGTATTAGTATTGGTAAAATACGGTCTGGTCTGGCCGGGAACTCCAATATCCCTGTATTAGTATTGGTGAAATACGGTCTGGTCTGGCCGGAAACTCCAATATCCCTGTATTAGTATTGGTAAAATACGGTCTGGTCTGGCGGGGAACTCCAAAATCCCTGTATTAGTATTGATAAAATACGATCTGGTCTGGCCAGGAACTCCAATATCCCTGTATTAGTAATTGATAAAATAAGGTCTGGTCTGGCCGGGAACTCCAATATCCCTGTATTAGTATTGGTAAAATACGGTCTGGTTTGGCCGGGAACTCCAATATCCCTGTATTAGTATTGGTAAAATACTGTCTGTTCTGGTCGGGAACTCCAATATCTCTGTATTAGTATTGGTAAAATACGGTCTGGTCTGGCCGGGAACTCCAATATCCCTGTATTAGTATTGGTAAAATACGGTCTGGTCTGGCCGAGAACTCCAATATCCATGTATTAGTACTGGTTAAACACGGTCTGGTCTGGCCGGGAACTCCAATATCCCTGTATTAGTATTGGTAAAATACGGTCTGGTCTGGCCAGGAACTCCAATATCCCTGTATTAGTATTGGTAAAATACGGTATGCTCTGGCCGGGAACTCCAATTTCCCTGTATTAGTATTGGTAAAATACGGTCTGGTCTGGCCGGGAACTCAGTCCAATATCCCTGTATTAGTATTGGTAAAATACGGTCTGGTCTGGTCGGGAACTCCAATATCTCTGTATTAGTATTGGTAAAATACGGTCTGGTCTGGCCGGGAACTCCAATATCCCTGTATTAGTATTGGTAAAATACGGTCTGGTCTGGCCGGGAACTCCAATATTCCTGTATTAGTATTAGTGAAATACGGTCTGGTCTGGCCGGAAACTCCAATATCCCTGTATTAGTATTGGTAAAATACGGTCTGGTCTAGCCGGGAACTCAGTCCAATATCCCTGTATTCGTATTGGTAAAATACGGTCTGGTCTGGCCGGGAACTCCAATATCCCTGTATTAGTATTGGTAAAATACGGTCTGGTGTGGCCGGGAACTCCAATATCCCTGTATTAGTATTGGTGAAATACGGTCTGTTCTGGCCGGAAACTCTAATATCCCTGTATTAGTAATTGATAAAATACGGTCTGGTCTGGCCGGGAACTCCAATATCCCTGTATTAGTATTGGTAAAATACGGTCTGGTTTGGCCGGGAACTCCAATATCCCTGTATTAGTATTAGTAAAATACGTTCTGGTCTGACTGGGAACTCCAATATCCCTGTATTAGTATTGGTAGAATACGGTCTGGTCTAGCAGGGAACTCAGTCCAATATCCCTGTATTCGTATTGGTAAAATACGGTCTGGTCTGGCCGGGAACTCCAATATCCCTGTATTAGTATTGGTAAAATACGGTCTGGTGTGGCCGGGAACTCCAATATCCCTGTATTAGTATTGGTAAAATACGGTCTGGTCTGGCCGGGAACTCCAATATCCCTGTATTAGTATTGGTGAAATACGGTCTGGTCTGGCCGGAAACTCCAATATCCCTGTATTAGTATTGGTAAAATACGGTCTGGTCTGGCGGGGAACTCCAAAATCCCTGTATTAGTATTGATAAAATACGATCTGGTCTGGCCAGGAACTCCAATATCCCTGTATTAGTAATTGATAAAATAAGGTCTGGTCTGGCCGGGAACTCCAATATCCCTGTATTAGTATTGGTAAAATACGGTCTGGTTTGGCCGGGAACTCCAATATCCCTGTATTAGTATTAGTAAAATACGGTCTGGTCTGACTGGGAACTCCAATATCCCTGTATTAGTATTGTTAAAATACGATCCGGTCTGGCCGGGAACTCTAATATCCCTGTATTAGTACTGGTGAAACACGGTCTGGTCTGGCCGGGAACTTCAATATCCCTGTATTAGTATTGGTAAAATACGGTCTGGTCTGGCCGGGAACTCCAATATCCCTGTATTAGTATTGGTAAAATACGGTATGCTCTGGCCGGGAACTCCAATTTCCCTGTATTAGTATTGGTAAAATACGGTCTGGTCTGGCCGGGAACTCAGTCCAATATCCCTGTATTAGTATTGGTAAAATACTGTCTGTTCTGGTCGGGAACTCCAATATCTCTGTATTAGTATTGGTAAAATACGGTCTGATCTGGCCGGGAACTCCAATATCCCTGTATTAGTATTGGTAAAATACGGTCTGGTCTGGCCGAGAACTCCAATATCCCTGTATTAGTACTGGTTAAACACGGTCTGGTCTGGCCGGGAACTCCAATATCCCTGTATTAGTATTGGTAAAATACGATCTGGTCTGGCCGGGAACTCCAATATCCCTGTATTAGTATTGGTAAAATACGGTATGCTCTGGCCGGGAACTCCAATTTCCCTGTATTAGTATTGGTAAAATACGGTCTGGTCTGGCCGGGAACTCAGTCCAATATCCCTGTATTAGTATTGGTAAAATACGGTCTGGTCTGGTCGGGAACTCCAATATCTCTGTATTAGTATTGGTAAAATACGGTCTGGTCTGGCCGGGAACTCCAATATCCCTGTATTAGTATTGGTAAAATACGGTCTGGTCTGGTCGGGAACTCCAATATTCCTGTATTAGTATTAGTGAAATACGGTCTGGTCTGGCCGGAAACTCCAATATCCCTGTATTAGTATTGGTAAAATACGGTCTGGTCTGGCCGGGAACTCCAATATCCCTGTATTAGTATTGGTAAAATACGGTATGCTCTGGCCGGGAACTCCAATTTCCCTGTATTAGTATTGGTAAAATACGGTCTGGTCTGGCCGGGAACTCAGTCCAATATCCCTGTATTAGTATTGGTAAAATACTGTCTGTTCTGGTCGGGAACTCCAATATCTCTGTATTAGTATTGGTAAAATACGGTCTGGTCTGGCCGGGAACTCCAATATCCCTGTATTAGTATTGGTAAAATACGGTCTGGTCTGGCCGAGAACTCCAATATCCCTGTATTAGTACTGGTTAAACACGGTCTGGTCTGGCCGGGAACTCCAATATCCCTGTATTAGTATTGGTAAAATACGGTCTGGTCTGGCCAGGAACTCCAATATCCCTGTATTAGTATTGGTAAAATACGGTATGCTCTGGCCGGGAACTCCAATTTCCCTGTATTAGTATTGGTAAAATACGGTCTGGTCTGGCCGGGAACTCAGTCCAATATCCCTGTATTAGTATTGGTAAAATACGGTCTGGTCTGGCCGGGAACTCCAATATCCCTGTATTAGTATTGGTGAAATACGGTCTGGTCTGGCCGGAAACTCCAATATCCCTGTATTAGTATTGGTAAAATACGGTCTGGTCTGGCGGGGAACTCCAAAATCCCTGTATTAGTATTGATAAAATACGATCTGGTCTGGCCAGGAACTCCAATATCCCTGTATTAGTAATTGATAAAATAAGGTCTGGTCTGGCCGGGAACTCCAATATCCCTGTATTAGTATTGGTAAAATACGGTCTGGTTTGGCCGGGAACTCCAATATCCCTGTATTAGTATTGGTAAAATACTGTCTGTTCTGGTCGGGAACTCCAATATCTCTGTATTAGTATTGGTAAAATACGGTCTGGTCTGGCCGGGAACTCCAATATCCCTGTATTAGTATTGGTAAAATACGGTCTGGTCTGGCCGAGAACTCCAATATCCCTGTATTAGTACTGGTTAAACACGGTCTGGTCTGGCCGGGAACTCCAATATCCCTGTATTAGTATTGGTAAAATACGGTCTGGTCTGGCCAGGAACTCCAATATCCCTGTATTAGTATTGGTAAAATACGGTATGCTCTGGCCGGGAACTCCAATTTCCTTGTATTAGTATTGGTAAAATACGGTCTGGTCTGGCCGGGAACTCAGTCCAATATCCCTGTATTAGTATTGGTAAAATACGGTCTGGTCTGGTCGGGAACTCCAATATCTCTGTATTAGTATTGGTAAAATACGGTCTGGTCTGGCCGGGAACTCCAATATCCCTGTATTAGTATTGGTAAAATACGGTCTGGTCTGGCCGGGAACTCCAATATTCCTGTATTAGTATTAGTGAAATACGGTCTGGTCTGGCCGGAAACTCCAATATCCCTGTATTAGTATTGGTAAAATACGGTCTGGTCTAGCCGGGAACTCAGTCCAATATCCCTGTATTCGTATTGGTAAAATACGGTCTGGTCTGGCCGGGAACTCCAATATCCCTGTATTAGTATTGGTAAAATACGGTCTGGTGTGGCCGGGAACTCCAATATCCCTGTATTAGTATTGGTGAAATACGGTCTGTTCTGGCCGGAAACTCTAATATCCCTGTATTAGTAATTGATAAAATACGGTCTGGTCTGGCCGGGAACTCCAATATCCCTGTATTAGTATTGGTAAAATACGGTCTGGTTTGGCCGGGAACTCCAATATCCCTGTATTAGTATTAGTAAAATACGTTCTGGTCTGACTGGGAACTCCAATATCCCTGTATTAGTATTGGTAGAATACGGTCTGGTCTAGCAGGGAACTCAGTCCAATATCCCTGTATTCGTATTGGTAAAATACGGTCTGGTCTGGCCGGGAACTCCAATATCCCTGTATTAGTATTGGTAAAATACGGTCTGGTGTGGCCGGGAACTCCAATATCCCTGTATTAGTATTGGTAAAATACGGTCTGGTCTGGCCGGGAACTCCAATATCCCTGTATTAGTATTGGTGAAATACGGTCTGGTCTGGCCGGAAACTCCAATATCCCTGTATTAGTATTGGTAAAATACGGTCTGGTCTGGCGGGGAACTCCAAAATCCCTGTATTAGTATTGATAAAATACGATCTGGTCTGGCCAGGAACTCCAATATCCCTGTATTAGTAATTGATAAAATAAGGTCTGGTCTGGCCGGGAACTCCAATATCCCTGTATTAGTATTGGTAAAATACGGTCTGGTTTGGCCGGGAACTCCAATATCCCTGTATTAGTATTAGTAAAATACGGTCTGGTCTGACTGGGAACTCCAATATCCCTGTATTAGTATTGTTAAAATACGATCCGGTCTGGCCGGGAACTCTAATATCCCTGTATTAGTACTGGTGAAACACGGTCTGGTCTGGCCGGGAACTTCAATATCCCTGTATTAGTATTGGTAAAATACGGTCTGGTCTGGCCGGGAACTCCAATATCCCTGTATTAGTATTGGTAAAATACGGTATGCTCTGGCCGGGAACTCCAATTTCCCTGTATTAGTATTGGTAAAATACGGTCTGGTCTGGCCGGGAACTCAGTCCAATATCCCTGTATTAGTATTGGTAAAATACTGTCTGTTCTGGTCGGGAACTCCAATATCTCTGTATTAGTATTGGTAAAATACGGTCTGATCTGGCCGGGAACTCCAATATCCCTGTATTAGTATTGGTAAAATACGGTCTGGTCTGGCCGAGAACTCCAATATCCCTGTATTAGTACTGGTTAAACACGGTCTGGTCTGGCCGGGAACTCCAATATCCCTGTATTAGTATTGGTAAAATACGATCTGGTCTGGCCGGGAACTCCAATATCCCTGTATTAGTATTGGTAAAATACGGTATGCTCTGGCCGGGAACTCCAATTTCCCTGTATTAGTATTGGTAAAATACGGTCTGGTCTGGCCGGGAACTCAGTCCAATATCCCTGTATTAGTATTGGTAAAATACGGTCTGGTCTGGTCGGGAACTCCAATATCTCTGTATTAGTATTGGTAAAATACGGTCTGGTCTGGCCGGGAACTCCAATATCCCTGTATTAGTATTGGTAAAATACGGTCTGGTCTGGTCGGGAACTCCAATATTCCTGTATTAGTATTAGTGAAATACGGTCTGGTCTGGCCGGAAACTCCAATATCCCTGTATTAGTATTGGTAAAATACGGTCTGGTCTGGCCGGGAACTCCAATATCCCTGTATTAGTATTGGTAAAATACGGTATGCTCTGGCCGGGAACTCCAATTTCCCTGTATTAGTATTGGTAAAATACGGTCTGGTCTGGCCGGGAACTCAGTCCAATATCCCTGTATTAGTATTGGTAAAATACTGTCTGTTCTGGTCGGGAACTCCAATATCTCTGTATTAGTATTGGTAAAATACGGTCTGGTCTGGCCGGGAACTCCAATATCCCTGTATTAGTATTGGTAAAATACGATCCGGTCTGGCCGAGAACTCCAATATCCCTGTATTAGTACTGGTTAAACACGGTCTGGTCTGGCCGGGAACTCCAATATCCCTGTATTAGTATTGGTAAAATACGGTCTGGTCTGGCCAGGAACTCCAATATCCCTGTATTAGTATTGGTAAAATACGGTATGCTCTGGCCGGGAACTCCAATTTCCCTGTATTAGTATTGGTAAAATACGGTCTGGTCTGGCCGGGAACTCAGTCCAATATCCCTGTATTAGTATTGGTAAAATACGGTCTGGTCTGGCCGGGAACTCCAATATCCCTGTATTAGTATTGGTGAAATACGGTCTGGTCTGGCCGGAAACTCCAATATCCCTGTATTAGTATTGGTAAAATACGGTCTGGTCTGGCGGGGAACTCCAAAATCCCTGTATTAGTATTGATAAAATACGATCTGGTCTGGCCAGGAACTCCAATATCCCTGTATTAGTAATTGATAAAATAAGGTCTGGTCTGGCCGGGAACTCCAATATCCCTGTATTAGTATTGGTAAAATACGGTCTGGTTTGGCCGGGAACTCCAATATCCCTGTATTAGTATTGGTAAAATACTGTCTGTTCTGGTCGGGAACTCCAATATCTCTGTATTAGTATTGGTAAAATACGGTCTGGTCTGGCCGGGAACTCCAATATCCCTGTATTAGTATTGGTAAAATACGGTCTGGTCTGGCCGAGAACTCCAATATCCCTGTATTAGTACTGGTTAAACACGGTCTGGTCTGGCCGGGAACTCCAATATCCCTGTATTAGTATTGGTAAAATACGGTCTGGTCTGGCCAGGAACTCCAATATCCCTGTATTAGTATTGGTAAAATACGGTATGCTCTGGCCGGGAACTCCAATTTCCCTGTATTAGTATTGGTAAAATACGGTCTGGTCTGGCCGGGAACTCAGTCCAATATCCCTGTATTAGTATTGGTAAAATACGGTCTGGTCTGGTCGGGAACTCCAATATCTCTGTATTAGTATTGGTAAAATACGGTCTGGTCTGGCCGGGAACTCCAATATCCCTGTATTAGTATTGGTAAAATACGGTCTGGTCTGGCCGGGAACTCCAATATTCCTGTATTAGTATTAGTGAAATACGGTCTGGTCTGGCCGGAAACTCCAATATCCCTGTATTAGTATTGGTAAAATACGGTCTGGTCTAGCCGGGAACTCAGTCCAATATCCCTGTATTCGTATTGGTAAAATACGGTCTGGTCTGGCCGGGAACTCCAATATCCCTGTATTAGTATTGGTAAAATACGGTCTGGTGTGGCCGGGAACTCCAATATCCCTGTATTAGTATTGGTGAAATACGGTCTGTTCTGGCCGGAAACTCTAATATCCCTGTATTAGTAATTGATAAAATACGGTCTGGTCTGGCCGGGAACTCCAATATCCCTGTATTAGTATTGGTAAAATACGGTCTGGTTTGGCCGGGAACTCCAATATCCCTGTATTAGTATTAGTAAAATACGTTCTGGTCTGACTGGGAACTCCAATATCCCTGTATTAGTATTGGTAGAATACGGTCTGGTCTAGCAGGGAACTCAGTCCAATATCCCTGTATTCGTATTGGTAAAATACGGTCTGGTCTGGCCGGGAACTCCAATATCCCTGTATTAGTATTGGTAAAATACGGTCTGGTGTGGCCGGGAACTCCAATATCCCTGTATTAGTATTGGTAAAATACGGTCTGGTCTGGCCGGGAACTCCAATATCCCTGTATTAGTATTGGTGAAATACGGTCTGGTCTGGCCGGAAACTCCAATATCCCTGTATTAGTATTGGTAAAATACGGTCTGGTCTGGCGGGGAACTCCAAAATCCCTGTATTAGTATTGATAAAATACGATCTGGTCTGGCCAGGAACTCCAATATCCCTGTATTAGTAATTGATAAAATAAGGTCTGGTCTGGCCGGGAACTCCAATATCCCTGTATTAGTATTGGTAAAATACGGTCTGGTTTGGCCGGGAACTCCAATATCCCTGTATTAGTATTAGTAAAATACGGTCTGGTCTGACTGGGAACTCCAATATCCCTGTATTAGTATTGTTAAAATACGATCCGGTCTGGCCGGGAACTCTAATATCACTGTATTAGTACTGGTGAAACACGGTCTGGTCTGGCCGGGAACTTCAATATCCCTGTATTAGTATTGGTAAAATACGGTCTGGTCTGGCCGGGAACTCCAATATCCCTGTATTAGTATTGGTAAAATACGGTATGCTCTGGCCGGGAACTCCAATTTCCCTGTATTAGTATTGGTAAAATACGATCTGGTCTGGCCGGGAACTCAGTCCAATATCCCTGTATTAGTATTGGTAAAATACTGTCTGTTCTGGTCGGGAACTCCAATATCTCTGTATTAGTATTGGTAAAATACGGTCTGATCTGGCCGGGAACTCCAATATCCCTGTATTAGTATTGGTAAAATACGATCTGGTCTGGCCGGGAACTCCAATATCCCTGTATTAGTATTGGTAAAATACGGTATGCTCTGGCCGGGAACTCCAATTTCCCTGTATTAGTATTGGTAAAATACGGTCTGGTCTGGCCGGGAACTCAGTCCAATATCCCTGTATTAGTATTGGTAAAATACGGTCTGGTCTGGTCGGGAACTCCAATATCTCTGTATTAGTATTGGTAAAATACGGTCTGGTCTGGCCGGGAACTCCAATATCCCTGTATTAGTATTGGTAAAATACGGTCTGGTCTGGTCGGGAACTCCAATATTCCTGTATTAGTATTAGTGAAATACGGTCTGGTCTGGCCGGAAACTCCAATATCCCTGTATTAGTATTGGTAAAATACGGTCTGGTCTGGCCGGGAACTCCAATATCCCTGTATTAGTATTGGTAAAATACGGTATGCTCTGGCCGGGAACTCCAATTTCCCTGTATTAGTATTGGTAAAATACGGTCTGGTCTGGCCGGGAACTCAGTCCAATATCCCTGTATTAGTATTGGTAAAATACTGTCTGTTCTGGTCGGGAACTCCAATATCTCTGTATTAGTATTGGTAAAATACGGTCTGGTCTGGCCGGGAACTCCAATATCCCTGTATTAGTATTGGTAAAATACGGTCTGGTCTGGCCGAGAACTCCAATATCCCTGTATTAGTACTGGTTAAACACGGTCTGGTCTGGCCGGGAACTCCAATATCCCTGTATTAGTATTGGTAAAATACGGTCTGGTCTGGCCAGGAACTCCAATATCCCTGTATTAGTATTGGTAAAATACGGTATGCTCTGGCCGGGAACTCCAATTTCCCTGTATTAGTATTGGTAAAATACGGTCTGGTCTGGCCGGGAACTCAGTCCAATATCCCTGTATTAGTATTGGTAAAATACGGTCTGGTCTGGTCGGGAACTCCAATATCTCTGTATTAGTATTGGTAAAATACGGTCTGGTCTGGCCGGGAACTCCAATATCCCTGTATTAGTATTGGTAAAATACGGTCTGGTCTGGCCGGGAACTCCAATATTCCTGTATTAGTATTAGTGAAATACGGTCTGGTCTGGCCGGAAACTCCAATATCCCTGTATTAGTATTGGTAAAATACGGTCTGGTCTAGCCGGGAACTCAGTCCAATATCCCTGTATTCGTATTGGTAAAATACGGTCTGGTCTGGCCGGGAACTCCAATATCCCTGTATTAGTATTGGTAAAATACGGTCTGGTGTGGCCGGGAACTCCAATATCCCTGTATTAGTATTGGTGAAATACGGTCTGTTCTGGCCGGAAACTCTAATATCCCTGTATTAGTAATTGATAAAATACGGTCTGGTCTGGCCGGGAACTCCAATATCCCTGTATTAGTATTGGTAAAATACGGTCTGGTTTGGCCGGGAACTCCAATATCCCTGTATTAGTATTAGTAAAATACGTTCTGGTCTGACTGGGAACTCCAATATCCCTGTATTAGTATTGGTAGAATACGGTCTGGTCTAGCAGGGAACTCAGTCCAATATCCCTGTATTCGTATTGGTAAAATACGGTCTGGTCTGGCCGGGAACTCCAATATCCCTGTATTAGTATTGGTAAAATACGGTCTGGTGTGGCCGGGAACTCCAATATCCCTGTATTAGTATTGGTAAAATACGGTCTGGTCTGGCCGGGAACTCCAATATCCCTGTATTAGTATTGGTGAAATACGGTCTGGTCTGGCCGGAAACTCCAATATCCCTGTATTAGTATTGGTAAAATACGGTCTGGTCTGGCGGGGAACTCCAAAATCCCTGTATTAGTATTGATAAAATACGATCTGGTCTGGCCAGGAACTCCAATATCCCTGTATTAGTAATTGATAAAATAAGGTCTGGTCTGGCCGGGAACTCCAATATCCCTGTATTAGTATTGGTAAAATACGGTCTGGTTTGGCCGGGAACTCCAATATCCCTGTATTAGTATTGGTAAAATACTGTCTGTTCTGGTCGGGAACTCCAATATCTCTGTATTAGTATTGGTAAAATACGGTCTGGTCTGGCCGGGAACTCCAATATCCCTGTATTAGTATTGGTAAAATACGGTCTGGTCTGGCCGAGAACTCCAATATCCCTGTATTAGTACTGGTTAAACACGGTCTGGTCTGGCCGGGAACTCCAATATCCCTGTATTAGTATTGGTAAAATACGGTCTGGTCTGGCCAGGAACTCCAATATCCCTGTATTAGTATTGGTAAAATACGGTATGCTCTGGCCGGGAACTCCAATTTCCCTGTATTAGTATTGGTAAAATACGGTCTGGTCTGGCCGGGAACTCAGTCCAATATCCCTGTATTAGTATTGTTAAAATACGGTCTGGTCTGGTCGGGAACTCCAATATCTCTGTATTAGTATTGGTAAAATACGGTCTGGTCTGGCCGGGAACTCCAATATCCCTGTATTAGTATTGGTAAAATACGGTCTGGTCTGGCCGGGAACTCCAATATTCCTGTATTAGTATTAGTGAAATACGGTCTGGTCTGGCCGGAAACTCCAATATCCCTGTATTAGTATTGGTAAAATACGGTCTGGTCTAGCCGGGAACTCAGTCCAATATCCCTGTATTCGTATTGGTAAAATACGGTCTGGTCTGGCCGGGAACTCCAATATCCCTGTATTAGTATTGGTAAAATACGGTCTGGTGTGGCCGGGAACTCCAATATCCCTGTATTAGTATTGGTGAAATACGGTCTGTTCTGGCCGGAAACTCTAATATCCCTGTATTAGTAATTGATAAAATACGGTCTGGTCTGGCCGGGAACTCCAATATCCCTGTATTAGTATTGGTAAAATACGGTCTGGTTTGGCCGGGAACTCCAATATCCCTGTATTAGTATTAGTAAAATACGTTCTGGTCTGACTGGGAACTCCAATATCCCTGTATTAGTATTGGTAGAATACGGTCTGGTCTAGCAGGGAACTCAGTCCAATATCCCTGTATTCGTATTGGTAAAATACGGTCTGGTCTGGCCGGGAACTCCAATATCCCTGTATTAGTATTGGTAAAATACGGTCTGGTGTGGCCGGGAACTCCAATATCCCTGTATTAGTATTGGTAAAATACGGTCTGGTCTGGCCGGGAACTCCAATATCCCTGTATTAGTATTGGTGAAATACGGTCTGGTCTGGCCGGAAACTCCAATATCCCTGTATTAGTATTGGTAAAATACGGTCTGGTCTGGCGGGGAACTCCAAAATCCCTGTATTAGTATTGATAAAATACGATCTGGTCTGGCCGGGAACTCCAATATCCCTGTATTAGTATTGGTAAAATACGGTCTGGTTTGGCCGGGAACTCCAATATCCCTGTATTAGTATTAGTAAAATACGGTCTGGTCTGACTGGGAACTCCAATATCCCTGTATTAGTATTGTTAAAATACGATCCGGTCTGGCCGGGAACTCTAATATCCCTGTATTAGTACTGGTGAAACACGGTCTGGTCTGGCCGGGAACTTCAATATCCCTGTATTAGTATTGGTAAAATACGGTCTGGTCTGGCCGGGAACTCCAATATCCCTGTATTAGTATTGGTAAAATACGGTATGCTCTGGCCGGGAACTCCAATTTCCCTGTATTAGTATTGGTAAAATACGGTCTGGTCTGGCCGGGAACTCAGTCCAATATCCCTGTATTAGTATTGGTAAAATACTGTCTGTTCTGGTCGGGAACTCCAATATCTCTGTATTAGTATTGGTAAAATACGGTCTGATCTGGCCGGGAACTCCAATATCCCTGTATTAGTATTGGTAAAATACGGTCTGGTCTGGCCGAGAACTCCAATATCCCTGTATTAGTACTGGTTAAACACGGTCTGGTCTGGCCGGGAACTCCAATATCCCTGTATTAGTATTGGTAAAATACGATCTGGTCTGGCCGGGAACTCCAATATCCCTGTATTAGTATTGGTAAAATACGGTATGCTCTGGCCGGGAACTCCAATTTCCCTGTATTAGTATTGGTAAAATACGGTCTGGTCTGGCCGGGAACTCAGTCCAATATCCCTGTATTAGTATTGGTAAAATACGGTCTGGTCTGGTCGGGAACTCCAATATCTCTGTATTAGTATTGGTAAAATACGGTCTGGTCTGGCCGGGAACTCCAATATCCCTGTATTAGTATTGGTAAAATACGGTCTGGTCTGGTCGGGAACTCCAATATTCCTGTATTAGTATTAGTGAAATACGGTCTGGTCTGGCCGGAAACTCCAATATCCCTGTATTAGTATTGGTAAAATACGGTCTGGTCTAGCCGGGAACTCCAATATCCCTGTATTAGTATTGGTAAAATACGGTCTGGTCTGACCGGGAACTCCAATATCCCTGTATTAGTATTGGTAAAATACGGTCTGGTCTGGCCGGGAACTCCAATATTCCTGTATTAGTATTGGTAAAATACGGTCTGGTCTGGCCGGGAACTCCAATATCCCTGTATTAGTATTGGTAAAATACGATCTGGTCTAGCCGGGAACTCCAATATCCCTGTATTAGTATTGGTAAAATACGGTCTGGTCTGGCGGGGAACTCCAATATCCCTGTATTAGTATTGGTAAAATACCGTTTGGTCTGGCCGGGAACTCCAATATCCTTGTATTAGTATTGGTAAAATACGGTCTGGTCTGTCCGGGAACTCAGTCCAATATCCCTGTATTAGTATTGTAAAATACGGTCTGGTCTCGCCAGGAACTCCAATATCTCTGTATTAGTATTGGTAAAATACGGTCTGGTCTGGCCAGGAACTCCAATATCCCTGTATTAGTAATTGATAAAATAAGGTCTGGTCTGGCCGGGAACTCCAATATCCCTGTATTAGTATTGGTAAAATACGGTCTGGTTTGGCCGGGAACTCCAATATCCCTGTATTAGTATTAGTAAAATACGGTCTGGTCTGACTGGGAACTCCAATATCCCTGTATTAGTATTGTTAAAATACGATCTGGTCTGGCCGGGAACTCTAATATCCCTGTATTAGTACTGGTGAAACACGGTCTGGTTTGGCCGGGAACTTCAATATCCCTGTATTAGTATTGGTAAAATACGGTCTGGTCTGGCCGGGAACTCCAATATCCCTGTATTAGTATTGGTAAAATACGGTATGCTCTGGCCGGGAACTCCAATTTCCCTGTATTAGTATTGGTAAAATACGGTCTGGTCTGGCCGGGAACTCAGTCCAATATCCCTGTATTAGTATTGGTAAAATACTGTCTGTTCTGGTCGGGAACTCCAATATCTCTGTATTAGTATTGGTAAAATACGGTCTGGTCTGGCCGGGAACTCCAATATCCCTGTATTAGTATTGGTAAAATACGGTCTGGTCTGGCCGAGAACTCCAATATCCCTGTATTAGTACTGGTTAAACACGGTCTGGTCTGGCCGGGAACTCCAATATCCCTGTATTAGTATTGGTAAAATACGGTCTGGTCTGGCCGGGAACTCCAATATCCCTGTATTAGTATTGGTAAAATACGGTATGCTCTGGCCGGGAACTCCAATTTCCCTGTATTAGTATTGGTAAAATACGGTCTGGTCTGGCCGGGAACTCAGTCCAATATCCCTGTATTAGTATTGGTAAAATACGGTCTGGTCTGGTCGGGAACTCCAATATCTCTGTATTAGTATTGGTAAAATACGGTCTGGTCTGGCCGGGAACTCCAATATCCCTGTTATAGTATTGGTAAAATACGGTCTGGTCTGGCCGGGAACTCCAATATTCCTGTATTAGTATTAGTGAAATACGGTCTGGTCTGGCCGGAAACTCCAATATCCCTGTATTAGTATTGGTAAAATACGGTCTGGTCTAGCCGGGAACTCCAATATCCCTGTATTAGTATTGGTAAAATACGGTCTGGTCTGACCGGGAACTCCAATATCCCTGTATTAGTATTGGTAAAATACGGTCTGGTCTGGCCGGGAACTCCAATATTCCTGTATTAGTATTGGTAAAATACGGTCTGGTCTGGCCGGGAACTCCAATATCCCTGTATTAGTATTGGTAAAATACGATCTGGTCTAGCCGGGAACTCCAATATCCCTGTATTAGTATTGGTAAAATACGGTCTGGTCTGGCCGGGAACTCCAATATCCCTGTATTAGTATTGGTAAAATACCGTTTGGTCTGGCCGGGAACTCCAATATCCTTGTATTAGTATTGGTAAAATACGGTTTGGTGTGGCCGGGAACTCCAATATCCCTGTATTAGTATTGGTAAAATACGGTCTGGTCTGTCCGGGAACTCAGTCCAATATCCCTGTATTAGTATTGAAAATACGGTCTGGTCTCGCCAGGAACTCCAATATCTCTGTATTAGTATTGGTAAAATACGGTCTGGTCTGGCCGGGAACTCCAATATCCCTGTATTAGTATTGGTAAAATACGTCTGGTCTAGCCGGGAACTCAGTCCAATATCCCTGTATTAGTATTGGTAAAATACGGTCTGGTCTGGCCGGGAACTCCAATATCCCTGTATTAGTATTGATAAAATACGGTCTGGTCTGGCCGGGAACTCCAATAACCCTGTATTAGTATTGGTAAAATACGGTCTGGTCTGGCCGGGAACTCCAATATCCTTGTATTAGTATTGGTAAAATACGGTCTGGTGTGGCCAGGAACTCCAATATCCCTGTATTAGTATTGGTAAAATAAGGTCTGGTCTGTCCGGGAACTCAGTCCAATATCCCTGTATTAGTATTGGTAAAATACGGTCTGGTCTGGCCGGGAACTCCAATATCTCTGTATTAGTATTGGTAAAATACGATCTGGTCTGGCCGGGAACTCCAATATCCCTGTATTAGTATTGGTAAAATACGGTCTGGTCTAGCCGGGAACTCAGTCCAATATCCCTGTATTCGTATTGGTAAAATACGGTCTGGTCTGGCCGTGAACTCCAATATCCCTGTATTAGTATTGGTAAAATACGGTCTGGTGTGGCCGGGAACTCCAATATCCCTGTATTAGTATTGGTGAAATACGGTCTGTTCTGGCCGAAAACTCTAATATCCCTGTATTAGTAATTGATAAAATACGGTCTGGTCTGGCCGGGAACTCCAATATCCCTGTATTAGTATTGGTAAAATACGGTCTGGTTTGGCCGGGAACTCCAATATCCCTGTATTAGTATTAGTAAAATACGTTCTGGTCTGACTGGGAACTCCAATATCCCTGTATTAGTATTGGTAGAATACGGTCTGGTCTAGCAGGGAACTCAGTCCAATATCCCTGTATTCGTATTGGTAAAATACGGTCTGGTCTGGCCGGGAACTCCAATATCCCTGTATTAGTATTGGTAAAATACGGTCTGGTGTGGCCGGGAACTCCAATATCCCTGTATTAGTATTGGTAAAATACGGTCTGGTCTGGCCGGGAACTCCAATATCCCTGTATTAGTATTGGTGAAATACGGTCTGGTCTGGCCGGAAACTCCAATATCCCTGTATTAGTATTGGTAAAATACGGTCTGGTCTGGCGGGGAACTCCAAAATCCCGGTATTAGTATTGGTAAAATAAGGTCTGGTCTGGCCGGGAACTCCAATATCCCTGTATTAGTATTGGTAAAATACGGTCTGGTTTGGCCGGGAACTCCAATATCCCTGTATTAGTATTAGTAAAATACGGTCTGGTCTGACTGGGAACTCCAATATCCCTGTATTAGTATTGTTAAAATACGATCCGGTCTGGCCGGGAACTCTAATATCCCTGTATTAGTACTGGTGAAACACGGTCTGGTCTGGCCGGGAACTTCAATATCCCTGTATTAGTATTGGTAAAATACGGTCTGGTCTGGCCGGGAACTCCAATATCCCTGTATTAGTATTGGTAAAATACGGTATGCTCTGGCCGGGAACTCCAATTTCCCTGTATTAGTATTGGTAAAATACGGTCTGGTCTGGCCGGGAACTCAGTCCAATATCCCTGTATTAGTATTGGTAAAATACTGTCTGTTCTGGTCGGGAACTCCAATATCTCTGTATTAGTATTGGTAAAATACGGTCTGGTCTGGCCGGGAACTCCAATATCCCTGTATTAGTATTGGTAAAATACGGTCTGGTCTGGCCGAGAACTCCAATATCCCTGTATTAGTACTGGTTAAACACGGTCTGGTCTGGCCGGGAACTCCAATATCCCTGTATTAGTATTGGTAAAATACGGTCTGGTCTGGCCGGGAACTCCAATATCCCTGTATTAGTATTGGTAAAATACGGTATGCTCTGGCCGGCAACTCCAATTTCCCTGTATTAGTATTGGTAAAATACGGTCTGGTCTGGCCGGGAACTCAGTCCAATATCCCTGTATTAGTATTGGTAAAATACGGTCTGGTCTGGTCGGGAACTCCAATATCTCTGTATTAGTATTGGTAAAATACGGTCTGGTCTGGCCGGGAACTCCAATATCCCTGTATTAGTATTGGTAAAATACCGTCTGGTCTGGCCGGGAACTCCAATATTCCTGTATTAGTATTAGTGAAATACGGTCTGGTCTGGCCGGAAACTCCAATATCCCTGTATTAGTATTGGTAAAATACGGTCTGGTCTAGCCGGGAACTCCAATATCCCTGTATTAGTATTGGTAAAATACGGTCTGGTCTGACCGGGAACTCCAATATCCCTGTATTAGTATTGGTAAAATACGGTCTGGTCTGGCCGGGAACTCCAATATTCCTGTATTAGTATTGATAAAATACGGTCTGGTCTGGCCGGGAACTCCAATATCCCTGCATTAGTATTGTAAAATACGATCTGGTCTAGCCGGGAACTCCAATATCCCTGTATTAGTATTGGTAAAATACGGTCTGGTCTGGCCGGGAACTCCAATATCCCTGTATTAGTATTGGTAAAATACCGTCTGGTCTGGCCGGGAACTCCAATATCCTTGTATTAATATTGGTAAAATACGGTCTGGTGTGGCCGGGAACTCCAATATCCCTGTATTAGTATTGGTAAAATACGGTCTGGTCTGTCCGGGAACTCAGTCCAATATCCCTGTATTAGTATTGTAAAATACGGTCTGGTCTCGCCAGGAACTCCAATATCTCTGTATTAGTATTGGTAAAATACGGTCTGGTCTGGCCGGGAACTCCAATATCCCTGTATTAGTATTGGTAAAATACGGTCTGGTCTAGCCGGGAACTCAGTCCAATATCCCTGTATTAGTATTGGTAAAATACGTTCTGGTCTGACTGAGAACTCCAATATCCCTGTATTAGTATTGGTAAAATACGGTCTGGTCTGGCCGGGAACTCCAATATCCCTGTATTAGTATTGGTGAAATACGGTCTGGTCTGGCCGGAAACTCCAATATCACCGTATTAGTAATTGATAAAATACGGTCTGGTCTGGACGGGAACTCCAATATCCCTGTATTAGTATTGGTAAAATACGGTCTGGTTTGGCCGGGAACTCCAATATCCCTGTATTAGTATTAGTAAAATACGTTCTGGTCTGACTGGGAACTCCAATATCCCTGTATTAGTATTGGTAAAATACGGTCTGGTCTGACCGGGAACTCCAATATCCCTGTATTAGTATTGGTAAAATACGGTCTGGTCTGGCCGGGAACTCCTATATCCCTGTATTAGTATTAGTAAAATACGTTCTGGTCTGACTGGGAACTCCAATATCCCTGTATTAGTATTGGTAAAATACGGTGTGGTCTGGCCGGGAACTCCAATATCCCTGTATTAGTATTGGTAAAATACGGTCTGGTCTGGCCGGGAACTCCAATATCCCTGTATTGGTATTGGTAAAATACGGTCTGGTCTGGCAGGGAACTCCAATTTCCCTGTATTAGTATTGGTAAAATACGGTCTGGTCTGGCCGGGAACTCCAATATCTCTGTATTAGTATTGGTAAAATACGGTCTGGTCTGACCGGGAACTCCAATATCCCTGTATTAGTATTGGTAAAATACGGTCTGGTCTGGCCGGGAACTCCAATATCACTGTATTAGTATTGGTAAAATACGGTCTGGTCTGGCCTGGAACTCCAATATCCCTTTATTAGTATTGGTAAAATACGGTCTGGTATTGCCGGGAACTCCAATATCCCTGTATTAGTATTGATAAAATACGGTCTAGTCTGGCCTGGAACTCCAATATCCCTGTATTAGTATTGGTAAAATACGGTCTGGTCTGGCGGGGAACTCCAATATCCCTCTATTAGCATTCGTGAAATACGGTCTGGTCCTGGCCGGGAACTCCAATATCCCTGTATTAGTATTGGTAAAATACGGTCTGGTCTAGCCGGGAACTCCAATATCCCTGTATTAGTATTGTAAAATACGATCTGGTCTGGCTGGGAACTCCAATATCCCTCTATTAGTATTGGTAAAATACGGTCTGGTCTGGCCGGGAACTCCAATATCCCTCTATTAGTATTGGTAAAATACGTCTGGTCCTGGCCGGGAATTCCAACATCCCTGTATTAGTATTGGTAAAATACGGTCTGGTCTGGCCGGGAACTCCAATATCCCTGTATTAGTATTGGTAAAATACGGTCTGGTCTGGCCGGGAACTCAGTCCAATATCCCTGTATTAGTATTGGTAAAATACGGTCTGGTCTGGTCGGGAACTCCAATATCTCTGTATTAGTATTGGTAAAATACGGTCTGGTCTGGCCGGGAACTCCAATATCCCTGTATTAGTATTGGTAAAATACCGTCTGGTCTGGCCGGGAACTCCAATATTCCTGTATTAGTATTAGTGAAATACGGTCTGGTCTGGCCGGAAACTCCAATATCCCTGTATTAGTATTGGTAAAATACGGTCTGGTCTAGCCGGGAACTCCAATATCCCTGTATTAGTATTGGTAAAATACGGTCTGGTCTGACCGGGAACTCCAATATCCCTGTATTAGTATTGGTAAAATACGGTCTGGTCTGGCCGGGAACTCCAATATTCCTGTATTAGTATTGATAAAATACGGTCTGGTCTGGCCGGGAACTCCAATATCCCTGCATTAGTATTGTAAAATACGATCTGGTCTAGCCGGGAACTCCAATATCCCTGTATTAGTATTGGTAAAATACGGTCTGGTCTGGCCGGGAACTCCAATATCCCTGTATTAGTATTGGTAAAATACCGTCTGGTCTGGCCGGGAACTCCAATATCCTTGTATTAATATTGGTAAAATACGGTCTGGTATTGCCGAGAACTCCAATATCCCTGTATTAGTATTGATAAAATACGGTCTAGTCTGGCCTGGAACTCCAATATCCCTGTATTAGTATTGGTAAAATACGGTCTGGTCTGGCGGGGAACTCCAATATCCCTCTATTAGCATTCGTGAAATACGGTCTGGTCCTGGCCGGGAACTCCAATATCCCTGTATTAGTATTGGTAAAATACGGTCTGGTCTAGCCGGGAACTCCAATATCCCTGTATTAGTATTGTAAAATACGATCTGGTCTGGCTGGGAACTCCAATATCCCTCTATTAGTATTGGTAAAATACGGTCTGGTCTGGCCGGGAACTCCAATATCCCTCTATTAGTATTGGTAAAATACGTCTGGTCCTGGCCGGGAATTCCAACATCCCTGTATTAGTATTGGTAAAATACGGTCTGGTCTGGCCGGGAACTCCAATATCCCTGTATTAGTATTGGTAAAATACGGTCTGGTCTGGCCGGGAACTCAGTCCAATATCCCTGTATTAGTATTGGTAAAATACGGTCTGGTCTGGCCGGGAACTCCAATATCCCTGTATTAGTATTGGTAAAATACGGTCTGGTCTGGCCGGGAACTCCAATATCTCTGTATTAGTATTGGTAAAATACGGTCTGGTCTGGCCGGGAACTCCAATATCCCTGTATTAGTATTGGTAAAATACGGTCTGGTCTTGCCGGGAACTCCAATATCCCTGTATTAGTATTGGTAAAATACGGTCTGGTCTGGCCTGGAACTCCAATATCTCTGTATTAGTATTGGTAAAATACGGTCTGGTCTGGCCGGTGAACTCCAATATCCACGTATTAGTATTGGTAAAATACGGTCTGGTCTGGCCGGGAACTTCAATATCCCTGTATTAGTATTGGTCAAATACGGTCTAGTCTGACCGGGAACTCCAATATCCCTGTATTAGTATTGGTAAAATACTGTCTGGTCTGGCCGGGAACTCCAATATCCCTGTATTAGTATTGGTAAAATACGGTCTGGTCTGGCCGGGAACTCCAATATCCCTGTATTAGTATTGGTAAAATACGATCTGGTCTGGCCAGGAACTCCAATATCCCTGTATTAGTAATTGATAAAATACGGTCTGATCTGGCCGGGAACTCCAATATCCCTGTATTAGTATTGGTAAAATACGGTCTGGTTTGGCCGGGAACTCCAATATCCCTGTATTAGTATTAGTAAAATACGGTCTGGTCTGACTGGGAACTCCAATATCCCTGTATTAGTATTGGTAAAATACGGTCTGGTCTGGCCGGGAACTCCAATATCCCTGTATTAGTACTGGTGAAACACGGTCTGGTCTGGCCGGGAACTCCAATATCCCTGTATTAGTATTGGTAAAATACGGTCTGGTCTGGCCGGGAACTCCAATATCCCTGTATTTGTATTGGTAAAATACGGTGTGCTCTGGCCGGGAACTCCAATTTCCCTGTATTAGTATTGGTAAAATACGGTCTGGTCTGGCCGGGAACTCAGTCCAATATCCCTGTATTAGTATTGGTAAAATACTGTCTGGTCTGACCGGGAACTCCAATATCTCTGTATTAGTATTGGTAAAATACGGTCTGGTCTGGCCGGGAACTCCAATATCCCTGTATTAGTATTGTATTAGTATTGGTAAAATATGGTCTGGTCTGGCCGGGAACTCCAATATCCCTGTATTAGTATTGGTGAAATACGGTCTGGTCTGGCCGGAAACTCCAATATCCCTGTATTAGTATTGGTAAAATACGGTCTGGTCTAGCCGGTAACTCCAATATCCCTGTATTAGTATTGGTAAAATACGGTCTGGTCTGACTGGGAACTCCAATATCCCTGTATTAGTATTGGTAAATACGGTCTGGTCTGGCCGGGAACTCCAATATCACTGTATTAGTATTGGTAAAATAAGGTCTGGTCTGGCCGGGAACTCTAATATCCCTGTATTAGTACTGATGAAACACGGTCTGGTGTGGCCGGCAACTCCAATATCCCTGTATTAGTATTGGTAAAATACGGTCTGGACTGGCCGGGAACTCCAATATCCCTGTATTAGTATTGGTAAAATACGGTCTGCTCTGGCCGGGAACTCCAATTTCCCTGTATTAGTATTGGTAAAATACGGTCTGGTCTGGCCGGGAACTCAGTCAATATCCCTGTATTAGTATTGGTAAAATACGGTCTGGTCTGGCCGGGAACTCCAATATCTCTGTATTAGTATTGGTAAAATACGGTCTGGTCTGGCCGGGAACTCCAATATCCCTCTATTAGTATTGGTAAAATACGGTCTGGTCTAGCCGGGAACTCCAATATCCCTGTATTAGTATTGGTAAAATACGGTCTGGTCTGACCGGGAACTCAATATCCCTGTATTAGTATTGGTAAAATACGATCTATTCTGGCCGGAACTCCAATATCCTGTATTAGTATTAGTAAAATACGGTCTGGTCTGGCCGGGAACTCCAATATCCTTGTATTAGTATTGGTAAAATACGGTCTGGTCTGGCCGGGAACTCCAATATCCTTGTATTAGTATTGGTAAAATACGGTCTGGTGTGGCCAGGAACTCCAATATCCCTGTATTAGTATTGGTAAAATACGGTCTGGTCTGTCCGGGAACTCAGTCCAATATCCCTGTATTAGTATTGTAAAATACCGTCTGGTCTCGCCGGGAACTCCAATATCTCTGTATTAGTATTGGTATAAATACGGTCTGGTCTGGCCGGGAACTCCAATATCCCTGTATTAGTATTGGTAAAATACGGTCTGGTCTAGCCGGGAACTCATTCCAATATCCCTGTATTAGTATATGTAAAATACGGTCTGGTCTGGCCGGGAACTCAATATCTCTGTATTAGTATTGGTAAAATAAGGTCTGGTCTGCCGGGAACTCCAATATCCCTGTATTAGTATTGTAAAATACGGTCTGGTCTGACCGGGAACTCCAATATCCCTGTATTAGTATTGGTCAAATACGGTCTGGTCTGGCCGGGAACTCCAATATTCCTGTATTAGTATTGATAAAATACGGTCTGGTCTGGCCGGGAACTCCAATATCCCTGTATTAGTATTGTAAAATACGATCTGGTCTAGCCGGGAACTCCAATATCCCTGTATTAGTATTGGTAAAATACGGTCTGGTCTGGCCGGGAACTCCAATATCCCTGTATTAGTATTGGTAAATACGGTCTGGTCTGGCCGGGAACTCCAATATCCTTGTATTAATATTGGTAAAATACGGTCTGGTGTGGCCGGGAACTCCAATATCCTGTATTAGTATTGGTAAAATACGGTCTGGTCTGTCCGGGAACTCAGTCCAATATCCCTGTATTAGTATTGTAAAATACGGTCTGGTCTCGCCAGGAACTCCAATATCTCTGTATTAGTATTGGTAAAATACGGTCTGGTCTGGCCGGGAGCTCCAATATCCCTGTATTAGTATTGGTAAAATACGGTCTGGTCTAGCCGGGAACTCAGTCCAATATCCCTGTATTAGTATTGGTAAAATACGTTCTGGTCTGACTGAGAACTCCAATATCCCTGTATTAGTATTGGTAAAATACGGTCTGGTCTGGCCGGGAACTCCAATATCCCTGTATTAGTATGGTGAAATACGGTCTGGTCTGGCCGGAAACTCCAATATCACCGTATTAGTAATTGATAAAATACGGTCTGGTCTGGACGGGAACTCCAATATCCCTGTATTAGTATTGGTAAAATACGGTCTGGTTTGGCCGGGAACTCCAATATCCCTGTATTAGTATTAGTAAAATACGTTCTGGTCTGACTGGGAACTCCAATATCCCTGTATTAGTATTGGTAAAATACGGTCTGGTCTGACCGGTAACTCCAATATCCCTGTATTAGTATTGGTAAAATACGGTCTGGTCTGGCCGGGAACTCCTATATCCCTGTATTAGTATAGTAAAATACGTTCTGGTCTGACTGGGAACTCCAATATCCCTGTATTAGTATTGGTAAAATACGGTGTGGTCTGGCCGGGAACTCCAATATCCCTGTATTAGTATTGGTAAAATACGGTCTGGTCTGGCCGGGAACTCCAATATCCCTGTATTGGTATTGGTAAAATACGGTCTGGTCTGGCAGGGAACTCCAATTTCCCTGTATTAGTATTGGTAAAATACGGTCTGGTCTGGCCGGGAATTCCAATATCTCTGTATTAGTATTGGTAAAATACGGTCTGGTCTGACCGGGAACTCCAATATCCCTGTATTAGTATTGGTAAAATACGGTCTGGTCTGGCCGGGAACTCCAATATCACTGTATTAGTATTGGTAAAATACGGTCTGGTCTGGCCTGGAACTCCAATATCCCTTTATTAGTATTGGTAAAATACGGTCTGGTATTGCCGGGAACTCCAATATCCCTGTATTAGTATTGATAAAATACGTCTGGTCCTGGCCGGGAATTCCAGCATCCCTGTATTAGTATTGGTAAAATACGGTCTGGTCTGGCCGGGAACTCCAATATCCCTGTATTAGTATTGGTAAAATACGGTCTGGTCTGGCCGGTAATTCCAATATCCCTGTATTAGTATTGGTAAAATACGGTCTGGTCTGGCCGGGAACTCCAATATCCCTGTATTAGTATTGGTGAAATACGGTCTGGTCTGGCCGGAAACTCCAATATCCCTGTATTAGTATTGGTAAAATATGGTCTGGTCTGGCCGGGAACTCCAATATCCCTGTATTAGTATTGGTGAAATACGGTCTGGTCTGGCCGGAAACTCCAATATCCCTGTATTAGTATTGGTAAAATACGGTCTGGTCTAGCCGGTAACTCCAATATCCCTGTATTAGTATTGGTAAAATACGGTCTGGTCTGACTGGGAACTCCAATATCCCTGTATTAGTATTGGTAAAATACGGTCTGGTCTGGCCGGGAACTCCAATATCACTGTATTAGTATTGGTAAAATAAGGTCTGGTCTGGCCGGGAACTCTAATATCCCTGTATTAGTACTGATGAAACACGGTCTGGTGTGGCCGGCAACTCCAATATCCCTGTATTAGTATTGGTAAAATACGGTCTGGACTGGCCGGGAACTCCAATATCCCTGTATTAGTATTGGTAAAATACGGTCTGCTCTGGCCGGGAACTCCAATTTCCCTGTATTAGTATTGGTAAAATACGGTCTGGTCTGGCCGGGAACTCAGTCCAATATCCCTGTATTAGTATTGGTAAAATACGGTCTGGTCTGGCCGGAAACTCCAATATCTCTGTATTAGTATTGGTAAAATACGGTCTGGTCTGGCCGGGAACTCCAATATCCCTCTATTAGTATTGGTAAAATACGGTCTGGTCTAGCCGGGAACTCCAATATCCCTGTATTAGTATTGGTAAAATACGGTCTGGTCTGACCGGGAACTCCAATATCCCTGTATTAGTATTGGTAAAATACGATCTGTTCTGGCCGGGAACTCCAATATCCCTGTATTAGTATTAGTAAAATACGGTCTGGTCTGGCCGGGAACTCCAATATCCTTGTATTAGTATTGGTAAAATACGGTCTGGTCTGGCCGGGAACTCCAATATCCTTGTATTAGTATTGGTAAAATACGGTCTGGTGTGGCCAGGAACTCCAATATCCCTGTATTAGTATTGGTAAAATACGGTCTGGTCTGTCCGGGAACTCAGTCCAATATCCCTGTATTAGTATTGTAAAATACCGTCTGGTCTCGCCGGGAACTCCAATATCTCTGTATTAGTATTGGGAAAATACGGTCTGGTCTGGCCGGGAACTCCAATATCCCTGTATTAGTATTGGTAAAATACGGTCTGGTCTAGCCGGGAACTCATTCCAATATCCCTGTATTAGTATATGTAAAATACGGTCTGTTCTGGCCGGGAACTCCAATATCCCTGTATTAGTATTGGTAAAATACGGTCTGGTCTGGCCGGGAACTCCAATATCCCTGTATTAGTATTGGTAAAATACGGTCTGGTCTGACCGGGAACTCCAATATCCCTGTATTAGTATTGGTAAAATACGGTCTGGTCTGGCCGGGAACTCCAATATTCCTGTATTAGTATTGATAAAATACGGTCTGGTCTGGCCGGGAACTCCAATATCCCTGCATTAGTATTGTAAAATACGATCTGGTCTAGCCGGGAACTCCAATATCCCTGTATTAGTATTGGTAAAATACGGTCTGGTCTGGCCGGGAACTCCAATATCCCTGTATTAGTATTGGTAAAATACCGTCTGGTCTGGCCGGGAACTCCAATATCCTTGTATTAATATTGGTAAAATACGGTCTGGTATTGCCGAGAACTCCAATATCCCTGTATTAGTATTGATAAAATACGGTCTAGTCTGGCCTGGAACTCCAATATCCCTGTATTAGTATTGGTAAAATACGGTCTGGTCTGGCGGGGAACTCCAATATCCCTCTATTAGCATTCGTGAAATACGGTCTGGTCCTGGCCGGGAACTCCAATATCCCTGTATTAGTATTGGTAAAATACGGTCTGGTCTAGCCGGGAACTCCAATATCCCTGTATTAGTATTGTAAAATACGATCTGGTCTGGCTGGGAACTCCAATATCCCTCTATTAGTATTGGTAAAATACGGTCTGGTCTGGCCGGGAACTCCAATATCCCTCTATTAGTATTGGTAAAATACGTCTGGTCCTGGCCGGGAATTCCAACATCCCTGTATTAGTATTGGTAAAATACGGTCTGGTCTGGCCGGGAACTCCAATATCCCTGTATTAGTATTGGTAAAATACGGTCTGGTCTGGCCGGGAACTCAGTCCAATATCCCTGTATTAGTATTGGTAAAATACGGTCTGGTCTGGCCGGGAACTCCAATATCCCTGTATTAGTATTGGTAAAATACGGTCTGGTCTGGCCGGGAACTCCAATATCTCTGTATTAGTATTGGTAAAATACGGTCTGGTCTGGCCGGGAACTCCAATATCCCTGTATTAGTATTGGTAAAATACGGTCTGGTCTTGCCGGGAACTCCAATATCCCTGTATTAGTATTGGTAAAATACGGTCTGGTCTGGCCTGGAACTCCAATATCTCTGTATTAGTATTGGTAAAATACGGTCTGGTCTGGCCGGTGAACTCCAATATCCACGTATTAGTATTGGTAAAATACGGTCTGGTCTGGCCGGGAACTTCAATATCCCTGTATTAGTATTGGTCAAATACGGTCTAGTCTGACCGGGAACTCCAATATCCCTGTATTAGTATTGGTAAAATACTGTCTGGTCTGGCCGGGAACTCCAATATCCCTGTATTAGTATTGGTAAAATACGGTCTGGTCTGGCCGGGAACTCCAATATCCCTGTATTAGTATTGGTAAAATACGATCTGGTCTGGCCAGGAACTCCAATATCCCTGTATTAGTAATTGATAAAATACGGTCTGATCTGGCCGGGAACTCCAATATCCCTGTATTAGTATTGGTAAAATACGGTCTGGTTTGGCCGGGAACTCCAATATCCCTGTATTAGTATTAGTAAAATACGGTCTGGTCTGACTGGGAACTCCAATATCCCTGTATTAGTATTGGTAAAATACGGTCTGGTCTGGCCGGGAACTCCAATATCCCTGTATTAGTACTGGTGAAACACGGTCTGGTCTGGCCGGGAACTCCAATATCCCTGTATTAGTATTGGTAAAATACGGTCTGGTCTGGCCGGGAACTCCAATATCCCTGTATTTGTATTGGTAAAATACGGTGTGCTCTGGCCGGGAACTCCAATTTCCCTGTATTAGTATTGGTAAAATACGGTCTGGTCTGGCCGGGAACTCAGTCCAATATCCCTGTATTAGTATTGGTAAAATACTGTCTGGTCTGACCGGGAACTCCAATATCTCTGTATTAGTATTGGTAAAATACGGTCTGGTCTGGCCGGGAACTCCAATATCCCTGTATTAGTATTGGTAAAATATGGTCTGGTCTGGCCGGGAACTCCAATATCCCTGTATTAGTATTGGTGAAATACGGTCTGGTCTGGCCGGAAACTCCAATATCCCTGTATTAGTATTGGTAAAATACGGTCTGGTCTAGCCGGTAACTCCAATATCCCTGTATTAGTATTGGTAAAATACGGTCTGGTCTGACTGGGAACTCCAATATCCCTGTATTAGTATTGGTAAAATACGGTCTGGTCTGGCCGGGAACTCCAATATCACTGTATTAGTATTGGTAAAATAAGGTCTGGTCTGGCCGGGAACTCTAATATCCCTGTATTAGTACTGATGAAACACGGTCTGGTGTGGCCGGCAACTCCAATATCCCTGTATTAGTATTGGTAAAATACGGTCTGGACTGGCCGGGAACTCCAATATCCCTGTATTAGTATTGGTAAAATACGGTCTGCTCTGGCCGGGAACTCCAATTTCCCTGTATTAGTATTGGTAAAATACGGTCTGGTCTGGCCGGGAACTCAGTCCAATATCCCTGTATTAGTATTGGTAAAATACGGTCTGGTCTGGCCGGGAACTCCAATATCTCTGTATTAGTATTGGTAAAATACGGTCTGGTCTGGCCGGGAACTCCAATATCCCTCTATTAGTATTGGTAAAATACGGTCTGGTCTAGCCGGGAACTCCAATATCCCTGTATTAGTATTGGTAAAATACGGTCTGGTCTGACCGGGAACTCCAATATCCCTGTATTAGTATTGGTAAAATACGATCTATTCTGGCCGGGAACTCCAATATCCCTGTATTAGTATTAGTAAAATACGGTCTGGTCTGGCCGGGAACTCCAATATCCTTGTATTAGTATTGGTAAAATACGGTCTGGTCTGGCCGGGAACTCCAATATCCTTGTATTAGTATTGGTAAAATACGGTCTGGTGTGGCCAGGAACTCCAATATCCCTGTATTAGTATTGGTAAAATACGGTCTGGTCTGTCCGGGAACTCAGTCCAATATCCCTGTATTAGTATTGTAAAATACCGTCTGGTCTCGCCGGGAACTCCAATATCTCTGTATTAGTATTGGTAAAATACGGTCTGGTCTGGCCGGGAACTCCAATATCTCTGTATTAGTATTGGTAAAATACGGTCTGGTCTAGCCGGGAACTCATTCCAATATCCCTGTATTAGTATATGTAAAATACGGTCTGGTCTGGCCGGGAACTCCAATATCTCTGTATTAGTATTGGTAAAATAAGGTCTGGTCTGGCCGGGAACTCCAATATCCCTGTATTAGTATTGGTAAAATACGGTCTGGTCTGACCGGGAACTCCAATATCCCTGTATTAGTATTGGTCAAATACGGTCTGGTCTGGCCGGGAACTCCAATATTCCTGTATTAGTATTGATAAAATACGGTCTGGTCTGGCCGGGAACTCCAATATCCCTGTATTAGTATTGTAAAATACGATCTGGTCTAGCCGGGAACTCCAATATCCCTGTATTAGTATTGGTAAAATACGGTCTGGTCTGGCCGGGAACTCCAATATCCCTGTATTAGTATTGGTAAAATACGGTCTGGTCTGGCCGGGAACTCCAATATCCTTGTATTAATATTGGTAAAATACGGTCTGGTGTGGCCGGGAACTCCAATATCCCTGTATTAGTATTGGTAAAATACGGTCTGGTCTGTCCGGGAACTCAGTCCAATATCCCTGTATTAGTATTGTAAAATACGGTCTGGTCTCGCCAGGAACTCCAATATCTCTGTATTAGTATTGGTAAAATACGGTCTGGTCTGGCCGGGAGCTCCAATATCCCTGTATTAGTATTGGTAAAATACGGTCTGGTCTAGCCGGGAACTCAGTCCAATATCCCTGTATTAGTATTGGTAAAATACGTTCTGGTCTGACTGAGAACTCCAATATCCCTGTATTAGTATTGGTAAAATACGGTCTGGTCTGGCCGGGAACTCCAATATCCCTGTATTAGTATTGGTGAAATACGGTCTGGTCTGGCCGGAAACTCCAATATCACCGTATTAGTAATTGATAAAATACGGTCTGGTCTGGACGGGAACTCCAATATCCCTGTATTAGTATTGGTAAAATACGGTCTGGTTTGGCCGGGAACTCCAATATCCCTGTATTAGTATTAGTAAAATACGTTCTGGTCTGACTGGGAACTCCAATATCCCTGTATTAGTATTGGTAAAATACGGTCTGGTCTGACCGGGAACTCCAATATCCCTGTATTAGTATTGGTAAAATACGGTCTGGTCTGGCCGGGAACTCCTATATCCCTGTATTAGTATTAGTAAAATACGTTCTGGTCTGACTGGGAACTCCAATATCCCTGTATTAGTATTGGTAAAATACGGTGTGGTCTGGCCGGGAACTCCAATATCCCTGTATTAGTATTGGTAAAATACGGTCTGGTCTGGCCGGGAACTCCAATATCCCTGTATTGGTATTGGTAAAATACGGTCTGGTCTGGCAGGGAACTCCAATTTCCCTGTATTAGTATTGGTAAAATACGGTCTGGTCTGGCCGGGAACTCCAATATCTCTGTATTAGTATTGGTAAAATACGGTCTGGTCTGACCGGGAACTCCAATATCCCTGTATTAGTATTGGTAAAATACGGTCTGGTCTGGCCGGGAACTCCAATATCACTGTATTAGTATTGGTAAAATACGGTCTGGTCTGGCCTGGAACTCCAATATCCCTTTATTAGTATTGGTAAAATACGGTCTGGTATTGCCGGGAACTCCAATATCCCTGTATTAGTATTGATAAAATACGTCTGGTCCTGGCCGGGAATTCCAGCATCCCTGTATTAGTATTGGTAAAATACGGTCTGGTCTGGCCGGGAACTCCAATATCCCTGTATTAGTATTGGTAAAATACGGTCTGGTCTGGCCGGTAATTCCAATATCCCTGTATTAGTATTGGTAAAATACGGTCTGGTCTGGCCGGGAACTCCAATATCCCTGTATTAGTATTGGTGAAATACGGTCTGGTCTGGCCGGAAACTCCAATATCCCTGTATTAGTATTGGTAAAATATGGTCTGGTCTGGCCGGGAACTCCAATATCCCTGTATTAGTATTGGTGAAATACGGTCTGGTCTGGCCGGAAACTCCAATATCCCTGTATTAGTATTGGTAAAATACGGTCTGGTCTAGCCGGTAACTCCAATATCCCTGTATTAGTATTGGTAAAATACGGTCTGGTCTGACTGGGAACTCCAATATCCCTGTATTAGTATTGGTAAAATACGGTCTGGTCTGGCCGGGAACTCCAATATCACTGTATTAGTATTGGTAAAATAAGGTCTGGTCTGGCCGGGAACTCTAATATCCCTGTATTAGTACTGATGAAACACGGTCTGGTGTGGCCGGCAACTCCAATATCCCTGTATTAGTATTGGTAAAATACGGTCTGGACTGGCCGGGAACTCCAATATCCCTGTATTAGTATTGGTAAAATACGGTCTGCTCTGGCCGGGAACTCCAATTTCCCTGTATTAGTATTGGTAAAATACGGTCTGGTCTGGCCGGGAACTCAGTCCAATATCCCTGTATTAGTATTGGTAAAATACGGTCTGGTCTGGCCGGAAACTCCAATATCTCTGTATTAGTATTGGTAAAATACGGTCTGGTCTGGCCGGGAACTCCAATATCCCTCTATTAGTATTGGTAAAATACGGTCTGGTCTAGCCGGGAACTCCAATATCCCTGTATTAGTATTGGTAAAATACGGTCTGGTCTGACCGGGAACTCCAATATCCCTGTATTAGTATTGGTAAAATACGATCTGTTCTGGCCGGGAACTCCAATATCCCTGTATTAGTATTAGTAAAATACGGTCTGGTCTGGCCGGGAACTCCAATATCCTTGTATTAGTATTGGTAAAATACGGTCTGGTCTGGCCGGGAACTCCAATATCCTTGTATTAGTATTGGTAAAATACGGTCTGGTGTGGCCAGGAACTCCAATATCCCTGTATTAGTATTGGTAAAATACGGTCTGGTCTGTCCGGGAACTCAGTCCAATATCCCTGTATTAGTATTGTAAAATACCGTCTGGTCTCGCCGGGAACTCCAATATCTCTGTATTAGTATTGGTAAAATACGGTCTGGTCTGGCCGGGAACTCCAATATCCCTGTATTAGTATTGGTAAAATACGGTCTGGTCTAGCCGGGAACTCATTCCAATATCCCTGTATTAGTATATGTAAAATACGGTCTGGTCTGGCCGGGAACTCCAATATCCCTGTATTAGTATTGGTAAAATACGGTCTGGTCTGGCCGGGAACTCCAATATCCCTGTATTAGTATTGGTAAAATACGGTCTGGTCTGACCGGGAACTCCAATATCCCTGTATTAGTATTGGTAAAATACGGTCTGGTCTGGCCGGGAACTCCAATATTCCTGTATTAGTATTGATAAAATACGGTCTGGTCTGGCCGGGAACTCCAATATCCCTGTATTAGTATTGTAAAATACGATCTGGTCTAGCCGGGAACTCCAATATCCCTGTATTTGTATTGGTAAAATACGGTCTGGTCTGGCCGGGAACTCCAATATCCCTGTATTAGTATTGGTAAAATACCGTCTGGTCTGGCCGGGAACTCCAATATCCTTGTATTAATATTGGTAAAATACGGTCTGGTGTGGCCGGGAACTCCAATATCCCTGTATTAGTATTGGTAAAATACGGTCTGGTCTGTCCGGGAACTCAGTCCAATATCCCTGTATTAGTATTGTAAAATACGGTCTGGTCTCGCCAGGAACTCCAATATCTCTGTATTAGTATTGGTAAAATACGGTCTGGTCTGGCCGGGAACTCCAATATCCCTGTATTAGTATTGGTAAAATACGGTCTGGTCTAGCCGAGAACTCAGTCCAATATCCCTGTATTAGTATTGGTAAAATACGTTCTGGTCTGACTGAGAACTCCAATATCCCTGTATTAGTATTGGTAAAATACGGTCTGGTCTGGCCGGGAACTCCAATATCCCTGTATTAGTATTGGTAAAATACGGTCTGGTCTGGACGGGAACTCCAATATCCCTGTATTAGTATTGGTAAAATACGGTCTGGTTTGGCCGGGAACTCCAATATCCCTGTATTAGTATTAGTAAAATACGTTCTGGTCTGACTGGGAACTCCAATATCCCTGTATTAGTATTGGTAAAATACGGTCTGGTCTGACCGGGAACTCCAATATCCATGTATTAGTATTGGTAAAATACGGTCTGGTCTGGCCGGGAACTCCTATATCCCTGTATTAGTATTAGTAAAATACGTTCTGGTCTGACTGGGAACTCCAATATCCCTGTATTAGTATTGGTAAAATACGGTGTGGTCTGGCCGGGAACTCCAATATCCCTGTATTAGTATTGGTAAAATACGGTCTGGTCTGGCCGGGAACTCCAATATCCCTGTATTAGTATTGGTAAAATACGGTATGCTCTGGCCGGGAACTCCAATATCCCTGTATTAGTATTGATAAAATACGGTCTAGTCTGGCCTGGAACTCCAATATCCCTGTATTAGTATTGGTAAAATACGGTCTGGTCTGGCCTGGAACTCCAATATCCCTTTATTAGTATTGGTAAAATACGGTCTGGTATTGCCGGGAACTCCAATATCCCTGTATTAGTATTGATAAAATACGGTCTAGTCTGGCCTGGAACTCCAATATCCCTGTATTAGTATTGGTAAAATACGGTCTGGTCTGGCGGGGAACTCCAATATCCCTCTATTAGCATTCGTGAAATACGGTCTGGTCCTGGCCGGGAACTCCAATATCCCTGTATTAGTATTGGTAAAATACGGTCTGGTCTAGCCGGGAACTCCAATATCCCTGTATTAGTATTGTAAAATACGATCTGGTCTGGCTGGGAACTCCAATATCCCTCTATTAGTATTGGTAAAATACGGTCTGGTCTGGCCGGGAACTCCAATATCCCTCTATTAGTATTGGTAAAATACGTCTGGTCCTGGCCGGGAATTCCAACATCCCTGTATTAGTATTGGTAAAATACGGTCTGGTCTGGCCGGGAACTCCAATATCCCTGTATTAGTATTGGTAAAATACGGTCTGGTCTGGCCGGTAATTCCAATATCCCTGTATTAGTATTGGTAAAATACGGTCTGGTCTGGCCGGGAACTCCAATATCCCTGTATTAGTATTGGTAAAATACGGTCTGGTCTGGCCGGGAACTCCAATATCTCTGTATTAGTATTGGTAAAATACGGTCTGGTCTGGCCGGGAACTCCAATATCCCTGTATTAGTATTGGTAAAATACGGTCTGGTCTTGCCGGGAACTCCAATATCCCTGTATTAGTATTGGTAAAATACGGTCTGGTCTGGCCTGGAACTCCAATATCTCTGTATTAGTATTGGTAAAATACGGTCTGGTCTGGCCGGTGAACTCCAATATCCACGTATTAGTATTGGTAAAATACGGTCTGGTCTGGCCGGGAACTTCAATATCCCTGTATTAGTATTGGTCAAATACGGTCTAGTCTAACCGGGAACTCCAATATCCCTGTATTAGTATTGGTAAAATACTGTCTGGTCTGGCCGGGAACTCCAATATCCCTGTATTAGTATTGGTAAAATACGGTCTGGTCTGGCCGGGAACTCCAATATCCCTGAATTAGTATTGGTAAAATACGATCTGGTCTGGCCAGGAACTCCAATATCCCTGTATTAGTAATTGATAAAATACGGTCTGATCTGGCCGGGAACTCCAATATCCCTGTATTAGTATTGGTAAAATACGGTCTGGTTTGGCCGGGAACTCCAATATCCCTGTATTAGTATTAGTAAAATACGGTCTGGTCTGACTGGGAACTCCAATATCCCTGTATTAGTATTGGTAAAATACGGTCTGGTCTGGCCGGGAACTCCAATATCCCTGTATTAGTACTGGTGAAACACGGTCTGGTCTGGCCGGGAACTCCAATATCCCTGTATTAGTATTGGTAAAATACGGTCTGGTCTGGCCGGGAACTCCAATATCCCTGTATTTGTATTGGTAAAATACGGTGTGCTCTGGCCGGGAACTCCAATTTCCCTGTATTAGTATTGGTAAAATACGGTCTGGTCTGGCCGGGAACTCAGTCCAATATTCCTGTATTAGTATTGGTAAAATACGGTCTGGTCTGACCGGGAACTCCAATATCTCTGTATTAGTATTTGTAAAATACGGTCTGGTCTGGCCGGGAACTCCAATATCCCTGTATTAGTATTGGTAAAATATGGTCTGGTCTGGCCGGGAACTCCAATATCCCTGTATTAGTATTGGTGAAATACGGTCTGGTCTGGCCGGAAACTCCAATATCCCTGTATTAGTATTGGTAAAATACGGTCTGGTCTAGCCGGTAACTCCAATATCCCTGTATTAGTATTGGTAAAATACGGTCTGGTCTGACTGGGAACTCCAATATCCCTGTATTAGTATTGGTAAAATACGGTCTGGTCTGGCCGGGAACTCCAATATCACTGTATTAGTATTGGTAAAATAAGGTCTGGTCTGGCCGGGAACTCTAATATCCCTGTATTAGTACTGATGAAACACGGTCTGGTGTGGCCGGCAACTCCAATATCCCTGTATTAGTATTGGTAAAATACGGTCTGGACTGGCCGGGAACTCCAATATCCCTGTATTAGTATTGGTAAAATACGGTCTGCTCTGGCCGGGAACTCCAATTTCCCTGTATTAGTATTGGTAAAATACGGTCTGGTCTGGCCGGGAACTCAGTCCAATATCCCTGTATTAGTATTGGTAAAATACGGTCTGGTCTGGCCGGGAACTCCAATATCTCTGTATTAGTATTGGTAAAATACGGTCTGGTCTGGCCGGGAACTCCAATATCCCTCTATTAGTATTGGTAAAATACGGTCTGGTCTAGCCGGGAACTCCAATATCCCTGTATTAGTATTGGTAAAATACAGTCTGGTCTGACCGGGAACTCCAATATCCCTGTATTAGTATTGGTAAAATACGATCTGTTCTGGCCGGGAACTCCAATATCCCTGTATTAGTATTAGTAAAATACGGTCTCGTCTGGCCGGGAACTCCAATATCCTTGTATTAGTATTGGTAAAATACGGTCTGGTCTGGCCGGGAACTCCAATATCCTTGTATTAGTATTGGTAAAATACGGTCTGGTGTGGCCAGGAACTCCAATATCCCTGTATTAGTATTGGTAAAATACGGTCTGGTCTGTCCGGGAACTCAGTCCAATATCCCTGTATTAGTATTGTAAAATACCGTCTGGTCTCGCCGGGAACTCCAATATCTCTGTATTAGTATTGGTAAAATACGGTCTGGTCTGGCCGGGAAATCCAATATCCCTGTATTAGTATTGGTAAAATACGGTCTGGTCTAGCCGGGAACTCATTCCAATATCCCTGTATTAGTATATGTAAAATACGGTCTGGTCTGGCCGGGAACTCCAATATCCCTGTATTAGTATTGGTAAAATACGGTCTGGTCTGGCCGGGAACTCCAATATCCCTGTATTAGTATTGGTAAAATACGGTCTGGTCTGGCCGGGAACTCCAATATCCCTGTATTAGTATTAGTAAAATACGGTCTGGTCTGACTGGGAACTCCAATATCCCTGTATTAGTATTAGTAAAATACGGTCTGGTCTGGCCGGAAACTCCAATATCCCTGTATTAGTACTGGTGAAACACGGTCTGGTCTGGCCGTGAACTCCAATATCCCTGTATTAGTATTGTTAAAATACGGTCTGGTCTGGCCGGGAACTCCAATATCCCTGTATTAGTATTGGTAAAATACGTTCTGGTCTGGCCGGGAACTCCAATTTCCCTGTATTAGTATTGGTAAAATACGGTCTGGTCTGGCCGGGAACTCAGTCCAATATCCCTGTATTAGTATTGGTAAAATACGGTCTGGTCTGGCCGGGAACTCCAATATCTCTGTATTAGTATTGGTAAAATACGGTCTGGTCTGGCCGGGAACTCCAATATCCCTGTATTAGTATTGGTAAAATACGATCTGGTCTGGCCGGGAACTCCAATATCCCTGTATTAGTATTGGTAAAATACCGTCTGGTCTGGCCAGGAACTCCAATATCCCTGTATTAGTATTGGTAAAATACGGTCTGGTCTGGCCGGGAACTCCAATATCCTTGTATTAGTATTGGTAAAATACGGTCTGGTCTGGCCGGGAACTCCAATATCCCTGTATTAGTATTGGTAAAATACGGTCTTGTCTGGCTGGGAACTCCAATATCCCTCTATTAGTATTGGTAAAATACGGTCTGGTCTGGCCGGGAACTCCAATATCCCTCTATTAGTATTGGTAAAATACGGTCTGGTCCTGGCCGAGAATTCCAACATCCCTGTATTAGTATTGGTAAAATACGGTCTGGTCTGGCCGGGAACTCCAATATCCCTGTATTAGTATTGGTAAAATGCGGTCTAGTCTGGAAGTGAACTCCAATATCCCTGTATTAGTATTGGTAAAATACGGTCTGGTCTGGCCGGGAACTCCAATATCCCTGTTTTAGTATTTGTAAAATACGGTCTGGTCTGGCCGGGAACTCCAATTTCACTGTACATGTATTAGTATTGGTAAAATACGGTCTTGTCTGGCCGGGAACTCAGTCCAATATCCATTTATTAGTATTGGTAAAATACGGTCTGGTCTGGCCGGGAACTCCAATATCTCTGTATTAGTATTGGTAAAATACAGTCTGGTCTGGCCGGGAACTCCAATATCCCTGTATTAGTATTGGTAAAATACGGTCTGGTCTGGCCGGGAACTCCAATATCCCTGTATTAGTATTGGTGAAATACGGTCTGGTCTGGCCGGAAACTCCAATATCCCTGTATTAGTATTGGTAAAATACGGTCTGGTCTAGCCAGGAACTCCAATATCCCTGTATTAGTATTGGTAAAATACGGTCTGGTCTGGCCGGGAACTCCAATATCCCTGTATTAGTATTGGTAAAATACGGTCTTGTCTGGCTGGGAACTCCAATATCCCTCTATTAGTATTGGTAAAATACGGTCTGTTCTGGCCGGGAACTCCAATATCCCTCTATTAGTATTGGTAAAATACGGTCTGGTCCTGGCCGAGAATTCCAACATCCCTGTATTAGTATTGGTAAAATACGGTCTGGTCTGGCCGGGAACTCCAATATCCCTGTATTAGTATTGGTAAAATACGGTCTGGTCTGGCCGTGAACTCCAATATCCCTGTATTAGTATTGGTAAAATACGGTCTGGTCTGGCCGGGAACTCCAATATCCCTGTATTAGTATTGGTAAAATACGGTCTGGTCTGGCGGGAACTCCAATATCCCTGTATTAGTATTGGTAAAATACGGTCTGGTCTGGCCGGGAACTCCAATTTCCCTGTACATGTATTAGTATTGGTAAAATACTGTCTGGTCTGGCCGGGAACTCAGTCCAATATCCATGTATTAGTATTGGTAAAATACGGTCTGGTCTGGCCGGGAACTCCAATATCTCTGTATTAGTATTGGTAAAATACGGTCTGGTCTGGCCGGGAACTCCAATATCCCTGTATTAGTATTGGTAAAATACGGTCTGGTCTGGCCGGGAACTCCAATATCCCTGTATTAGTATTGGTGAAATACGGTCTGGTCTGGCCGGAAACTCCAATATCCCTGTATTAGTATTGGTAAAATACGGTCTGGTCTAGCCAGGAACTCCAATATCCCTGTATTAGTATTGGTAAAATAAGGTCTGGTCTGACCGTGAACTCCAATATCCCTGTATTAGCATTGGTAAAATACGGTGTGGTCTGGACGGGAACTCCAATATCCCTGTATTAGTATTGGTAAAATAAGGTCTGGTCGGGCCGGGAACTCCAATATCCTTGTATTAGTATTGGTAAAATACGGTCTGGTCTGGCCGGGAACTCCAATATCCCTGTATTAGTATTGGTAAAATACGGTCTGGTCTGGCCGGGAACTCCAATATCCCTCTATTAGTATTGGTAAAATACGGTCTGGTCTGGCCTGGCCGGGAACTCCAATATCCCTGTATTAGTATTGGTAAAATACGGTCTGGTCTGGCCGGGAACTCCAATATCCCTGTATTAGTATTGGTAAAATACAGTCTGGTCTGGCCGGGAACTCCAATATCCCTGTATTAGTATTGGTAAAATACGGTCTGGTCTGACCGGGAACTCCAATATCCCTGTATTAGTATTGGTAAAATACGGTCTGGTCTGACCGGGAACTCCAATATCCCTGTATTAGTATTGGTAAAATACCGTCTAATCTAGCCGGGAACTCCAATATCCCTGTATTAGTATTAGTAAAATACGGTCTGGTCTGGCCGGGAACTCCAATATCCCTGTATTAGTATTGGTAAAATACGGTCTGGTCTGGTCGGGAACTCCAATATCTCTGTATTAGTATTGGTAAAATACGGTCTGGTCTGGCCGGGAACTCCAATATCCCTGTATTAGTATTGGTAAAATACGGTCTGGTCTGGCCGGGAACTCCAATATTCCAGTATTAGTATTAGTGAAATACGGTCTGGTCTGGCCGGAAACTCCAATATCCCTGTATTAGTATTGGTAAAATACGGTCTGGTCTAGCCGGGAACTCCAATATCCCTGTATTAGTATTGGTCAAATACGGTCTAGTCTGACCGGGAACTCCAATATCCCTGTATTAGTATTGGTAAAATACTGTCTGGTCTGGCCGGGAACTCCAATATCCCTGTATTAGTATTGGTAAAATACGGTCTGGTCTGGCCGGGAACTCCAATATCCCTGTATTAGTATTGGTAAAATACGATCTGGTCTGGCCAGGAACTCCAATATCCCTGTATTAGTAATTGATAAAATACGGTCTGATCTGGCCGGGAACTCCAATATCCCTGTATTAGTATTGGTAAAATACGGTCTGGTTTGGCCGGGAACTCCAATATCCCTGTATTAGTATTAGTAAAATACGGTCTGGTCTGACTGGGAACTCCAATATCCCTGTATTAGTATTGGTAAAATACGGTCTGGTCTGGCCGGGAACTCCAATATCCCTGTATTAGTACTGGTGAAACACGGTCTGGTCTGGCCGGGAACTCCAATATCCCTGTATTAGTATTGGTAAAATACGGTCTGGTCTGGCCGGGAACTCCAATATCCCTGTATTTGTATTGGTAAAATACGGTGTGCTCTGGCCGGGAACTCCAATTTCCCTGTATTAGTATTGGTAAAATACGGTCTGGTCTGGCCGGGAACTCAGTCCAATATTCCTGTATTAGTATTGGTAAAATACGGTCTGGTCTGACCGGGAACTCCAATATCTCTGTATTAGTATTTGTAAAATACGGTCTGGTCTGGCCGGGAACTCCAATATCCCTGTATTAGTATTGGTAAAATATGGTCTGGTCTGGCCGGGAACTCCAATATCCCTGTATTAGTATTGGTGAAATACGGTCTGGTCTGGCCGGAAACTCCAATATCCCTGTATTAGTATTGGTAAAATACGGTCTGGTCTAGCCGGTAACTCCAATATCCCTGTATTAGTATTGGTAAAATACGGTCTGGTCTGACTGGGAACTCCAATATCCCTGTATTAGTATTGGTAAAATACGGTCTGGTCTGGCCGGGAACTCCAATATCACTGTATTAGTATTGGTAAAATAAGGTCTGGTCTGGCCGGGAACTCTAATATCCCTGTATTAGTACTGATGAAACACGGTCTGGTTTGGCCGGCAACTCCAATATCCCTGTATTAGTATTGGTAAAATACGGTCTGGACTGGCCGGGAACTCCAATATCCCTGTATTAGTATTGGTAAAATACGGTCTGCTCTGGCCGGGAACTCCAATTTCCCTGTATTAGTATTGGTAAAATACGGTCTGGTCTGGCCGGGAACTCAGTCCAATATCCCTGTATTAGTATTGGTAAAATACGGTCTGGTCTGGCCGGGAACTCCAATATCTCTGTATTAGTATTGGTAAAATACGGTCTGGTCTGGCCGGGAACTCCAATATCCCTCTATTAGTATTGGTAAAATACGGTCTGGTCTAGCCGGGAACTCCAATATCCCTGTATTAGTATTGGTAAAATACGGTCTGGTCTGACCGGGAACTCCAATATCCCTGTATTAGTATTGGTAAAATACGATCTGTTCTGGCCGGGAACTCCAATATCCCTGTATTAGTATTAGTAAAATACGGTCTGGTCTGGCCGGGAACTCCAATATCCTTGTATTAGTATTGGTAAAATACGGTCTGGTCTGGCCGGGAACTCCAATATCCTTGTATTAGTATTGGTAAAATACGGTCTGGTGTGGCCAGGAACTCCAATATCCCTGTATTAGTATTGGTAAAATACGGTCTGGTCTGTCCGGGAACTCAGTCCAATATCCCTGTATTAGTATTGTAAAATACCGTCTGGTCTCGCCGGGAACTCCAATATCTCTGTATTAGTATTGGTAAAATACGGTCTGGTCTGGCCGGGAAATCCAATATCCCTGTATTAGTATTGGTAAAATACGGTCTGGTCTAGCCGGGAACTCATTCCAATATCCCTGTATTAGTATATGTAAAATACGGTCTGGTCTGGCCGGGAACTCCAATATCCCTGTATTAGTATTGGTAAAATACGGTCTGGTCTGGCCGGGAACTCCAATATCCCTGTATTAGTATTGGTAAAATACGGTCTGGTCTGGCCGGGAACTCCAATATCCCTGTATTAGTATTGGTGAAATACGGTCTGGTCTGGCCGGAAACTCCAATATCCCTGTATTAGTATTGGTAAAATACAGTCTGGTCTGGCGGGGAACTCCAATATCCCTGTATTAGTATTGGTAAAATACGATCTGGTCTGGCCAGGAACTCCAATATCTCTGTATTAGTAATTGATAAAATACGGTCTGGTCTGGCCGGGAACTCCAATATCCCTGTATTAGTATTGGTAAAATACGGTCTGGTCTGGCCGGGAACTCCAATATCCCTGTATTAGTATTAGTAAAATACGGTCTGGTCTGACTGGGAACTCCAATATCCCTGTATTAGTATTAGTAAAATACGGTCTGGTCTGGCCGGAAACTCCAATATCCCTGTATTAGTACTGGTGAAACACGGTCTGGTCTGGCCGTGAACTCCAATATCCCTGTATTAGTATTGTTAAAATACGGTCTGGTCTGGCCGGGAACTCCAATATCCCTGTATTAGTATTGGTAAAATACGTTCTGGTCTGGCCGGGAACTCCAATTTCCCTGTATTAGTATTGGTAAAATACGGTCTGGTCTGGCCGGGAACTCAGTCCAATATCCCTGTATTAGTATTGGTAAAATACGGTCTGGTCTGGCCGGGAACTCCAATATCTCTGTATTAGTATTGGTAAAATACGGTCTGGTCTGGCCGGGAACTCCAATATCCCTGTATTAGTATTGGTAAAATACGATCTGGTCTGGCCGGGAACTCCAATATCCCTGTATTAGTATTGGTAAAATACCGTCTGGTCTGGCCGGGAACTCCAATATCCCTGTATTAGTATTGGTAAAATACGGTCTGGTCTGGCCGGGAACTCCAATATCCTTGTATTAGTATTGGTAAAATACGGTCTGGTCTGGCCGGGAACTCCAATATCCCTGTATTAGTATTGGTAAAATACGGTCTTGTCTGGCTGGGAACTCCAATATCCCTCTATTAGTATTGGTAAAATACGGTCTGGTCTGGCCGGGAACTCCAATATCCCTCTATTAGTATTGGTAAAATACGGTCTGGTCCTGGCCGAGAATTCCAACATCCCTGTATTAGTATTGGTAAAATACGGTCTGGTCTGGCCGGGAACTCCAATATCCCTGTATTAGTATTGGTAAAATGCGGTCTAGTCTGGAAGTGAACTCCAATATCCCTGTATTAGTATTGGTAAAATACGGTCTGGTCTGGCCGGGAACTCCAATATCCCTGTATTAGTATTGGTAAAATACGGTCTGGTCTGGCCGGGAACTCCAATATCCCTGTTTTAGTATTTGTAAAATACGGTCTGGTCTGGCCGGGAACTCCAATTTCACTGTACATGTATTAGTATTGGTAAAATACGGTCTGGTCTGGCCGGGAACTCAGTCCAATATCCATTTATTAGTATTGGTAAAATACGGTCTGGTCTGGCCGGGAACTCCAATATCTCTGTATTAGTATTGGTAAAATACAGTCTGGTCTGGCCGGGAACTCCAATATCCCTGTATTAGTATTGGTAAAATACGGTCTGGTCTGGCCGGGAACTCCAATATCCCTGTATTAGTATTGGTGAAATACGGTCTGGTCTGGCCGGAAACTCCAATATCCCTGTATTAGTATTGGTAAAATACGGTCTGGTCTAGCCAGGAACTCCAATATCCCTGTATTAGTATTGGTAAAATACGGTCTGGTCTGGCCGGGAACTCCAATATCCCTGTATTAGTATTGGTAAAATACGGTCTTGTCTGGCTGGGAACTCCAATATCCCTCTATTAGTATTGGTAAAATACGGTCTGTTCTGGCCGGGAACTCCAATATCCCTCTATTAGTATTGGTAAAATACGGTCTGGTCCTGGCCGAGAATTCCAACATCCCTGTATTAGTATTGGTAAAATACGGTCTGGTCTGGCCGGGAACTCCAATATCCCTGTATTAGTATTGGTAAAATACGGTCTGGTCTGGCCGTGAACTCCAATATCCCTGTATTAGTATTGGTAAAATACGGTCTGGTCTGGCCGGGAACTCCAATATCCCTGTATTAGTATTGGTAAAATACGGTCTGGTCTGGCGGGAACTCCAATATCCCTGTATTAGTATTGGTAAAATACGGTCTGGTCTGGCCGGGAACTCCAATTTCCCTGTACATGTATTAGTATTGGTAAAATACTGTCTGGTCTGGCCGGGAACTCAGTCCAATATCCATGTATTAGTATTGGTAAAATACGGTCTGGTCTGGCCGGGAACTCCAATATCTCTGTATTAGTATTGGTAAAATACGGTCTGGTCTGGCCGGGAACTCCAATATCCCTGTATTAGTATTGGTAAAATACGGTCTGGTCTGGCCGGGAACTCCAATATCCCTGTATTAGTATTGGTGAAATACGGTCTGGTCTGGCCGGAAACTCCAATATCCCTGTATTAGTATTGGTAAAATACGGTCTGGTCTAGCCAGGAACTCCAATATCCCTGTATTAGTATTGGTAAAATAAGGTCTGGTCTGACCGTGAACTCCAATATCCCTGTATTAGCATTGGTAAAATACGGTGTGGTCTGGACGGGAACTCCAATATCCCTGTATTAGTATTGGTAAAATAAGGTCTGGTCGGGCCGGGAACTCCAATATCCTTGTATTAGTATTGGTAAAATACGGTCTGGTCTGGCCGGGAACTCCAATATCCCTGTATTAGTATTGGTAAAATACGGTCTGGTCTGGCCGGGAACTCCAATATCCCTCTATTAGTATTGGTAAAATACGGTCTGGTCTGGCCTGGCCGGGAACTCCAATATCCCTGTATTAGTATTGGTAAAATACGGTCTGGTCTGGCCGGGAACTCCAATATCCCTGTATTAGTATTGGTAAAATACGGTCTGGTCTGGCCGGGAACTCCAATATCCCTGTATTAGTATTGGTAAAATACGGTCTGGTCTGACCGGGAACTCCAATATCCCTGTATTAGTATTGGTAAAATACGGTCTGGTCTGACCGGGAACTCCAATATCCCTGTATTAGTATTGGTAAAATACCGTCTAATCTAGCCGGGAACTCCAATATCCCTGTATTAGTATTAGTAAAATACGGTCTGGTCTGGCCGGGAACTCCAATATCCCTGTATTAGTATTGGTAAAATACGGTCTGGTCTGGTCGGGAACTCCAATATCTCTGTATTAGTATTGGTAAAATACGGTCTGGTCTGGCCGGGAACTCCAATATCCCTGTATTAGTATTGGTAAAATACGGTCTGGTCTGGCCGGGAACTCCAATATTCCTGTATTAGTATTAGTGAAATACGGTCTGGTCTGGCCGGAAACTCCAATATCCCTGTATTAGTATTGGTAAAATACGGTCTGGTCTAGCCGGGAACTCCAATATCCCTGTATTAGTATTGGTAAAATACGGTCTGGTCTGACCGGGAACTCCAATATCCCTGTATTAGTATTGGTAAAATACGGTCTGGTCTGGCCGGGAACTCCAATATTCCTGTATTAGTATTGGTAAAATACGGTCTGGTCTGGCCGGGAACTCCAATATCCCTGTATTAGTATTGGTAAAATACGATCTGGTCTGGCCGGGAACTCCAATATCCCTGTATTAGTATTGGTAAAATACGGTCTGGTCTGGCCGGGAACACCAATATCCCTGTATTAGTATTGGTAAAATACCGTTTGGTCTGGCCGGGAACTCCAATATCCTTGTATTAGTATTGGTAAAATACGGTTTGGTGTGGCCGGGAACTCCAATATCCCTGTATTAGTATTGGTAAAATACGGTCTGGTCTGTCCGGGAACTCAGTCCAATATCCCTGTATTAGTATTGAAAATACGGTCTGGTCTCGCCAGGAACTCCAATATCTCTGTATTAGTATTGGTAAAATACGGTCTGGTCTGGCCGGGAACTCCAATATCCCTGTATTAGTATTGGTAAAATACGTCTGGTCTAGCCGGGAACTCAGTCCAATATCCCTGTATTAGTATTGGTAAAATACGGTCTGGTCTGGCCGGGAACTCCAATATCCCTGTATTAGTATTGATAAAATACGGTCTGGTCTGGCCGGGAACTCCAATAACCCTGTATTAGTATTGGTAAAATACGGTCTGGTCTGGCCGGGAACTCCAATATCCTTGTATTAGTATTGGTAAAATACGGTCTGGTGTGGCCAGGAACTCCAATATCCCTGTATTAGTATTGGTAAAATAAGGTCTGGTCTGTCCGGGAACTCAGTCCAATATCCCTGTATTAGTATTGGTAAAATACGGTCTGGTCTGGCCGGGAACTCCAATATCTCTGTATTAGTATTGGTAAAATACGATCTGGTCTGGCCGGGAACTCCAATATCCCTGTATTAGTATTGGTAAAATACGGTCTGGTCTAGCCGGGAACTCAGTCCAATATCCCTGTATTCGTATTGGTAAAATACGGTCTGGTCTGGCCGTGAACTCCAATATCCCTGTATTAGTATTGGTAAAATACGGTCTGGTGTGGCCGGGAACTCCAATATCCCTGTATTAGTATTGGTGAAATACGGTCTGTTCTGGCCGAAAACTCTAATATCCCTGTATTAGTAATTGATAAAATACGGTCTGGTCTGGCCGGGAACTCCAATATCCCTGTATTAGTATTGGTAAAATACGGTCTGGTTTAGCCGGGAACTCCAATATCCCTGTATTAGTATTAGTAAAATACGTTCTGGTCTGACTGGGAACTCCAATATCCCTGTATTAGTATTGGTAGAATACGGTCTGGTCTAGCAGGGAACTCAGTCCAATATCCCTGTATTCGTATTGGTAAAATACGGTCTGGTCTGGCCGGGAACTCCAATATCCCTGTATTAGTATTGGTAAAATACGGTCTGGTGTGGCCGGGAACTCCAATATCCCTGTATTAGTATTGGTAAAATACGGTCTGGTCTGGCCGGGAACTCCAATATCCCTGTATTAGTATTGGTGAAATACGGTCTGGTCTGGCCGGAAACTCCAATATCCCTGTATTAGTATTGGTAAAATACGGTCTGGTCTGGCGGGGAACTCCAAAATCCCGGTATTAGTATTGGTAAAATACGATCTGGTCTGGCCAGGAACTCCAATATCCCTGTATTAGTAATTGATAAAATAAGGTCTGGTCTGGCCGGGAACTCCAATATCCCTGTATTAGTATTGGTAAAATACGGTCTGGTTTGGCCGGGAACTCCAATATCCCTGTATTAGTATTAGTAAAATACGGTCTGGTCTGACTGGGAACTCCAATATCCCTGTATTAGTATTGTTAAAATACGATCCGGTCTGGCCGGGAACTCTAATATCCCTGTATTAGTACTGGTGAAACACGGTCTGGTCTGGCCGGGAACTTCAATATCCCTGTATTAGTATTGGTAAAATACGGTCTGGTCTGGCCGGGAACTCCAATATCCCTGTATTAGTATTGGTAAAATACGGTATGCTCTGGCCGGGAACTCCAATTTCCCTGTATTAGTATTGGTAAAATACGGTCTGGTCTGGCCGGGAACTCAGTCCAATATCCCTGTATTAGTATTGGTAAAATACTGTCTGTTCTGGTCGGGAACTCCAATATCTCTGTATTAGTATTGGTAAAATACGGTCTGGTCTGGCCGGGAACTCCAATATCCCTGTATTAGTATTGGTAAAATAGGGTCTGGTCTGGCCGAGAACTCCAATATCCCTGTATTAGTACTGGTTAAACACGGTCTGGTCTGGCCGGGAACTCCAATATCCCTGTATTAGTATTGGTAAAATACGGTCTGGTCTGGCCGGGAACTCCAATATCCCTGTATTAGTATTGGTAAAATACGGTATGCTCTGGCCGGGAACTCCAATTTCCCTGTATTAGTATTGGTAAAATACGGTCTGGTCTGGCCGGGAACTCAGTCCAATATCCCTGTATTAGTATTGGTAAAATACGGTCTGGTCTGGTCGGGAACTCCAATATCTCTGTATTAGTATTGGTAAAATACGGTCTGGTCTGGCCGGGAACTCCAATATCCCTGTATTAGTATTGGTAAAATACCGTCTGGTCTGGCCGGGAACTCCAATATTCCTGTATTAGTATTAGTGAAATACGGTCTGGTCTGGCCGGAAACTCCAATATCCCTGTATTAGTATTGGTAAAATACGGTCTGGTCTAGCCGGGAACTCCAATATCCCTGTATTAGTATTGGTAAAATACGGTCTGGTCTGACCGGGAACTCCAATATTCCTGTATTAGTATTGGTAAAATACGGTCTGGTCTGGCCGGGAACTCCAATATTCCTGTATTAGTATTGATAAAATACGGTCTGGTCTGGCCGGGAACTCCAATATCCCTGTATTAGTATTGTAAAATAGGATCTGGTCTAGCCGGGAACTCCAATATCCCTGTATTAGTATTGGTAAAATACGGTCTGGTCTGGCCGGGAACTCCAATATCCCTGTATTAATATTGGTAAAATACCGTCTGGTCTGGCCGGGAACTCCAATATCCTTGTATTAATATTGGTAAAATACGGTCTGGTGTGGCCGGGAACTCCAATATCCCTGTATTAGTATTGGTAAAATACGGTCTGGTCTGTCCGGGAACTCAGTCCAATATCCCTGTATTATTATTGTAAAATACGGTCTGGTCTCGCCAGGAACTCCAATATCTCTGTATTAGTATTGGTAAAATACGGTCTGGTCTGGCCGGGAACTCCAATATCCCTGTATTAGTATTGGTAAAATACGGTCTGGTCTAGCCGGGAACTCAGTCCAATATCCCTGTATTAGAATTGGTAAAATACGTTCTGGTCTGACTGAGAACTCCAATATCCCTGTATTAGTATTGGTAAAATACGGTCTGGTCTGGCCGGGAACTCCAATATCCCTGTATTAGTATTGGTGAAATACGGTCTGGTCTGGCCGGAAACTCCAATATCACCGTATTAGTAATTGATAAAATACGGTCTGGTCTGGACGGGAACTCCAATATCCCTGTATTAGTATTGGTAAAATACGTTCTGGTTTGGCCGGGAACTCCAATATCCCTGTATTAGTATTAGTAAAATACGTTCTGGTCTGACTGGGAACTCCAATATCCCTGTATTAGTATTGGTAAAATACGGTCTGGTCTGACCGGGAACTCCAATATCCCTGTATTAGTATTGGTAAAATACGGTCTGGTCTGGCCGGGAACTCCTATATCCCTGTATTAGTATTAGTAAAATACGTTCTGGTCTGACTGGGAACTCCAATATCCCTGTATTAGTATTGGTAAAATACGGTGTGGTCTGGCCGGGAACTCCAATATCACTGTATTAGTATTGGTAAAATACGGTCTGGTCTGGCCGGGAACTCCAATATCCCTGTATTGGTATTGGTAAAATACGGTCTGGTCTGGCAGGGAACTCCAATTTCACTGTATTAGTATTGGTAAAATACGGTCTGGTCTGGCCGGGAACTCCAATATCTCTGTATTAGTATTGGTAAAATACGGTCTGGTCTGACCGGAAACTCCAATATCCCTGTATTAGTATTGGTAAAATACGGTCTGGTCTGGCCGGGAACTCCAATATCACTGTATTAGTATTGGTAAAATACGGTCTGGTCTTGCCTGGAACTCCAATATCCCTTTATTAGTATTGGTAAAATACGGTCTGGTATTGCCGGGAACTCCAATATCCCTGTATTAGTATTGATAAAATACGGTCTAGTCTGGCCTGGAACTCCAATATCCCTGTATTAGTATTGGTAAAATACGGTCTGGTCTGGCGGGGAACTCCAATATCCCTCTATTAGCATTCGTGAAATACGGTCTGGTCCTGGCCGGGAACTCCAATATCCCTGTATTAGTATTGGTAAAATACGGTCTGGTCTAGCTGGGAACTCCAATATCCCTGTATTAGTATTGTAAAATACGATCTGGTCTGGCTGGGAACTCCAATATCCCTCTATTAGTATTGGTAAAATACGGTCTGGTCTGGCCGGGAACTCCAATATCCCTCTATTAGTATTGGTAAAATACGTCTGGTCCTGGCCGGGAATTCCAACATCCCTGTATTAGTATTGGTAAAATACGGTCTGGTCTGGCCGGGAACTCCAATATCCCTGTATTAGTATTGGTAAAATACGGTCTGGTCTGGCCGGTAATTCCAATATCCCTGTATTAGTATTGGTAAAATACGGTCTGGTCTGGCCGGGAACTCCAATATCCCTGTATTAGTATTGGTAAAATACGGTCTGGTCTGGCCGGGAACTCCAATATCTCTGTATTAGTATTGGTAAAATACGGTCTGGTCTGGCCGGGAACTCCAATATCCCTGTATTAGTATTGGTAAAATACGGTCTGGTCTTGCCGGGAACTCCAATATCCCTGTATTAGTATTGGTAAAATACGGTCTGGTCTGGCCTGGAACTCCAATATCTCTGTATTAGTATTGGTAAAATACGGTCTGGTCTGGCCGGTGAACTCCAATATCCACGTATTAGTATTGGTAAAATACGGTCTGGTCTGGCCGGGAACTTCAATATCCCTGTATTAGTATTGGTCAAATACGGTCTAGTCTGACCGGGAACTCCAATATCCCTGTATTAGTATTGGTAAAATACTGTCTGGTCTGGCCGGGAACTCCAATATCCCTGTATTAGTATTGGTAAAATACGGTCTGGTCTGGCCGGGAACTCCAATATCCCTGTATTAGTATTGGTAAAATACGATCTGGTCTGGCCAGGAACTCCAATATCCCTGTATTAGTAATTGATAAAATACGGTCTGATCTGGCCGGGAACTCCAATATCCCTGTATTAGTATTGGTAAAATACGGTCTGGTTTGGCCGGGAACTCCAATATCCCTGTATTAGTATTAGTAAAATACGGTCTGGTCTGACTGGGAACTCCAATATCCCTGTATTAGTATTGGTAAAATACGGTCTGGTCTGGCCGGGAACTCCAATATCCCTGTATTAGTACTGGTGAAACACGGTCTGGTCTGGCCGGGAACTCCAATATCCCTGTATTAGTATTGGTAAAATACGGTCTGGTCTGGCCGGGAACTCCAATATCCCTGTATTTGTATTGGTAAAATACGGTGTGCTCTGGCCGGGAACTCCAATTTCCCTGTATTAGTATTGGTAAAATACGGTCTGGTCTGGCCGGGAACTCAGTCCAATATCCCTGTATTAGTATTGGTAAAATACGGTCTGGTCTGACCGGGAACTCCAATATCTCTGCATTAGTATTGGTAAAATACGGTCTGGTCTGGCCGGGAACTCCAATATCCCTGTATTAGTATTGGTAAAATATGGTCTGGTCTGGCCGGGAACTCCAATATCCCTGTATTAGTATTGGTGAAATACGGTCTGGTCTGGCCGGAAACTCCAATATCCCTGTATTAGTATTGGTAAAATACGGTCTGGTCTAGCCGGTAACTCCAATATCCCTGTATTAGTATTGGTAAAATACGGTCTGGTCTGACTGGGAACTCCAATATCCCTGTATTAGTATTGGTAAAATACGGTCTGGTCTGGCCGGGAACTCCAATATCACTGTATTAGTATTGGTAAAATAAGGTCTGGTCTGGCCGGGAACTCTAATATCCCTGTATTAGTACTGATGAAACACGGTCTGGTGTGGCCGGCAACTCCAATATCCCTGTATTAGTATTGGTAAAATACGGTCTGGACTGGCCGGGAACTCCAATATCCCTGTATTAGTATTGGTAAAATACGGTCTGCTCTGGCCGGGAACTCCAATTTCCCTGTATTAGTATTGGTAAAATACGGTCTGGTCTGGCCGGGAACTCAGTCCAATATCCCTGTATTAGTATTGGTAAAATACGGTCTGGTCTGGCCGGGAACTCCAATATCTCTGTATTAGTATTGGTAAAATACGGTCTGGTCTGGCCGGGAACTCCAATATCCCTCTATTAGTATTGGTAAAATACGGTCTGGTCTAGCCGGGAACTCCAATATCCCTGTATTAGTATTGGTAAAATACGGTCTGGTCTGACCTGGAACTCCAATATCCCTGTATTAGTATTGGTAAAATACGATCTGTTCTGGCCGGGAACTCCAATATCCCTGTATTAGTATTAGTAAAATACGGTCTGGTCTGGCCGGGAACTCCAATATCCTTGTATTAGTATTGGTAAAATACGGTCTGGTCTGGCCGGTAACTCCAATATCCTTGCATTAGTATTGGTAAAATACGGTCTGGTGTGGCCAGGAACTCCAATATCCCTGTATTAGTATTGGTAAAATACGGTCTGGTCTGTCCGGGAACTCAGTCCAATATCCCTGTATTAGTATTGTAAAATACCGTCTGGTCTCGCCGAGAACTCCAATATCTCTGTATTAGTATTGGTAAAATACGGTCTGGTCTGGCCGGGAACTCCAATATCCCTGTATTAGTATTGGTAAAATACGGTCTGGTCTAGCCGGGAACTCATTCCAATATCCCTGTATTAGTATATTTAAAATACGGTCTGGTCTGGCCGGGAACTCCAATATCCCTGTATTAGTATTGGTAAAATACGGTCTGGTCTGGCCGGGAACTCCAATATCCCTGTATTAGTATTGGTAAAATACGGTCTGGTCTGACCGGGAACTCCAATATCCCTGTATTAGTATTGGTAAAATACGGTCTGGTCTGGCCGGGAACTCCAATATTCCTGTATTAGTATTGATAAAATACGGTCTGGTCTGGCCGGGAACTCCAATATCCCTGTATTAGTATTGTAAAATACGATCTGGTCTAGCCGGGAACTCCAATATCCCTGTATTAGTATTGGTAAAATACGGTCTGGTCTGGCCGGGAACTCCAATATCCCTGTATTAGTATTGGTAAAATACCGTCTGGTCTGGCCGGGAACTCCAATATCCTTGTATTAATATTGGTAAAATACGGTCTGGTGTGGCCGGGAACTCCAATATCCCTGTATTAGTATTGGTAAAATACGGTCTGGTCTGTCCGGGAACTCAGTCCAATATCCCTGTATTAGTATTGTAAAATACGGTCTGGTCTCGCCAGGAACTCCAATATCTCTGTATTAGTATTGGTAAAATACGGTCTGGTCTGGCCGGGAACTCCAATATCCCTGTATTAGTATTGGTAAAATACGGTCTGGTCTAGCCGGGAACTCAGTCCAATATCCCTGTATTAGTATTGGTAAAATACGTTCTGGTCTGACTGAGAACTCCAATATCCCTGTATTAGTATTGGTAAAATACGGTCTGGTCTGGCCGGGAACTCCAATATCCCTGTATTAGTATTGGTGAAATACGGTCTGGTCTGGCCGGAAACTCCAATATCACCGTATTAGTAATTGATAAAATACGGTCTGGTCTGGACGGGAACTCCAATATCCCTGTATTAGTATTGGTAAAATACGGTCTGGTTTGGCCGGGAACTCCAATATCCCTGTATTAGTATTAGTAAAATACGTTCTGGTCTGACTGGGAACTCCAATATCCCTGTATTAGTATTGGTAAAATACGGTCTGGTCTGACCGGGAACTCCAATATCCCTGTATTAGTATTGGTAAAATACGGTCTGGTCTGGCCGGGAACTCCTATATCCCTGTATTAGTATTAGTAAAATACGTTCTGGTCTGACTGGGAACTCCAATATCCCTGTATTAGTATTGGTAAAATACGGTGTGGTCTGGCCGGGAACTCCAATATCCCTGTATTAGTATTGGTAAAATACGGTCTGGTCTGGCCGGGAACTCCAATATCCCTGTATTGGTATTGGTAAAATACGGTCTGGTCTGGCAGGGAACTCCAATTTCCCTGTATTAGTATTGGTAAAATACGGTCTGGTCTGGCCGGGAACTCCAATATCTCTGTATTAGTATTGGTAAAATACGGTCTGGTCTGACCGGGAACTCCAATATCCCTGTATTAGTATTGGTAAAATACGGTCTGGTCTGGCCGGGAACTCCAATATCACTGTATTAGTATTGGTAAAATACGGTCTGGTCTGGCCTGGAACTCCAATATCCCTTTATTAGTATTGGTAAAATACGGTCTGGTATTGCCGGGAACTCCAATATCCCTGTATTAGTATTGATAAAATACGGTCTAGTCTGGCCTGGAACTCCAATATCCCTGTATTAGTATTGGTAAAATACGGTCTGGTCTGGCGGGGAACTCCAATATCCCTCTATTAGCATTCGTGAAATACGGTCTGGTCCTGGCCGGGAACTCCAATATCCCTGTATTAGTATTGGTAAAATACGGTCTGGTCTAGCCGGGAACTCCAATATCCCTGTATTAGTATTGTAAAATACGATCTGGTCTGGCTGGGAACTCCAATATCCCTCTATTAGTATTGGTAAAATACGGTCTGGTCTGGCCGGGAACTCCAATATCCCTCTATTAGTATTGGTAAAATACGTCTGGTCCTGGCCGGGAATTCCAACATCCCTGTATTAGTATTGGTAAAATACGGTCTGGTCTGGCCGGGAACTCCAATATCCCTGTATTAGTATTGGTAAAATACGGTCTGGTCTGGCCGGTAATTCCAATATCCCTGTATTAGTATTGGTAAAATACGGTCTGGTCTGGCCGGGAACTCCAATATCCCTGTATTAGTATTGGTAAAATACGGTCTGGTCTGGCCGGGAACTCCAATATCTCTGTATTAGTATTGGTAAAATACGGTCTGGTCTGGCCGGGAACTCCAATATCCCTGTATTAGTATTGGTAAAATACGGTCTGGTCTTGCCGGGAACTCCAATATCCCTGTATTAGTATTGGTAAAATACGGTCTGGTCTGGCCTGGAACTCCAATATCTCTGTATTAGTATTGGTAAAATACGGTCTGGTCTGGCCGGTGAACTCCAATATCCACGTATTAGTATTGGTAAAATACGGTCTGGTCTGGCCGGGAACTTCAATATCCCTGTATTAGTATTGGTCAAATACGGTCTAGTCTGACCGGGAACTCCAATATCCCTGTATTAGTATTGGTAAAATACTGTCTGGTCTGGCCGGGAACTCCAATATCCCTGTATTAGTATTGGTAAAATACGGTCTGGTCTGGCCGGGAACTCCAATATCCCTGTATTAGTATTGGTAAAATACGATCTGGTCTGGCCAGGAACTCCAATATCCCTGTATTAGTAATTGATAAAATACGGTCTGATCTGGCCGGGAACTCCAATATCCCTGTATTAGTATTGGTAAAATACGGTCTGGTTTGGCCGGGAACTCCAATATCCCTGTATTAGTATTAGTAAAATACGGTCTGGTCTGACTGGGAACTCCAATATCCCTGTATTAGTATTGGTAAAATACGGTCTGGTCTGGCCGGGAACTCCAATATCCCTGTATTAGTACTGGTGAAACACGGTCTGGTCTGGCCGGGAACTCCAATATCCCTGTATTAGTATTGGTAAAATACGGTCTGGTCTGGCCGGGAACTCCAATATCCCTGTATTTGTATTGGTAAAATACGGTGTGCTCTGGCCGGGAACTCCAATTTCCCTGTATTAGTATTGGTAAAATACGATCTGGTCTGGCCGGGAACTCAGTCCAATATTCCTGTATTAGTATTGGTAAAATACGGTCTGGTCTGACCGGGAACTCCAATATCTCTGTATTAGTATTGGTAAAATACGGTCTGGTCTGGCCGGGAACTCCAATATCCCTGTATTAGTATTGGTAAAATATGGTCTGGTCTGGCCGGGAACTCCAATATCCCTGTATTAGTATTGGTGAAATACGGTCTGGTCTGGCCGGAAACTCCAATATCCCTGTATTAGTATTGGTAAAATACGGTCTGGTCTAGCCGGTAACTCCAATATCCCTGTATTAGTATTGGTAAAATACGGTCTGGTCTGACTGGGAACTCCAATATCCCTGTATTAGTATTGGTAAAATACGGTCTGGTCTGGCCGGGAACTCCAATATCACTGTATTAGTATTGGTAAAATAAGGTCTGGTCTGGCCGGGAACTCTAATATCCCTGTATTAGTACTGATGAAACACGGTCTGGTGTGGCCGGCAACTCCAATATCCCTGTATTAGTATTGGTAAAATACGGTCTGGACTGGCCGGGAACTCCAATATCCCTGTATTAGTATTGGTAAAATACGGTCTGCTCTGGCCGGGAACTCCAATTTCCCTGTATTAGTATTGGTAAAATACGGTCTGGTCTGGCCGGGAACTCAGTCCAATATCCCTGTATTAGTATTGGTAAAATACGGTCTGGTCTGGCCGGGAACTCCAATATCTCTGTATTAGTATTGGTAAAATACGGTCTGGTCTGGCCGGGAACTCCAATATCCCTCTATTAGTATTGGTAAAATACGGTCTGGTCTAGCCGGGAACTCCAATATCCCTGTATTAGTATTGGTAAAATACGGTCTGGTCTGACCGGGAACTCCAATATCCCTGTATTAGTATTGGTAAAATACGATCTGTTCTGGCCGGGAACTCCAATATCCCTGTATTAGTATTAGTAAAATACGGTCTGGTCTGGCCGGGAACTCCAATATCCTTGTATTAGTATTGGTAAAATACGGTCTGGTCTGGCCGGGAACTCCAATATCCTTGTATTAGTATTGGTAAAATACGGTCTGGTGTGGCCAGGAACTCCAATATCCCTGTATTAGTATTGGTAAAATACGGTCTGGTCTGTCCGGGAACTCAGTCCAATATCCCTGTATTAGTATTGTAAAATACCGTCTGGTCTCGCCGGGAACTCCAATATCTCTGTATTAGTATTGGTAAAATACGGTCTGGTCTGGCCGGGAACTCCAATATCCCTGTATTAGTATTGATAAAATACGGTCTGGTCTAGCCGGGAACTCATTCCAATATCCCTGTATTAGTATATGTAAAATACGGTCTGGTCTGGCCGGGAACTCCAATATCCCTGTATTAGTATTGGTAAAATACGGTCTGGTCTGGCCGGGAACTCCAATATCCCTGTATTAGTATTGGTAAAATACGGTCTGGTCTGGCCGGGAACTCCAATATCCCTGTATTAGTATTGGTGAAATACGGTCTGGTCTGGCCGGAAACTCCAATATCCCTGTATTAGTATTGGTAAAATACAGTCTGGTCTGGCGGGGAACTCCAATATCCCTGTATTAGTATTGGTAAAATACGATCTGGTCTGGCCAGGAACTCCAATATCTCTGTATTAGTAATTGATAAAATACGGTCTGGTCTGGCCGGGAACTCCAATATCCCTGTATTAGTATTGGTAAAATACGGTCTGGTCTGGCCGGGAACTCCAATATCCCTGTATTAGTATTAGTAAAATACGGTCTGGTCTGACTGGGAACTCCAATATCCCTGTATTAGTATTAGTAAAATACGGTCTGGTCTGGCCGGAAACTCCAATATCCCTGTATTAGTACTGGTGAAACACGGTCTGGTCTGGCCGTGAACTCCAATATCCCTGTATTAGTATTGTTAAAATACGGTCTGGTCTGGCCGGGAACTCCAATATCCCTGTATTAGTATTGGTAAAATACGTTCTGGTCTGGCCGGGAACTCCAATTTCCCTGTATTAGTATTGGTAAAATACGGTCTGGTCTGGCCGGGAACTCAGTCCAATATCCCTGTATTAGTATTGGTAAAATACGGTCTGGTCTGGCCGGGAACTCCAATATCTCTGTATTAGTATTGGTAAAATACGGTCTGGTCTGGCCGGGAACTCCAATATCCCTGTATTAGTATTGGTAAAATACGATCTGGTCTGGCCGGGAACTCCAATATCCCTGTATTAGTATTGGTAAAATACCGTCTGGTCTGGCCGGGAACTCCAATATCCCTGTATTAGTATTGGTAAAATACGGTCTGGTCTGGCCGGGAACTCCAATATCCTTGTATTAGTATTGGTAAAATACGGTCTGGTCTGGCCGGGAACTCCAATATCCCTGTATTAGTATTGGTAAAATACGGTCTTGTCTGGCTGGGAACTCCAATATCCCTCTATTAGTATTGGTAAAATACGGTCTGGTCTGGCCGGGAACTCCAATATCCCTCTATTAGTATTGGTAAAATACGGTCTGGTCCTGGCCGAGAATTCCAACATCCCTGTATTAGTATTGGTAAAATACGGTCTGGTCTGGCCGGGAACTCCAATATCCCTGTATTAGTATTGGTAAAATGCGGTCTAGTCTGGAAGTGAACTCCAATATCCCTGTATTAGTATTGGTAAAATACGGTCTGGTCTGGCCGGGAACTCCAATATCCCTGTATTAGTATTGGTAAAATACGGTCTGGTCTGGCCGGGAACTCCAATATCCCTGTTTTAGTATTTGTAAAATACGGTCTGGTCTGGCCGGGAACTCCAATTTCACTGTACATGTATTAGTATTGGTAAAATACGGTCTGGTCTGGCCGGGAACTCAGTCCAATATCCATTTATTAGTATTGGTAAAATACGGTCTGGTCTGGCCGGGAACTCCAATATCTCTGTATTAGTATTGGTAAAATACAGTCTGGTCTGGCCGGGAACTCCAATATCCCTGTATTAGTATTGGTAAAATACGGTCTGGTCTGGCCGGGAACTCCAATATCCCTGTATTAGTATTGGTGAAATACGGTCTGGTCTGGCCGGAAACTCCAATATCCCTGTATTAGTATTGGTAAAATACGGTCTGGTCTAGCCAGGAACTCCAATATCCCTGTATTAGTATTGGTAAAATACGGTCTGGTCTGGCCGGGAACTCCAATATCCCTGTATTAGTATTGGTAAAATACGGTCTTGTCTGGCTGGGAACTCCAATATCCCTGTATTAGTATTGGTAAAATACGGTCAGGTCTGGCCGGGAACTCCAATATCCCTGTATTAGTATTGGTAAAATACGATCTGGTCTGGCCGGGAACTCCAATATCCCTGTATTAGTATTGGTAAAATACCGTCTGGTCTGGCCGAGAACTCCAATATCCCTGTATTAGTATTGGTAAAATACGGTCTGGTCTGGCCGGGAACTCCAATATCCTTGTATTAGTATTGGTAAAATACGGTCTGGTCTGGCCGGGAACTCCAATATCCCTGTATTAGTATTGGTAAAATACGGTCTTGTCTGGCTGGGAACTCCAATATCCCTCTATTAGTATTGGTAAAATACGGTCTGGTCTGGCCGGGAACTCCAATATCCCTCTATTAGTATTGGTAAAATACGGTCAGGTCCTGGCCGAGAATTCCAACATCCCTGTATTAGTATTGGTAAAATACGGTCTGGTCTGGCCGGGAACTCCAATATCCCTGTATTAGTATTGGTAAAATACGGTCTGGTCTGGCCGTGAACTCCAATATCCCTGTATTAGTATTGGTAAAATACGGTCTGGTCTGGCCGGGAACTCCAATATCCCTGTATTAGTATTGGTAAAATACGGTCTGGTCTGGCCGGGAACTCCAATATCCCTGTTTTAGTATTGGTAAAATACGGTCTGGACTGGCCGGGAACTCCAATATCCCTGTATTAGTATTGGTAAAATACGGTCTGGTCTGGCCGGGAACTCCAATATCCCTGTATTAGTATTGGTAAAACACGGTCTGGTCTGGCCGGGAACTCCAATATCCCTGTATTCCTATTGGTTAAATACGGTCTGGTCTGGCCGGGAACTCCAATATCCCTCTATTAGCATTGGTGAAATACGGTCTGGTCCTGGCCGGGAACTCCAATATCCCTGTATTAGTATTGGTAAAATACGGTCTGGTCTGGCCGGGAACTCAGTCCAATATCCCTGTATTAGTATTGGTAAAATACGGTCTGGTCTGGCCGGGAACTCCAATATCTCTGTATTAGTATTGGTAAAATACGGTCTGGTCTGGCCGGGAACTCCAATATCCCTGTATTAGTATTGGTAAAATACGATCTGGTCTGGCCGGGAACTCCAATATCCCTGTATTAGTATTGGTAAAATACCGTCTGGTCTGGCCGGGAACTCCAATATCCCTGTATTAGTATTGGTAAAATACGGTCTGGTCTGGCCGGGAACTCCAATATCCTTGTATTAGTATTGGTAAAATACGGTCTGGTCTGGCCGTGAACTCCAATATCCCTGTATTAGTATTGGTAAAATACGGTCTTGTCTGGCTGGGAACTCCAATATCCCTCTATTAGTATTGGTAAAATACGGTCTGGTCCTGGCCGAGAATTCCAACATCCCTGTATTAGTATTGGTAAAATACGGTCTGGTCTGGCCGGGAACTCCAATATCCCTGTATTAGTATTGGTAAAATACGGTCTGGTCTGGCCGTGAACTCCAATATCCCTGTATTAGTATTGGTAAAATACGGTCTGGTCTGGCCGGGAACTCCAATATCCCTGTATTAGTATTGGTAAAATACGGTCTGGTCTTGCCGGGAACTCCAATATCCCTGTATTAGTATTGGTAAAATACGGTCTGGTCTGGCCGGGAACTCCAATTTCCCTGTACATGTATTAGTATTGGTAAAATACGGTCTGGTCTGGCCGGGAACTCAGTCCAATATCCATGTATTAGTATTGGTAAAATACGGTCTGGTCTGGCCGGGAACTCCAATATCTCTGTATTAGTATTGGTAAAATACGGTCTGGTCTGGCCGGGAACTCCAATATCCCTGTATTAGTATTGGTAAAATACGGTCTGGTCTGGCCGGTAACTCCAATATCCCTGTATTAGTATTGGTGAAATACGGTCTGGTCTGGCCGGAAACTCCAATATCCCTGTATTAGTATTGGTAAAATACGGTCTGGTCTAGCCAGGAACTCCAATATCCCTGTATTAGTATTGGTAAAATACGGTCTGGTCTGACCGTGAACTCCAATATCCCTGTATTAGTATTGGTAAAATACGGTGTGGTCTGGACGGGAACTCCAATATCCCTGTATTAGTATTGGTAAAATACGGTCTGGTCGGGCCGGGAACTCCAATATCCCTGTATTCCTATTGGTTAAATACGGTCTGGTCTGGCCGGGAACTCCAATATCCCTCTATTAGCATTGGTGAAATACGGTCTGGTCCTGGCCGGGAACTCCAATATCCCTGTATTAGTATTGGTAAAATACGGTCTGGTCTGGCCGGGAACTCAGTCCAATATCCCTGTATTAGTATTGGTAAAATACGGTCTGGTCTGGCCGGGAACTCCAATATCTCTGTATTAGTATTGGTAAAATACGGTCTGGTCTGGCCGGGAACTCCAATATCCCTGTATTAGTATTGGTAAAATACGATCTGGTCTGGCCGGGAACTCCAATATCCCTGTATTAGTATTGGTAAAATACCGTCTGGTCTGGCCGGGAACTCCAATATCCCTGTATTAGTATTGGTAAAATACGGTCTGGTCTGGCCGGGAACTCCAATATCCTTGTATTAGTATTGGTAAAATACGGTCTGGTCTGGCCGTGAACTCCAATATCCCTGTATTAGTATTGGTAAAATACGGTCTTGTCTGGCTGGGAACTCCAATATCCCTCTATTAGTATTGGTAAAATACGGTCTGGTCCTGGCCGAGAATTCCAACATCCCTGTATTAGTATTGGTAAAATACGGTCTAGTCTGGCCGGGAACTCCAATATCCCTGTATTAGTATTGGTAAAATACGGTCTGGTCTGGCCGTGAACTCCAATATCCCTGTATTAGTATTGGTAAAATACGGTCTGGTCTGGCCGGGAACTCCAATATCCCTGTATTAGTATTGGTAAAATACGGTCTGGTCTTGCCGGGAACTCCAATATCCCTGTATTAGTATTGGTAAAATACGGTCTGGTCTGGCCGGGAACTCCAATTTCCCTGTACATGTATTAGTATTGGTAAAATACGGTCTGGTCTGGCCGGGAACTCAGTCCGATATCCATGTATTAGTATTGGTAAAATACGGTCTGGTCTGGCCGGTAACTCCAATATCCCTGTATTAGTATTGGTGAAATACGGTCTGGTCTGGCCGGAAACTCCAATATCCCTGTATTAGTATTGGTAAAATACGGTCTGGTCTAGCCAGGAACTCCAATATCCCTGTATTAGTATTGGTAAAATACGGTCTGGTCTGACCGTGAACTCCAATATCCCTGTATTAGTATTGGTAAAATACGGTGTGGTCTGGACGGGAACTCCAATATCCCTGTATTAGTATTGGTAAAATACGGTCTGGTCGGGCCGGGAACTCCAATATCCCTGTATTAGTATTAGTAAAATACGGTCTGGTCTAGCAGGGAACTCCAATATCCCTGTATTAGTATTGGTAAAATACGGTCTGGTCTGGCCGGGAACTCCAATATCCCTGTATTAGTATTGGTAAAACACGGTCTGGTCTGGCCGGGAACTCCAATATCCCTGTATTCCTATTGGTTAAATACGGTCTGGTCTGGCCGGAAACTCCAATATACCTGTATTAGTATTGGTAAAATACAGTCTGGTCTGGCGGGGAACTCCAATATCCCTGTATTAGTATTGGTAAAATACGTTCTGGTCTGGCCGGGAACTCCAATTTCCCTGTATTAGTATTGGTAAAATACGGTCTGGTCTGGCCGGGAACTCAGTCCAATATCCATGTATTAGTATTGGTAAAATACGGTCTGGTCTGGCCGGGAACTCCAATATCCCTGTATTAGTATTGGTAAAATACGGTCAGGTCTGGCCGGGAACTCCAATATCACTGTATTAGTATTGGTAAAATACGATCTGGTCTGGCCGGGAACTCCAATATCCCTGTATTAGTATTGGTAAAATACCGTCTGGTCTGGCCGGGAACTCCAATATCCCTGTATTAGTATTGGTAAAATACGGTCTGGTCTGGCCGGGAACTCCAATATCCTTTCATTAGTATTGGTAAAATACGGTCTGGTCTGGCCGGGAACTCCAATATCTCTGTATTAGTATTGGTAAAATACGGTCTGGTCTGGCCGGGAACTCCAATATCCCTGTATTAGTATTGGTAAAATACGGTCTGGTCTGGCCGGGAACTCCAATATCCCTGTATTAGTATTGGTGAAATACGGTCTGGTCTGGCCGGAAACTCCAATATCCCTGTATTAGTATTGGTAAAATACGGTCTGGTCTAGCCAGGAACTCCAATATCCCTGTATTAGTATTGGTAAAATACGGTCTGGTCTGACCGTGAACTCCAATATCCCTGTATTAGTATTGGTAAAATACGGTGTGGTCTGGACGGGAACTCCAATATCCCTGTATTAGTATTGGTAAAATACGGTCTGGTCGGGCCGGGAACTCCAATATCCCTGTATTAGTATTGGTAAAATACGGTCTGGTCTGGCCGGGAACTCCAATATCCCTGTATTAGTATTGGTAAAATACGGTCTGGTCTGGCCGGGAACTCCAATATCCCTCTATTAGTATTGGTAAAATACGGTCTGGTCTGGCCTGGCCGGGAACTCCAATATCCCTGTATTAGTATTGGTAAAATACGGTCTGGTCTGGCCGGGAACTCCAATATCCCTGTATTAGTATTGGTAAAATACGGTCTGGTCTGGCCGGGAACTCCAATATCCCTGTATTAGTATTGGTAAAATACGGTCTGGTCTGACCGGGAACTCCAATATCCCTGTATTAGTATTGGTAAAATACGGTCTGGTCTGACCGGGAACTCCAATATCCCTGTATTAGTATTGGTCAAATACCGTCTAATCTGGCCGGGAACTCCAATATCCCTGTATTAGTATTAGTAAAATACGGTCTGGTCTGGCCGGGAACTCCAATATCCCTGTATTAGTATTGGTAAAATACGGTCTAGTCTGGCCGGAAACTCCAATATCCCTGTATTAGTATTTGTAAAATACGGTCTGGTCTGGCCGGGAACTCCAATATCCCTGTATTAGTATTAGTAAAATACGGTCTGGTCTAGCAGGGAACTCCAATATCCCTGTATTAGTATTGGTAAAATACGGTCTGGTCTGGCCGGGAACTCCAATATCCCTGTATTAGTATTGGTAAAACACGGTCTGGTCTGGCCGGGAACTCCAATATCCCTGTATTCCTATTGGTTAAATACGGTCTGGTCAGGCCGGGAACTCCAATATCCCTCTACTAGCATTGGTGAAATACGGTCTGGTCCTGGCCGGGAACTCCAATATCCCTGTATTAGTATTGGTAAAATACGGTCTGGTCTGGCCGGGAACTCCAATATCCCTGTATTAGTATTGGTAAAACACGGTCTGGTCTGGCCGGGAACTCCAATATCCCTGTATTAGTATTGGTAAAATACGGTCTGGACTGGCCGGGAACTCCAATATCCCTGTATTAGTATTGGTAAAATACGGTCTGCTCTGGCCGGGAACTCCAATTTCCCTGTATTAGTATTGGTAAAATACGGTCTGGTCTGGCCGGGAACTCAGTCCAATATCCCTGTATTAGTATTGGTAAAATACGGTCTGGTCTGGCCGGGAACTCCAATATCTCTGTATTAGTATTGGTAAAATACGGTCTGGTCTGGCCGGGAACTCCAATATCCCTCTATTAGTATTGGTAAAATACGGTCTGGTCTAGCCGGGAACTCCAATATCCCTGTATTAGTATTGGTAAAATACGGTCTGGTCTGACCGGGAACTCCAATATCCCTGTATTAGTATTGGTAAAATACGATCTGTTCTGGCCGGGAACTCCAATATCCCTGTATTAGTATTAGTAAAATACGGTCTGGTCTGGCCGGGAACTCCAATATCCTTGTATTAGTATTGGTAAAATACGGTCTGGTCTGGCCGGGAACTCCAATATCCTTGTATTAGTATTGGTAAAATACGGTCTGGTGTGGCCAGGAACTCCAATATCCCTGTATTAGTATTGGTAAAATACGGTCTGGTCTGTCCGGGAACTCAGTCCAATATCCCTGTATTAGTATTGTAAAATACCGTCTGGTCTCGCCGGGAACTCCAATATCTCTGTATTAGTATTGGTAAAATACGGTCTGGTCTGGCCGGGAACTCCAATATCCCTGTATTAGTATTGATAAAATACGGTCTGGTCTAGCCGGGAACTCATTCCAATATCCCTGTATTAGTATATGTAAAATACGGTCTGGTCTGGCCGGGAACTCCAATATCCCTGTATTAGTATTGGTAAAATACGGTCTGGTCTGGCCGGGAACTCCAATATCCCTGTATTAGTATTGGTAAAATACGGTCTGGTCTGGCCGGGAACTCCAATATCCCTGTATTAGTATTGGTAAAATACGGTCTAGTCTGGCCGGGAACTCCAATATCCCTGTATTAGTATTGGTGAAATACGGTCTGGTCTGGCCGGAAACTCCAATATCCCTGTATTAGTATTGGTAAAATACAGTCTGGTCTGGCGGGGAACTCCAATATCCCTGTATTAGTATTGGTAAAATACGATCTGGTCTGGCCAGGAACTCCAATATCTCTGTATTAGTAATTGATAAAATACGGTCTGGTCTGGCCGGGAACTCCAATATCCCTGTATTAGTATTGGTAAAATACGGTCTGGTCTGGCCGGGAACTCCAATATCCCTGTATTAGTATTAGTAAAATACGGTCTGGTCTGACTGGGAACTCCAATATCCCTGTATTAGTATTAGTAAAATACGGTCTGGTCTGGCCGGAAACTCCAATATCCCTGTATTAGTACTGGTGAAACACGGTCTGGTCTGGCCGTGAACTCCAATATCCCTGTATTAGTATTGTTAAAATACGGTCTGGTCTGGCCGGGAACTCCAATATCCCTGTATTAGTATTGGTAAAATACGTTCTGGTCTGGCCGGGAACTCCAATTTCCCTGTATTAGTATTGGTAAAATACGGTCTGGTCTGGCCGGGAACTCAGTCCAATATCCCTGTATTAGTATTGGTAAAATACGGTCTGGTCTGGCCGGGAACTCCAATATCTCTGTATTAGTATTGGTAAAATACGGTCTGGTCTGGCCGGGAACTCCAATATCCCTGTATTAGTATTGGTAAAATACGATCTGGTCTGGCCGGGAACTCCAATATCCCTGTATTAGTATTGGTAAAATACCGTCTGGTCTGGCCGGGAACTCCAATATCCCTGTATTAGTATTGGTAAAATACGGTCTGGTCTGGCCGGGAACTCCAATATCCTTGTATTAGTATTGGTAAAATACGGTCTGGTCTGGCCGGGAACTCCAATATCCCTGTATTAGTATTGGTAAAATACGGTCTTGTCTGGCTGGGAACTCCAATATCCCTCTATTAGTATTGGTAAAATACGGTCTGGTCTGGCCGGGAACTCCAATATCCCTCTATTAGTATTGGTAAAATACGGTCTGGTCCTGGCCGAGAATTCCAACATCCCTGTATTAGTATTGGTAAAATACGGTCTGGTCTGGCCGGGAACTCCAATATCCCTGTATTAGTATTGGTAAAATGCGGTCTAGTCTGGAAGTGAACTCCAATATCCCTGTATTAGTATTGGTAAAATACGGTCTGGTCTGGCCGGGAACTCCAATATCCCTGTATTAGTATTGGTAAAATACGGTCTGGTCTGGCCGGGAACTCCAATATCCCTGTTTTAGTATTTGTAAAATACGGTCTGGTCTGGCCGGGAACTCCAATTTCACTGTACATGTATTAGTATTGGTAAAATACGGTCTGGTCTGGCCGGGAACTCAGTCCAATATCCATTTATTAGTATTGGTAAAATACGGTCTGGTCTGGCCGGGAACTCCAATATCTCTGTATTAGTATTGGTAAAATACAGTCTGGTCTGGCCGGGAACTCCAATATCCCTGTATTAGTATTGGTAAAATACGGTCTGGTCTGGCCGGGAACTCCAATATCCCTGTATTAGTATTGGTGAAATACGGTCTGGTCTGGCCGGAAACTCCAATATCCCTGTATTAGTATTGGTAAAATACGGTCTGGTCTAGCCAGGAACTCCAATATCCCTGTATTAGTATTGGTAAAATACGGTCTGGTCTGGCCGGGAACTCCAATATCCCTGTATTAGTATTGGTAAAATACGGTCTTGTCTGGCTGGGAACTCCAATATCCCTGTATTAGTATTGGTAAAATACGGTCAGGTCTGGCCGGGAACTCCAATATCCCTGTATTAGTATTGGTAAAATACGATCTGGTCTGGCCGGGAACTCCAATATCCCTGTATTAGTATTGGTAAAATACCGTCTGGTCTGGCCGAGAACTCCAATATCCCTGTATTAGTATTGGTAAAATACGGTCTGGTCTGGCCGGGAACTCCAATATCCTTGTATTAGTATTGGTAAAATACGGTCTGGTCTGGCCGGGAACTCCAATATCCCTGTATTAGTATTGGTAAAATACGGTCTTGTCTGGCTGGGAACTCCAATATCCCTCTATTAGTATTGGTAAAATACGGTCTGGTCTGGCCGGGAACTCCAATATCCCTCTATTAGTATTGGTAAAATACGGTCAGGTCCTGGCCGAGAATTCCAACATCCCTGTATTAGTATTGGTAAAATACGGTCTGGTCTGGCCGGGAACTCCAATATCCCTGTATTAGTATTGGTAAAATACGGTCTGGTCTGGCCGTGAACTCCAATATCCCTGTATTAGTATTGGTAAAATACGGTCTGGTCTGGCCGGGAACTCCAATATCCCTGTATTAGTATTGGTAAAATACGGTCTGGTCTGGCCGGGAACTCCAATATCCCTGTTTTAGTATTGGTAAAATACGGTCTGGACTGGCCGGGAACTCCAATATCCCTGTATTAGTATTGGTAAAATACGGTCTGGTCTGGCCGGGAACTCCAATATCCCTGTATTAGTATTGGTAAAACACGGTCTGGTCTGGCCGGGAACTCCAATATCCCTGTATTCCTATTGGTTAAATACGGTCTGGTCTGGCCGGGAACTCCAATATCCCTCTATTAGCATTGGTGAAATACGGTCTGGTCCTGGCCGGGAACTCCAATATCCCTGTATTAGTATTGGTAAAATACGGTCTGGTCTGGCCGGGAACTCAGTCCAATATCCCTGTATTAGTATTGGTAAAATACGGTCTGGTCTGGCCGGGAACTCCAATATCTCTGTATTAGTATTGGTAAAATACGGTCTGGTCTGGCCGGGAACTCCAATATCCCTGTATTAGTATTGGTAAAATACGATCTGGTCTGGCCGGGAACTCCAATATCCCTGTATTAGTATTGGTAAAATACCGTCTGGTCTGGCCGGGAACTCCAATATCCCTGTATTAGTATTGGTAAAATACGGTCTGGTCTGGCCGGGAACTCCAATATCCTTGTATTAGTATTGGTAAAATACGGTCTGGTCTGGCCGTGAACTCCAATATCCCTGTATTAGTATTGGTAAAATACGGTCTTGTCTGGCTGGGAACTCCAATATCCCTCTATTAGTATTGGTAAAATACGGTCTGGTCCTGGCCGAGAATTCCAACATCCCTGTATTAGTATTGGTAAAATACGGTCTGGTCTGGCCGGGAACTCCAATATCCCTGTATTAGTATTGGTAAAATACGGTCTGGTCTGGCCGTGAACTCCAATATCCCTGTATTAGTATTGGTAAAATACGGTCTGGTCTGGCCGGGAACTCCAATATCCCTGTATTAGTATTGGTAAAATACGGTCTGGTCTTGCCGGGAACTCCAATATCCCTGTATTAGTATTGGTAAAATACGGTCTGGTCTGGCCGGGAACTCCAATTTCCCTGTACATGTATTAGTATTGGTAAAATACGGTCTGGTCTGGCCGGGAACTCAGTCCAATATCCATGTATTAGTATTGGTAAAATACGGTCTGGTCTGGCCGGGAACTCCAATATCTCTGTATTAGTATTGGTAAAATACGGTCTGGTCTGGCCGGGAACTCCAATATCCCTGTATTAGTATTGGTAAAATACGGTCTGGTCTGGCCGGTAACTCCAATATCCCTGTATTAGTATTGGTGAAATACGGTCTGGTCTGGCCGGAAACTCCAATATCCCTGTATTAGTATTGGTAAAATACGGTCTGGTCTAGCCAGGAACTCCAATATCCCTGTATTAGTATTGGTAAAATACGGTCTGGTCTGACCGTGAACTCCAATATCCCTGTATTAGTATTGGTAAAATACGGTGTGGTCTGGACGGGAACTCCAATATCCCTGTATTAGTATTGGTAAAATACGGTCTGGTCGGGCCGGGAACTCCAATATCCCTGTATTCCTATTGGTTAAATACGGTCTGGTCTGGCCGGGAACTCCAATATCCCTCTATTAGCATTGGTGAAATACGGTCTGGTCCTGGCCGGGAACTCCAATATCCCTGTATTAGTATTGGTAAAATACGGTCTGGTCTGGCCGGGAACTCAGTCCAATATCCCTGTATTAGTATTGGTAAAATACGGTCTGGTCTGGCCGGGAACTCCAATATCTCTGTATTAGTATTGGTAAAATACGGTCTGGTCTGGCCGGGAACTCCAATATCCCTGTATTAGTATTGGTAAAATACGATCTGGTCTGGCCGGGAACTCCAATATCCCTGTATTAGTATTGGTAAAATACCGTCTGGTCTGGCCGGGAACTCCAATATCCCTGTATTAGTATTGGTAAAATACGGTCTGGTCTGGCCGGGAACTCCAATATCCTTGTATTAGTATTGGTAAAATACGGTCTGGTCTGGCCGTGAACTCCAATATCCCTGTATTAGTATTGGTAAAATACGGTCTTGTCTGGCTGGGAACTCCAATATCCCTCTATTAGTATTGGTAAAATACGGTCTGGTCCTGGCCGAGAATTCCAACATCCCTGTATTAGTATTGGTAAAATACGGTCTAGTCTGGCCGGGAACTCCAATATCCCTGTATTAGTATTGGTAAAATACGGTCTGGTCTGGCCGTGAACTCCAATATCCCTGTATTAGTATTGGTAAAATACGGTCTGGTCTGGCCGGGAACTCCAATATCCCTGTATTAGTATTGGTAAAATACGGTCTGGTCTTGCCGGGAACTCCAATATCCCTGTATTAGTATTGGTAAAATACGGTCTGGTCTGGCCGGGAACTCCAATTTCCCTGTACATGTATTAGTATTGGTAAAATACGGTCTGGTCTGGCCGGGAACTCAGTCCGATATCCATGTATTAGTATTGGTAAAATACGGTCTGGTCTGGCCGGTAACTCCAATATCCCTGTATTAGTATTGGTGAAATACGGTCTGGTCTGGCCGGAAACTCCAATATCCCTGTATTAGTATTGGTAAAATACGGTCTGGTCTAGCCAGGAACTCCAATATCCCTGTATTAGTATTGGTAAAATACGGTCTGGTCTGACCGTGAACTCCAATATCCCTGTATTAGTATTGGTAAAATACGGTGTGGTCTGGACGGGAACTCCAATATCCCTGTATTAGTATTGGTAAAATACGGTCTGGTCGGGCCGGGAACTCCAATATCCCTGTATTAGTATTAGTAAAATACGGTCTGGTCTAGCAGGGAACTCCAATATCCCTGTATTAGTATTGGTAAAATACGGTCTGGTCTGGCCGGGAACTCCAATATCCCTGTATTAGTATTGGTAAAACACGGTCTGGTCTGGCCGGGAACTCCAATATCCCTGTATTCCTATTGGTTAAATACGGTCTGGTCTGGCCGGAAACTCCAATATACCTGTATTAGTATTGGTAAAATACAGTCTGGTCTGGCGGGGAACTCCAATATCCCTGTATTAGTATTGGTAAAATACGTTCTGGTCTGGCCGGGAACTCCAATTTCCCTGTATTAGTATTGGTAAAATACGGTCTGGTCTGGCCGGGAACTCAGTCCAATATCCATGTATTAGTATTGGTAAAATACGGTCTGGTCTGGCCGGGAACTCCAATATCCCTGTATTAGTATTGGTAAAATACGGTCAGGTCTGGCCGGGAACTCCAATATCACTGTATTAGTATTGGTAAAATACGATCTGGTCTGGCCGGGAACTCCAATATCCCTGTATTAGTATTGGTAAAATACCGTCTGGTCTGGCCGGGAACTCCAATATCCCTGTATTAGTATTGGTAAAATACGGTCTGGTCTGGCCGGGAACTCCAATATCCTTTCATTAGTATTGGTAAAATACGGTCTGGTCTGGCCGGGAACTCCAATATCTCTGTATTAGTATTGGTAAAATACGGTCTGGTCTGGCCGGGAACTCCAATATCCCTGTATTAGTATTGGTAAAATACGGTCTGGTCTGGCCAGGAACTCCAATATCCCTGTATTAGTATTGGTGAAATACGGTCTGGTCTGGCCGGAAACTCCAATATCCCTGTATTAGTATTGGTAAAATACGGTCTGGTCTAGCCAGGAACTCCAATATCCCTGTATTAGTATTGGTAAAATACGGTCTGGTCTGACCGTGAACTCCAATATCCCTGTATTAGTATTGGTAAAATACGGTGTGGTCTGGACGGGAACTCCAATATCCCTGTATTAGTATTGGTAAAATACGGTCTGGTCGGGCCGGGAACTCCAATATCCCTGTATTAGTATTGGTAAAATACGGTCTGGTCTGGCCGGGAACTCCAATATCCCTGTATTAGTATTGGTAAAATACGGTCTGGTCTGGCCGGGAACTCCAATATCCCTCTATTAGTATTGGTAAAATACGGTCTGGTCTGGCCTGGCCGGGAACTCCAATATCCCTGTATTAGTATTGGTAAAATACGGTCTGGTCTGGCCGGGAACTCCAATATCCCTGTATTAGTATTGGTAAAATACGGTCTGGTCTGGCCGGGAACTCCAATATCCCTGTATTAGTATTGGTAAAATACGGTCTGGTCTGACCGGGAACTCCAATATCCCTGTATTAGTATTGGTAAAATACGGTCTGGTCTGACCGGGAACTCCAATATCCCTGTATTAGTATTGGTCAAATACCGTCTAATCTGGCCGGGAACTCCAATATCCCTGTATTAGTATTAGTAAAATACGGTCTGGTCTGGCCGGGAACTCCAATATCCCTGTATTAGTATTGGTAAAATACGGTCTAGTCTGGCCGGAAACTCCAATATCCCTGTATTAGTATTTGTAAAATACGGTCTGGTCTGGCCGGGAACTCCAATATCCCTGTATTAGTATTAGTAAAATACGGTCTGGTCTAGCAGGGAACTCCAATATCCCTGTATTAGTATTGGTAAAATACGGTCTGGTCTGGCCGGGAACTCCAATATCCCTGTATTAGTATTGGTAAAACACGGTCTGGTCTGGCCGGGAACTCCAATATCCCTGTATTCCTATTGGTTAAATACGGTCTGGTCAGGCCGGGAACTCCAATATCCCTCTACTAGCATTGGTGAAATACGGTCTGGTCCTGGCCGGGAACTCCAATATCCCTGTATTAGTATTGGTAAAATACGGTCTGGTCTGGCCGGGAACTCCAATATCCCTGTATTAGTATTGGTAAAACACGGTCTGGTCTGGCCGGGAACTCCAATATCCCTGTATTCCTATTGGTTAAATACGGTCTGGTCTGGCCGGGAACTCCAATATCCCTCTATTAGCATTGGTGAAATACGGTCTGGTCCTGGCCGGGAACTCCAATATCCCTGTATTAGTATTGGTAAAATACGGTCTGGTCTGGCCGGGAACTCCAATATCCCTGTATTAGTATTGGTAAAATACGGTCTTGTCTGGCTGGGAACTCCAATATCCCTCTATTAGTATTGGTAAAATACGGTCTGGTCTGGCCGGGAACTCCAATATCCCTCTATTAGTATTGGTAAAATACGGTCTGGTCTGGCCGGGAACTCCAATATCTCTGTATTAGTATTGGTAAAATACGGTCTGATCTGGCCGGGAACTCCAATATCCCTGTATTAGTATTGGTAAAATACGGTCTGGTCCTGGCCGGGAACTCCTATTTCCCTGTACATGTATTAGTATTGGTAAAATACGGTCTGGTCTGGCCGGGAACTCAGTCCAATATCCATGTATTAGTATTGGTAAAATACGGTCTGGTCTGGCCGGGAACTCCAATATCTCTGTATTAGTATTGGTAAAATACAGTCTGGTCTGGCCGGGAACTCCAATATCCCTGTATTAGTATTGGTAAAATACGGTCTGGTCTGGCCGGGAACTCCAATATCCCTGTATTAGTATTGGTGAAATACGGTCTGGTCTGGCCGGAAACTCCAATATTCCTGTATTAGTATTGGTAAAATACGGTCTGGTCTAGCCAGGAACTCCAATATCCCTGTATTAGTATTGGTAAAATACGGTCTGGTCTGACCGTGAACTCCAATATCCCTGTATTAGTATTGGTAAAATACGGTCTGGTCTGGACGGGAACTCCAATATCCCTGTATTAGTATTGGTAAAATACGGTCTGGTCTGGCCGGGAACTCCAATATCCCTGTATTAGTATTGGTAAAATACGGTCTGGTCTGGCCGGGAACTCCAATATCCCTGTATTAGTATTGGTAAAATACGGTCTGGTCTGGCCGGGAACTCCAATATCCCTCTATTAGTATTGGTAAAATACGGTCTGGTCTGGCCTGGCCGGGAACTCCAATATCCCTGTATTAGTATTGGTAAAATACGGTCTGGTCTGGCTGAGAACTCCAATATCCCTGTATTAGTATTGGTAAAATACGGTCTGGTCTGGCCGGGAACTCCAATATCCCTGTATTAGTATTGGTAAAATACGGTCTGGTCTGACCGGGAACTCCAATATCCCTGTATTAGTATTGGTAAAATACGGTCTGGTCTGACCGGGAACTCCAATATCCCTGTATTAGTATTGGTAAAATACCGTCTAATCTGGCCGGGAACTCCAATATCCCTGTATTAGTATTAGTAAAATACGGTCTGGTCTGGCCGGGAACTCCAATATCCCTGTATTAGTATTGGTAAAATACGGTCTAGTCTGGCCGGAAACTCCAATATCCCTGTATTAGTATTGGTAAAATACGGTCTGGTCTGGCCGGGAACTCCAATATCCCTGTATTAGTATTAGTAAAATACGGTCTGGTCTAGCAGGGAACTCCAATATCCCTGTATTAGTATTGGTAAAATACGGTCTGGTCTGGCCGGGAACTCCAATATCCCTGTATTAGTATTGGTAAAACACGGTCTGGTCTGGCCGGGAACTCCAATATCCCTGTATTCCTATTGGTTAAATACGGTCTGGTCAGGCCGGGAACTCCAATATCCCTGTATTAGTATTGGTAAAATACGGTCTGGTCTGGCCGGGAACTCCAATATCCCTGTATTAGTATTGGTAAAATACGGTCTGGTCTGGCTGGGAACTCCAATATCCCTCTATTAGTATTGGTAAAATACGGTCTGGTCTGGCCTGGAACTCCAATATCCCTCTATTAGTATTGGTAAAATACGGTCTGGTCCTGGCCGAGAATTCCAACATCCCTGTATTAGTATTGGTAAAATACGGTCTGGTCTGGCCGGGAACTCCAATATTCCTGTATTAGTATTGGTAAAATACGGTCTGGTCTGGCCGTGAACTCCAATATCCCTGTATTAGTATTGGTAAAATACGGTCTGGTCTGGCCGGGAACTCCAATATCCATGTATTAGTATTAGTAAAATACGGTCTGGTCTGACTGGGAACTCCAATATCCCTGTATTAGTATTGGTAAAATACGGTCTGGTCTGGCCGAGAACTCCAATATCCCTGTATTAGTACTGGTGAAGCACGGTCTGGTCTGGCCGGGAACTCCAATATCCCTGTATTAGTATTGGTAAAATACGGTCTGTTCTGGCCGGGAACTCCAATATCACTGTATTAGTATTGGTAAAATACGGTCTGGTCTGGCCGGGAAATCCAATATCCCTGTATTAGTATTGGTAAAATACGGTCTGGTCTGGCCGGGAACTCCAATTTCCCTGTACATGTATTAGTATTGGTAAAATACGGTCTGGTCTGGCCGGGAACTCCAATATCCCTCTATTAGTATTAGTAAAATACGGTCTGGTCTGGCCGGGAACTCCAATATCCCTGTATTAGTATTGGTAAAATACGGTCTGGTCTGGCCGGGAACTCCAATATCCCTGTATTAGTATTGGTAAAATACGGTCTAGTCTGGCCGGGAACTCCAATATCCCTGTATTAGTATTGGTGAAATACGGTCTGGTCTGGCCGGGAACTCCAATATCTCTGTATTAGTATTAGTAAAATACAATCTGGTCTGGCCGGGAACTCCAATATCCCTGTATTAGTATTGGTAAAATACGGTGTGGTCTGGACGGGAACTCCAATATCCCTGTATTAGTATTGGTAAAATACGGTCTGGTCGGGCCGGGAACTCCAATATCCTTGTATTAGTATTGGTAAAATACGGTCTGGTCTGGCCGGGAACTCCAATATCCCTGTATTAGTATTGGTAAAATACGGTCTGGTCTGGCCGGGAACTCCAATATCCCTCTATTAGTATTGGTAAAATACGGTCTGGTCTGGCCTGGCCGGGAACTCCAATATCCCTGTATTAGTATTGGTAAAATACGGTCTGGTCTGGCCGGGAACTCCAATATCCCTGTATTAGTATTGGTAAAATACGGTCTGGTCTGGCCGGGAACTCCAATATCCCTGTATTAGTATTGGTAAAATACGGTCTGGTCTGACCGGGAACTCCAATATCCCTGTATTAGTATTGGTAAAATACGGTCTGGTCTGACCGGGAACTCCAATATCCCTGTATTAGTATTGGTAAAATACCGTCTAATCTGGCCGGGAACTCCAATATCCCTGTATTAGTATTAGTAAAATACGGTCTGGTCTGGCCGGGAACTCCAATATCCCTGTATTAGTATTGGTAAAATACGGTCTAGTCTGGCCGGAAACTCCAATATCCCTGTATTAGTATTGGTAAAATACGGTCTGGTCTGGCCGGGAATTCCAATATCCCTGTATTAGTATTAGTAAAATACGGTCTGGTCTAGCAGGGAACTCCAATATCCCTGTATTAGTATTGGTAAAATACGGTCTGGTCTGGCCGGGAACTCCAATATCCCTGTATTAGTATTGGTAAAACACGGTCTGGTCTGGCCGGGAACTCCAATATCCCTGTATTAGTATTGGTAAAACACGGTCTGGTCAGGCCGGGAACTCCAATATCCCTCTATTAGCATTGGTGAAATACGGTCTGGTCCTGGCCGGGAACTCCAATATCCCTGTATTAGTATTGGTAAAATACGGTCTGGTCTGGCCGGGAACTCCAATATCCCTGTATTAGTATTGGTAAAACACGGTCTGGTCTGGCCGGGAACTCCAATATCCCTGTATTCCTATTGGTTAAATACGGTCTGGTCTGGCCGGGAACTCCAATATCCCTCTATTAGCATTGGTGAAATACGGTCTTGTCTGGCTGGGAACTCCAATATCCCTCTATTAGTATTGGTAAAATACGGTCTGGTCTGGCCGGGAACTCCAATATCCCTCTATTAGTATTGGTAAAATACGGTCTGGTCTGGCCGGGAACTCCAATATCCCTGTATTAGTATTGGTAAAATACGGTCTGGTCTGGCCAGGAACTCCAATATCCCTGTATTAGTATTGGTAAAATACGGTCTGGTCTGGCCGGGAACTCCTATTTCCCTGTACATGTATTAGTATTGGTAAAATACGGTCTGGTCTGGCCGGGAACTCAGTCCAATATCCATGTATTAGTATTGGTAAAATACGGTCTGGTCTGGCCGGGAACTCCAATATCTCTGTATTAGTATTGGTAAAATACAGTCTGGTCTGGCCGGGAACTCCAATATCCCTGTATTAGTATTGGTAAAATACGGTCTGGTCTGGCCGGGAACTCCAATATCCCTGTATTAGTATTGGTGAAATACGGTCTGGTCTGGCCGGAAACTCCAATATTCCTGTATTAGTATTGGTAAAATACGGTCTGGTCTAGCCAGGAACTCCAATATTCCTGTATTAGTATTGGTAAAATACGGTCTGGTCTGACCGTGAACTCCAATATCCCTGTATTAGTATTGGTAAAATACGGTCTGGTCTGGACGGGAACTCCAATATCCCTGTATTAGTATTGGTAAAATACGGTCTGGTCTGGCCGGGAACTCCAATATCCCTGTATTAGTATTGGTAAAATACGGTCTGGTCTGGCCGGGAACTCCAATATCCCTGTATTAGTATTGGTAAAATACGGTCTGGTCTGGCCGGGAACTCCAATATCCCTCTATTAGTATTGGTAAAATACGGTCTGGTCTGGCCTGGCCGGGAACTCCAATATCCCTGTATTAGTATTGGTAAAATACGGTCTGGTCTGGCCGGGAACTCCAATATCCCTGTATTAGTATTGGTAAAATACGGTCTGGTCTGGCCGGGAACTCCAATATCCCTGTATTAGTATTGGTAAAATACGGTCTGGTCTGACCGGGAACTCCAATATCCCTGTATTAGTATTGGTAAAATACGGTCTGGTCTGACCGGGAACTCCAATATCCCTGTATTAGTATTGGTCAAATACCGTCTAATCTGGCCGGGAACTCCAATATCCCTGTATTAGTATTAGTAAAATACGGTCTGGTCTGGCCGGGAACTCCAATATCCCTGTATTAGTATTGGTAAAATACGGTCTAGTCTGGCCGGAAACTCCAATATCCCTGTATTAGTATTGGTAAAATACGGTCTGGTCTGGCCGGGAACTCCAATATCCCTGTATTAGTATTAGTAAAATACGGTCTGGTCTAGCAGGGAACTCCAATATCCCTGTATTAGTATTGGTAAAATACGGTCTGGTCTGGCCGGGAACTCCAATATCCCTGTATTAGTATTGGTAAAACACGGTCTGGTCTGGCCGGGAACTCCAATATCCCTGTATTCCTATTGGTTAAATACGGTCTGGTCAGGCCGGGAACTCCAATATCCCTCTATTAGCATTGGTGAAATACGGTCTGGTCCTGGCCGGGAACTCCAATATCCCTGTATTAGTATTGGTAAAATACGGTCTGGTCTGGCCGGGAACTCCAATATCCCTGTATTAGTATTGGTAAAACACGGTCTGGTCTGGCCGGGAACTCCAATATCCCTGTATTCCTATTGGTAAAATACGGTCTGGTCTGGCCTGGAACTCCAATATCCCTCTATTAGTATTGGTAAAATACGGTCTGGTCCTGGCCGAGAATTCCAACATCCCTGTATTAGTATTGGTAAAATACGGTCTGGTCTGGCCGGGAACTCCAATATTCCTGTATTAGTATTGGTAAAATACGGTCTGGTCTGGCCGTGAACTCCAATATCCCTGTATTAGTATTGGTAAAATACGGTCTGGTCTGGCCGGGAACTCCAATATCCCTCTATTAGTATTGGTAAAATACGGTCTGGTCTGGCCGGGAACTCCAATATCCCTGTATTAGTATTGGTAAAATACGGTCTGATCTGGCCGGGAACTCCAATATCCCTGTATTAGTATTGGTAAAATACGGTCTGGTCCTGGCCGGGAACTCCTATTTCCCTGTACATGTATTAGTATTGGTAAAATACGGTCTGGTCTGGCCGGGAACTCAGTCCAATATCCATGTATTAGTATTGGTAAAATACGGTCTGGTCTGGCCGGGAACTCCAATATCTCTGTATTAGTATTGGTAAAATACAGTCTGGTCTGGCCGGGAACTCCAATATCCCTGTATTAGTATTGGTAAAATACGGTCTGGTCTGGCCGGGAACTCCAATATCCCTGTATTAGTATTGGTGAAATACGGTCTGGTCTGGCCGGAAACTCCAATATTCCTGTATTAGTATTGGTAAAATACGGTCTGGTCTAGCCAGGAACTCCAATATCCCTGTATTAGTATTGGTAAAATACGGTCTGGTCTGACCGTGAACTCCAATATCCCTGTATTAGCATTGGTAAAATACGGTCTGGTCTGGACGGGAACTCCAATATCCCTGTATTAGTATTGGTAAAATACGGTCTGGTCGGGCCGGGAACTCCAATATCCCTGTATTAGTATTGGTAAAATACGGTCTGGTCTGGCCGGGAACTCCAATATCCCTGTATTAGTATTGGTAAAATACGGTCTGGTCTGGCCGGGAACTCCAATATCCCTCTATTAGTATTGGTAAAATACGGTCTGGTCTGGCCTGGCCGGGAACTCCAATATCCCTGTATTAGTATTGGTAAAATACGGTCTGGTCTGGCTGGGAACTCCAATATCCCTGTATTAGTATTGGTAAAATACGGTCTGGTCTGGCCGGGAACTCCAATATCCCTGTATTAGTATTGGTAAAATACGGTCTGGTATGACCGGGAACTCCAATATCCCTGTATTAGTATTGGTAAAATACGGTCTGGTCTGACCGGGAACTCCAATATCCCTGTATTAGTATTGGTAAAATACCGTCTAATCTGGCCGGGAACTCCAATATCCCTGTATTAGTATTAGTAAAATACGGTCTGGTCTGGCCGGGAACTCCAATATCCCTGTATTAGTATTGGTAAAATACGGTCTAGTCTGGCCGGAAACTCCAATATCCCTGTATTAGTATTGGTAAAATACGGTCTGGTCTGGCCGGGAACTCCAATATCCCTGTATTAGTATTAGTAAAATACGGTCTGGTCTAGCAGGGAACTCCAATATCCCTGTATTAGTATTGGTAAAATACGGTCTGGTCTGGCCGGGAACTCCAATATCCCTGTATTAGTATTGGTAAAACACGATCTGGTCTGGCCGGGAACTCCAATATCCCTGTATTCCTATTGGTTAAATACGGTCTGGTCAGGCCGGGAACTCCAATATCCCTCTATTAGCATTGGTGAAATACGGTCTGGTCCTGGCCGGGAACTCCAATATCCCTGTATTAGTATTGGTAAAATACGGTCTGGTCTGGCCGGGAACTCCAATATCCCTGTATTAGTATTGGTAAAATACGGTCTGGTCTGGCTGGGAACTCCAATATCCCTCTATTAGTATTGGTAAAATACGGTCTGGTCTGGCCTGGAACTCCAATATCCCTCTATTAGTATTGGTAAAATACGGTCTGGTCCTGGCCGAGAATTCCAACATCCCTGTATTAGTATTGGTAAAATACGGTCTGGTCTGGCCGGGAACTCCAATATTCCTGTATTAGTATTGGTAAAATACGGTCTGGTCTGGCCGTGAACTCCAATATCCCTGTATTAGTATTGGTAAAATACGGTCTGGTCTGGCCGGGAACTCCAATATCCATGTATTAGTATTAGTAAAATACGGTCTGGTCTGACTGGGAACTCCAATATCCCTGTATTAGTATTGGTAAAATACGGTCTGGTCTGGCCGAGAACTCCAATATCCCTGTATTAGTACTGGTGAAGCACGGTCTGGTCTGGCCGGGAACTCCAATATCCCTGTATTAGTATTGGTAAAATACGGTCTGGTCTAGCCGGGAACTCCAATATCCCTGTATTAGTATTGGTAAAATACGGTCTGTTCTGGCCGGGAACTCCAATATCACTGTATTAGTATTGGTAAAATACGGTCTGGTCTGGCCGGGAACTCCAATATCCCTGTATTAGTATTGGTAAAATACGGTCTGGTCTGGCCGGGAACTCCAATTTCCCTGTACATGTATTAGTATTGGTAAAATACGGTCTGGTCTGGCCGGGAACTCCAATATCCCTCTATTAGTATTAGTAAAATACGGTCTGGTCTGGCCGGGAACTCCAATATCCCTGTATTAGTATTGGTAAAATACGGTCTGGTCTGGCCGGGAACTCCAATATCCCTGTATTAGTATTGGTAAAATACGGTCTAGTCTGGCCGGGAACTCCAATATCCCTGTATTAGTATTGGTGAAATACGGTCTGGTCTGGCCGGGAACTCCAATATCTCTGTATTAGTATTAGTAAAATACAATCTGGTCTGGCCGGGAACTCCAATATCCCTGTATTAGTATTGGTGAAATACTGTCTGGTCTGGCCGGGAACTCCAATATCCCTGTATTAGTATTGGTGAAATACGGTCTGGTCTGGCCGGAAACTCCAATATCCCTGTATTAGTATTGGTAAAATACGGTCTGGTCTAGCCAGGAACTCCAATATCCCTGTATTAGTATTGGTAAAATACGGTCTGGTCTGACCGGGAACTCCAATATCCCTGTATTAGTATTGGTAAAATACGGTCTGGTCTGGACGGGAACTCCAATATCCCTGTATTAGTATTGGTAAAATACGGTCTGGTCTGGCCGGGAACTCCAATATCCCTGTATTAGTATTGGTAAAATACGGTCTGGTCTGGCCGGGAACTCCAATATCCCTGTATTAGTATTGGTAAAATACGGTCTGGTCTGGCCGGGAACTCCAATATCCCTGTATTAGTATTGGTAAAATACGGTCTGGTCTGGCCGGGAACTCCAATATCCCTGTATTAGTATTGGTAAAATACGGTCTGGTCTGGCCGGGAACTCCAATATCCCTGTATTAGTATTTCAATGTAAATGTGGGTTTCTCATCCACAAACTGCTCTCCATGATATTATCAAATAATACTATTGATACAGCTGAAAGTTTGAGATTCAAGTTTATCAGGAGGGGAGGGTTTGAATCGATTAACCAGTTTTACCTCGCCACATGTTTGTGTTTGTCCCAACAAGGACACGAGTTTCCAACGTTATGTTCAATGAACCGAGGTTTTGTTGATTTAGAATTTTTTTAATGACGTAGAAACCCAATTCTGAAGCATTCATTGAGTTAATGGGTGAATATTCTCCTTGAAGACACTTTCTTCATTCATTCACCGGGTTTGTAACTAGATTTACACGACGGGTGTCACTAGTGGAGCAGGAACTGCTTACCCTTCCGGAGTGGGGTTCGTGTCACTCGATCTTTAGTTTGATGTGTATGTTTTGTAGATCGTTGTTTGTCTTTTGTACTTTTTCTTTTGACCATTGCGTTGTCTGTTCTTCTTTGATATACGGATTCTGATTACCACTTTGGTACACAGGCACTTGTTTCATTCAAAAAATATATGCCCTCTCCTCTTCATTACTTCAGGGTAAGCATCTGCCCTTTACCCCTTCCTCACTTCGCCTCAATATTTTTCGCTTATTTGTGATCCTTTCGCTGACCCAATTATATAGTTACACTCCCGAGATATTTATCTTTTCGACTGCCACATTTAAATATAAATACCGGGCCCCCCTCAGACGAATTGGACAAAAATGTTCAGCGAAAGTCGCATTTTCTATTTTTCAGTCACTGAAACGGATACAGTCACTTCAGGTCTAAATTGATTTAGAAACTAAAAAAAAAGGTGTTTTAAAAATCGAATGTCAGTAATTTGGAGTTGAACATATTTTTATAATCTGCATTGGAACAATTATCTGTATTTCAAAGGCTTACTTTACATTTGAGAGGAGATCATCATCATGGCATTGTTACACATGGCCGGTCTAGAGAATTCCGAATGCATATGAAAAATCCAGCGCAAATCGGAAGTGGTTGTATCCGTTTCAATGACTTAAATTTTCACCAAGCCACTTTCGCTGAATAGTCTTGTCCAATTCGTCTGAGGGGGGCCCGGTATTTATATTTAAATGTGGCAGTCGAAAAGAGAAATATCTCGGGAGTGTAACGATATAATTGAGTCAGCGAAAGGATCACAAATAAGCGAAAAATATTGAGGCGAAGAGGGGAAGGGGTAAAGGGCAGATGTTTACCTTGAAGTAAGGAAGAGGAGGGGGCATATAATTTTTGAATGAAACAAGTGCCTGTGCTTTGGTATCTTCAAACTCTTCATTTTATTCAAATATATAGCTATGCAATTAATGTTGGACTCCATCGTCGGAGAAAACTCAGGGGTGTCAACATACCTACACAACCACTAACAGGAATTCCCGATTTGCGATAACTAGAGTTATCGTTCTTGAATCGAGTTATCTTTTCCTGACAGAGGGTATGTACACTTCCGGTTACATAACTGTAAACGTCACAAAACGTTTAAAAAATTGAAAAAACTATGTATTCTTATTCAAATAAAATCCGAATTATTGGAATTATTTTATTTTGCTTTTTATATCGCCCGCTATCGGTGGATTCTATGAGATCTGTATTTTTATTTCATATCCTGAATGACCGTAATAATTAATAAATTCAGTGTTTTATATTCAAAGATGTAGTATTTTCTCGAAAATCGGCTTTGCTGTTAAAATTACGGACGTTAATAGCGATGTATGCAAAATTCATTCCGATTTTCGCAGTGGAATCATTTATTTTCTTTTCTTTTACAGGGGATTATCTTAATCTTGAAATGTTCAAAATATTTTATCTGCTCGGAGTCTATTAAAAAGATGTCTATTTTTTGCATTATATTTAGTTTTGTTTTCTTTTTTCAAGAGATCAATGCAGATTCCCATAAAAATTCCCACAGGCTCCATTCAAGAAATTGAATATTTTACATTTAGTTATATACATGGTTCATGACTATTCATTCTTTGGTTCCACTGCGATTTTGTAATAAAAAAGGAACATTTAGGGGTTTTACCGGATTTGGCCATCTCCAAACGTCAGAGACGTCGGGTAGAAATATGACCGTAGAGTTATAGACAGCCGGCATCCGCTCCTTCCAAAAGCTGGATGGGGAAAATGAAGATTTGACTCTGATCTTAAGGGAAAAAAATGGAAACTTTTGCAGATACAAGTGCTTTCAATGCTGGTGTAAAGAGAAAACTTGCAACACAAAACTTCCTTTTAACATGCATATAAATTTTCCCTTTGGTAACATATAAAGACTTTCCCTTTTATGGAAAATATGCTTAAATATGATTTTATGAAATATAGGCATCGTCTGCTTTATTATAGAGTTGCACCAATTTACATCAAGTACACCTTATATACCACAAAAAAGAAAACAAAACTTACAAAAATTTGATCATTGTACCATAGCCGTGATCGTATATTCGCTGCTTCGCGACCCCACACTGAGAGTGCGAATCCTATCGAAGCAGTTTTAACTTGTTTTTTGGTTGTTTTTTTTTTGAGAGGGGGTTTTGTTTTGTTTTTTGTTTTTTTATTTTTTTAGCAACATAATGTGTTTCGTTATTAATTTCGGTTAAAGTGATAAAAATGGAGGCTATATTTATGTTAAGTTTTTTTTTCTTTACATATTATAAGAATTGTGAGTGTATACAGTAGATTTGTATTGATTTTTCGAAAGTCGCACAACGAATATTTCCTTACATATGAAATCATAACACGAATATACATGCAAGCTGTTAATTTCATATTTTTCTTTATCAATATTAACTATTCTGTCGGTTTTTTTTTCGTTTTTTTTCGAACATCACGTAAACTGTCATAATCACTAAAAATAAAGCAATTTAGCGCATGTCGTTTTAATCGGAAGCAAACCATCAGAGCCTTTTTTATATTTGCTTTGTGATTGGTAGTTATTTTCTTAAATCTGCAGTTGAGAAATCAATTCGTCTGCTATGTATACTAATTCGCATTTTACCTCATCACTACTCTAAGTAATAAATTTACTTGACTAAATGCGGGAGCACAGTAGTCATGATCGTATTGGCGCTGCCTTGTGATGGAATGGATAGTTCTAGAAGGTGGTTCGAATCCCATCAGTCCTTTTGTTTGTTTGTCTACATTGTTAAGCTTAGCTTCAGAACGGCATTTTTGGCTGTAAGATTATGAGACTGTAAATGCATTTATTGCAAAATAACCTATTTGTCGTCAGTACTTAGACGTATCCGAAATCATGGGTAGCGGTCGAGAAATGCATATGTCTAAAAATACATCTTTAATATGACAGATAAGTTTCAATGGATAGAGGTGCGATCTCCAAATACACCATTGTTTTTTAAACGATAGACCGATTGCTTGTTCTTGATATATTAAAAACAGAAAAAAGCCGCGTTCGTGATCGTTTTATTTCCTATTCAAAATATTCCAGACGAGGGACATTATTCATTCAGAAAAAAGTGGGATCTGCTCTGACGGAAACCGAAAATTGGGATTTGCTTGTTGACTGTACAAGTCGAGATGGTCGGCAAATGTTAGATGCAGGTGTTCACCTATCTGATAAGCGCACATTGCTAATGAAGACGCACATACCGTTTCAAACACAGTACAAAATATTCTACCGAATCCGCTTCTGCTTTTACAAATGGTGAAGAAACAACAGATTCTAATACATGTATTTCTAAAAATGCTTTCAAATTTATCTTGTCTTGTCTTCGACCGCTTGAGTAATGAAAAAAATCAAATACGCTTGTTAATGCAAGGAGAGAAAACCTTTTTTAAAGAAAATATTCCCGCTTTCAGTGTACAAAGAAACTCGCGCAGTATTTCCGTTTTGCAGAAAAATCTGGTGACAATCATCCAAAACATTTCAGAAAGTTAATTATGTAACATGTTCATTGGTATTATGAAAATACAGATTTGGAGTTATTTGTACAAAAATGTTATAAATCCAGAGAAAAATATGTTAAATAAGTAAATAACTTTTTTATAGGAGTTTAAAAAAAGGGAATGTCGTGTATATAATTTTCTTTATAAAAATTAAAGCCTCTATTGAACTGTCTATAGCAGCTCATGTTTTCATTGTCATCTGACCGGCTTTTTAAAAGATACGTCTCTACATCTTTGTCGGAGCACAAGCTCATTCGTAAAAACTGTATAAGTTCAGTCTTTTTCTTTAAAGTTAGGAAGTCTTCAAGTGTTACCTTGGAATCTATGTCAATTAATTTCATATTTTTTCGCACTTATTATTTATTCAATCAATTTATTAAAAACCGTCAGGAAAACTTTTGCAACCGGAAATGCTATATACCCACTGCCAAGGACGATAATTCAAAATACGCAAAGGGAAGTACCAAAACAATAAATATATGTTTAATTTAATCAACATTTAAAATTATACATATATTTATTGTTTTGGTACTTCCAACAAAATTATTGTTTAAACATTAAAAAAACATGCCGTTCACAACATACATAAATTAGTTAGGCCCATATATGCTCGTGGGGTCCCCGGGCAACTACACAGCGTACCCATGTGTTAAGACGGCACTGCATGGGTGTCCGTATTTTGTACAATTCATACAAACCTATTACCAATACTGCGTGCGTTCGCGCCCGGCTTTGTAAATTACAAAAAGGGTGCACTCGATTTGCAATCATTAAATATTGCTGAAAGTGGCGTTAAGCACAATAAATCAAATCAAATCAAATCAAACAGAAGATACCTGTGCATATTCGTATGTTTTAACTATTATTAAATATAAATACGAAGATGTGAATATTGTCATGACATAATAGGTCGCAATTTATGTTTTGCACTTTAAAGTTATTAGTACTGACTAATGCATTAGGTATTTAACCTTCACGTACGTGTAACATGTGATCTGCCCACCAACTAACAAATAGTCATAGAGTAAACACCATCTCTCACGTCTCCATTTAAAGCAGAACAAAGCAATATGTTACAGATGTATCGATGATCTGATGAACATAAACGTGAACGGACAAACGCTTACCCAGACATTAATTCAGAGACATAAAATACACTTCACACTAAAAATTATTATTGGTCTCTCTCGATCGATCGATCATGATCTCGATCACGATCTCGATCACGATCTCGATGGATCGATCGATCGATCGATCGATCGATCGAGAGAGAGAGAGAGAGAGAGAGAGAGAGAGAGAGAGAGAGAGAGAGAGAGAGAGAGAGAGAGAGAGAAAATCAGACAGACAGAGAGAGAGAGAGAGAGAGAGAGAGAGAGAGAGAGAGAGAGATTACTGAATTGGCGTTAAACAACAATTATCTGTCCTTTTTAATTTGGCCATTGTGTTGTCTGTTCTTCGATCAACGGCTTCTGATTACTCTTTGGGATTGTGATTTACATTCGTTATAACAAAATAACTTGAGCTACATTGTCTGTCCTTCGGGTTCCTTCGGGTTATGGGTGCTGATTACACATTTGGTATCTTCAAACTTTTTTTCAAAACACATAAAGGCTTCTCTTAGGGATCATTATCTGTCATTGTCCTTGTCGTCACACTAGTGTTAACCTCAAATTCATCTTGTCATGCTTGATTGAACTTTATTACATTCCTCATAATTGATCGTTGTATGTTGCAATTTCCCCATGCGAGTTGCAGCCACTTTTCACTTTTGTCGTTTTACCCGTGAATAATTACATTACTTCCGTTTTTCATTGAAATGTTACAATATGATTGGTTATGTAGTGGTCACATGATTATAAAAGAGATGTCTCACATCCCAATGAAACTCAAATCCGTACTTGCACGTGCCTCCATGACGACGTCAGATGTAAACAATCAATGGCGTAGTAATTTCCAACAGCAAATAATCTAACATGCACAATTAAAATTCTCAACGAAAAATTCAACTATGTTAAATTTTGGTGTGATTTAAATATAATTATAAGAATTGAATGCATTCTTTTGAAGTTTCATTGGGGTATGAAAGCGTTGATCGAACTATATTTTTCAACATACGCTTCATTGAAAATGTACTTCAGTCAACGCTTTCATACCCCAATAAAACTTCAAAAGAATGCATTCAATTCTTAAATATAGTCGACTCATGGTTTATAGTTGCCTTAACTATAATGAAAAACATAAGTACCACACCATTACTACAGTTGCAAATTCTAATCGGAACATCATAGAAACTTAGAAAAATGTATACCCCTAACACACATATGCATGACCGCTCACTCTCCTGTGGTAATATTTCAGCTATATTGTGGTGGTCAGTTTTATTGTTTGAGCGCTGGGAGAAAATCATTGACCTGCAAATAGTCACAGACAAATGTTATCACATAAAGTTGTATCGAGTACACCTTGCATTGAGCGCCAAACTGTAATGGTGGCAGGTACACCTTGCTATGAGAGGGAATCGAACTCACAATTTTAATGGTGACATACATTGCCTGACTTCATAGGTAGATGTAATTCCAACTACCACATGATGGGGCCACGACGGCCCAGTAATAGAATACACATGTACAATGTAGACAGGCTTAGGAGTGGATTTGAAAGTGTAGGACAAGCTTTCTGAGGGCACTGGGAAATTGGGACAAACTTTGTAAGTGGACTGGAAAGTGGTAGAACAAACAATGAAAGTGGACTGTAAAGTATGCGGGGGTGCGGATTAGGATCATCAAACCAGCTTAACCATGCAGCGTCATATTCCAAGCCAAGGAGAGTGAGCGGTCATGTATACATGTGTTTGGGGGCAGAGAATATGGCTCTGTTTCTACTCTACATTTTTTAGATTCATTTATATGTTTTTTGTCAGTCCGTAAAGGAAATGTTCTTACTGTTTTAGAGTAATTTTGGTTCATTTCTGTAGTATGTCTTGCGGTGAGTCACATCTATTTGCAGCATTCAACGGAAGTACTACAAGATTAAAACTCTACTCAAATCAAAAACACACTCATGGATAACAAATCGTAACAACATTTATATATTGGTATTTGCTGATTCAGAACATTTGGCTTCAAAGCATACCCTTATACCTCTTGGTTAACTAGGATTTCAACTTTTCCTAAATTTTTCCCAAAGATAACCTTGAAGGCCACAAAAACATAGTCCCCCACACTTTATAAAGTGTGAGGGCAAGTACCTCCATTGCCCCTGGTTCTTACGCCACTGTCATCAATCATCTCTCTAGAAAAATAACTAGTTATTATGATATTTAAGCTGACGAATTGCTTCTAGCACATAGGATTGATGTTAGATATACCCTCATTCCAGGCCATATCTGAATATTTTACTCTAGTTTCAGAACATGCATGCCAGCATATATACATGGAAAGTAACTCTGATTTCCCCTGGTGCTGTTGTTTGATTATATGCTATGTCCGTGTAACGCTACTTTCAACAATATTTCAGTCGTATCGTGATGGTTACTGGTAGAGCACATTGTAGTACCTATATGTGGTCAAACCTGCCTTGTGTGACCTTCTAAGGAAACATTAAGATGTTACCCGTGTGGACACCTATACAGAATTAATTGATATGATATGCACTGTAAAGGGGGAATAAGATTAAGTTCAATGGCGGGAATAAAATTCAAAATTTTAGTGGTTATATTCATTGAATCCATAGGTAGACCGCGGCGCATTGCGTAATTGTTTAAAATGTTATTTAATAGAACTACTTTATTCCGTGTGAGATGTGTAGATGGTCTTTCGGTTAAATCCAAAATGTTTTCCCTGGATGCTACCCCCACCCACAAATCACCTTTATACAAAATAATATGCGAGTTTAAGCGAGTTCTTTATGGTATAAAATGTGCACTTAGGATTTTTTTAACAAACATGGCTGAACATACTGACGAAGAAAAAAAAATCGACGCTTTGTAAACACCGGTTCCGTGTAACACACTAACACTCAACTAATGAAGATCTTCTTAGCATAAAGCGCAAAGGTGATCCTGAAGTCTCGTACCCTCTCTCGTACGTTCGATACCACTGAAACCCGGAACCCGTGTGTAATAAAAGTCATTTTGTTAGCTTGTTTTACTTATATTAATATTTTTTAATTTATTTAAATCTCTTCTGACATTCTGACAAGAATTGTTGTTTCTACGCGGAAGTTTACTTTTGAGATTTCGTAAGGAACGATAACTCGAATAAAGGAACGACAGCTCGATTCAATCAATCGTAACTACTCGGCCATTCTCGCTACCCTGCAAATAACCTCGTATGCATTAGGCGTATAAATCGCACTACTTTTCACATGTCAGTTACATGAAAGTTTGATAAAGTTATATTTTAAGCAATTTTCTATATTTCAATTAAAGTTTTAATTAGTTTTGCATGATTAGATTTTACTTAGTATGTCTTTCATATTGGATTTTCGTGGACTATATTTTTGTGCGGCTTAACTTAACTTAACTTCCGGCAAACAATTTAAGAAGAATTTCTACTATGTACGTACGAGGTTATTTGCAGGGTAGCGAGAATGGCCGAGTAGTTACGATTGCGATTCAATGAGACAAGATTCGGCCCTAAAAAGAAGTCGTCCCCAATATATCTCGGCCCAAAAAATCTCGACACTTTTTGATGCACTGGAATCTGGATGAGCGTGAAATTGCCAGATAATTTTTAGATTCGCGAGCATTCATGGCCGTGCCGGTTTCATATTATGCGAGCGTCAGCGAGCTCTTTATGGTATAAAATGTAAACTTAGGATTTTTTTACAAACATGGCTGTACATATTGACATATAAAAAAAAAATCGACGCTTTGTAAACACCGGTTCCATGTAACACACTAACACACTCAACTAATGAAGATCTTCTTAACATAAAGCACAAAGGTGATCCTGAAGTCTCGTACCCTCTCTCGTACGTCCGATACCACTGAAACCCGGAACCCTTGTGTAATAAAAGTCATTTTGTTAGCTTGTTTTACTTATATTGATATTTTTTAATTTATTAAATCTCTTCTGACATACTGACAAGAATTTTTGTTTCTACGCGGAAGTTAACTTTTGAGATTTCGTAAGGAACGATAACTCGAATAAAGGAACGACAGCCCGATTGAATGAGACTAGATTCGGCCCTAAAAAAAAGTCGTCCCCAATATATCTCGGCCCAAAACATCTCGACACTTTTTGATGCACTGGATGAGCGTGCAATTGTCATATGATTTTCAGATGCGCGAGCTTTCATGGCCGTGCCGGTTTCATATTATCAGAAAAGGTTATAGGAAATGTTTGATGGACAATATTCCTGCTGATACCTCAATTTCATTCCTCATTGTCCAATTCCCTCTTTGCGAAAAATTGAGTTATCGTTCGTAATTTGAATTATCGTCATTGGCAGCGGATATATAGCATTTCCGGTTGCAAACGTTTTCCTGACGGTTTTTGATAAGGGATCGTCTCAAAATGTGAATTTTTTTCAAATGAAGTTAGTTTCATTTGGCTCAGACCACCCACCCACCCCCTCCAAATGAAAGTGTGAAAAACAGAATACCGATGTATTATAAACCAAACTCCACCTAACAATATAGGGTTTAGAACCATGTATTCTCCATATGCATGTCATGATAAATGAATCTTTATCCTTTTAAAATCACAGACACTTGATTTCAGGCTAAGTGTACATATAATTCAACAAACATGCTGTACCAATAAAATGATATTTATAGATTAATATGGAAATCTCTGCAATGTGCATTCTTATAATAAATGCAAAGATCTGCACCACTTATTTATTATTTGTGGAGCAGTGCATGCATCTTGTATATCAAGAAATCCATTTAAAGCCCTTTCTATACATGTGAACCATCAAACGTTCCAAGAATCGAAAACATTATTTTTTTTAATTTGCAGAAGAAGACCGTTGCTTTTTGGTTGCGTATAATATTTAGTTGTACCACAAACAGGAAAAGAGAGCTGTGTACATATACACCCATTACTTATTCAGTAATCCGGGGTTCTATGGTATCACGGTAGTTAATGTTTTACCAGAAATAAATAAAAACGGTTATATACCCAAGTGAAAATATTATTTGTATTACTCCAGCAGATCCCTTCTTTCATATCCAATGCATTATTTTTAACCAAAGTATGTTTACGAGTCTATAATCGGCAATCACAACAGCGTCCATTTTATAGGTCAAGAAAAGGAGATTCCTATGGTACTGAGGTAGTTCCGAAAATCAGTCAATGGAGTGCTGTATTAAACATTAACAGCGGAAATCTGATAAATTATTGTCCAACATGATTAAACAAGAAAACGTCATTAAAATCATTTGTTATTGATTTGTTCCAACTGTAAACACTCTCGACTTGTCGTCTGTTTGTATATGTTCAAAACGAGGCCAAATGTAATTCCATTCCATCTATAAATAGATTCCCGCTGGTAGAATAAAACTATGCAGACAAGATTTTAACAGATAATCGTAAACCATTCTCTATCCAGAGTTGTCGTAACTACTCGGCCATTCTCGCTACCCTGCAAACGTAACTACTCGGCCATTCTCGCTACCCTGCAAATATTTGCAGGATAGCGAAAATGGCCGAGTAGTTACGATTGCACTCTATCTCTGTCAACGCTCATTTTACCAGATGTTCTTGGAGAACTATTTTGCGGAGGTAAAAATTAAAAACGATCACAAATAATTTTTATGAGAGAATTGATTTGAAATGTGTGATTTATTTTCATCTTTATTGATATTTACAATAATTAAAACAATTTTAAGTACATTTTTTTTACTGTTTCTAAATTTTACAAAAATCTTTTTTAAAGATTTATTGACAAATCTCAATGTGCGATTTGTTTTTTTTCCAAACGTGACAGCTGAAAACCACCCACCTACAAAACGAAACTAACTTCGTTTGAAAAAAAACTGTCACATTTTGCGACGATCCCTTAAAATTGATTGAATAAATAATAAGTGCGAAAAAATATGAAATTAATTGGCGTAGATTCCAAGGCAACACTTTAAGACTTCCTAACTTTAAAAAAAAAGACTGAACTTGTACAGTTTCTACAGAAATGTAATGAAAAAATCAGTGGTAACAAATACAAATACAAATATTTTTATTTTCCAATTAAGGAGCCCTTTCGGGCAGAACAATTAACAAAGAATTTAATACAATGATTATGGATTGATTACATTGATTGGAATATGACAACATACATGTATTATGAAACAAACAAATCAAAATTTAATCATACCATTGACATAGTAATAGTTGCATTCGAATGAGCTTGCGCTCCGACAAAGATGTAGAGACGTATATTTTAAAAAGCCGGTCAGATGACAATGAAAAAATGAGCTGCTATAGACAGTTCATTAGAGGCTTTAACTTTTATAAAGAAAATTATATACACGACATTCCCTTTTTTTTAGACTTCTATAAACAAAAGTTATTTACTTATTTAACATATTTTTCTCTGGATTTGTAACATTTTTGTACAAATAACTCCAAATCTGTATTTTCATACCACTGAACATGTTACATAATTAACTTTCTGAAATGTTTTGGATGATTGTCACCAGATTTTTCTGCAAAACGAAAATACTGCGCGATTTTCTTTGTACACTGAAAGCGGGAATATTTTCTTTAAAAAAGATTTTCTCTCCTTTCATTAAAAATCGTATTTGATTTTTTTCATTACACTCGAGCGGTCGAAGACAAGGCAAGATAAATTTGAAAGCATTTTAGAAATAATAGAATCTGTTGTTTCTTCACCATTTGTAAAAGCAGAAGCGGATTCAGTAGAATATTTTGTACTGTGTTTGAAACGGTATGTGCGTCTTCATTAGCAATGTGCGCTTATCAGATAGATGATCACCTGCATCTAACATTTGCCGACCATCTCGACTTGTACAGTCAACAAGCAAATCCCAATTTTCGGTTTCCGTCAGAGCATATCCCACTTTTTTCTGAATGAATAATGTCCCTCGTCTGGAATATTTTGAATAGGAAATAAAACGATCACGAACGCGGCTTTTTTTCTGTTTTTAATATATCAAGAACAAGCAATCGGTCTATCGTTTAAAAAACAATGGTGTATTTGGAGATCGCATTTGAAACTTATCTGTCATATTAAAGATGTATTTTTAGACATATGCACTTCTCGACCGCTACCCATGATTTCGGATACCGTCTAAGTACTGACGACAAATAGGTTATTTTGCAATAAATGCATTTACAGTCTCATAATCTTACAGCCAAACATGCCGTTCTGAAGCTAAGCTTAACAATGTAGACAAACAAACAAAAGGACTGATGGGATTCGAACCACCTTCTAGAACTATCCATTCCATCACAAGGCAGCGCCAATACGATCATGACTACTGTGCTCCTGCATTTAGTCAAGTAAATTTATTACTTAGAGTAGTGATGGGGTAAAATGCGAATTAGTATACATATAACAGACGATTTGATTTCTCAACTGCAGATTTAAGAAAATAACTACCAAGTACAAAGCAAAATATAAAAAAGGCTCTGATGGTTTGCTTCCGATTAAAACGACATGCGCTAAATTGCTTTATTTTTAGTGATTATGACAGTTTACGTGATGTTCGAAAAAAAACGAAAAAAAAAACCGACAGAATAGTTAATATTGATAAAGAAAATTATGAAATTAACAGCTTGCATGTATATTCGTGTTATGATTTCATATGTAAGGAAATATTCGTTGTGCGGCTTTCGAAATATCAATACAAATCTATTGTATACACTCACAATTCTTATAATATGTAAAGAAAAAAAAAACTTAATATAAATATAGCCTCCATTTTTATCACTTTAACCGAAATTAATAACGAAACACATTATGTTGCTAAAAAAATAAAAAACCAAAAACAAACCCCCCCCCCCTCCCCCCCCCCTCAAAAAAAACAACAAAAAAACAAGTCAAAACTGCTCCGATAAGATTCGCACTCTCAGAGTAAATCTGCAGGGGTCGCGAAGCAGCGACTATACGATCACGGCTATGGTACAATGATCAAATTTGTAAGTTTTGTTTTCTTTTTTGTGGTATATAAGGTGTACTTGACGTAAATTGGTGCAACTCTATAATAAAGCAGACGATGCCTATATTTCATAAAATCAGATTTAAGCATATTTTCCATAAAAGGGAAAGTCTTTATATGTTACCAAAGGAAAAATGTATATGCATGCTAAAAAGGAAGTTTTGTGTTGCAAGTTTTTGATTTTTAACAATTGTAATTTTGTTTATTTTCGTGTTTTTCTCCTTTACACCAGCATTGAAAGCACTTGTATCTGCAAAAGTTTCCATTTTTTTTTCTTAAGATCAGAGTCAAATCTTCATTTTCCCCATCCAGCTTTTGGAAGGAGCGGATGCCGGCTGTCTATAACTCTACGGTCATATTTCTACCCGACGTCTCTGACGTTTGGAGATGGCCAAAGCCGGTAAAACCCCTAAATGTTCCTTTTTTATTACAACATCCGCAGTGGAACCAAAGAATGAATAGTCATGAACCATGTATATAACTAAAGGTAAAATATTCAATTTCTTGAATGGAGCCTGTGGGAATTTTTATGGGAATCTGCATTGATCTCTTGAAAAAAAGAAAACCAAACTAAATATCATGCAAAAATAGACATCTTTTTAATAGACTCCGAGCAGATAAAATATCTTGAACATTTCAAGATTAAGATAATCCCCTGTAAATGAAAATAAAACAAATAATTCCACTGCGAAAATCAAAATGCATTTTGCATACATCGCTATTAACGTCCGTAATTTTAACAGCAAAGCCGATTTTCGAGAAAATGCTACATCTTTGAATATAAAACACTGAATTTATTAATTATTACGGTCATTCAGGATATGAAATAAAAATACAGATCTCATAGAATCCACCGATAGCCGGGGGATATGAAAAGCTAAATAAAATAATTCCAATAATTCGGATTTTATTTGAATAAGAATACATAGTTTTTTTCAATTTTTTAAACGTTATGTGACGTTCCTAAGTTATGTAACCGGAAGTGTCAGGAAAAGATAACTCCATTCAAGAACGATAACTCTAGTTATCGCAAATCGGGAATATGTGATTCTACATGTTAGCAGAAAGGCAGTGACCACTGAATGTTTAATGTTTTGTTATGATTAGCCATCAAAATCGTACAATTTTCTTAATTCTACCAAAAACTGCTCAAAATAGTTTTAAAAAATTATAACAATGGTCTTAATTTTGCACTTTTTTTTGTGAAAAGGGCTGCAGAATACTAAATATTACATATTATAAATATGAATGGTGTCTTCAACCTATGCCAACATTTTGAAATATCATATTCAAGGTATGCCAACAAACATTATATTACAGGTGTTTATATAGCAATTAATGACATTTTCAGGTAAGTAAATTTGGAAATGCAGGTCTCAAAAGTGAAATTTATTATTTAGAAAAGAACAAAGCAAAACAAAAAACAATCTAAAAATATAAGAATAAGTCTGTTAAAATTTAATAACGTGAAAAAAAATTATTACAATTTGTAAAAATTTATATATAAAATAAAAATCTGGTAAAATTACACAAAAATCTGTAAATAAAACAGATGAAAATATAAAATTTTTGAATAATTTAAATAAACAATTATTAAAAAAACAAAAACAAAAAACAATCTAAAGATATAAGAATAAGTCTGTTAAAATTTAATAACTTGGAAAAAAAAAATTAAACTTTTGTAAAAAAATTATGTATAAAATAAAAATCTGGTAAAATTACACAAAAATCTGAATAAAAAAGATGAAAATATAAAATTTTAGAATAATTTAAATAAACTATCTTTCTAAAACGTATCTGTGCCTATAATATCTTTAATTTATTTTCATGAAGTATGATAAAAAAAAAATATCTGTGCTTGTAATATCCTAATTTATTTTCATGATGTATGATATAAAAATATATATGTTTATAATATCCTATTTTATTTTCATAATGATTAATGCTATAATATATGTCCTTATAATAATACCCTAATTATTTTCATATAAAGTTTGATATTAAATATATGTGCTGATATACTGATTTTTTGTTTGTTATTTCCATAAAATATGATTTTAAATACTTACTTTCTACTTACTATTCATTAAAAATTAATTGTGGACTTGGAGTACATTGACATCTCCCCCGATTTTACACTAATATAACAATTAACATATTCAACCTACGCCAACAATCTTTTTTACCATTTTATATATATATTTTTTTAAATGTTGGCATAGGTTGAATGAACCATATGAATGGCATCTGATGTATAATTTATAACATCTAATTATAGAATCGATTTCATTTAATGAAATGTGTTTTTTTTTTTCAATATGTTACTTTGCTAATTTAATTTATTGCCTCATCTTTTCTTATAAATATTTGATATCAGATTGAGATGAAAGGTGTTTGCGTACATTAAATTACACAGCTTTGTCAAGTAGTGTCAATGTTTTCCCCTGTTGAGCAAGCCTAACCATACTTGTGCGCTTTAAGGAAGAAAATTTAGATTAGATTTAACACTTGAAACAGCAGTACAGAGTAAATAAGAGATATATAAGGATATCCACATACATTAGAACGCTTTAGTGAAAACTCGAGAAAGGTGCAATGTATACTACAGCTATAATAACACTGACGATCTACCATCTTAGTGGTAAATATTTATATCTATTTTAAGGGGAGATTTGGACCTGTAAAACTAGCTTAACCCCACCATTTGATATTGAAGTACAGGAACTATAATGAGTTAGGTAGTTGTAGGGCCCGGGTGGCTCAAGGAGTTAGGTAGTTGTAGGGGGCCCGGGTGGCTCAATGAGTTGGTTCATTCAACCTATGCCAACATTTTAAAAAATATATATAAAAAGGTAAGAAAGATTGTTGGCATAGGTTGAATAGGTTAATTGTTATATAAACATGACTAGTCATGTTTAATTAGTGTAAAATCGGGGGAGATGTCAATGTACTCCAAGTCCACAATTAATTTTTAATGAATAGTAAGTAGAAAGTAAGTATTTAAAATCATATTTTATGGAAATAACAAACAAAAAATCAGTATATCAGCACATATATTTAATATCAAACTTTATATGAAAATAATTAGGATATTATTATAAGCACATATATTATAACATCAATCATTATGAAAATAAAATAGGATATTATAAACATATATATTTTTATATCATACATCATGAAAATAAATTAGGATATTACAAGCACAGATGGTTTTTTTTTCATACTTCATGAAAATAAATTAAAGATATTATAGGCACAGATATTTTTTTATCATACTTTATCAAAATAACCAAAAACAATCAGCATACACAATCACATTACAAATTGCTAAAAATACAATTGTCTTAGATTTTGGATAACAATGTTCGATTTCGAAATCATAGAAATTATGACAATTCTAAATTTATAAAATAAATATTATTAAAAACTTTTGAATTTAGATTTTAAGAAAATTGCTTAATTGCATGAGTATCATATACTATTTTAAATTCATACGTTTTAGAAAGATAGTTTATTTAAATTATTCTAAAATTTTATATTTTCATCTTTTTTATTCAGATTTTTGTGTAATTTTACCAGATTTTTATTTTATACATAATTTTTTTACAAAAGTTTAATTATTTTTTTTTCAAGTTATTAAATTTTAACAGACTTATTCTTATATCTTTAGATTGTTTTTTGTTTTTGTTTTTTTAATAATTGTTTATTTAAATTATTCAAAAATTTTATATTTTCATCTGTTTTATTTACAGATTTTTGTGTAATTTTACCAGATTTTTATTTTATATATAAATTTTTACAAATTGTAATTTTTTTTTTTAACGTTATTAAATTTTAACAGACTTATTCTTATATTTTTAGATTGTTTTTTGTTTTGCTTTGTTCTTTTTTAAATAATAAATTTCACTTTTGAGACCTGCATTTTCAAATTTACTTACCTGTAAATGTCATTAATTGCTATATAAACACCTGTAATATAATGTTTGTTGGCATACCTTGAATATGATATTTCAAAATGTTGGCATAGGTTGAAGACACCAATGAGTTAGGTAGTTGGATTACATAACAACTCATACAAACCTGCATTTTCAAATTTACTTACCTGTAAATGTCATTAATTGCTATATAAACACCTGTAATATAATGTTTGTTGGCATACCTTGAATATGATATTTCAAAATGTTGGCATAGGTTGAAGACACCAATGAGTTAGGTAGTTGGATTACATAACAACTCATACAAACCTATCACCAATACGGCGTGGGTTCGCGCCCGACTTTGTAAATTACAAAAAGGGTGCACTCGACTGGCAGTCGCAAGTGATAAAGTTTACCAGTTGTTGCTTGCCCATGGTCGGTGGTTCTCTCCGAGTACTCCGGCTTCTTCCACCACTAAAACTGGTCGCCATAATATAGCTGAAATATTGCTGAAAGTGGCGTTAAACACCAAAAATCAAATCAAATCATCTAATTTTGGAATAACCTTCATCGGGTACACTCAAAGTCTAAAGCCAAATAATTTAAAAGTTTGTGAAATACGTTCGTTCTATTCTTGAGTATCCATTTTCAGTTAGGATTTCGTTAGTAAGTCGATCCACAAGTTTTAGAATAAACCAAATGGGGGGGGGGGGGGTTTTGGGGGGGGGGGGTTCTAATTAAGAAAACAAGACTATTATATAGCAGCATATTTGTTTTTTATGGAAATGCGAAATCATCGAATTTAAGAACCCACACTTTCATGGAAAATGCACGTCCAAATTGAATCCGCGTATATATATAGATTCTCCTTCAGTTTCCCGTGGGTTACGATATTTCTCCACTCAAGAGAGTTAAATTTAACATTTTAACCACAAGCCGAAAGGCGAGTGGTTAAAATTTTTAATTTAACTCTCGAGAATGGAGAAATATCGTTACCCACATGGGCAACTGAAGGAGAATTTGTTTCTCCCATTATTTAACACGAATTTTATTTCAAAATCCGATTCAATTACCGATTTGACAACAGGTATGCTCTAAATCGAAAGATTGGAAAGTCAAATAATTTAAAGTTTTTGGAGCAATAAAATAAAAAGGCCCAAATAGGATAACCAAAGACGGCTAAGGTCACTTATGCCTGGGGGAGGAGATAGTGGAGATCTCATTTAACACCGTCACATGTTTGTTCATGTCTATCACCAGAATACTGCTTAAGAATGTATACATTGAACATATCATCAATATATTGATCTGATTAACTGATGGTTATGGTAAGGGTTATGATGTTTAACGCCACTTTCAAAAATATTTCAGTTTTATCGTGGCGGTCAGTTTTATTGGTGGAGGAAACCAGAGTACCAGCAAGTCACAAGTCACTGACAAACTTGATCACATGATGTAGTATCGAGCTGATTGGAGTACGATGCTTATCCTTTAGGCATACAACGTTTCATGTACGATTTTGACTCGTACTCGGAAAAACTATCAACAACATCTCCGCAGTGCCGGATTTACCTATAGACTCGATAGGCTGAAGCCTAGGGCCTCAAAATTTAGGGGGCCTCCGGTCAAGGTGTATAATCTTTTTAACAATGTTATTGGACTTTCACACTTATGCTGTCATAACGTATTGTACTTTCTAAACAACCCTTCAGTAATTTTCCTTACACAGTTGCACCCCATTTCAGAATATTGCAGAATTTTAAACACCCCTCATCATCTTCACCTTTATTGAAATTGATTAAACACACTTCCATCTTCCTGCAGTCGTGAAGGTGAGGAATTTGGAGGAGCCTCACAAGTGGATTAGTCTAGGGCATCTCTTTATCTAAAACCAGCACTGCATCTCCGATATATATAAAGTTTTCTGATTTTCGAGTTCAAGTATACAACTCACACTCAGCTTTTGTTTATGATAGCAGGGCCTGCAATTTCAAAAATGGATTGTGTATATTTATGGTACACATTTTTTGTATTTATAATTGGAATTCTTATGGTTAACGCACTTGCTGCAAAAAAGGTGTGGCGAGCCACCGCTGCTCGCCCGCATAAAATTTCAACAAACCAAGTTTTGAAGAGGTATTAACCAAGTTCACCATGTCATATATTGTTCCTCCGTCCAGCAATTTATAACTTACTATCTGTTTCTCACACCTAGCATATCGAATAATGTATGTACCACATACATTTTGAATTACCCTTTGAATTGCAAGGTGAAAACTACAAGTACCAATGTATGACATTTCAGTCTTAAACTACAGCCACAAATGTATATCCATAACATATGAACAAACAGTTTCATTGAAAACACAGCACCGCATCTGTGGCGTAACGGTTAGCGTGTTCGCCTCGAGTGCGGTAGATCGTGGGTTCGAGCCCCGGTCGGGTCAAACCAAAGACTTTTTGTTCCTTCTCCGATAAGTACGCAGCATTAAGGAGAAAGAGCAAAAACTGGTTGGTTCGGAATCAGGATAATGTGTCCGAGTGGAGCGACATGTCCGCGGATTGTTGTTTCAGTGAGCTAGCACTATAAAAATCCAACTCAGCATGTTGGTCTAGGACAAAGCGACCTCATCGTCATTTCATTGACAATTAACTTGTTCTCGCCATGATAGAGCTGAAAAAATGCTGAATTGGCGTTAAACAACAATCACTCACTCAATTACTCACTAGAAAACACAGCACACATAAAATCGCATTACGCTGCTCGCCCAGTTACATGTGAAGGTTGGTATTTTACTCACACGTGGAAAGCACTTGCATAACTGCATAAGAGTGGAGGTTTGGGCATTCAAAACCCCATCCCTTTTTATTGAAGTGCCTGTACCAAGCCAGGAAAATGAGAGGTGATGTATTTGTGTGTTAAGGGTGTCGAATTTTGCCTCTTTCTACGATATTGATATAATATATGAGAATTATTCCGACAGTATGATACTTTTGTATTTCAATTTATTAGAAAGCAACAACAATACGCATGAGCCGTGCAATCATAAATGCTACATTACATTACATTGCTAGAAAAGTTATATGTAGTTAATCTTTATAAAAGTGTACATGTACCTTATAAGTAATCTAGTCAAATTATGTATTTCCGAAGGGATACGTGTATAATAAACGTTAGAGAAAACCGAAGGGACAATCAAGAATGTACAACCTAGAGAAACTGGCAACATTGGGCACACAAGACACAGGACGAAGACTAGTTCTAATAATAAAACCCTAAATGCTCGCTTACTCGCAAGGGTTATAACGGGATGCCATTACACGTAATGGAGCAGCCGCCGAGATTTTTTGCGCTCCCTTACAGAGTTTCTGACGCCTGCATTTATCAATAATAAGTCATAAACTTTCCTTTTGTCCATTATTATAACAAGTTTTTATCACCTACCAGTATTTTAGAATGTAATTCTCACAAAATAAAAATCCATGTTTACTAAGGGATTATCTCAAAATGTGACAGTTTTTTTCAAATGAAGTTAGTTTTATTTGGCTTAGACCACCCACCCATCCCGTCCAACTGAAAGTGTGAAAAACAGAATACCGATGTATTATAAACCAAACTCCAATATAGGGTTTAGAACCATGTATTCTCCATATGCATGTCATGATAAAGGGTCTATCTATGAATCTTTATCCTTTCAAAATCACAGACACTTGATTTCATCGTGCCAATAAAATTATATTTATAGATTAATATGGACATCTCTGTAATGTGCATTCTTATAATAAATGCAAAGATCTGGACCACTTATTTATTTTTTGCGGAGCAGTGCATGCATCTTGTATATCAAGAAATCCATTTACAGCCCTTTCTATACATGTGAACCATAAAACGTTCCAAGAATCGAAAACATTATTTTTTTTAATTTGCAAAAGAAAACCGTTGCTTTTCGTTGCGTATGATATTTAGTTGTACCGCAAACAGGAAACCAGAGCTGTGTACATATACACCCATTACTTATTCAGTAGCCCGGGGTTCTATGGTACCACGGTAGTTAATGTTTTACCAAAAATAAATAAAAACGGTTATATACCCGAGTGAAAATATTATTTTTATTACTTCAGCAGATCCCTTCCTTCATAGCCAATGCATTATTTTTAACCAAAGTATGTTTACGAGTCTATAATCGGCAATCACAACAGCGTCCATTTAATAGGTCAGGAAAAGGAGATTCCTGATGGTACCGAGGTAGTTCCGAAAATCAGCCTATGGAGTGCTGTATTAAACATTAACAGCGGAAATCTGATAAATTATTGTCCAACACGATTAAACAAGAAAACGTCCTTAAAATCAGTTGTGCAATTGATTCGTTATGCAAGTGCCAGTAGCAATTATTCTGATTTCCTGAAACGTCATCTTCATCTGAGAAACAGGCTACTGGATCAGGGCGATAAAAAGATTCGCCTTATTCGATCTCTTAAAAAGTTTATATTCCGATACCAAGATCTTGTCGAAATATATTCTGTCTCTGCAGAGACGATAATAAACGATGGATTTTCATAGAGTGAAAATGTATAAAGATAAGGAGGTCAACACAAATGTCAAAAATATTTTTTTATCAATGTGTGACGTGAGTGTTTTTGACATTTACTTTACTGAATTTGGTACTGCTTTGACAACTATTTTACCTATGTTGTTCCAGTATTGTTATAAATACTGATATAGTGACAGCCGGAACCTTTGAGCCATAATGAAAGCGGGAGGTTTGGCGCTTTAAAATCTGATTCAACCCACCATTTCTTTAGAAATGCCTGTACCAAATCAGGGTCATTACGGTTTTCACAGTTTTCCGGTTGTTGACTGATTTTATCTGTTTATATACTCATGAGTTTTGACTTTCCCTTTGTAAAATTGTTCGGAGTTCCGTAATTTTGTTATTACCCTTATTTGTTATTGATTTGTTCCAACTGTAAACACTCTCTACTTGTCGTCTGTTTGTATATGTTCAAAACGAGCCCAAATGTAATTCCATTCCATCTATAAATAGATTCCCGCCGGTAGAACAAAAACTATGCAGACATCTTTAAGATTGTGACAGATGATCGTAAACAATTCTCTATCCAGAGTTGTCGTTCCCGCTACGCTCCACTCTATCTCTGTCAACGCTCATTTTACAAGATGTTTGTAAAATTTAGAAAACAGTAAAAAAATGTACTTAAAATTGTTGAAAAAAACTGTCACATTGTGCGACGATCCCTTAAAAGTAAAAAATGACACAGACAAATTAGACATGAAGGCCAATGACTCGTCGGTTACTTGATACAAATGTTACACAAGGAGAGGCAGATACATCAATAGTTAAATGTACATACACAGAAATATTAAGGGATCGTCGCACAATGTGACATTTTTTTCAAACGAAGTTAGTTTCATTTGGTAGGTGGGTGGTTTTCAGCTGTCACGTTTGGAAAAAAAACCAAAATCGCACATTGAGATTTGTCAATAAATCTTTAAAAATGCACTTAAAAAACGGCATAAAATTGAATGGAACATCGTTTTAATTTCTTTCGAGTCTGTATATTGTACTGTTTCTTTAGTATACTCCCTTCCTATGGTACCGAGGGTTCTATGATACCACGGTATTTACGTTTCACACGATTGTGCAATTGCAGCGCCACCTGGTAGCAGATCTATTTTGGTATAGTGGAGTCCCAACCTACACGTTTACGATCCATTCTCTATCCAGAGTTGTCGTTCCCGCTACGCTCCACTCTATCTCTGTCAAATCGATAAAGATGAAAATAAATCACTCATTTCAAATCAATGAGTGATTTATTTTCATCTTTATTGATATTTACAATAATTAAAACAATTTTAAGTACATTTTTTTACTGTTTTCTAAATTTTACAAACATCTTGTAAAATGAGCGTTGACAGAGATAGAGTGGAGCGTAGCGGGAACGACAACTCTGGATAGAGAATGGTTTACGATCATCTGTCAAAATCTTAAAGATGTCTGCATAGTTTTTGTTCTACCGGCGGGAGTCTATTTATAGATGGAATGGAATTACATTTGGCCTCGTTTTGAACATATACAAACAGACGACAAGTAGAGAGTGTTTACAGTTGGAACAAATCAATAACAAATAAGGGTAATAACAAAATTACCGAACTCCGAACAATCTTACAAAGGGAAAGTCAAAACTCATGAGTATATAAACAGATAAAATCAGTCAATAACCGGAAAACTGTGAAAACCGTAATGACCCTGACTTGTTACAGGCATTTCTAAAGAAATGGTGGGTTGAATCAGATTTTAAAGCGCCAAACCTCCTGCTTTCATTACGGCTCAAAGGTTCCGGCTGTCACTATAACAGTATTTATAACAATACTGGAACAACATAGGTAAAATAGTTGTCAAAACAGTACCACATTCAGTGAAGTAAATGTCAAAAACACTCACGTCACACATTGATAAAAAAATATTTTTGACATTTTTGTTGACCTCCTTATCTTTATACATTTTCACTCTATGAAAATCCATCGTTTATTATCGTCTCTGCAGAGACAGAATATATTTCGACAAGATCTTGGTATCGGAATATAAACTTTTTAAGAGATCGAATAAGGCGAATCTTTTTATTGCCCTGGTCCAGTAGCCTGTTTCTCAGATGAAGATGACGTTTCAGGAAATCAGAATAATTGCTACTGGCACTTGCATAACGAATCAATTGCACAACTGATTTTAAGGACGTTTTCTTGTTTAATCGTGTTGGACAATAATTTATCAGATTTCCGCTGTTAATGTTTATCACAGCACTCCATAGACTGATTTTCGGAACTACCTCGGTACCATCAGGAATCTCCTTTTCCTGACCTATAAAATGGACGCTGTTGTGATTGCCGATTATAGACTCGTAAACATACTTTGGTTAAAAATAATGCATTGGATATGAAGGAAGGGTTCTGCTGAAGTAATAAAAATAATATTTTCACCCGGGTATATAACCGTTTTTATTTATTTCTGGTAAAACATTAACTACCGTGGTACCATAGAACCCCGGGCTACTGAATAAGTAATGGGTGTATATGTACACAGCTCTGGTTTCCTGTTTGCGGTACAACTAAATATCATACGCAACGAAAAGCAACGGTCTTCTTTTGCAAATTAAAAAAAATAATGTTTTCGATTCTTGGAACGTTTTATGGTTCACATGTATAGAAAGGGCTGTAAATGGATTTCTTGATATACAAGATGCATGCACTGCTCCACAAATAATTAATAAGTGGTCCAGATCTTTGCATTTATTATAAGAATGCACATTACAGAGATGTCCATATTAATCTATAAATATAATTTTATTGGTACAGTATGTTTGTTGAATTATATGTAAACTTAGATCAAATCAAGTGTCTGTGATTTTGAAAGGATCAAGATTCATAGATAGACCCTTTATTATGACATGCATATGGAGAATACATGGTTCTAAACCCTATATTGGAGTTTGGTTTATAATACATCGGTATTCTGTTTTTCACACTTTCATCTGGACGGGGTGGGTGGGTGGTCTGAGCCAAATGAAACTAACTTCATTTGAAAAAACTGTCACATTTTGAGACAATCCCTAATGTAGAGGCATCATGCACTAAAGTAGTGTTCGATTAGATAGCCACATGTAGCTCTTTTATCATGCACTAAAGTAGTGTTCGATTAGATAGCCACGCATAGCCAGAAATGATGGGTACTTTGCTCATTTGCATATCTAAGATGGCGACCCCGGGACGTCTGCAATTTTCATATGATCTATATAGACGATTTCATTCATAATTGCATGTGTGTCATTTTCTGAACTTGAAAATGATACATTGAATCACTCTGAATTAAATGAAATAAAAATTAATGAAAACAATTAAATATTCGAGATTCCTGGACTAAATGAAAATCTGAGGCGACGAACCCTTTTTTGGCCTTAAGAGTCTATGTAAAAATGTCTGAAATACATGAAACTGGTGGCGTGTGACACAAAATTTAACAATGAATGACATTTGGCGACATATTTTCTGAAATTAATTTAGATTCCTCAATAATATATGTAATTGTATTGACTAACCTTATATTTCTAGCTTCTAAACTCGGGGTTCCCACATTAAATATAATATGAACATTTTTGCATGATCGCGATATCAAAGACATGTTTAAAATCGTTACAAAACAAAAATATTTGAATTTTGACAGAAGAAAAACTTTGCGAAAATAAACAATAACTTTTAATTTTCAAATCATTGACGGACACATTGAATTTCCGTACTGTAGGCTATTTTTTGACAAATCTAATAAACGATCCATCAAGCTTGAAACTGCAGTCACGTGATCAAAATCTAATTGAAATATGATGAATATTTATGAGGAAAGTACCATCAATTTCTGAATATGGTGTAACAAAAATTTAGATATCAAATTTAGTGCGCATGACGTGTTTCTTGAATAATCGTCATCAGGTAAACTCAAAATCGTCATCAGGTAAACTCAAAATCGTCATCAGGTAAACTCAAAATCGTCATCAGGTAAACTCAAAATCGAAAGATTGAAAAGTTAAATAATCTAAATGTCTTTGGGAGGAAGTAAATCAAAGAGCTTTATTTGACTGTATTTTTTATAAATATCAGTGCAATAACATAGCTATAGTTTTATGGCGTACAAGAGAAAATAAAAAAGAAACTTGTTAGCCATTAATTACCGTTCCTACTTATTTCTAGACCAAACGATCAGCCATTATTTCTTGGAACAAGGTCATCTTAGGGCTAAACAGGGTCAAATTATCAAATTTAAGCATGTGCATTTTTGTCGATACTTAACGAACGACTGAAACCAAGCATAAATTGGTGTCCTTAAAATGTATGTATTAATGTTTTGACGAAGGGATTGTAACAAGCTAGGAGAAAAATAAGAATAAAATTCTAAGCATATTTCCGGTTAATTAGTCTTTTCTGAAACCATTGCTATGTATTTACAATTATTGTATACATGTTTGACTAGTGGCACCAGTACCGGATTTACCTATAGGTTTGACATGCTGAAGCATATGGCCTCAAAATCTAGGGGGCCTCTGGTAAATATGCATAATATTTTTGAAACTGTCATAGGCTTTTTTTTTTTGCATATTATGTCACAACGCACTGTAATCTCTAAGCAACCCTCCAGGATTTTTCCCTGCATCGTGGGGTGAAGGATTGGGAGGGGTCTCACAAGTGGAGAAGCCTAGGGTCTATCTTTATATACATCCATCACTGAGTGGCAACAATTGTGTTAATATCACAAATTAAGTTATAGTCAGAGATACCAATTCTTTGACTTGAACTAGATGCAGTGCTGGATTTAGGACAACTGAGGCCCTGTGCTAGTTAAGTTATGAGGCCTCTTACTTGGGCCCTGAAGGAGGTAGACCCGATAGGCCTACACAGGCAATCGGGCATACATGCTCAGGAAATTTAGGAATAGTTAAAATATTACGTTATATTATGGCCGACGGGGCCCTGTACTTAAGCATACCTATGCACAATGGTAAATCTGGCACTGACTAGATGTCTATTTCTATAATATTGCTAATGGAGAAAGTTGGTAAACTAAAGCAGAAGATATACACTCATCTTCTTATGTATTTTTCTTTACTGACAGATTTTATTTCACTGGTATCTGGAAAGCATCACTACCCTCCAAGCTGGTTCCATGGTGAGTATCATGTTTTCTATTTGATGGCTTTTTTTTTTAGGTTTATAGTGTTTAGCGCCACTTTCAATAATATTTCAGTTATATCGTGGCGGTCAGTATTATTGATGGAGAAAACCAGGTTTAGGTAGGTTCATGGTGTTTAATGGAGAATATCAGAGACGGTCCTCCTTATCAATTCATAAAGCTTAATTACTATTTATCACTTGTACTTTCAGGACTAGACCAGTATTCAGGTATGATTTATTTATGTTTCATTATTATTATGAAGACAGTGTGCTGTTTTAACTGATGTATTTTATACAGAACATGCAAAATTGAGTACGTCTGGAAATAAAAACCTCAGAATTAGAATAATTCCATCAATTTCATATATTTTCAAGAGATCCAAATATAAACATGAGCTATGCCGAATTAAGCGAAAGCTAGTAAGAGACCTTTATCATATGTTATAAAGGGGTCCTAAATTAAAAATAAATACACATGCATATTAAATCATAAATTATTTATTGGCTTATTATGGTAATTCGTTTGTTTCATTTGCCATACACACAGATAATACGGCAAATATGTCTGCTACTTTGATAAGTATTGTTAGATGCCGATTTCACCAGACAGCTTTCAAGAAGAGTTAGAAGATACCAAAGGGAGGTAATCAGAATCCCTAAATCGAAGAAGGATAGACAACTCAATGGCTAAAAGAAAAACGAAAAAAGAACAAACACCGATCTACAAAACATTATCCATAAAACTAAAGATTGAGTAACACGAACCCTGCTAAAACCGGAGGTAAGAAGTTCCTGCTCCACTAGTGACACCCGCCGTGTTACTCTAGTTACAAAGCCGGTTACAAGTATTTTGCGGGGCCCTCGAAATTTAGTGCGTGTAACATATGCTACTTTTGGTACTAGGTTTATCTCTCACTCAGCATAAAAGAAAGTACCACTTTAAAAGCCAGTAAAAAGTACCACTTTATAAGCCAGTAAAAAGGATTCTAGATTGTATTACTACATACTGATCTGGCAATGATAATATACTATATTTATTTTTAACTATTCAATGATAATATACTATATTTATTTTAACTATTCAATGATAATATACTATATTTATTTTAACTATTCAATGATAATATACTATATTTAATTTAACTATTCAATGATAATATACTATATTTATTTTAACTATTCAATGATAATATACTATATTTATTTTAACTATTCAATGATAATATACTATATTTATTTTAACTATTGTTTTAATCTATGTTGTGGCATACATATGTAGGTGGTGGCTATGGGGGTCTTATCATGTAAATTACAACGACAATAACCAAGGCAGGACTCAAATATAGTTGGGGTTTTTTTTAAATAAATTTCATTTTGTGATGTTTCCTTGTTCGCTATTGATTTTATCTTATCATTGTTCTTTAAGCTTGTTAGAATTAAATAAACTTTGGTTTTGGTCCATTTTTTAAAATATTTGAGCATCTTTTATGAATTAAGATGATTTTCGTCACTGATTTTGATTTTACAGTATTGTCTTTCTGTTACTTATATATAGATCATGAAAACATGTCTACATAAAGACAATATAAATAAAATTAGATGTTTGTTAAATTGTATCTTTTTTTTCCTTTGGTGATACACTAATATCTAACAACATTCCATTTGGGGTCATGTCAGGGGTCATATTTTCAACTCACCAATCAATGATGAGCTTACTTTTTAAAACCGAGTACATGCCAAGAGCTGTTGTCCGATTGATCAATACCTTTAACTGTCTAGTATGCAATTGAGTGGTCAAAGGTGAATGAAAGGTTACTTGACATGACTGTCTAACATATAATTAAGGGGTTTGTGGTATTTAACGCCACTTTCAGTTTAATTCGTGGGTGAAACCGGAGTGCCAGCAGACACCCATCGACCTGTCGCAAGTCACTGACAAACTTCATCACATAAAGTTGTATCGAGTACACCTCCCCTTAGCGAGATTCGAATTCACAACTTCAGTGGTGATTGGCCGGCACTGATTGCAAAGGTAATTGAGTGGTCAAATACGAATGAAAGGTTACTTGACATAACCCCAAAACCGGATGTTGTTAGATCTTAGTGTACCGCCGAAAAAAAGATACAGCAAACATCTAATTTTAATTCTAACATGACCACCTTCTTTCGCTTTGTTAACAAACGAGCGGGTTATTCATTCGGTATAATCTCATTAGCACATGCGCCGGTGAATGTGACTGACTTTTCCATTGGCAGCATAGATTGTAACCCGAATAATGCCGATAGAGGGCGCAGTATTATTCAATTACATAAATTGTGTGCGACATTTTCCGCAAGCGTAAATATAAATTACCGTCTTCCAATCAAAGTATACTACCGTATTTGTACTCTTAGACATATCAGAATCGAAATAAATCATGGAAGCCGGAATGTGCTTTGAGCTTTAACATGGATTGGCGGATATTAGTAAATTTTATCCCTCGCTTCTGGCTCGGGATAAAATACTAATATCCGCCAATCCATGTTAAAACTCCCAACACATTCTGGCTTCCATGATTTATTTCTTAATTAGATTGTAATCACCATAGCTTATATTTCCTTATTAGATAGTAACTGTATCCGATATTGTGCCAATGGAGGAACTCTGAACAATGATGGAAACTGCAGATGTTTAGGATGTTGGTCTGGAGACAATTGTGATGGTAAGTAGAATGTGTAAGTGTATTCCAGACACACACTATCTTGTCCTGAAACAGAGCTCGACCATTTTACTTTTAGGGAGGCCCTATGTTTTTTCCAGTGGTGAGCAATTATTTTAACACGAATGAAAAATATGATTATTTGATTATTTTCTTTTGGACTAAAAAAAAATAGATAATGTTTATTATTAAATAATAATTTTGCAAAAATTTAGCAAGAACAAAAACAAAACGATGCCATCCCTCCTAAACGTTAAATAGTCGTTTCCTAATACAAGAGCGCACATACGTTACGCTTCAATGTATTAGACAAAAAGAAAAAAAAAATTATCAGCAACATTGTACAATGTTTCAGTATTCGTTGTATTTATGTATACGTATTTATAATTGATGTAAGTATATGTATTTACGTTGTATTAATTTGAACACTCTCACTCTGTAACCTTTGTAACATCGGTTCACAGAATAAGCTTATTATTATTATAAATATTCACAACTATATAGATCAAGTAAAATAGCATATACCCGTATGATCACACCAACAAAAGAAAGTTGTAAACTGAACAACACATACAATTAGTATTTGTTGCTTCTCCGCTGAACACGCAGCTTTAAGGAGAAATAGCAAAGATTGGTTGGCTCGGAATCAGGATAATGTGTCCGAGTGGAGCGAAATGTCTCCCCGCGGAACGTTGTTTCAATGAGCTAGCACTATCAAAATCCAACTAAGCTTGTTGGTCTAGAACAAAACGGAATCATCCTCATCACCATATCAGTCATCAAGATGTAACTTGTTCTCGCCATGATATGACTGAAACATTACTCATTTGGCGTTAAACAACAATCATTCACTCCTGTATCTACTGCGTAAAACTGAAACAGAATTACTGGGCATATACGTCGTTAGATCTGCATAAAAGGTGTTTCATTTATTGCCCCACATTTAATATACAATATATTCACTCATAATAATTTATTGAATAAAAAATGTGTACCTTGAAAGCTGTAAAATACATTGAATTATTGACAGAGTCACCATGCACCAATCATAACTGTGGAAAGAAAGCGTGCAGTGTAAACACAGAGACTGGAGAACCCGTATGTTCTTGTCCACCTGGTCATTTTGGCGATAATTGTATAGGTAATATTTGAGGTTCAATAAAGAATATACTTAAGCATGCATGAAAACTATTCAATAATTGAAATTGCTGCTAACAAGGAAGCTACTGAATCAAGGGTTCCTCTTAGATAAGTTGAAGTCATCACTTCGAAAGTTTTTCGGTCGCCACCATTACTTGGTTGAACGTTATGGAATATCTGTGTCACAAATTATCACCAATATGTTCCACTTGTCGTAAACACTTCCCTGTCCTTTCCGCATTCATGACTTATCACCGGGTTTGTAACTAGATTAACACGACGGGTGTCACTAGTGGAGCAGGAATGCTTACCCTTCCGGAGCATTAAACACGTAATCAAAATTTAAGGATGTTAGAATGCATAAGAAAGATAACTCTTTCTGCTTTTGTTTAGTTGTTAAATCTATTTTATACACTTTTATACATGAATTTTCGGCCCGGACTAAAAAGACACACTTTTTTAATACTATTACAGCATAACATAATATTCTGGCTTCACTCTCCGTTGTTTGAAAGAAGTGTCCAATCTCATTTTCAGTTGATTCGCTACAATATCAAAGGAACACCTGGTCTCACCGATAATTTGTTGTTCAATCACTTTGGGGTTTTTTTCAATCACTTTGGTTTTGTTAATTGTAACGCATTAATTGGTTTCGTTCTCGTATTTGTTTTTCAATCGTTAATGAATCAATTGAAAGATCTCACTCGCAATTTTGTTAAATCTTCAACGAATCATTTTATTAATTTCACTCGTAGTTATTCCATTTAGTTTATAACAATTTTATTTACTCATAGAGACAAAAAGGATAGGACACCAGATTTACCCACTTATTCAAGTTAAATTTAATCGCCAACGAATCAATTGATCTCACTAGTAATTGTTGTCCAGTCGTCAAGACATCGCTTAGTCCCACTCTCAATTTATTATTACATCGTCAAAGAAGCCCCTACATGGTCATTCTCAGTTTTATTGTGTTGATGTTTATGCTTGTTACTTCGACTTCTGATTTCTGATCTGTAATATTTGATTTTCATGTGGTGTAATGGTGGGCATGCCCGCTTTGATTGTGGTAGATCGTGGGTTAGAGCACCAGTTGGGTCAAACCATAGACTTTTAGATTGGTATTTGTTGATTCTTCTCCGCTAAATACGTATCATTAAGGTATAAAAACAAAGATATGCCTATCTGAAGTCTGTTGTCTCAGTGAACAATTCATCGTTTTGATCCAGGACCAAAAAAAACGTAGATATAAAATATAGCGCGCACGACGCGTTTTTGGAATAACCTTCATCAGGTACGCTCAGAATAACCTTCATCAGGTACGCTCAGAATAACCTTCATCAGGTACACTCAGAATAACCTTCATCAGGTACACTCAGAATAACCTTCATCAGGTACGCTCAGAATAACCTTCATCAGGTACGCTCAAAATAACCTTCGTCGGGTACGCTCAAAATAACCTTCATCAGGTACGCTCAGAATAACCTTCATCAGGTACGCTCAAAATAACCTTCGTCGGGTACGCTCAAAATAACCTTCGTCGGGTACGCTCAGAATAACCTTCGTCAGGTACGATCAGAATAACCTTCGTCAGGTACGCTCAGAATAACCTTCATCAGGTACGCTCAGAATAATCTTCGTCAGGTACGCTCAGAATAACCTCCATCAGGTACGCTCAGAATAACCTTCGTCAGGTACGCTCAGAATAACCTTCCTCAGGTACGCTCAGAATAACCTTCGTCAGGTACGCTCAGAATAACCTTCATCAGGTACGCTCAGAATAACCTTCGTCAGGTACGCTCAGAATAACCTTCATCAGGTACGCTCAGAATAACCTTCGTCAGGTACGCTCAGAATAACCTTCGTCAGGTACGCTCAAAATAACCTTCATCGGGTACGCTCAGAATAACCTTCGTCAGGTACGCTCAGAATAACCTTCATCAGGTACACTCAGAATAACCTTCGTCAGGTACGCTCAGAATAACCTTCATCAGGTACGATCAGTATAACCTTCATCAGGTACGCTCAGAATAACCTTCATCAGGTACGCTCAGAATAACCTTCATCAGGTACGCTCAGAATAACCTTCATCAGGTACGCTCAGAATAACCTTCATCAGGTACGCTCAGAATAACCTTCATCAGGTGACGTTCAGAATAACCTTCGTCAGGTACGCTCAGAATAACCTTCATCAGGTACGCTCAGAATAACCTTCGTCAGGTACGCTCAGAATAACCTTCATCAGGTGACGCTCAGAATAACCTTCGTCGGGTACGCTCAGAATAACCTTCATCAGGTACGCTCAGAATAACCTTCGTCAGGTACGCTCAGAATAACCTTCGTCAGGTACGCTCAGAATAACCTTCGTCGGGTACGCTCAGAATGATATTCATCAGGTACGCTCAGAATAACCTTCGTCAGGTACGCTCAGAATAACCTTCATCAGGTACGCTCAGAATAACCTTCATCAGGTACGCTCAGAATAACCTTCGTCAGGTACGCTCAGAATAACCTTCGTCAGGTACGCTCAGAATAACCTTCGTCGGGTACGCTCAGAATGATATTCATCAGGTACGCTCAGAATAACCTTCGTCAGGTACGCTCAGAATAACCTTCATCAAGTACGCTCAGAATAACCTTCATCAGGTACGCTCAGAATAACCTTCATCAGGTACACTCAGAATAACCTTCATCAGGTACACTCAGAATAACCTTCATCAGGTACGCTCAGAATAACCTTCGTCAGGTACGCTCAGAATAACCTTCGTCAGGTACGATCAGTATAACCTTCATCAGGTACGCTCAGAATAACCTTCATCAGGTACGCTCAGAATAACCTTCATCAGGTACGCTCAGAATAACCTTCGTCAGGTACGCTCAGAATAACCTTCGTCAGGTACGCTCAAAATAGAAAGATTGAAAAGCCAAATAATTTAAAGTTTATGAAGCAATACAACCAACAGGATAACCAAAATCAGCTAAGGTCACGTATGCCTCGGGGAGAAGAACATTGGTTCAAAACAGGCATCATTATCATCTCATCAAAAAGTAATTTGTTTTCACAATAATATAGCTGCAGAATTACTCACTTTGCGTTCAGCAACAACAATGTAAATACTCACCCTGTAGATCATATACACTGGTTTTTATGGAAGCAATTCAACGTTAACTATTTCTCTCAAGGTGTTGAGCTATCGGGTCGTGTAGTCATGAAACTTTGAGTACGCTTGATTGTACTTGTACTACAAAACATCAGATTGTATCCAATATACTAGTATAAAGTGTTCCGAGTCTGAGTAGGGCGACCTGTCTTCCTGTGGACTGTTGTTTAAGTGAGCTCACACTATAAAAATCAAATTAAGCGCGTTAGTCTAGTACAATGCGGACATCATCGTCCTATTGAAAATAAACTTGTTCTCGCCATGTTATATCTAAAAATTGCCGAGTCGGCATTAAACAACAATCACTCACTCACTCATCGTCTCGTTTAAATGTAACTATTTCTCGCCATGATATGGCCAAACAAATTGCTTTCTTTGTATTACACAAAAATCACCAACTAACTCACTATATTTCTATATTGATACACTCACTTGTCTCCCTTTTGGAACATTGGAAACGTTTAATGATCACATAAGACAGAAATCTCTACCCAGAGTTGTCGGTCCTACACTCTCTCCAGTCTCTGTCAACGCCTAAAAAGTAGTCTACCTTTGTATTAAACTGGTTTCCTTTTTATAAAATATCACCAGTGTAATGTTCAGCAACTATAGAAGCTATTACAACAAGGAACCAGAACAGCGCTGTATGACTGATCACCGTATAAAAAATAATCCCTTATCTTAGTTTGAAAATAAACAAAGAAGCTTCTCAAATATTCGTTATATGGTATTCTTTACATATTTTACAATATATGGGGTCATTATAACCGGTTTATATCAAGTTATCCTATAATAAACGGATTTTGACAAGATTCTTGGTTTTTAGGCGTTGACAGAGATTGGAGATAGTGTAAGGACCGACAACTCTGGGTAGAGATTGATCAATCGTAACTACTCGGCCATTCTCGCTACCCTGCAAATAACCTCGTATGCATTAGGCGTATAAATCGCACTACTTTTCATATGTCAGTTACATGAAAGTTTGATAAAGTTATATTTTAAACAATTTTCTATATTTCAATTCAAGTTTTAATTAGTTTTGCATGATTAGATTTTACTTAGTATGTCTTCCATATTGGATTTTCGTGGACTATATTTGTGTGCGGCTTAACTTAACTTAACTTCCGGCAAACAATTTAAGAAGAATTTCTACTATGTACGTACGAGGTTATTTGCAGGATAGCGAGAATGGCCGAGTAGTTACGATTGGAGATTGATAAGACAGGTTTGACTGTATAAAACAAAGCAACAAAACAAATGTCCGATAGCAAAGAGAATAAGAAATTCCGAGTTAATTAAATTAGAAAACAAAACAAAATAATTTGGTTCAATTTGATTGACGTGAAGGTGCAAAAAAAGTTAAATAAAAAAAATATATATATAATAATTGTAAAAAATTGAAAAAAATTGTAAAAAACAAAAAAACAAAAAAAAAACCCTCAAAAATCTATAGAATAATTTTGTTTGAACTTGAATCTGATGCCATATTGTTGTATTACAGAGTCACCGTGTGACGGATATAATTGTGGAAATGGAACGTGTTTGGTAAACAATGAGGGGTTTGCTCAATGTGCCTGTCCACCTGGTTTACATGGTACCAACTGTGAAAGTAAATTATAATTTTTTGATATTATACTTGGGAATATTTTTTATATTTTTATGAATGACGGCATACTGTCTTGTTGGACCATTTATATACAAAAAAACACATGCAAACACATTGCATTTCAACGCTTGCATTGGAGGAGGAGGTGTTTGAGATGTTCGACATTATAGTATGCATTGTTGAATAAAGACAAAATGATTGGGTGATTGTAATCACGTGATCACACTGTATAGTTCCAAATGCTATAGCATTACACAATGATTCGCTGATAACAATCAACTGATCACACTGCATAGTCCAAAATGTTGAAAGAAGACAAAATGATGGGGTAATAGGAGTCACCTGATTAGAAGGCTATGTAAAGATATACCGCCTTGTTTACTTCCTTGTTTTTGGAAACATTTTATATTTCTTTCTGCTTGTATTTCAAAATGTCTTTTTTCATAGATAACCCATGCGATGTTTTATATTGTTATGAAAATGGTACCAACTCTTGTAATATGGATCCAGTCACAGGACAACGTTCTGCTATCCAATAAAAGGGTTTGCTTATTGCAGTATTGCACGAATACTGATGAATATTGTCCCACCCATCTTTCTTTCAGTTTCTCCATGTGAAAGTCATAATTGTAATAACGGACAATGCTGTACGGACGCAAATGGTTCTCCACATTGTTACTGTGATGACGGTCACTTCGGATTGAACTGTGATCGTAAGTAAATGGTTAAATCAAGCAAAAAGACAAATAACAGCTGGGAAAATATTCGATATTACGTGTCTCAAATTCCGAAAGGTATGCTGTATTTCTTTATGTCAGTCATTGTATCACAGTTTCTACACCGAAAGAAGGTCTTCACATCATGGCTGGCGGACAACACACGCTTGATATACTGTCAAGACATATTTATTTGATTTGTGATAAAGCCAACGATATGACATTTCTGTTCTCATAATAAACTAGTATTCGTTTGATTGCTATACAGAACCAGAAATATATATTACAGTTTTTGTAATAATAAGTCAAATGGATTGTAAAATAAATCCCCATTGAACCAACTCAGAATATTCAAAATATTTATCTGATAATGTTTGCCAGTGACTTGTGATAGGTAGATGGTTTTCACCAGAACGCCTTTAATAAAACTGACCGCAATACTGTTGAAAGTGGCGACAATAACCATGGCACATCTCGAAATACGATTTTTCCAAACAAAACAAAAGCAAAAAACCGTCAATTGTAACCCCCCCCCCCCCCCTAAAATTGGAAATAAATATGATTTTTTTGCGTAAAATCGTGATTTACCCCAAAAATTGTCGCGCCTCCCTCCGCTCGGCGCAATTTTTTTAAGTGCACCCCCCCCTAACTTGAAATCCTGGATCCGCCCCTGGTAACAATACATCTGTAACCATTCCGACTGCATATTTTTGTAGATCGCATAAAGGGTCGTCGTGGTCGTGATCATATGGTAATTGGATTTGCAACTACATATGAAATCAGTGTCTATCACCACTAAAATTGTGAGTTCGAATCCCGCTTATGGCGAGATGTACTCGATACAACATTATGTGATAAAGTTTATCAGTGACTTGCAGCAGGTTGGTGGTTTTCTACGGGTACTCCGATTTCCTGCACCAATAAAACTGGCCGCCACGATATAATTGAAATATTGTTGAAAGTGGCGTTAAACACCATATCTCTAAACTTAACCTTTTATATATCATCGATTTTTGCTCTCATTTCGTTATTTATTGATTTATTTACTGATGTTTTTTATTCCATTATTACACAGATAATATTTGTGATTTTGTCACGTGCAATGGTCACGGCACGTGTTTACCAGCAGGTAAATGTAGTTGTGACGTACCTTACACTGGAGCTTTCTGTCAAGGTAAGATTATGTGAAGAAACCTATTTCTATGCGACCAAGTCTCCTGTTTTGGGGTTTTCCTATGTCTGACCAAAACAATTATTCATTGAGTTTTTATATTATTCATTATCTGATCGAAATCGCAAATAATTATCAAAACATCGCTTCTAATTTTGTGTTATGTTACCGTTTACTAAAAATAGCAATTTAAAGTCGCTTCAATTGCTGCAGTAGATAATCAAAAAAAAACAATAGTGACACTAGTCGACAAAGGACAAGAACTACCAACAACCCAGTGTTAGGCGAGCGATCGACCGTTTTACTTTAGAGGTGATGTTATGTTTTTCTCTGAGTCAATGTTTTTTTCGCACGAAACAAAAATAGGGTTATTTTTAATTTTTCTTATCACATGTGATATCAACAATTCTTCTCCAACTCATACGGAAATTTCTTGTTGAAATCTGCAGGAACCGTTACTAATTTTTCTTTCTTGCATCTTTCGGAACACCAAAAAGTTAATTGATCGTCTCCTTAAACTGCATAGCGGCTAATCGGATACAAACCGAATACTCTGGGTAACTAGATTAACAACGGACAAACAAATATAAAACAAACCACAACATACTGGTTTCACGTCGATAGACCACAACCTAACACAGAAATAACAAAGCGCATTTTTTAACAGATTCTTATTGGATGAAATCTTTAACGTGATAAAAAAATACTGGGGTTTTTTTGCAAAGAAAACGATGATAGCGAGTTACAAGCCAATTGTTATCCCAAAAATCCCGTACCCTTTGGGATAACAGGATTATGGAAAAACAGCTGATTATATCTGAGTAACTGCAACTGTGTTAATAGAACATTGAATTATATATCACATTTCTTTACAAATTAAGCCTGTCTTTTAAAAAAAAAGAGATAGTCGTAAATTCTGGATTGCCCCTTCAGTTTTTTCTGACGTTCACTCCTTCAGTTTACGCATATTAAAAAAGCTGTGCTATGTTTCTTGTAGATCATCCTTGTGACGACATTGATTGTAACGGAAACGGTAATTGCACTGTGACAGATGGTGGAGCTACAGAATGCCAGTGTGAGGAAGGTTATAAGGGAGACAACTGTGAAGGTAAACAGTTCTGTTTAGTCCAGTCGAGTGAATGGTTGCGTCAGGCCTGGATTAACCCTTAGACAAAATAAGCACATGCTTAGGGCATCAATGGGCAAGGGGACACCACAAAGCAATTTATTTTTTCAGCCAGACATTAGGCTCAAAAACACACCAAAAATAAAAAAAGGGGTTGTGTTAGTTTTTGCATTATGCCAGTGGAAGGTGCGGGGGCACTAAGGTTGGCCTGTGCTTAGTGCATACATTGGCTTTAATACGGCCCTGGAATGCGTGATTATTGTTCAACGGCAAGTGGGCATTTTTTTTAGCTTTCTGGAAGACGAAAACAATCTTACAAATAATGAACGCATAGGTAAAAGGTGGCACATGGGTGGTATTTGGCTATATGTTTTGATTGCCAAAGGGAAAAGGGTATTTATAAGGAAAAACAAAAAATACCACACCATCAGAAGGGTCCGAAATCTAATAGAAAAATGGTAGAAACAGTAGGGTAAATCTATACCCATCAAAATTAGCTTTTACTTTCCTCACTTGGTGCAAGCACTTCAATAAAAAGTGGTAGAGTTCAACTAGTTCTATGGGCACAAGCCTCCACTTTTAGTGAAATGATTCGGACAGGCAAGTGCTTACCACATGTGAGTAAATTGAGCTGATTTGTGTCACAGAACGCCGAGCCCTAGTCCTATGGAAAGACGCCAGATAGGGTTTTGAAATTGTGCCAAGCAACAGTTCAATAACGACCACTCCTTACAAACTGTTGCTCGTTAGGGTTGTCTTAAATTGTCTTAAAATACTGTTGAATGTGGCGGTAAGCACCATAACCTTATATTTACCCTTTGGTAACCTCACACCTTTCTTGAATACATCTGTAATTCAGTCCAGCAAATAAAAACAGCTCCTAACGATTATCCCTTTGGTATCTTCAAACTCTTCTTCCTGCTAACTTTTATATTTACCTTTTTGCTCGTGTGAAAGTAGTATTAATAAAAGTAAAATAAAAACGAAGGAAATAAAAATGGCATCTTTTCCAAAATTAAATTCAAAGCGATTTGAAAACAAGCACATTTATTGTGGTTGCCTATCATTTAAAAAAGGACATTGGAGGCGCAATGATTGATGGAAGATGTCGTCCTGTCAGTTTCTTTATAGGAAGAAAAAACAAACGAAGCTAGCCCAGTCCTTTAATTTGACGCTTTCTAGATGCTGTCCTTTCACGTTATAATCTAAAGTTGGATGACGATGTTGATCGCAATAATCCCATTGAACTTAAACTACGGCCATGTGCATTGATCTACACATAGCAATTGACAGTGAAGACCGTTTGAGAACGGAACCATACGACAAAATTAGATTATTTCAATTTCTCCATTATATATAACAACATTCTAGCAGCACATGACAATACAGTGTGTGTCTCTTTGTTGACAACACAGTTTCATATCTTGTTTCTTATTAGAATTTCCTTGATAGAGGGTTGCTGTTAACAAGAAATATGTGAAGATACCAAAAGGGCAACCAAGTATCCCTTGAAAATGGCTCTAGATACCTGAACTTGTACTGCCAAGGACCAAAACTGTGTTCTGCAGAACATTCAGAAGAGAGAATCTGAATGTTCTGCAGAAGACAGATTTGGTCCTTTGCAGTACAAGTTCAGGTATCTAGAGCCATTTTCAAGTACAGTTACGAGAAATTACTCCTATTTAAAATCATGGAAAACATGGGTTTTTTTTTCAAACTGAGATCTAAAAAGCATATATGGAGATATCTAAAGAATCAAACTGATTAAGAGAAGTTATTTAATTACTGTTTTCACAGATTAAACCATTTTATGTTAATTTATCAATGATTACAGACATGGAGGATACATGTGACAATTTCCTGAGTGTCAATGAGAATGCCTAGTCTCGAACAATCGTAATTACTCGGCCATTCTCGCTACCCTGCAAATAACCTCGTATGCATTAGGCGTATAAATCGCACAACTTTTCACATGTCAGTTACATGAAAGTTTGATAAAGTTATATTTTAAACAATGTTCTATATTTCAAATAAAGTTTTAATTAGTTTTGCATGATTAGACTTTACTTAGTATGTCTTCCATATTGGATTTTCGTGGACTATATTTTTGTGCGGCCTAACTTAACTTAACTTCCGGCAAACAATTTAAGAAGAATTTCTACTATGTACGTACGAGGTTATTTGCAGGGTAGCGAGAATGGCTGAGTAGTTACGATTGTAGTCTCGAAAATAGAAAAAGTCCCAGAATGCACTAGTCTCGCAAATAGAAAAAGTCCCAGAATGCACTAGACCTATTGCACATTCCCGATTTGATTATAAAATAATACGTTTTAAACCTTTCTTATACGAGTTATTTCCCTTACTACGGGCAAAATGGTAATCGGTCTAGCAAGAGCAATGGAAAGCACAACTAATTTGAATATGGTGTTCTCATAGTTTGAACCTTGCAAAGAATCAGACGATAACTTTATAGGATACAGAAAATTCAAAAGTTGTCTCAACATTAATGTAAAATTTTGAAAAGATTATGGGGAAAGTATGTTATTTTCATTGCACTAAGCCTTTCAGGGGGGGGGGCGCACCCGGCGCGCGCCCCCCCTAAAATTGGAAAAAATATGATTTTTTGGTGTAAAATCGTGATTTTTCACACGAAATACCCCAAAAATGTTCGCACCTACCTCCGCTCGGCGCAATTTTTCTAAGTGCGCCCCCCTTCATGAAAGTGGACTTTTTTGACTGCCTTAAAAGGAAATAACTCTAGAAAAACGTATAATGTTAGAATCAAGATCAGAAATGTGCACTATTGGAAATTTTATTTATTTTGATTTTTTCTTTACAGTACCAAATTGCCAATATCTGAATACGACATGTCATAATAGGGGAACATGTAACACAACAACAGGAGAGTGTGAATGTGTGGAGCCTTATATAGGAGACACGTGTCAAAGTATGTTTGTTTTCGTTTGCTTGATGGTGCTTAACGCCACTTTCAACAATAGTTTTACAGTTATATCGTTGCGGTCAGTTTTATTGGTTGAGGACACCGGAGGACACGGAGATTACCACTGACCTGTCGGAAGTCACCGACAAACTTTATCACATAATGTTGTACACCTCGCCCTGATCGAGATTCGAACTCAAAACATCAGTGGTGATAGGCACTGATTGCATAGGTAGTTGTAAATCCAACCACCATACGATAACGGCCACGATGTCCTCTTCAAAGTATGAAGTATTAAAGTTCTGTCAATACACGGATTAGCGATAGAAACAAATACATTTTTATCATAATTTTAGATGTTACCACGGTTAAACAACACAAAAGTGCACCTATATTGGGAGGTTAAAAAATGTAATAAAAATGTAGATATCTAATATTGGTGAGCACGACACGTTACTGGAATAACCCCTTTTCCGGTACACTCATAATCAAAGTTTGGAAAGTGAAATAATGTAAAAGTCTTTGGGAGCAAGTAAATGTAAGTGCCTTAACAGGATTACTAAAAGCGGCTAAGAATACTTATGCTGAGAGAGGCTCACATTAGTTTTAATAAATTACCATATTTCGGAACTGTTAGTTCAAACAAAGATATATCTAGCAAAGTATATCACTGCCGACGTACTGATAAACTGGGAGGATGACACCCTCGGGGATTAATAGTCCACCAACAGAGGTATTGACCAGGTGATAGTGATAAATACGTAGGGAATATCCTTCATCAGGTATCAGGGGCGGATCCAGGGGGGGGGGGCGGGCGATGCCCCCCCTCCCCCCCCTAAAATTGGAAAAAAATATGATTTTTTGGCGTAAAATCGTGATTTTTCAGACGAAATACCCCACAAATTTTCGCGCCTCCCTCCGTTCGGGGCATTTTTTATAAGTGCGCCCCCCCCCCCTAACTTGAAATCCTGGATCTGTCGCTGGGTATGCTCATAGCCAAAACATTGGAAAAACCAAATAATGTAACATATTAAAAATGCACGATATAAAGAGACTAAAGCATTAAACTCTAGAAGCAAATGAGTAAGTGTTATAACGTCTGAAGTGCCCAACGGTTTTCAGGCTGTAGATAGATGGTAAGCTCTAACTTCGTGTGAAATACAGATATATTGCCATAAACGAGTAAATAGTATTAGTATTAAAAGCTATGCGACATCAACATTATCTCAACAATGGATACGGGTGTCTAACGACATTTATTCCCCAGTTCGTGATTGTCAATTATATAGCTGGAGGTAGGCATACCTCCTGGAGAAAAAGGACTGGCCTGCTCCAAGAAATGATAGGTACTTTTTTCTCTCTTTAATATTCTTCATCAAACACGTGGCGTTAACGCAAGAAAAGTAATAATGGAAACCTATCCGGATGACATTGATGTACTTATATGAAAACTTCAGAGCCAGTGTTGTTTAGTCAATTTAAAAGTATTTAATGCTTCATTCCATACCAAAACGTAAATATAAGATTTACACGAGATGCATTGCCTTTAAGTTATGTACATTTGGTTAAAATGGGGAAAAACTGGAGAAAGTTTAATGTTCGATCAAACGTTTCCGAATTGAGTTTTTGTTTTAAGCAACAAAAAAATCAAAGATCCTTCATTTATTATGAATAAAAACGTAGGTGTAATTTTTATATGTAATACTATTACTGGTAACATGAATGATGTTGTTATGGTTTATATACCAGAATGTAAGTAACAGCTAAGAGGTATGAAATAATACACGCTGCGATATTACACACTTTAAATCTGGGCTGTAGTTGTATTACTCTCAGAGAGCCGTGCAATAACCAACGACTTGGATATGATATTGCATGGCTTTTTTGACGAGTTGGATATGATATTGCATGGCTTTTTTTACGAGTTGGATATGGTATTGCATGGCTTTTTTAACGAGTTGGATATGATATTGCATGGCTTTTTTTACGAGTTGGATATGATATTGCATGGCTTTTTTTACGAGTTGGATATGATATTGCATGGCTCTTTTTACGAGTTGGATATGATATTGCATGGCTTTTTTACGAGTTCGATATGATATTGCATGGCTTTTTTACGAGTTGGATATGATATTGCATGGCTTTTTTTACGAGTTGGATATGATATTGCATGGCTTTTTTAACGAGTTGGATATGATATTGCATGGCTTTTCTTACGAGTTGGATATGATATTGCATGGCTTTTTTAACGAGTTAGATATGATATTGCATGGCTTTTTTAACGAGTTGGATATGATATTGCATGGCTTTTTTAACGAGTTAGATATGATATTGCATGGCTTTTTTAACGAGTTGGATATGATATTGCATGGCTTTTTTAACGAGTTGGATATAATATTGCATGGCTTTTTTAACGAGTTAGATATGATATTGCATGGCTTTTTTAACGAGTTAGATATGATATTGCATGGCTTTTTTAACGAGTTGGATATGATATTGCATGGCTTCATGCTACAAATCATTTATTCCACGGTTTTCTGAGTTATGCATTTAATCAATCTCACGCTTCACGTTCAATTGTTTAACCGTTTTACTCGGAAAACCATAGTATAAATATTAACTTCTTGTTGGTATAACAATTATTTTACATACATGTATCTAGCTGAAAGTTGGTGTAGTTGGTCATACCGGTTTAAGGTAAAATAATTTACAAATGAAAATTGCCCACATTCTATCACAAAATACGTCTTTAAGAAATCTTTGTGAAAATTCTCGAATTCGCTCGCCATCTTGGATATGCAAATGACCAATATACACACGATTTCTGGATGTTAGTACCTTACAATTTTTACCACATTAAGGTTTTGTATAATACCCATAGCAACGTTCGAGAATCGAACAGGAACGCCTTACCTTTTATATGCGTTGATTGCATATATAGGTTTAGATTCAACTACCATAGGATTGTGGCAACGACGATATGTTCACTCAGCTAAACACAGTAAACAATCATGTAGATATATTTTAATCATATAAGCTTTGTGCAATGATCCCATTCGGAAAATGGTATATAGTTTCAACACTACAAAGAATCTAGACTCACTTGCGCAAGAAGTAGAGTTTCACCAAAGATTACTCCGACTAGTAAGCCGCTACTGTGTATATTGCATCCAGATGATGCTTTTTTTAAATTTATTTCAGTATGCAACGCATCTAAGGAGGTGGATGTCATTTTTGTAGTTGACGAAACTGGAAGTGTTGAATTACCGAATTTCAAGAAAACACTAATCGCCTTAAACGATACAATGGCTATCTTGGATGTTGGTCAAGACAGGGTCAGGGTTGGTCTTATGACATTCAATGCAACACCAACTCTTCAGTTCCACTTGGACATGTTCGATGACAAAGAGGAGCTACAAAATGCAACGCTGTCCATACCATATAATGGCGGATCAACGTCTATTTCTAGAGCCATAAAATACACTAGAATAGAAATGTTAAAGGAAGAGAGAGGTGACAGGAGTCATGCGCATAATCGTGTGGTTTTGTTGACCGATGGGATATCCAGTGTTGGTGGACACCCAACAATACGAAAGCAAAAGGATCTGTTGGAAGCACAAAGACTAAAAGATACGGGTGCAGTTTTGATTTGTGTTGGAATAGGTCCTGAAGTTGATCCTAACACGCTGAAACAAATGGCGTCAGCAGACGATTATTTCATCCATACAACATTTGATTTGTTGAGTGGTGTATTGAAAACTAAAATCAATGCAGTTGTTAACTGTAAAGTTTAATCAAGGTACATTATTTAAATATGTTTTTGGTTTATGGTGTTCAACGTCACTTTTAGCAATATTTTAGTTATGTCGTGGTGGTCAGTTTTATTGGTGGAGGAAACCGGAGTACCGGGAAAAGACACCGACCTGTCGCAAGTCACTTGCAAACTTTATCAGATAATGTTGTATCGAGTACACCTCGCCATGAATGGGGTTCGAACTCACAACTTTAATGGTGATAGGCACTGATTGCACATGTAGTTGTAAATCCAACTACCATACGATCACGCCCACGACGGCCTCTTATTTAAATAGTCATTATTATGTAGCCGCCAGTGCCTTATATGGTCATAAACTTTTGGGCATGATGTTTAAACTCCAGAATCATCCAATCAAAGCACAAAAGATATCAGATGAACAATCGCGATATGGGATATTCCAAACTACATTTCACGACTGTCGTGATTAGAAAATGTTTGATGATACCAGAACCCGTAAAGCGATGATAGCTTAACCTCGCTACTTTCAGTTTATTGAAATGCCTGTAACAAGAAATGAGAGTGATAGGCAGGTGCATGATTTTGTCTTTGCTTCTCTGTTCTGATGGTGTGGTCGGTTTTTGTTTTTCATTTTTAACTACACACAGAACACAATACAGCGCCAAGGTTGTATTTCTTATAAATATCATTTTTCATGTTTTTCAGAATATCCCCCCCCCCCCCCCCCCCGACGTCAAATTTGAATTGGATAAATATATTTTGCTGTGACTGTACCATAAACAGATCAATTAATTAGTTCTTAATCATTAAACTATCCACATTCGTTGTTCTTTTGATTCATGGTCAAATACAAAATAAACGTTAAGAGAATATCGAAGGGGCAATCAAAAATGGACAATCCAGAGAAACTGGCAGCACAGGGAACACAAGACGAAGACAAACAAAGCAAAAACACAACACAATATGTGTTGGCCACCACTATAGACAAACAAACACAAATAACGTAAATAAGACATGAGCCCTCCTACAAACAACTGGTTGTAAAGACGAACGAACATCATTTTGATGCGGATATCGTAACTGACAACACAACACAGAGGGACTCAGAAAATAAAGACACATAATAGGACAACACAAAAAACTAATGTGAACAAGCTAGGGTGAACAATTTTAAGGTATAAACTGGGACAAAGACGGGGTTTACTGAGCTTTTCCCGGTCTTGCATCAGATATCCATCAACATTATGGTTTAAGGCATTGCACTGTTTGATTTTTATTGCACATGGAAATTTTATTAACCCAAAGACAATTTTTTTTTATTAAATAAGAAAATTGTATACTAAAAGTTTGAAGATACCAAATGGGTAATCAGAAACCAGAAATCGACCAAAGACAGCTAGACAATACAATGGTCAAAAGAACTAGAGGCTCAGTGGGCTGAGCCTGTGTCCCTCACCTTTCATTTTGCTTTGAGGAAACTTAATACGGAGCCTTCCATAGATGCTTCCCACCCAGTTTCGGTTCATTTGGCCAAGCAGTTACAGAGAAGAAGATTTTTAGAAATCAACCAACCAGAAACAAGAATTGCCTATGGCAGCCATGTTTGTTAACAGATCGGGATGAAATTAGCAATTTTATAGAGGACCTTCCGTACATGCTTCCTACCAAGTTCCGGTTCCATTGGCTAAGCAGTTTCAGGGAAGAAGATTTGTAGAAATCGACCAATCTGAAACAAGAATTTCCTGTGGCAGCCATGTTTGCTAACGAATCGGGACGAAATGAGCAATCGTTATAGAGGACCTTCCATAGATGCTTCCTACCAAGTTTCGGTTCATTTGGTAAATTGGTTTCAGAGGAGAAGATTTTTAGAAATCCACCAATCAGAAACAAGAATTGCCTGTGGCGGCCATGTTTGTTAACGAATCAGGACGAAATGAGCAATCTTTGTAGAGGACCTTCCATACATGCTTTCTACCAAATTTCAGTTCATTTGGGAAAGCGGTTTCAGAGATTTTTTAAGAAATCAACCAATAGATGCTTCCTACCAAGTTTTGATTCATTTGGCCAAGCGGTTTCAGAGGAAAAGATTTTTTGGTAATCAACCAATCAGAAACAAGAATGGCCTGTGGTGGCCATGTTTGTTAATGGATCGGGACAAAATGACCATTCTTTATAGAGAACCTTCCATAGATGCTTCCTACCAAATTTCAGTGTATTTGGGAAAGTGGTTTCAGAGGAGAAGATTTTTTAGAAATCAACCAATCAAAAACAAGAATGGCCTGTGGCGGCCATGTTTGTTAACGGATCGGAACTAAATCTATAGAGGACCTTCCAAGGATGCTTCCTACCAAGCTTTGATTCATTTGGCCCGGCAGTTTCAGAGGAGAAGATTTTTTAGAAATCAACCAATCAGAAACAAGAATGGCCTGTGGTGGCCATGTTTGTTAACAGATCGGGAGGAAATGAACAATCTTTATAGAGGACCTTCCATAGATGCTTCCTACCAAGTTTCGGTTCATTTGGTCAAGTGGTTTCAGAGGAGAAGATGTTTAAAAATCGGCCAATCAGAAAAAAGAATGGCCTGTGGTGGCCATGTTTGTGAATGGATCGGGACAAAATGAGCAATCTTTGTAAAGGACCTTCCATAGATGCTTCCTACCAAGTTTCAGTTCATTTGGCTGAGGGGTTTCAGAGGAGAAGATTAAAATGTGAAAAGTTAACGGACGTCAAGTGATGGCAAAAGCTCACATTGACTTTGGCAAGGTGAACTAAAAAGGACAAACAATAATCTACAAACCACTACACAGAAAACTGAAGATTGAGCAGCACGAACCACACTAAAAACCAGGGAAGATTTCAGGTGTTGGGGGAGGATAAGCAGTTCCTGCTCCACTAGTGGCATTGCCATTAAACAACACAAGAACCCTTAAATAAACATAAATAACGTTAATAAAACATGAAATCCCAACAACACAAATGGGAATAAAGACCTTACATGAACTGAATTGATTTGCAACTAGTTTCCCAAAGCTCAACAGATATATAAAACATAAGAAAGTGATAAATAAAATCGTAAATCAATATACAAGTTGAAAAATAAATATGTAGCAAAAAATAAAAAAGAAACAATTACAAAACAATAGAAAACATAAACACAGAACTAAACATGAGTAACATGGACGTCATAAACACAGAACTAAACATGAGTAACATGGACGTCATAAACACAGAACTAAACATGAGTAACACGGACGTCATAAACACAGAACTAAACATGAGCAACATGGACGTCATAAACACAGAACTAAACATGAGCAACATGGACGTCATAAACACAGAACTAAACATGAGTAACATGGACGTCATAAACACAGAACTAAACATGAGTAACATGGACGTCATAAACACAGAACTAAACATGAGTAACATGGACGTCATAAACACAGAACTAAACATGCGTACCATGGATCTCATAAACACAGAACTAAACATGAGTAACATGGACGTCATAAACACAGAACTAAACATGAGTAACATGGACGTCATAAACACAGAACTAAACATGAGTACCATGGACCTCATAAACACAGAACTAAACATGAGTACCATGGACCTCATAAACACAGAACTAAACATGAGTAACATGGACGTCATAAACACAGAACTAAACATGAGTAACATGGACGTCATAAACACAGAACTAAACATGAGTAACACGGACGTCATAAACACAGAACTAAACATGAGCAACATGGACGTCATAAACACAGAACTAAACATGAGCAACATGGACATCATAAACACAGAACTAAACATGAGTAACATGGACGTCATAAACACAGAACTAAACATGAGTAACATGGACATCATAAACACAGAACTAAACATGAGTAACATGGACGTCATGAACACAGAACTAAACATGAGTAACATGGACGTCATAAACACAGAACTAAACATGAGCAACATGAACATCATAAACACAGAACTAATCATGAGTAACATGGACGTCATAAACACAGAACTAAACATGAGTAACATGGACATCATAAACACAGAACTAAACATGAGTAACATGGACGTCATGAACACAGAACTAAACATGAGTAACATGGACGTCATAAACACAGAACTAAACATGAGTAACATGAACATCATAAACACAGAACTAAACATGAGTAACATGGACGTCATAAACACAGAACTAAACATGAGTAACATGGACATCATAAACACAGAACTAAACATGAGTAACATGGACGTCATAAACACAGAACTAAACATGAGTAACATGGACATCATAAACACAGAACTAAACATGAGTAACATGGACGTCATAAACACAGAACTAAACATGAGCAACATGGACGTCATAAACACAGAACTAAACATGAGTAACATGGACGTCATAAACACAGAACTAAACATGAGTAACATGGACGTCATAAACACAGAATTAAACATGAGCAACATGGACGTCATAAACACAGAACTAAACATGAGCAACATGGACATCATAAACACAGAACTAAACATGAGTAACATGGATGTCATAAACACAGAACTAAACATGAGCAACATGGACGTCATAAACACAGAACTAAACATGAGTAACATGGACGTCATAAACACAGAACTAAACATGAGTAACATGGACGTCATAAACACAGAACTAAACATGAGCAACATGGACGTCATAAACACAGAACTAAACATGAGCAACATGGACGTCATAAACACAGAACTAAACATAAGTAACATGGATGTCATAAACACAGAACTAAACATGAGTAACATGGACGTCATAAACAGAACTAAACATGAGTAACACGGACGTCATAAACACAGAACTAAACATGAGTAACATGGACGTCATAAACACAGAACTAAACATGAGCAACATGGACGTCATAAACACAGAACTAAACATGAGCAACATGGACGTCATAAACACAGAACTAAACATGAGCAACACGGACGTCATAAACACAGAACTAAACATGAGCAACACGGACGTCATAAACACAGAACTAAACATGAGTAACATGGACGTCATAAACACAGAACTAAACATGAGCAACATGGACGTCATCAACACAGAACTAAACATGAGCAACATGGACGTCATAAACACAGAACTAAACATGAGCAACATGGACGTCATAAACACAGAACTAAACATGAGTAACATGGACGTCATAAAACAGAACTAAACATGAGTAACATGGACGTCATAAACACAGAACTAAACATGAGCAACATGGACGTCATAAACACAGAACTAAACATGAGCAACATGGACGTCATAAACACAGAACTAAACATAAGTAACATGGACGTCATAAACACAGAACTAAACATGAGCAACATGGACGTCATAAACACAGAACTAAACATGAGCAACATGGACGTCATAAACACAGAACTAAACATGAGTAACATGGACGTCATAAACACAGAACTAAACATGAGTAACATGGACGTCATAAACACAGAACTAAACATGAGCAACATGGACGTCATAAACACAGAACTAAACATGAGCAACATGGACGTCATAAACACAGAACTAAACATAAGTAACATGGACATCATAAACACAGAACTAAACATGAGTAACATGGACGTCATAAACACAGAACTAAACATGAGCAACATGGACGTCATAAACACAGAACTAAACATGAGCAACATGGACGTCATAAACACAGAACTAAACATGAGTAACATGGACCTCATAAACACAGAACTAAACATGAGTAACATGGACGTCATAAACACAGAACTAAACATGAGCAACATGGACATCATAAACACAGAACTAAACATGAGTAACATGGACGTCATAAACACAGAACTAAACATGAGCAACATGGACGTCATAAACACAGAACTAAACATGAGCAACATGGACATCATAAACACAGAACTAAACATGAGTAACATGGACGTCATAAACACAGAACTAAACATGAGTAACATGGACGTCATAAACACAGAACTAAACATGAGCAACATGGACGTCATAAATACAGAACTAAACATGAGCAACATGGACGTCATAAACACAGAACTAAACATAAGTAACATGGACGTCATAAACACAGAACTAAACATGAGCAACATGGACGTCATAAACACAGAACTAAACATGAGCAACATGGACGTCATAAACACAGAACTAAACATGAGCAACATGGACGTCATAAACACAGAACTAAACATGAGTAACATGGACCTCATAAACACAGAACTAAACATGAGTAACATGGACGTCATAAACACAGAACTAAACATGAGCAACATGGACATCATAAACACAGAACTAAACATGAGTAACATGGACGTCATAAACACAGAACTAAACATGATTAACATGGACGTCATAAACACAGAACTAAACATGAGTAACACGGACCTCATAAACACAGAACTAAACATGAGTAACATGGATGTCATAAACACAGAACTAAACATGAGTAACATGGACGTCATAAACACAGAACTAAACATGAGTAACATGGACATCATAAACACAGAACTAAACATAAGTAACATGGACGTCATAAACACAGAACTAAACATGAGTAACACAGACGTCATCAACACAGAACTAAACATGAGTGACACGGACGTCATAAACACAGAACTAAACATGAGTAACACGGACGTCATAAACACAGAACTAAACATAAGTAACACAGACGTCATAAACACAGAACTAAACATAAGTAAAACAGACGTCATAAACACAGAACTAAGCATGAGTAACACAGACGTCATAAACACAGAACTAAGCATGAGTAACATGGACGTCATAAACACAGAACTAAACATAAGTAACATGGACGTCATAAACACAGAACTAAACATAAGTAACATGGACGTCATAAACACAGAACTAAACATAAGTAACATGGACGTCATAAACACAGAACTAAACATGAGTAACATGGACATCATAAACACAGAACTAAACATGAGCAACATGGACGTCATAAACACAGAACTAAACATGAGTAACATGGACGTCATAAACACAGAACTAAACATAAGTAACATGGACGTCATAAACAGAACTAAACATGAGTAACATGGACGTCATAAACACAGAACTAAACATGAGTAACACAGACGTCATAAACACAGAACTAAACATGAGTAACATGGACGTCATAAACACAGAACTAAACATAAGTAACATGGACGTCATAAACACAGAACTAAACATGAGTAACATGGACGTCATAAACACAGAACTAAACATGAGCAACATGGACGTCATAAACACAGAACTAAACATGAGTAACATGGACGTCATAAACACAGAACTAAACATAAGTAACATGGACATCATCAACACAGAACTAAACATGAGTAACATGGACGTCATAAACACAGAACTAAACATGAGTAACATGGACGTCATAAACACAGAACTAAACATGAGTAACATGGACGTTATAAACACAGAACTAAACATGAGTAACATGGACGTCATAAACACAGAACTAAACATGAGCAACATGGACGTCATAAACACAGAACTAAACATGAGCAACATGGATGTCATAAACACAGAACTAAACATGAGTAACATGGACGTCATAAACACAGAACTAAACATGAGTAACATGGACGTCATAAACACAGAACTAAACATGAGTAACACGGACGTCATAAACACAGAACTAAACATGAGTAACATGGACGTCATAAACACAGAACTAAACATGAGCAACATGGACGTCATAAACACAGAACTAAACATGAGCAACATGGACGTCATAAACACAGAACTAAACATGAGTAACACAGACGTCATAAACACAGAACTAAACATGAGCAACATGGACGTCATAAACACAGAACTAAACATGAGTAACACGGACGTCATAAACACAGAACTAAACATGAGCAACATGGACGTCATAAACACAGAACTAAACATGAGCAACATGGACGTCATAAACACAGAACTAAACATGAGCAACATGGACGTCATAAACACAGAACTAAACATAAGTAACATGGACGTCATAAACACAGAACTAAACATGAGTAACATGGACATCATAAACACAGAACTAAACATGAGTAACATGGACATCATAAACACAGAACTAAACATGAGTAACATGGACCTCATAAACACAGAACTAAACATGAGCAACATGGACCTCATAAACACAGAACTAAACATGAGTAACACGGACGTCATAAACACAGAACTAAACATGAGTAACACGGACGTCATAAACACAGAACTAAACATGAGTAACATGGACGTCATAAACACAGAACTAAACATGAGTAACATGGACGTCATAAACACAGAACTAAACATGAGTAACATGGATGTCATGAACACAGAACTAAACATGAGCAACATGGACGTCATAAACACAGAACTAAACATGAGTACCATGGACCTCATCAACACAGAACTAAACATGAGTAACACGGACGTCATAAACACAGAACTAAACATGAGTAACATGGACGTCATAAACACAGAACTAAACATGAGTAACACGGACGTCATAAACACAGAACTAAACATGAGCAACATGGACGTCATAAACACAGAACTAAACATGAGCAACATGGACGTCATAAACACAGAACTAAACATGAGTAACATGGACGTCATAAACACAGAACTAAACATGAGTAACATGGACGTCATAAACACAGAACTAAACATGAGCAACATGGACGTCATAAACACAGAACTAAACATGAGCAACATGGACGTCATAAACACAGAACTAAACATAAGTAACATGGACATCATAAACACAGAACTAAACATGAGTAACATGGACGTCATAAACACAGAACTAAACATGAGCAACATGGACGTCATAAACACAGAACTAAACATGAGCAACATGGACGTCATAAACACAGAACTAAACATGAGTAACATGGACCTCATAAACACAGAACTAAACATGAGTAACATGGACTTCATAAACACAGAACTAAACATGAGCAACATGGACATCATAAACACAGAACTAAACATGAGTAACATGGACATCATAAACACAGAACTAAACATAAGTAACATGGACGTCATAAACACAGAACTAAACATGAGTAACACAGACGTCATCAACACAGAACTAAACATGAGTGACACGGACGTCATAAACACAGAACTAAACATGAGTAACACGGACGTCATAAACACAGAACTAAACATAAGTAACACAGACGTCATAAACACAGAACTAAACATAAGTAACACAGACGTCATAAACACAGAACTAAGCATGAGTAACACAGACGTCATAAACACAGAACTAAGCATGAGTAACATGGACGTCATAAACACAGAACTAAACATAAGTAACATGGACGTCATAAACACAGAACTAAACATAAGTAACATGGACGTCATAAACACAGAACTAAACATAAGTAACATGGACGTCATAAACACAGAACTAAACATGAGTAACATGGACATCATAAACACAGAACTAAACATGAGCAACATGGACGTCATAAACACAGAACTAAACATGAGTAACATGGACGTCATAAACACAGAACTAAACATAAGTAACATGGACGTCATAAACAGAACTAAACATGAGTAACATGGACGTCATAAACACAGAACTAAACATGAGTAACACAGACGTCATAAACACAGAACTAAACATGAGTAACATGGACGTCATAAACACAGAACTAAACATAAGTAACATGGACGTCATAAACACAGAACTAAACATGAGTAACATGGACGTCATAAACACAGAACTAAACATGAGCAACATGGACGTCATAAACACAGAACTAAACATGAGTAACATGGACGTCATAAACACAGAACTAAACATAAGTAACATGGACATCATCAACACAGAACTAAACATGAGTAACATGGACGTCATAAACACAGAACTAAACATGAGTAACATGGACGTCATAAACACAGAACTAAACATGAGTAACATGGACGTTATAAACACAGAACTAAACATGAGTAACATGGACGTCATAAACACAGAACTAAACATGAGCAACATGGACGTCATAAACACAGAACTAAACATGAGCAACATGGATGTCATAAACACAGAACTAAACATGAGTAACATGGACGTCATAAACACAGAACTAAACATGAGTAACATGGACGTCATAAACACAGAACTAAACATGAGTAACACGGACGTCATAAACACAGAACTAAACATGAGTAACATGGACGTCATAAACACAGAACTAAACATGAGCAACATGGACGTCATAAACACAGAACTAAACATGAGCAACATGGACGTCATAAACACAGAACTAAACATGAGTAACACAGACGTCATAAACACAGAACTAAACATGAGCAACATGGACGTCATAAACACAGAACTAAACATGAGTAACACGGACGTCATAAACACAGAACTAAACATGAGCAACATGGACGTCATAAACACAGAACTAAACATGAGCAACATGGACGTCATAAACACAGAACTAAACATGAGCAACATGGACGTCATAAACACAGAACTAAACATAAGTAACATGGACGTCATAAACACAGAACTAAACATGAGTAACATGGACATCATAAACACAGAACTAAACATGAGTAACATGGACATCATAAACACAGAACTAAACATGAGTAACATGGACCTCATAAACACAGAACTAAACATGAGCAACATGGACCTCATAAACACAGAACTAAACATGAGTAACACGGACGTCATAAACACAGAACTAAACATGAGTAACACGGACGTCATAAACACAGAACTAAACATGAGTAACATGGACGTCATAAACACAGAACTAAACATGAGTAACATGGACGTCATAAACACAGAACTAAACATGAGTAACATGGATGTCATGAACACAGAACTAAACATGAGCAACATGGACGTCATAAACACAGAACTAAACATGAGTACCATGGACCTCATCAACACAGAACTAAACATGAGTAACACGGACGTCATAAACACAGAACTAAACATGAGTAACATGGACGTCATAAACACAGAACTAAACATGAGTAACACGGACGTCATAAACACAGAACTAAACATGAGCAACATGGACGTCATAAACACAGAACTAAACATGAGCAACATGGACGTCATAAACACAGAACTAAACATGAGTAACATGGACGTCATAAACACAGAACTAAACATGAGTAACATGGACGTCATAAACACAGAACTAAACATGAGCAACATGGACGTCATAAACACAGAACTAAACATGAGCAACATGGACGTCATAAACACAGAACTAAACATAAGTAACATGGACATCATAAACACAGAACTAAACATGAGTAACATGGACGTCATAAACACAGAACTAAACATGAGCAACATGGACGTCATAAACACAGAACTAAACATGAGCAACATGGACGTCATAAACACAGAACTAAACATGAGTAACATGGACCTCATAAACACAGAACTAAACATGAGTAACATGGACGTCATAAACACAGAACTAAACATGAGCAACATGGACATCATAAACACAGAACTAAACATGAGTAACATGGACGTCATAAACACAGAACTAAACATGAGCAACATGGACGTCATAAACACAGAACTAAACATGAGCAACATGGACATCATAAACACAGAACTAAACATGAGTAACATGGACGTCATAAACACAGAACTAAACATGAGTAACATGGACGTCATAAACACAGAACTAAACATGAGCAACATGGACGTCATAAATACAGAACTAAACATGAGCAACATGGACGTCATAAACACAGAACTAAACATAAGTAACATGGACGTCATAAACACAGAACTAAACATGAGCAACATGGACGTCATAAACACAGAACTAAACATGAGCAACATGGACGTCATAAACACAGAACTAAACATGAGCAACATGGACGTCATAAACACAGAACTAAACATGAGTAACATGGACCTCATAAACACAGAACTAAACATGAGTAACATGGACGTCATAAACACAGAACTAAACATGAGCAACATGGACATCATAAACACAGAACTAAACATGAGTAACATGGACGTCATAAACACAGAACTAAACATGATTAACATGGACGTCATAAACACAGAACTAAACATGAGTAACACGGACCTCATAAACACAGAACTAAACATGAGTAACATGGATGTCATAAACACAGAACTAAACATGAGTAACATGGACGTCATAAACACAGAACTAAACATGAGTAACATGGACATCATAAACACAGAACTAAACATAAGTAACATGGACGTCATAAACACAGAACTAAACATGAGTAACACAGACGTCATCAACACAGAACTAAACATGAGTGACACGGACGTCATAAACACAGAACTAAACATGAGTAACACGGACGTCATAAACACAGAACTAAACATAAGTAACACAGACGTCATAAACACAGAACTAAACATAAGTAACACAGACGTCATAAACACAGAACTAAGCATGAGTAACACAGACGTCATAAACACAGAACTAAGCATGAGTAACATGGACGTCATAAACACAGAACTAAACATAAGTAACATGGACGTCATAAACACAGAACTAAACATAAGTAACATGGACGTCATAAACACAGAACTAAACATAAGTAACATGGACGTCATAAACACAGAACTAAACATGAGTAACATGGACATCATAAACACAGAACTAAACATGAGCAACATGGACGTCATAAACACAGAACTAAACATGAGTAACATGGACGTCATAAACACAGAACTAAACATAAGTAACATGGACGTCATAAACAGAACTAAACATGAGTAACATGGACGTCATAAACACAGAACTAAACATGAGTAACACAGACGTCATAAACACAGAACTAAACATGAGTAACATGGACGTCATAAACACAGAACTAAACATAAGTAACATGGACGTCATAAACACAGAACTAAACATGAGTAACATGGACGTCATAAACACAGAACTAAACATGAGCAACATGGACGTCATAAACACAGAACTAAACATGAGTAACATGGACGTCATAAACACAGAACTAAACATAAGTAACATGGACATCATCAACACAGAACTAAACATGAGTAACATGGACGTCATAAACACAGAACTAAACATGAGTAACATGGACGTCATAAACACAGAACTAAACATGAGTAACATGGACGTTATAAACACAGAACTAAACATGAGTAACATGGACGTCATAAACACAGAACTAAACATGAGCAACATGGACGTCATAAACACAGAACTAAACATGAGCAACATGGATGTCATAAACACAGAACTAAACATGAGTAACATGGACGTCATAAACACAGAACTAAACATGAGTAACATGGACGTCATAAACACAGAACTAAACATGAGTAACACGGACGTCATAAACACAGAACTAAACATGAGTAACATGGACGTCATAAACACAGAACTAAACATGAGCAACATGGACGTCATAAACACAGAACTAAACATGAGCAACATGGACGTCATAAACACAGAACTAAACATGAGTAACACAGACGTCATAAACACAGAACTAAACATGAGCAACATGGACGTCATAAACACAGAACTAAACATGAGTAACACGGACGTCATAAACACAGAACTAAACATGAGCAACATGGACGTCATAAACACAGAACTAAACATGAGCAACATGGACGTCATAAACACAGAACTAAACATGAGCAACATGGACGTCATAAACACAGAACTAAACATAAGTAACATGGACGTCATAAACACAGAACTAAACATGAGTAACATGGACATCATAAACACAGAACTAAACATGAGTAACATGGACATCATAAACACAGAACTAAACATGAGTAACATGGACCTCATAAACACAGAACTAAACATGAGCAACATGGACCTCATAAACACAGAACTAAACATGAGTAACACGGACGTCATAAACACAGAACTAAACATGAGTAACACGGACGTCATAAACACAGAACTAAACATGAGTAACATGGACGTCATAAACACAGAACTAAACATGAGTAACATGGACGTCATAAACACAGAACTAAACATGAGTAACATGGATGTCATGAACACAGAACTAAACATGAGCAACATGGACGTCATAAACACAGAACTAAACATGAGTACCATGGACCTCATCAACACAGAACTAAACATGAGTAACACGGACGTCATAAACACAGAACTAAACATGAGTAACATGGACGTCATAAACACAGAACTAAACATGAGTAACACGGACGTCATAAACACAGAACTAAACATGAGCAACATGGACGTCATAAACACAGAACTAAACATGAGCAACATGGACGTCATAAACACAGAACTAAACATGAGTAACATGGACGTCATAAACACAGAACTAAACATGAGTAACATGGACGTCATAAACACAGAACTAAACATGAGCAACATGGACGTCATAAACACAGAACTAAACATGAGTAACATGGACGTCATAAACACAGAACTAAACATGAGTAACATGGACGTCATAAACACAGAACTAAACATGAGTAACATGGACGTCATAAACACAGAACTAAACATGAGCAACATGGACGTCATAAACACAGAACTAAACATAAGTAACATGGACGTCATAAACACAGAACTAAACATGAGTAACATGGACGTCATAAACACAGAACTAAACATGAGCAACATGGACATCATAAACACAGAACTAAACATGAGTAACATGGACGTCATAAACACAGAACTAAACATGAGTAACATGGACGTCATGAACACAGAACTAAACATGAGTAACATGGACGTCATAAACACAGAACTAAACATTAGTAACATGGACGTCATAAACACAGAACTAAACATGAGTAACACGGACGTCATAAACACAGAACTAAACATGAGCAACATGGACGTCATAAACACAGAACTAAACATGAGCAACATGGACGTCATAAACACAGAACTAAACATGAGTAACATGGACGTCATAAACACAGAACTATACATGAGTAACATGGACGTCATAAACACAGAACTAAACATGAGCAACATGGACGTCATAAACACAGAACTAAACATGAGTAACATGGACGTCATGAACACAGAACTAAACATGAGCAACATGGACGTCATAAACACAGAACTAAACATGAGTAACATGAACATCATAAACACAGAACTAAACATGAGTAACATGGACGTCATAAACACAGAACTAAACATGAGTAACATGGACGTCATAAACACAGAACTAAACATGAGTAACATGGACATCATAAACACAGAACAAAACATGAGTAACATGGACGTCATAAACACAGAACTAAACATGAGCAACATGGACGTCATCAACACAGAACTAAACATGAGTAACATGGACATCATAAACACAGAACTAAACATGAGTAACATGGACATCATAAACACAGAACTAAACATGAGTAACATGGACGTCATGAACACAGAACTAAACATGAGTAACATGGACATCATAAACACAGAACTAAACATGAGTAACATGGACATCATAAACACAGAACTAAACATGAGTAACATGGACGTCATGAACACAGAAATAAACATGAGTAACATGGACATCATAAACACAGAACTAAACATGAGTAACATGGACGTCATAAACACAGAACTAAACATGAGTAACATGGACATCATAAACACAGAACTAAACATGAGTAACATGGACATCATAAACACAGAACTAAACATGAGTAACATGGACCTCATAAACACAGAACTAAACATGAGCAACATGGACCTCATAAACACAGAACTAAACATGAGTAACACGGACGTCATAAACACAGAACTAAACATGAGTAACACGGACGTCATAAACACAGAACTAAACATGAGTAACATGGACGTCATAAACACAGAACTAAACATGAGTAACATGGACGTCATAAACACAGAACTAAACATGAGTAACATGGATGTCATGAACACAGAACTAAACATGAGCAACAAGGACGTCATAAACACAGAACTAAACATGAGTACCATGGACCTCATCAACACAGAACTAAACATGAGTAACACGGACGTCATAAACACAGAACTAAACATGAGTAACATGGACGTCATAAACACAGAACTAAACATGAGTAACACGGACGTCATAAACACAGAACTAAACATGAGCAACATGGACGTCATAAACACAGAACTAAACATGAGCAACATGGACGTCATAAACACAGAACTAAACATGAGTAACATGGACGTCATAAACACAGAACTAAACATGAGTAACATGGACGTCATAAACACAGAACTAAACATGAGCAACATGGACGTCATAAACACAGAACTAAACATGAGCAACATGGACGTCATAAACACAGAACTAAACATGAGTAACATGGACGTCATAAACACAGAACTAAACATGAGTAACATGGACGTCATAAACACAGAACTAAACATGAGCAACATGGACGTCATAAACACAGAACTAAACATAAGTAACATGGACGTCATAAACACAGAACTAAACATGAGTAACATGGACGTCATAAACACAGAACTAAACATGAGCAACATGGACATCATAAACACAGAACTAAACATGAGTAACATGGACGTCATAAACACAGAACTAAACATGAGTAACATGGACGTCATAAACACAGAACTAAACATGAGTAACATGGACGTCATAAACACAGAACTAAACATTAGTAACATGGACGTCATAAACACAGAACTAAACATGAGTAACACGGACGTCATAAACACAGAACTAAACATGAGCAACATGGACGTCATAAACACAGAACTAAACATGAGCAACATGGACGTCATAAACACAGAACTAAACATGAGTAACATGGACGTCATAAACACAGAACTATACATGAGCAACATGGACGTCATAAACACAGAACTAAACATGAGCAACATGGACGTCATAAACACAGAACTAAACATGAGTAACATGGACGTCATGAACACAGAACTAAACATGAGCAACATGGACGTCATAAACACAGAACTAAACATGAGTAACATGAACATCATAAACACAGAACTAAACATGAGTAACATGGACGTCATAAACACAGAACTAAACATGAGTAACATGGACGTCATAAACACAGAACTAAACATGAGTAACATGGACATCATAAACACAGAACTAAACATGAGTAACATGGACGTCATAAACACAGAACTAAACATGAGCAACATGGACGTCATCAACACAGAACTAAACATGAGTAACATGGACATCATAAACACAGAACTAAACATGAGTAACATGGACATCATAAACACAGAACTAAACATGAGTAACATGGACGTCATGAACACAGAACTAAACATGAGTAACATGGACATCATAAACACAGAACTAAACATGAGTAACATGGACATCATAAACACAGAACTAAACATGAGTAACATGGACGTCATGAACACAGAAATAAACATGAGTAACATGGACATCATAAACACAGAACTAAACATGAGTAACATGGACGTCATAAACACAGAACTAAACATGAGTAACATGGACATCATAAACACAGAACTAAACATGAGTAACATGGACGTCATAAACACAGAACTAAACATGAGTAACATGGACATCATAAACACAGAACTAAACATGAGTAACATGGACATCATAAACACAGAACTAAACATGAGCAACATGGACGTCATAAACACAGAACTAAACATGAGTAACATGGACATCATAAACACAGAACTAAACATGAGTAACATGGACATCATAAACACAGAACTAAACATGAGTAACATGGACGTCATGAACACAGAACTAAACATGAGTAACATGGACATCATAAACACAGAACTAAACATGAGTAACATGGACGTCATAAACACAGAACTAAACATGAGTAACATGGACATCATAAACACAGAACTAAACATGAATAACATGGACGTCATAAACACAGAACTAAACATGAGTAACATGGACGTCATAAACACAGAACTAAACATGAGCAACATGGACGTCATAAACACAGAACTAAACATGAGCAACATGGACGTCATAAACACAGAACTAAACATGAGTAACATGGACGTCATGAACACAGAACTAAACATGAGCAACATGGACGTCATAAACACAGAACTAAACATGAGTAACATGGACATCATTAACACAGAACTAAACATGAGTAACATGGACGTCATGAACACAGAACTAAACATGAGCAACATGGACGTCATAAACACAGAACTAAACATGAGCAACATGGACGTCATAAACACAGAACTAAACATGAGCAACATGGACGTCATAAACACAGAACTAAACATGAGTAACATGGACGTCATAAACACAGAACTAAACATGAGTAACATGGACGTCATAAACACAGAACTAAACATGAGCAACATGGACGTCATAAACACAGAACTAAACATGAGTAACATGGACGTCATAAACACAGAACTAAACATGAGTAACATGGACGTCATAAACACAGAACTAAACATGAGTAACATGGACGTCATAAACACAGAACTAAACATGAGCAACATGGACGTCATAAACACAGAACTAAACATAAGTAACATGGACGTCATAAACACAGAACTAAACATGAGTAACATGGACGTCATAAACACAGAACTAAACATGAGCAACATGGACATCATAAACACAGAACTAAACATGAGTAACATGGACGTCATAAACACAGAACTAAACATGAGTAACATGGACGTCATAAACACAGAACTAAACATGAGTAACATGGACGTCATAAACACAGAACTAAACATTAGTAACATGGACGTCATAAACACAGAACTAAACATGAGTAACACGGACGTCATAAACACAGAACTAAACATGAGCAACATGGACGTCATAAACACAGAACTAAACATGAGCAACATGGACGTCATAAACACAGAACTAAACATGAGTAACATGGACGTCATAAACACAGAACTATACATGAGTAACATGGACGTCATAAACACAGAACTAAACATGAGCAACATGGACGTCATAAACACAGAACTAAACATGAGTAACATGGACGTCATGAACACAGAACTAAACATGAGCAACATGGACGTCATAAACACAGAACTAAACATGAGTAACATGAACATCATAAACACAGAACTAAACATGAGTAACATGGACGTCATAAACACAGAACTAAACATGAGTAACATGGACGTCATAAACACAGAACTAAACATGAGTAACATGGACATCATAAACACAGAACTAAACATGAGTAACATGGACGTCATAAACACAGAACTAAACATGAGCAACATGGACGTCATCAACACAGAACTAAACATGAGTAACATGGACATCATAAACACAGAACTAAACATGAGTAACATGGACATCATAAACACAGAACTAAACATGAGTAACATGGACGTCATGAACACAGAACTAAACATGAGTAACATGGACATCATAAACACAGAACTAAACATGAGTAACATGGACATCATAAACACAGAACTAAACATGAGTAACATGGACGTCATGAACACAGAAATAAACATGAGTAACATGAACATCATAAACACAGAACTAAACATGAGTAACATGGACGTCATAAACACAGAACTAAACATGAGTAACATGGACGTCATAAACACAGAACTAAACATGAGTAACATGGACATCATAAACACAGAACTAAACATGAGTAACATGGACGTCATAAACACAGAACTAAACATGAGCAACATGGACGTCATCAACACAGAACTAAACATGAGTAACATGGACATCATAAACACAGAACTAAACATGAGTAACATGGACATCATAAACACAGAACTAAACATGAGTAACATGGACGTCATGAACACAGAACTAAACATGAGTAACATGGACATCATAAACACAGAACTAAACATGAGTAACATGGACATCATAAACACAGAACTAAACATGAGTAACATGGACGTCATGAACACAGAAATAAACATGAGTAACATGGACATCATAAACACAGAACTAAACATGAGTAACATGGACGTCATAAACACAGAACTAAACATGAGTAACATGGACATCATAAACACAGAACTAAACATGAGTAACATGGACGTCATAAACACAGAACTAAACATGAGTAACATGGACATCATAAACACAGAACTAAACATGAGTAACATGGACATCATAAACACAGAACTAAACATGAGCAACATGGACGTCATAAACACAGAACTAAACATGAGTAACATGGACATCATAAACACAGAACTAAACATGAGTAACATGGACATCATAAACACAGAACTAAACATGAGTAACATGGACGTCATGAACACAGAACTAAACATGAGTAACATGGACATCATAAACACAGAACTAAACATGAGTAACATGGACGTCATAAACACAGAACTAAACATGAGTAACATGGACATCATAAACACAGAACTAAACATGAATAACATGGACGTCATAAACACAGAACTAAACATGAGTAACATGGACGTCATAAACACAGAACTAAACATGAGCAACATGGACGTCATAAACACAGAACTAAACATGAGCAACATGGACGTCATAAACACAGAACTAAACATGAGTAACATGGACGTCATGAACACAGAACTAAACATGAGCAACATGGACGTCATAAACACAGAACTAAACATGAGTAACATGGACATCATTAACACAGAACTAAACATGAGTAACATGGACGTCATGAACACAGAACTAAACATGAGCAACATGGACGTCATAAACACAGAACTAAACATGAGCAACATGGACGTCATAAACACAGAACTAAACATGAGCAACATGGACGTCATAAACACAGAACTAAACATGAGTAACATGGACGTCATAAACACAGAACTAAACATGAGTAACATGGACGTCATAAACACAGAACTAAACATGAGCAACATGGACGTCATAAACACAGAACTAAACATGAGTAACATGGACGTCATAAACACAGAACTAAACATGAGTAACATGGACGTCATAAACACAGAACTAAACATGAGTAACATGGACGTCATAAACACAGAACTAAACATGAGCAACATGGACGTCATAAACACAGAACTAAACATAAGTAACATGGACGTCATAAACACAGAACTAAACATGAGTAACATGGACGTCATAAACACAGAACTAAACATGAGCAACATGGACATCATAAACACAGAACTAAACATGAGTAACATGGACGTCATAAACACAGAACTAAACATGAGTAACATGGACGTCATAAACACAGAACTAAACATGAGTAACATGGACGTCATAAACACAGAACTAAACATTAGTAACATGGACGTCATAAACACAGAACTAAACATGAGTAACACGGACGTCATAAACACAGAACTAAACATGAGCAACATGGACGTCATAAACACAGAACTAAACATGAGCAACATGGACGTCATAAACACAGAACTAAACATGAGTAACATGGACGTCATAAACACAGAACTATACATGAGTAACATGGACGTCATAAACACAGAACTAAACATGAGCAACATGGACGTCATAAACACAGAACTAAACATGAGTAACATGGACGTCATGAACACAGAACTAAACATGAGCAACATGGACGTCATAAACACAGAACTAAACATGAGTAACATGAACATCATAAACACAGAACTAAACATGAGTAACATGGACGTCATAAACACAGAACTAAACATGAGTAACATGGACGTCATAAACACAGAACTAAACATGAGTAACATGGACATCATAAACACAGAACTAAACATGAGTAACATGGACGTCATAAACACAGAACTAAACATGAGCAACATGGACGTCATCAACACAGAACTAAACATGAGTAACATGGACATCATAAACACAGAACTAAACATGAGTAACATGGACATCATAAACACAGAACTAAACATGAGTAACATGGACGTCATGAACACAGAACTAAACATGAGTAACATGGACATCATAAACACAGAACTAAACATGAGTAACATGGACATCATAAACACAGAACTAAACATGAGTAACATGGACGTCATGAACACAGAAATAAACATGAGTAACATGGACATCATAAACACAGAACTAAACATGAGTAACATGGACGTCATAAACACAGAACTAAACATGAGTAACATGGACATCATAAACACAGAACTAAACATGAGTAACATGGACATCATAAACACAGAACTAAACATGAGTAACATGGACCTCATAAACACAGAACTAAACATGAGCAACATGGACCTCATAAACACAGAACTAAACATGAGTAACACGGACGTCATAAACACAGAACTAAACATGAGTAACATGGACGTCATAAACACAGAACTAAACATGAGTAACATGGACGTCATAAACACAGAACTAAACATGAGCAACATGGACGTCATAAACACAGAACTAAACATGAGCAACATGGACGTCATAAACACAGAACTAAACATGAGTAACATGGACGTCATAAACACAGAACTAAACATGAGTAACATGGACGTCATGAACACAGAACTAAACATGAGCAACATGGACGTCATAAACACAGAACTAAACATGAGTAACATGAACATCATAAACACAGAACTAAACATGAGTAACATGGACGTCATAAACACAGAACTAAACATGAGTAACATGGACGTCATAAACACAGAACTAAACATGAGTAACATGGACATCATAAACACAGAACTAAACATGAGTAACATGGACGTCATAAACACAGAACTAAACATGAGCAACATGGACGTCATCAACACAGAACTAAACATGAGTAACATGGACATCATAAACACAGAACTAAACATGAGTAACATGGACATCATAAACACAGAACTAAACATGAGTAACATGGACGTCATGAACACAGAACTAAACATGAGTAACATGGACATCATAAACACAGAACTAAACATGAGTAACATGGACATCATAAACACAGAACTAAACATGAGTAACATGGACGTCATGAACACAGAAATAAACATGAGTAACATGGACATCATAAACACAGAACTAAACATGAGTAACATGGACGTCATAAACACAGAACTAAACATGAGTAACATGGACATCATAAACACAGAACTAAACATGAGTAACATGGACGTCATAAACACAGAACTAAACATGAGTAACATGGACATCATAAACACAGAACTAAACATGAGTAACATGGACATCATAAACACAGAACTAAACATGAGCAACATGGACGTCATAAACACAGAACTAAACATGAGTAACATGGACATCATAAACACAGAACTAAACATGAGTAACATGGACATCATAAACACAGAACTAAACATGAGTAACATGGACGTCATGAACACAGAACTAAACATCGAGTAACATGGACATCATAAACACAGAACTAAACATGAGTAACATGGACGTCATAAACACAGAACTAAACATGAGTAACATGGACATCATAAACACAGAACTAAACATGAATAACATGGACGTCATAAACACAGAACTAAACATGAGTAACATGGACGTCATAAACACAGAACTAAACATGAGCAACATGGACGTCATAAACACAGAACTAAACATGAGCAACATGGACGTCATAAACACAGAACTAAACATGAGTAACATGGACGTCATGAACACAGAACTAAACATGAGCAACATGGACGTCATAAACACAGAACTAAACATGAGTAACATGGACATCATTAACACAGAACTAAACATGAGTAACATGGACGTCATGAACACAGAACTAAACATGAGCAACATGGACCTCATAAACACAGAACTAAACATGAGTAACACGGACGTCATAAACACAGAACTAAACATGAGTAACACGGACGTCATAAACACAGAACTAAACATGAGTAACATGGACGTCATAAACACAGAACTAAACATGAGTAACATGGACGTCATAAACACAGAACTAAACATGAGTAACATGGATGTCATGAACACAGAACTAAACATGAGCAACATGGACGTCATAAACACAGAACTAAACATGAGTACCATGGACCTCATCAACACAGAACTAAACATGAGTAACACGGACGTCATAAACACAGAACTAAACATGAGTAACATGGACGTCATAAACACAGAACTAAACATGAGTAACACGGACGTCATAAACACAGAACTAAACATGAGCAACATGGACGTCATAAACACAGAACTAAACATGAGCAACATGGACGTCATAAACACAGAACTAAACATGAGTAACATGGACGTCATAAACACAGAACTAAACATGAGTAACATGGACGTCATAAACACAGAACTAAACATGAGCAACATGGACGTCATAAACACAGAACTAAACATGAGTAACATGGACGTCATAAACACAGAACTAAACATGAGTAACATGGACGTCATAAACACAGAACTAAACATGAGTAACATGGACGTCATAAACACAGAACTAAACATGAGCAACATGGACGTCATAAACACAGAACTAAACATAAGTAACATGGACGTCATAAACACAGAACTAAACATGAGTAACATGGACGTCATAAACACAGAACTAAACATGAGCAACATGGACATCATAAACACAGAACTAAACATGAGTAACATGGACGTCATAAACACAGAACTAAACATGAGTAACATGGACGTCATGAACACAGAACTAAACATGAGTAACATGGACGTCATAAACACAGAACTAAACATTAGTAACATGGACGTCATAAACACAGAACTAAACATGAGTAACACGGACGTCATAAACACAGAACTAAACATGAGCAACATGGACGTCATAAACACAGAACTAAACATGAGCAACATGGACGTCATAAACACAGAACTAAACATGAGTAACATGGACGTCATAAACACAGAACTATACATGAGTAACATGGACGTCATAAACACAGAACTAAACATGAGCAACATGGACGTCATAAACACAGAACTAAACATGAGTAACATGGACGTCATGAACACAGAACTAAACATGAGCAACATGGACGTCATAAACACAGAACTAAACATGAGTAACATGAACATCATAAACACAGAACTAAACATGAGTAACATGGACGTCATAAACACAGAACTAAACATGAGTAACATGGACGTCATAAACACAGAACTAAACATGAGTAACATGGACATCATAAACACAGAACAAAACATGAGTAACATGGACGTCATAAACACAGAACTAAACATGAGCAACATGGACGTCATCAACACAGAACTAAACATGAGTAACATGGACATCATAAACACAGAACTAAACATGAGTAACATGGACATCATAAACACAGAACTAAACATGAGTAACATGGACGTCATGAACACAGAACTAAACATGAGTAACATGGACATCATAAACACAGAACTAAACATGAGTAACATGGACATCATAAACACAGAACTAAACATGAGTAACATGGACGTCATGAACACAGAAATAAACATGAGTAACATGGACATCATAAACACAGAACTAAACATGAGTAACATGGACGTCATAAACACAGAACTAAACATGAGTAACATGGACATCATAAACACAGAACTAAACATGAGTAACATGGACATCATAAACACAGAACTAAACATGAGTAACATGGACCTCATAAACACAGAACTAAACATGAGCAACATGGACCTCATAAACACAGAACTAAACATGAGTAACACGGACGTCATAAACACAGAACTAAACATGAGTAACACGGACGTCATAAACACAGAACTAAACATGAGTAACATGGACGTCATAAACACAGAACTAAACATGAGTAACATGGACATCATAAACACAGAACTAAACATGAGTAACATGGATGTCATGAACACAGAACTAAACATGAGCAACAAGGACGTCATAAACACAGAACTAAACATGAGTACCATGGACCTCATCAACACAGAACTAAACATGAGTAACACGGACGTCATAAACACAGAACTAAACATGAGTAACATGGACGTCATAAACACAGAACTAAACATGAGTAACACGGACGTCATAAACACAGAACTAAACATGAGCAACATGGACGTCATAAACACAGAACTAAACATGAGCAACATGGACGTCATAAACACAGAACTAAACATGAGTAACATGGACGTCATAAACACAGAACTAAACATGAGTAACATGGACGTCATAAACACAGAACTAAACATGAGCAACATGGACGTCATAAACACAGAACTAAACATGAGCAACATGGACGTCATAAACACAGAACTAAACATGAGTAACATGGACGTCATAAACACAGAACTAAACATGAGTAACATGGACGTCATAAACACAGAACTAAACATGAGCAACATGGACGTCATAAACACAGAACTAAACATAAGTAACATGGACGTCATAAACACAGAACTAAACATGAGTAACATGGACGTCATAAACACAGAACTAAACATGAGCAACATGGACATCATAAACACAGAACTAAACATGAGTAACATGGACGTCATAAACACAGAACTAAACATGAGTAACATGGACGTCATAAACACAGAACTAAACATGAGTAACATGGACGTCATAAACACAGAACTAAACATTAGTAACATGGACGTCATAAACACAGAACTAAACATGAGTAACACGGACGTCATAAACACAGAACTAAACATGAGCAACATGGACGTCATAAACACAGAACTAAACATGAGCAACATGGACGTCATAAACACAGAACTAAACATGAGTAACATGGACGTCATAAACACAGAACTATACATGAGCAACATGGACGTCATAAACACAGAACTAAACATGAGCAACATGGACGTCATAAACACAGAACTAAACATGAGTAACATGGACGTCATGAACACAGAACTAAACATGAGCAACATGGACGTCATAAACACAGAACTAAACATGAGTAACATGAACATCATAAACACAGAACTAAACATGAGTAACATGGACGTCATAAACACAGAACTAAACATGAGTAACATGGACGTCATAAACACAGAACTAAACATGAGTAACATGGACATCATAAACACAGAACTAAACATGAGTAACATGGACGTCATAAACACAGAACTAAACATGAGCAACATGGACGTCATCAACACAGAACTAAACATGAGTAACATGGACATCATAAACACAGAACTAAACATGAGTAACATGGACATCATAAACACAGAACTAAACATGAGTAACATGGACGTCATGAACACAGAACTAAACATGAGTAACATGGACATCATAAACACAGAACTAAACATGAGTAACATGGACATCATAAACACAGAACTAAACATGAGTAACATGGACGTCATGAACACAGAAATAAACATGAGTAACATGGACATCATAAACACAGAACTAAACATGAGTAACATGGACGTCATAAACACAGAACTAAACATGAGTAACATGGACATCATCAACACAGAACTAAACATGAGTAACATGGACGTCATAAACACAGAACTAAACATGAGTAACATGGACATCATAAACACAGAACTAAACATGAGTAACATGGACATCATAAACACAGAACTAAACATGAGCAACATGGACGTCATAAACACAGAACTAAACATGAGTAACATGGACATCATAAACACAGAACTAAACATGAGTAACATGGACATCATAAACACAGAACTAAACATGAGTAACATGGACGTCATGAACACAGAACTAAACATGAGTAACATGGACATCATAAACACAGAACTAAACATGAGTAACATGGACGTCATAAACACAGAACTAAACATGAGTAACATGGACATCATAAACACAGAACTAAACATGAATAACATGGACGTCATAAACACAGAACTAAACATGAGTAACATGGACGTCATAAACACAGAACTAAACATGAGCAACATGGACGTCATAAACACAGAACTAAACATGAGCAACATGGACGTCATAAACACAGAACTAAACATGAGTAACATGGACGTCATGAACACAGAACTAAACATGAGCAACATGGACGTCATAAACACAGAACTAAACATGAGTAACATGGACATCATTAACACAGAACTAAACATGAGTAACATGGACGTCATGAACACAGAACTAAACATGAGCAACATGGACGTCATAAACACAGAACTAAACATGAGCAACATGGACGTCATAAACACAGAACTAAACATGAGCAACATGGACGTCATAAACACAGAACTAAACATGAGTAACATGGACGTCATAAACACAGAACTAAACATGAGTAACATGGACGTCATAAACACAGAACTAAACATGAGCAACATGGACGTCATAAACACAGAACTAAACATGAGTAACATGGACGTCATAAACACAGAACTAAACATGAGTAACATGGACGTCATAAACACAGAACTAAACATGAGTAACATGGACGTCATAAACACAGAACTAAACATGAGCAACATGGACGTCATAAACACAGAACTAAACATAAGTAACATGGACGTCATAAACACAGAACTAAACATGAGTAACATGGACGTCATAAACACAGAACTAAACATGAGCAACATGGACATCATAAACACAGAACTAAACATGAGTAACATGGACGTCATAAACACAGAACTAAACATGAGTAACATGGACGTCATAAACACAGAACTAAACATGAGTAACATGGACGTCATAAACACAGAACTAAACATTAGTAACATGGACGTCATAAACACAGAACTAAACATGAGTAACACGGACGTCATAAACACAGAACTAAACATGAGCAACATGGACGTCATAAACACAGAACTAAACATGAGCAACATGGACGTCATAAACACAGAACTAAACATGAGTAACATGGACGTCATAAACACAGAACTATACATGAGTAACATGGACGTCATAAACACAGAACTAAACATGAGCAACATGGACGTCATAAACACAGAACTAAACATGAGTAACATGGACGTCATGAACACAGAACTAAACATGAGCAACATGGACGTCATAAACACAGAACTAAACATGAGTAACATGAACATCATAAACACAGAACTAAACATGAGTAACATGGACGTCATAAACACAGAACTAAACATGAGTAACATGGACGTCATAAACACAGAACTAAACATGAGTAACATGGACATCATAAACACAGAACTAAACATGAGTAACATGGACGTCATAAACACAGAACTAAACATGAGCAACATGGACGTCATCAACACAGAACTAAACATGAGTAACATGGACATCATAAACACAGAACTAAACATGAGTAACATGGACATCATAAACACAGAACTAAACATGAGTAACATGGACGTCATGAACACAGAACTAAACATGAGTAACATGGACATCATAAACACAGAACTAAACATGAGTAACATGGACATCATAAACACAGAACTAAACATGAGTAACATGGACGTCATGAACACAGAAATAAACATGAGTAACATGGACATCATAAACACAGAACTAAACATGAGTAACATGGACGTCATAAACACAGAACTAAACATGAGTAACATGGACATCATAAACACAGAACTAAACATGAGTAACATGGACATCATAAACACAGAACTAAACATGAGTAACATGGACCTCATAAACACAGAACTAAACATGAGCAACATGGACCTCATAAACACAGAACTAAACATGAGTAACACGGACGTCATAAACACAGAACTAAACATGAGTAACATGGACGTCATAAACACAGAACTAAACATGAGTAACATGGACGTCATAAACACAGAACTAAACATGAGCAACATGGACGTCATAAACACAGAACTAAACATGAGCAACATGGACGTCATAAACACAGAACTAAACATGAGTAACATGGACGTCATAAACACAGAACTAAACATGAGTAACATGGACGTCATGAACACAGAACTAAACATGAGCAACATGGACGTCATAAACACAGAACTAAACATGAGTAACATGAACATCATAAACACAGAACTAAACATGAGTAACATGGACGTCATAAACACAGAACTAAACATGAGTAACATGGACGTCATAAACACAGAACTAAACATGAGTAACATGGACATCATAAACACAGAACTAAACATGAGTAACATGGACGTCATAAACACAGAACTAAGCATGAGTAACATGGACGTCATAAACACAGAACTAAACATAAGTAACATGGACGTCATAAACACAGAACTAAACATAAGTAACATGGACGTCATAAACACAGAACTAAACATAAGTAACATGGACGTCATAAACACAGAACTAAACATGAGTAACATGGACATCATAAACACAGAACTAAACATGAGCAACATGGACGTCATAAACACAGAACTAAACATGAGTAACATGGACGTCATAAACACAGAACTAAACATAAGTAACATGGACGTCATAAACAGAACTAAACATGAGTAACATGGACGTCATAAACACAGAACTAAACATGAGTAACACAGACGTCATAAACACAGAACTAAACATGAGTAACATGGACGTCATAAACACAGAACTAAACATAAGTAACATGGACGTCATAAACACAGAACTAAACATGAGTAACATGGACGTCATAAACACAGAACTAAACATGAGCAACATGGACGTCATAAACACAGAACTAAACATGAGTAACATGGACGTCATAAACACAGAACTAAACATAAGTAACATGGACATCATCAACACAGAACTAAACATGAGTAACATGGACGTCATAAACACAGAACTAAACATGAGTAACATGGACGTCATAAACACAGAACTAAACATGAGTAACATGGACGTTATAAACACAGAACTAAACATGAGTAACATGGACGTCATAAACACAGAACTAAACATGAGCAACATGGACGTCATAAACACAGAACTAAACATGAGCAACATGGATGTCATAAACACAGAACTAAACATGAGTAACATGGACGTCATAAACACAGAACTAAACATGAGTAACATGGACGTCATAAACACAGAACTAAACATGAGTAACACGGACGTCATAAACACAGAACTAAACATGAGTAACATGGACGTCATAAACACAGAACTAAACATGAGCAACATGGACGTCATAAACACAGAACTAAACATGAGCAACATGGACGTCATAAACACAGAACTAAACATGAGTAACACAGACGTCATAAACACAGAACTAAACATGAGCAACATGGACGTCATAAACACAGAACTAAACATGAGTAACACGGACGTCATAAACACAGAACTAAACATGAGCAACATGGACGTCATAAACACAGAACTAAACATGAGCAACATGGACGTCATAAACACAGAACTAAACATGAGCAACATGGACGTCATAAACACAGAACTAAACATAAGTAACATGGACGTCATAAACACAGAACTAAACATGAGTAACATGGACATCATAAACACAGAACTAAACATGAGTAACATGGACATCATAAACACAGAACTAAACATGAGTAACATGGACCTCATAAACACAGAACTAAACATGAGCAACATGGACCTCATAAACACAGAACTAAACATGAGTAACACGGACGTCATAAACACAGAACTAAACATGAGTAACACGGACGTCATAAACACAGAACTAAACATGAGTAACATGGACGTCATAAACACAGAACTAAACATGAGTAACATGGACGTCATAAACACAGAACTAAACATGAGTAACATGGATGTCATGAACACAGAACTAAACATGAGCAACATGGACGTCATAAACACAGAACTAAACATGAGTACCATGGACCTCATCAACACAGAACTAAACATGAGTAACACGGACGTCATAAACACAGAACTAAACATGAGTAACATGGACGTCATAAACACAGAACTAAACATGAGTAACACGGACGTCATAAACACAGAACTAAACATGAGCAACATGGACGTCATAAACACAGAACTAAACATGAGCAACATGGACGTCATAAACACAGAACTAAACATGAGTAACATGGACGTCATAAACACAGAACTAAACATGAGTAACATGGACGTCATAAACACAGAACTAAACATGAGCAACATGGACGTCATAAACACAGAACTAAACATGAGCAACATGGACGTCATAAACACAGAACTAAACATAAGTAACATGGACATCATAAACACAGAACTAAACATGAGTAACATGGACGTCATAAACACAGAACTAAACATGAGCAACATGGACGTCATAAACACAGAACTAAACATGAGCAACATGGACGTCATAAACACAGAACTAAACATGAGTAACATGGACCTCATAAACACAGAACTAAACATGAGTAACATGGACTTCATAAACACAGAACTAAACATGAGCAACATGGACATCATAAACACAGAACTAAACATGAGTAACATGGACATCATAAACACAGAACTAAACATAAGTAACATGGACGTCATAAACACAGAACTAAACATGAGTAACACAGACGTCATCAACACAGAACTAAACATGAGTGACACGGACGTCATAAACACAGAACTAAACATGAGTAACACGGACGTCATAAACACAGAACTAAACATAAGTAACACAGACGTCATAAACACAGAACTAAACATAAGTAACACAGACGTCATAAACACAGAACTAAGCATGAGTAACACAGACGTCATAAACACAGAACTAAGCATGAGTAACATGGACGTCATAAACACAGAACTAAACATAAGTAACATGGACGTCATAAACACAGAACTAAACATAAGTAACATGGACGTCATAAACACAGAACTAAACATAAGTAACATGGACGTCATAAACACAGAACTAAACATGAGTAACATGGACATCATAAACACAGAACTAAACATGAGCAACATGGACGTCATAAACACAGAACTAAACATGAGTAACATGGACGTCATAAACACAGAACTAAACATAAGTAACATGGACGTCATAAACAGAACTAAACATGAGTAACATGGACGTCATAAACACAGAACTAAACATGAGTAACACAGACGTCATAAACACAGAACTAAACATGAGTAACATGGACGTCATAAACACAGAACTAAACATAAGTAACATGGACGTCATAAACACAGAACTAAACATGAGTAACATGGACGTCATAAACACAGAACTAAACATGAGCAACATGGACGTCATAAACACAGAACTAAACATGAGTAACATGGACGTCATAAACACAGAACTAAACATAAGTAACATGGACATCATCAACACAGAACTAAACATGAGTAACATGGACGTCATAAACACAGAACTAAACATGAGTAACATGGACGTCATAAACACAGAACTAAACATGAGTAACATGGACGTTATAAACACAGAACTAAACATGAGTAACATGGACGTCATAAACACAGAACTAAACATGAGCAACATGGACGTCATAAACACAGAACTAAACATGAGCAACATGGATGTCATAAACACAGAACTAAACATGAGTAACATGGACGTCATAAACACAGAACTAAACATGAGTAACATGGACGTCATAAACACAGAACTAAACATGAGTAACACGGACGTCATAAACACAGAACTAAACATGAGTAACATGGACGTCATAAACACAGAACTAAACATGAGCAACATGGACGTCATAAACACAGAACTAAACATGAGCAACATGGACGTCATAAACACAGAACTAAACATGAGTAACACAGACGTCATAAACACAGAACTAAACATGAGCAACATGGACGTCATAAACACAGAACTAAACATGAGTAACACGGACGTCATAAACACAGAACTAAACATGAGCAACATGGACGTCATAAACACAGAACTAAACATGAGCAACATGGACGTCATAAACACAGAACTAAACATGAGCAACATGGACGTCATAAACACAGAACTAAACATAAGTAACATGGACGTCATAAACACAGAACTAAACATGAGTAACATGGACATCATAAACACAGAACTAAACATGAGTAACATGGACATCATAAACACAGAACTAAACATGAGTAACATGGACCTCATAAACACAGAACTAAACATGAGCAACATGGACCTCATAAACACAGAACTAAACATGAGTAACACGGACGTCATAAACACAGAACTAAACATGAGTAACACGGACGTCATAAACACAGAACTAAACATGAGTAACATGGACGTCATAAACACAGAACTAAACATGAGTAACATGGACGTCATAAACACAGAACTAAACATGAGTAACATGGATGTCATGAACACAGAACTAAACATGAGCAACATGGACGTCATAAACACAGAACTAAACATGAGTACCATGGACCTCATCAACACAGAACTAAACATGAGTAACACGGACGTCATAAACACAGAACTAAACATGAGTAACATGGACGTCATAAACACAGAACTAAACATGAGTAACACGGACGTCATAAACACAGAACTAAACATGAGCAACATGGACGTCATAAACACAGAACTAAACATGAGCAACATGGACGTCATAAACACAGAACTAAACATGAGTAACATGGACGTCATAAACACAGAACTAAACATGAGTAACATGGACGTCATAAACACAGAACTAAACATGAGCAACATGGACGTCATAAACACAGAACTAAACATGAGCAACATGGACGTCATAAACACAGAACTAAACATAAGTAACATGGACATCATAAACACAGAACTAAACATGAGTAACATGGACGTCATAAACACAGAACTAAACATGAGCAACATGGACGTCATAAACACAGAACTAAACATGAGCAACATGGACGTCATAAACACAGAACTAAACATGAGTAACATGGACCTCATAAACACAGAACTAAACATGAGTAACATGGACGTCATAAACACAGAACTAAACATGAGCAACATGGACATCATAAACACAGAACTAAACATGAGTAACATGGACGTCATAAACACAGAACTAAACATGAGCAACATGGACGTCATAAACACAGAACTAAACATGAGCAACATGGACATCATAAACACAGAACTAAACATGAGTAACATGGACGTCATAAACACAGAACTAAACATGAGTAACATGGACGTCATAAACACAGAACTAAACATGAGCAACATGGACGTCATAAATACAGAACTAAACATGAGCAACATGGACGTCATAAACACAGAACTAAACATAAGTAACATGGACGTCATAAACACAGAACTAAACATGAGCAACATGGACGTCATAAACACAGAACTAAACATGAGCAACATGGACGTCATAAACACAGAACTAAACATGAGCAACATGGACGTCATAAACACAGAACTAAACATGAGTAACATGGACCTCATAAACACAGAACTAAACATGAGTAACATGGACGTCATAAACACAGAACTAAACATGAGCAACATGGACATCATAAACACAGAACTAAACATGAGTAACATGGACGTCATAAACACAGAACTAAACATGATTAACATGGACGTCATAAACACAGAACTAAACATGAGTAACACGGACCTCATAAACACAGAACTAAACATGAGTAACATGGATGTCATAAACACAGAACTAAACATGAGTAACATGGACGTCATAAACACAGAACTAAACATGAGTAACATGGACATCATAAACACAGAACTAAACATAAGTAACATGGACGTCATAAACACAGAACTAAACATGAGTAACACAGACGTCATCAACACAGAACTAAACATGAGTGACACGGACGTCATAAACACAGAACTAAACATGAGTAACACGGACGTCATAAACACAGAACTAAACATAAGTAACACAGACGTCATAAACACAGAACTAAACATAAGTAACACAGACGTCATAAACACAGAACTAAGCATGAGTAACACAGACGTCATAAACACAGAACTAAGCATGAGTAACATGGACGTCATAAACACAGAACTAAACATAAGTAACATGGACGTCATAAACACAGAACTAAACATAAGTAACATGGACGTCATAAACACAGAACTAAACATAAGTAACATGGACGTCATAAACACAGAACTAAACATGAGTAACATGGACATCATAAACACAGAACTAAACATGAGCAACATGGACGTCATAAACACAGAACTAAACATGAGTAACATGGACGTCATAAACACAGAACTAAACATAAGTAACATGGACGTCATAAACAGAACTAAACATGAGTAACATGGACGTCATAAACACAGAACTAAACATGAGTAACACAGACGTCATAAACACAGAACTAAACATGAGTAACATGGACGTCATAAACACAGAACTAAACATAAGTAACATGGACGTCATAAACACAGAACTAAACATGAGTAACATGGACGTCATAAACACAGAACTAAACATGAGCAACATGGACGTCATAAACACAGAACTAAACATGAGTAACATGGACGTCATAAACACAGAACTAAACATAAGTAACATGGACATCATCAACACAGAACTAAACATGAGTAACATGGACGTCATAAACACAGAACTAAACATGAGTAACATGGACGTCATAAACACAGAACTAAACATGAGTAACATGGACGTTATAAACACAGAACTAAACATGAGTAACATGGACGTCATAAACACAGAACTAAACATGAGCAACATGGACGTCATAAACACAGAACTAAACATGAGCAACATGGATGTCATAAACACAGAACTAAACATGAGTAACATGGACGTCATAAACACAGAACTAAACATGAGTAACATGGACGTCATAAACACAGAACTAAACATGAGTAACACGGACGTCATAAACACAGAACTAAACATGAGTAACATGGACGTCATAAACACAGAACTAAACATGAGCAACATGGACGTCATAAACACAGAACTAAACATGAGCAACATGGACGTCATAAACACAGAACTAAACATGAGTAACACAGACGTCATAAACACAGAACTAAACATGAGCAACATGGACGTCATAAACACAGAACTAAACATGAGTAACACGGACGTCATAAACACAGAACTAAACATGAGCAACATGGACGTCATAAACACAGAACTAAACATGAGCAACATGGACGTCATAAACACAGAACTAAACATGAGCAACATGGACGTCATAAACACAGAACTAAACATAAGTAACATGGACGTCATAAACACAGAACTAAACATGAGTAACATGGACATCATAAACACAGAACTAAACATGAGTAACATGGACATCATAAACACAGAACTAAACATGAGTAACATGGACCTCATAAACACAGAACTAAACATGAGCAACATGGACCTCATAAACACAGAACTAAACATGAGTAACACGGACGTCATAAACACAGAACTAAACATGAGTAACACGGACGTCATAAACACAGAACTAAACATGAGTAACATGGACGTCATAAACACAGAACTAAACATGAGTAACATGGACGTCATAAACACAGAACTAAACATGAGTAACATGGATGTCATGAACACAGAACTAAACATGAGCAACATGGACGTCATAAACACAGAACTAAACATGAGTACCATGGACCTCATCAACACAGAACTAAACATGAGTAACACGGACGTCATAAACACAGAACTAAACATGAGTAACATGGACGTCATAAACACAGAACTAAACATGAGTAACACGGACGTCATAAACACAGAACTAAACATGAGCAACATGGACGTCATAAACACAGAACTAAACATGAGCAACATGGACGTCATAAACACAGAACTAAACATGAGTAACATGGACGTCATAAACACAGAACTAAACATGAGTAACATGGACGTCATAAACACAGAACTAAACATGAGCAACATGGACGTCATAAACACAGAACTAAACATGAGTAACATGGACGTCATAAACACAGAACTAAACATGAGTAACATGGACGTCATAAACACAGAACTAAACATGAGTAACATGGACGTCATAAACACAGAACTAAACATGAGCAACATGGACGTCATAAACACAGAACTAAACATAAGTAACATGGACGTCATAAACACAGAACTAAACATGAGTAACATGGACGTCATAAACACAGAACTAAACATGAGCAACATGGACATCATAAACACAGAACTAAACATGAGTAACATGGACGTCATAAACACAGAACTAAACATGAGTAACATGGACGTCATGAACACAGAACTAAACATGAGTAACATGGACGTCATAAACACAGAACTAAACATTAGTAACATGGACGTCATAAACACAGAACTAAACATGAGTAACACGGACGTCATAAACACAGAACTAAACATGAGCAACATGGACGTCATAAACACAGAACTAAACATGAGCAACATGGACGTCATAAACACAGAACTAAACATGAGTAACATGGACGTCATAAACACAGAACTATACATGAGTAACATGGACGTCATAAACACAGAACTAAACATGAGCAACATGGACGTCATAAACACAGAACTAAACATGAGTAACATGGACGTCATGAACACAGAACTAAACATGAGCAACATGGACGTCATAAACACAGAACTAAACATGAGTAACATGAACATCATAAACACAGAACTAAACATGAGTAACATGGACGTCATAAACACAGAACTAAACATGAGTAACATGGACGTCATAAACACAGAACTAAACATGAGTAACATGGACATCATAAACACAGAACAAAACATGAGTAACATGGACGTCATAAACACAGAACTAAACATGAGCAACATGGACGTCATCAACACAGAACTAAACATGAGTAACATGGACATCATAAACACAGAACTAAACATGAGTAACATGGACATCATAAACACAGAACTAAACATGAGTAACATGGACGTCATGAACACAGAACTAAACATGAGTAACATGGACATCATAAACACAGAACTAAACATGAGTAACATGGACATCATAAACACAGAACTAAACATGAGTAACATGGACGTCATGAACACAGAAATAAACATGAGTAACATGGACATCATAAACACAGAACTAAACATGAGTAACATGGACGTCATAAACACAGAACTAAACATGAGTAACATGGACATCATAAACACAGAACTAAACATGAGTAACATGGACATCATAAACACAGAACTAAACATGAGTAACATGGACCTCATAAACACAGAACTAAACATGAGCAACATGGACCTCATAAACACAGAACTAAACATGAGTAACACGGACGTCATAAACACAGAACTAAACATGAGTAACACGGACGTCATAAACACAGAACTAAACATGAGTAACATGGACGTCATAAACACAGAACTAAACATGAGTAACATGGACGTCATAAACACAGAACTAAACATGAGTAACATGGATGTCATGAACACAGAACTAAACATGAGCAACAAGGACGTCATAAACACAGAACTAAACATGAGTACCATGGACCTCATCAACACAGAACTAAACATGAGTAACACGGACGTCATAAACACAGAACTAAACATGAGTAACATGGACGTCATAAACACAGAACTAAACATGAGTAACACGGACGTCATAAACACAGAACTAAACATGAGCAACATGGACGTCATAAACACAGAACTAAACATGAGCAACATGGACGTCATAAACACAGAACTAAACATGAGTAACATGGACGTCATAAACACAGAACTAAACATGAGTAACATGGACGTCATAAACACAGAACTAAACATGAGCAACATGGACGTCATAAACACAGAACTAAACATGAGCAACATGGACGTCATAAACACAGAACTAAACATGAGTAACATGGACGTCATAAACACAGAACTAAACATGAGTAACATGGACGTCATAAACACAGAACTAAACATGAGCAACATGGACGTCATAAACACAGAACTAAACATAAGTAACATGGACGTCATAAACACAGAACTAAACATGAGTAACATGGACGTCATAAACACAGAACTAAACATGAGCAACATGGACATCATAAACACAGAACTAAACATGAGTAACATGGACGTCATAAACACAGAACTAAACATGAGTAACATGGACGTCATAAACACAGAACTAAACATGAGTAACATGGACGTCATAAACACAGAACTAAACATTAGTAACATGGACGTCATAAACACAGAACTAAACATGAGTAACACGGACGTCATAAACACAGAACTAAACATGAGCAACATGGACGTCATAAACACAGAACTAAACATGAGCAACATGGACGTCATAAACACAGAACTAAACATGAGTAACATGGACGTCATAAACACAGAACTATACATGAGCAACATGGACGTCATAAACACAGAACTAAACATGAGCAACATGGACGTCATAAACACAGAACTAAACATGAGTAACATGGACGTCATGAACACAGAACTAAACATGAGCAACATGGACGTCATAAACACAGAACTAAACATGAGTAACATGAACATCATAAACACAGAACTAAACATGAGTAACATGGACGTCATAAACACAGAACTAAACATGAGTAACATGGACGTCATAAACACAGAACTAAACATGAGTAACATGGACATCATAAACACAGAACTAAACATGAGTAACATGGACGTCATAAACACAGAACTAAACATGAGCAACATGGACGTCATCAACACAGAACTAAACATGAGTAACATGGACATCATAAACACAGAACTAAACATGAGTAACATGGACATCATAAACACAGAACTAAACATGAGTAACATGGACGTCATGAACACAGAACTAAACATGAGTAACATGGACATCATAAACACAGAACTAAACATGAGTAACATGGACATCATAAACACAGAACTAAACATGAGTAACATGGACGTCATGAACACAGAAATAAACATGAGTAACATGGACATCATAAACACAGAACTAAACATGAGTAACATGGACGTCATAAACACAGAACTAAACATGAGTAACATGGACATCATAAACACAGAACTAAACATGAGTAACATGGACGTCATAAACACAGAACTAAACATGAGTAACATGGACATCATAAACACAGAACTAAACATGAGTAACATGGACATCATAAACACAGAACTAAACATGAGCAACATGGACGTCATAAACACAGAACTAAACATGAGTAACATGGACATCATAAACACAGAACTAAACATGAGTAACATGGACATCATAAACACAGAACTAAACATGAGTAACATGGACGTCATGAACACAGAACTAAACATGAGTAACATGGACATCATAAACACAGAACTAAACATGAGTAACATGGACGTCATAAACACAGAACTAAACATGAGTAACATGGACATCATAAACACAGAACTAAACATGAATAACATGGACGTCATAAACACAGAACTAAACATGAGTAACATGGACGTCATAAACACAGAACTAAACATGAGCAACATGGACGTCATAAACACAGAACTAAACATGAGCAACATGGACGTCATAAACACAGAACTAAACATGAGTAACATGGACGTCATGAACACAGAACTAAACATGAGCAACATGGACGTCATAAACACAGAACTAAACATGAGTAACATGGACATCATTAACACAGAACTAAACATGAGTAACATGGACGTCATGAACACAGAACTAAACATGAGCAACATGGACGTCATAAACACAGAACTAAACATGAGCAACATGGACGTCATAAACACAGAACTAAACATGAGCAACATGGACGTCATAAACACAGAACTAAACATGAGTAACATGGACGTCATAAACACAGAACTAAACATGAGTAACATGGACGTCATAAACACAGAACTAAACATGAGCAACATGGACGTCATAAACACAGAACTAAACATGAGTAACATGGACGTCATAAACACAGAACTAAACATGAGTAACATGGACGTCATAAACACAGAACTAAACATGAGTAACATGGACGTCATAAACACAGAACTAAACATGAGCAACATGGACGTCATAAACACAGAACTAAACATAAGTAACATGGACGTCATAAACACAGAACTAAACATGAGTAACATGGACGTCATAAACACAGAACTAAACATGAGCAACATGGACATCATAAACACAGAACTAAACATGAGTAACATGGACGTCATAAACACAGAACTAAACATGAGTAACATGGACGTCATAAACACAGAACTAAACATGAGTAACATGGACGTCATAAACACAGAACTAAACATTAGTAACATGGACGTCATAAACACAGAACTAAACATGAGTAACACGGACGTCATAAACACAGAACTAAACATGAGCAACATGGACGTCATAAACACAGAACTAAACATGAGCAACATGGACGTCATAAACACAGAACTAAACATGAGTAACATGGACGTCATAAACACAGAACTATACATGAGTAACATGGACGTCATAAACACAGAACTAAACATGAGCAACATGGACGTCATAAACACAGAACTAAACATGAGTAACATGGACGTCATGAACACAGAACTAAACATGAGCAACATGGACGTCATAAACACAGAACTAAACATGAGTAACATGAACATCATAAACACAGAACTAAACATGAGTAACATGGACGTCATAAACACAGAACTAAACATGAGTAACATGGACGTCATAAACACAGAACTAAACATGAGTAACATGGACGTCATAAACACAGAACTAAACATGAGTAACATGGACGTCATAAACACAGAACTAAACATGAGCAACATGGACGTCATCAACACAGAACTAAACATGAGTAACATGGACATCATAAACACAGAACTAAACATGAGTAACATGGACATCATAAACACAGAACTAAACATGAGTAACATGGACGTCATGAACACAGAACTAAACATGAGTAACATGGACATCATAAACACAGAACTAAACATGAGTAACATGGACATCATAAACACAGAACTAAACATGAGTAACATGGACGTCATGAACACAGAAATAAACATGAGTAACATGAACATCATAAACACAGAACTAAACATGAGTAACATGGACGTCATAAACACAGAACTAAACATGAGTAACATGGACGTCATAAACACAGAACTAAACATGAGTAACATGGACATCATAAACACAGAACTAAACATGAGTAACATGGACGTCATAAACACAGAACTAAACATGAGCAACATGGACGTCATCAACACAGAACTAAACATGAGTAACATGGACATCATAAACACAGAACTAAACATGAGTAACATGGACATCATAAACACAGAACTAAACATGAGTAACATGGACGTCATGAACACAGAACTAAACATGAGTAACATGGACATCATAAACACAGAACTAAACATGAGTAACATGGACATCATAAACACAGAACTAAACATGAGTAACATGGACGTCATGAACACAGAAATAAACATGAGTAACATGGACATCATAAACACAGAACTAAACATGAGTAACATGGACGTCATAAACACAGAACTAAACATGAGTAACATGGACATCATAAACACAGAACTAAACATGAGTAACATGGACGTCATAAACACAGAACTAAACATGAGTAACATGGACATCATAAACACAGAACTAAACATGAGTAACATGGACATCATAAACACAGAACTAAACATGAGCAACATGGACGTCATAAACACAGAACTAAACATGAGTAACATGGACATCATAAACACAGAACTAAACATGAGTAACATGGACATCATAAACACAGAACTAAACATGAGTAACATGGACGTCATGAACACAGAACTAAACATGAGTAACATGGACATCATAAACACAGAACTAAACATGAGTAACATGGACGTCATAAACACAGAACTAAACATGAGTAACATGGACATCATAAACACAGAACTAAACATGAATAACATGGACGTCATAAACACAGAACTAAACATGAGTAACATGGACGTCATAAACACAGAACTAAACATGAGCAACATGGACGTCATAAACACAGAACTAAACATGAGCAACATGGACGTCATAAACACAGAACTAAACATGAGTAACATGGACGTCATGAACACAGAACTAAACATGAGCAACATGGACGTCATAAACACAGAACTAAACATGAGTAACATGGACATCATTAACACAGAACTAAACATGAGTAACATGGACGTCATGAACACAGAACTAAACATGAGCAACATGGACGTCATAAACACAGAACTAAACATGAGCAACATGGACGTCATAAACACAGAACTAAACATGAGCAACATGGACGTCATAAACACAGAACTAAACATGAGTAACATGGACGTCATAAACACAGAACTAAACATGAGTAACATGGACGTCATAAACACAGAACTAAACATGAGCAACATGGACGTCATAAACACAGAACTAAACATGAGTAACATGGACGTCATAAACACAGAACTAAACATGAGTAACATGGACGTCATAAACACAGAACTAAACATGAGTAACATGGACGTCATAAACACAGAACTAAACATGAGCAACATGGACGTCATAAACACAGAACTAAACATAAGTAACATGGACGTCATAAACACAGAACTAAACATGAGTAACATGGACGTCATAAACACAGAACTAAACATGAGCAACATGGACATCATAAACACAGAACTAAACATGAGTAACATGGACGTCATAAACACAGAACTAAACATGAGTAACATGGACGTCATAAACACAGAACTAAACATGAGTAACATGGACGTCATAAACACAGAACTAAACATTAGTAACATGGACGTCATAAACACAGAACTAAACATGAGTAACACGGACGTCATAAACACAGAACTAAACATGAGCAACATGGACGTCATAAACACAGAACTAAACATGAGCAACATGGACGTCATAAACACAGAACTAAACATGAGTAACATGGACGTCATAAACACAGAACTATACATGAGTAACATGGACGTCATAAACACAGAACTAAACATGAGCAACATGGACGTCATAAACACAGAACTAAACATGAGTAACATGGACGTCATGAACACAGAACTAAACATGAGCAACATGGACGTCATAAACACAGAACTAAACATGAGTAACATGAACATCATAAACACAGAACTAAACATGAGTAACATGGACGTCATAAACACAGAACTAAACATGAGTAACATGGACGTCATAAACACAGAACTAAACATGAGTAACATGGACATCATAAACACAGAACTAAACATGAGTAACATGGACGTCATAAACACAGAACTAAACATGAGCAACATGGACGTCATCAACACAGAACTAAACATGAGTAACATGGACATCATAAACACAGAACTAAACATGAGTAACATGGACATCATAAACACAGAACTAAACATGAGTAACATGGACGTCATGAACACAGAACTAAACATGAGTAACATGGACATCATAAACACAGAACTAAACATGAGTAACATGGACATCATAAACACAGAACTAAACATGAGTAACATGGACGTCATGAACACAGAAATAAACATGAGTAACATGGACATCATAAACACAGAACTAAACATGAGTAACATGGACGTCATAAACACAGAACTAAACATGAGTAACATGGACATCATAAACACAGAACTAAACATGAGTAACATGGACATCATAAACACAGAACTAAACATGAGTAACATGGACCTCATAAACACAGAACTAAACATGAGCAACATGGACCTCATAAACACAGAACTAAACATGAGTAACACGGACGTCATAAACACAGAACTAAACATGAGTAACATGGACGTCATAAACACAGAACTAAACATGAGTAACATGGACGTCATAAACACAGAACTAAACATGAGCAACATGGACGTCATAAACACAGAACTAAACATGAGCAACATGGACGTCATAAACACAGAACTAAACATGAGTAACATGGACGTCATAAACACAGAACTAAACATGAGTAACATGGACGTCATGAACACAGAACTAAACATGAGCAACATGGACGTCATAAACACAGAACTAAACATGAGTAACATGAACATCATAAACACAGAACTAAACATGAGTAACATGGACGTCATAAACACAGAACTAAACATGAGTAACATGGACGTCATAAACACAGAACTAAACATGAGTAACATGGACATCATAAACACAGAACTAAACATGAGTAACATGGACGTCATAAACACAGAACTAAACATGAGCAACATGGACGTCATCAACACAGAACTAAACATGAGTAACATGGACATCATAAACACAGAACTAAACATGAGTAACATGGACATCATAAACACAGAACTAAACATGAGTAACATGGACGTCATGAACACAGAACTAAACATGAGTAACATGGACATCATAAACACAGAACTAAACATGAGTAACATGGACATCATAAACACAGAACTAAACATGAGTAACATGGACGTCATGAACACAGAAATAAACATGAGTAACATGGACATCATAAACACAGAACTAAACATGAGTAACATGGACGTCATAAACACAGAACTAAACATGAGTAACATGGACATCATAAACACAGAACTAAACATGAGTAACATGGACGTCATAAACACAGAACTAAACATGAGTAACATGGACATCATAAACACAGAACTAAACATGAGTAACATGGACATCATAAACACAGAACTAAACATGAGCAACATGGACGTCATAAACACAGAACTAAACATGAGTAACATGGACATCATAAACACAGAACTAAACATGAGTAACATGGACATCATAAACACAGAACTAAACATGAGTAACATGGACGTCATGAACACAGAACTAAACATGAGTAACATGGACATCATAAACACAGAACTAAACATGAGTAACATGGACGTCATAAACACAGAACTAAACATGAGTAACATGGACATCATAAACACAGAACTAAACATGAATAACATGGACGTCATAAACACAGAACTAAACATGAGTAACATGGACGTCATAAACACAGAACTAAACATGAGCAACATGGACGTCATAAACACAGAACTAAACATGAGCAACATGGACGTCATAAACACAGAACTAAACATGAGTAACATGGACGTCATGAACACAGAACTAAACATGAGCAACATGGACGTCATAAACACAGAACTAAACATGAGTAACATGGACATCATTAACACAGAACTAAACATGAGTAACATGGACGTCATGAACACAGAACTAAACATGAGCAACATGGACCTCATAAACACAGAACTAAACATGAGTAACACGGACGTCATAAACACAGAACTAAACATGAGTAACACGGACGTCATAAACACAGAACTAAACATGAGTAACATGGACGTCATAAACACAGAACTAAACATGAGTAACATGGACGTCATAAACACAGAACTAAACATGAGTAACATGGATGTCATGAACACAGAACTAAACATGAGCAACATGGACGTCATAAACACAGAACTAAACATGAGTACCATGGACCTCATCAACACAGAACTAAACATGAGTAACACGGACGTCATAAACACAGAACTAAACATGAGTAACATGGACGTCATAAACACAGAACTAAACATGAGTAACACGGACGTCATAAACACAGAACTAAACATGAGCAACATGGACGTCATAAACACAGAACTAAACATGAGCAACATGGACGTCATAAACACAGAACTAAACATGAGTAACATGGACGTCATAAACACAGAACTAAACATGAGTAACATGGACGTCATAAACACAGAACTAAACATGAGCAACATGGACGTCATAAACACAGAACTAAACATGAGTAACATGGACGTCATAAACACAGAACTAAACATGAGTAACATGGACGTCATAAACACAGAACTAAACATGAGTAACATGGACGTCATAAACACAGAACTAAACATGAGCAACATGGACGTCATAAACACAGAACTAAACATAAGTAACATGGACGTCATAAACACAGAACTAAACATGAGTAACATGGACGTCATAAACACAGAACTAAACATGAGCAACATGGACATCATAAACACAGAACTAAACATGAGTAACATGGACGTCATAAACACAGAACTAAACATGAGTAACATGGACGTCATGAACACAGAACTAAACATGAGTAACATGGACGTCATAAACACAGAACTAAACATTAGTAACATGGACGTCATAAACACAGAACTAAACATGAGTAACACGGACGTCATAAACACAGAACTAAACATGAGCAACATGGACGTCATAAACACAGAACTAAACATGAGCAACATGGACGTCATAAACACAGAACTAAACATGAGTAACATGGACGTCATAAACACAGAACTATACATGAGTAACATGGACGTCATAAACACAGAACTAAACATGAGCAACATGGACGTCATAAACACAGAACTAAACATGAGTAACATGGACGTCATGAACACAGAACTAAACATGAGCAACATGGACGTCATAAACACAGAACTAAACATGAGTAACATGAACATCATAAACACAGAACTAAACATGAGTAACATGGACGTCATAAACACAGAACTAAACATGAGTAACATGGACGTCATAAACACAGAACTAAACATGAGTAACATGGACATCATAAACACAGAACAAAACATGAGTAACATGGACGTCATAAACACAGAACTAAACATGAGCAACATGGACGTCATCAACACAGAACTAAACATGAGTAACATGGACATCATAAACACAGAACTAAACATGAGTAACATGGACATCATAAACACAGAACTAAACATGAGTAACATGGACGTCATGAACACAGAACTAAACATGAGTAACATGGACATCATAAACACAGAACTAAACATGAGTAACATGGACATCATAAACACAGAACTAAACATGAGTAACATGGACGTCATGAACACAGAAATAAACATGAGTAACATGGACATCATAAACACAGAACTAAACATGAGTAACATGGACGTCATAAACACAGAACTAAACATGAGTAACATGGACATCATAAACACAGAACTAAACATGAGTAACATGGACATCATAAACACAGAACTAAACATGAGTAACATGGACCTCATAAACACAGAACTAAACATGAGCAACATGGACCTCATAAACACAGAACTAAACATGAGTAACACGGACGTCATAAACACAGAACTAAACATGAGTAACACGGACGTCATAAACACAGAACTAAACATGAGTAACATGGACGTCATAAACACAGAACTAAACATGAGTAACATGGACATCATAAACACAGAACTAAACATGAGTAACATGGATGTCATGAACACAGAACTAAACATGAGCAACAAGGACGTCATAAACACAGAACTAAACATGAGTACCATGGACCTCATCAACACAGAACTAAACATGAGTAACACGGACGTCATAAACACAGAACTAAACATGAGTAACATGGACGTCATAAACACAGAACTAAACATGAGTAACACGGACGTCATAAACACAGAACTAAACATGAGCAACATGGACGTCATAAACACAGAACTAAACATGAGCAACATGGACGTCATAAACACAGAACTAAACATGAGTAACATGGACGTCATAAACACAGAACTAAACATGAGTAACATGGACGTCATAAACACAGAACTAAACATGAGCAACATGGACGTCATAAACACAGAACTAAACATGAGCAACATGGACGTCATAAACACAGAACTAAACATGAGTAACATGGACGTCATAAACACAGAACTAAACATGAGTAACATGGACGTCATAAACACAGAACTAAACATGAGCAACATGGACGTCATAAACACAGAACTAAACATAAGTAACATGGACGTCATAAACACAGAACTAAACATGAGTAACATGGACGTCATAAACACAGAACTAAACATGAGCAACATGGACATCATAAACACAGAACTAAACATGAGTAACATGGACGTCATAAACACAGAACTAAACATGAGTAACATGGACGTCATAAACACAGAACTAAACATGAGTAACATGGACGTCATAAACACAGAACTAAACATTAGTAACATGGACGTCATAAACACAGAACTAAACATGAGTAACACGGACGTCATAAACACAGAACTAAACATGAGCAACATGGACGTCATAAACACAGAACTAAACATGAGCAACATGGACGTCATAAACACAGAACTAAACATGAGTAACATGGACGTCATAAACACAGAACTATACATGAGCAACATGGACGTCATAAACACAGAACTAAACATGAGCAACATGGACGTCATAAACACAGAACTAAACATGAGTAACATGGACGTCATGAACACAGAACTAAACATGAGCAACATGGACGTCATAAACACAGAACTAAACATGAGTAACATGAACATCATAAACACAGAACTAAACATGAGTAACATGGACGTCATAAACACAGAACTAAACATGAGTAACATGGACGTCATAAACACAGAACTAAACATGAGTAACATGGACATCATAAACACAGAACTAAACATGAGTAACATGGACGTCATAAACACAGAACTAAACATGAGCAACATGGACGTCATCAACACAGAACTAAACATGAGTAACATGGACATCATAAACACAGAACTAAACATGAGTAACATGGACATCATAAACACAGAACTAAACATGAGTAACATGGACGTCATGAACACAGAACTAAACATGAGTAACATGGACATCATAAACACAGAACTAAACATGAGTAACATGGACATCATAAACACAGAACTAAACATGAGTAACATGGACGTCATGAACACAGAAATAAACATGAGTAACATGGACATCATAAACACAGAACTAAACATGAGTAACATGGACGTCATAAACACAGAACTAAACATGAGTAACATGGACATCATCAACACAGAACTAAACATGAGTAACATGGACGTCATAAACACAGAACTAAACATGAGTAACATGGACATCATAAACACAGAACTAAACATGAGTAACATGGACATCATAAACACAGAACTAAACATGAGCAACATGGACGTCATAAACACAGAACTAAACATGAGTAACATGGACATCATAAACACAGAACTAAACATGAGTAACATGGACATCATAAACACAGAACTAAACATGAGTAACATGGACGTCATGAACACAGAACTAAACATGAGTAACATGGACATCATAAACACAGAACTAAACATGAGTAACATGGACGTCATAAACACAGAACTAAACATGAGTAACATGGACATCATAAACACAGAACTAAACATGAATAACATGGACGTCATAAACACAGAACTAAACATGAGTAACATGGACGTCATAAACACAGAACTAAACATGAGCAACATGGACGTCATAAACACAGAACTAAACATGAGCAACATGGACGTCATAAACACAGAACTAAACATGAGTAACATGGACGTCATGAACACAGAACTAAACATGAGCAACATGGACGTCATAAACACAGAACTAAACATGAGTAACATGGACATCATTAACACAGAACTAAACATGAGTAACATGGACGTCATGAACACAGAACTAAACATGAGCAACATGGACGTCATAAACACAGAACTAAACATGAGCAACATGGACGTCATAAACACAGAACTAAACATGAGCAACATGGACGTCATAAACACAGAACTAAACATGAGTAACATGGACGTCATAAACACAGAACTAAACATGAGTAACATGGACGTCATAAACACAGAACTAAACATGAGCAACATGGACGTCATAAACACAGAACTAAACATGAGTAACATGGACGTCATAAACACAGAACTAAACATGAGTAACATGGACGTCATAAACACAGAACTAAACATGAGTAACATGGACGTCATAAACACAGAACTAAACATGAGCAACATGGACGTCATAAACACAGAACTAAACATAAGTAACATGGACGTCATAAACACAGAACTAAACATGAGTAACATGGACGTCATAAACACAGAACTAAACATGAGCAACATGGACATCATAAACACAGAACTAAACATGAGTAACATGGACGTCATAAACACAGAACTAAACATGAGTAACATGGACGTCATAAACACAGAACTAAACATGAGTAACATGGACGTCATAAACACAGAACTAAACATTAGTAACATGGACGTCATAAACACAGAACTAAACATGAGTAACACGGACGTCATAAACACAGAACTAAACATGAGCAACATGGACGTCATAAACACAGAACTAAACATGAGCAACATGGACGTCATAAACACAGAACTAAACATGAGTAACATGGACGTCATAAACACAGAACTATACATGAGTAACATGGACGTCATAAACACAGAACTAAACATGAGCAACATGGACGTCATAAACACAGAACTAAACATGAGTAACATGGACGTCATGAACACAGAACTAAACATGAGTAACATGGACGTCATAAACACAGAACTAAACATGAGTAACATGAACATCATAAACACAGAACTAAACATGAGTAACATGGACGTCATAAACACAGAACTAAACATGAGTAACATGGACGTCATAAACACAGAACTAAACATGAGTAACATGGACATCATAAACACAGAACTAAACATGAGTAACATGGACGTCATAAACACAGAACTAAACATGAGCAACATGGACGTCATCAACACAGAACTAAACATGAGTAACATGGACATCATAAACACAGAACTAAACATGAGTAACATGGACATCATAAACACAGAACTAAACATGAGTAACATGGACGTCATGAACACAGAACTAAACATGAGTAACATGGACATCATAAACACAGAACTAAACATGAGTAACATGGACATCATAAACACAGAACTAAACATGAGTAACATGGACGTCATGAACACAGAAATAAACATGAGTAACATGGACATCATAAACACAGAACTAAACATGAGTAACATGGACGTCATAAACACAGAACTAAACATGAGTAACATGGACATCATAAACACAGAACTAAACATGAGTAACATGGACATCATAAACACAGAACTAAACATGAGTAACATGGACCTCATAAACACAGAACTAAACATGAGCAACATGGACCTCATAAACACAGAACTAAACATGAGTAACACGGACGTCATAAACACAGAACTAAACATGAGTAACATGGACGTCATAAACACAGAACTAAACATGAGTAACATGGACGTCATAAACACAGAACTAAACATGAGCAACATGGACGTCATAAACACAGAACTAAACATGAGCAACATGGACGTCATAAACACAGAACTAAACATGAGTAACATGGACGTCATAAACACAGAACTAAACATGAGTAACATGGACGTCATGAACACAGAACTAAACATGAGCAACATGGACGTCATAAACACAGAACTAAACATGAGTAACATGAACATCATAAACACAGAACTAAACATGAGTAACATGGACGTCATAAACACAGAACTAAACATGAGTAACATGGACGTCATAAACACAGAACTAAACATGAGTAACATGGACATCATAAACACAGAACTAAACATGAGTAACATGGACGTCATAAACACAGAACTAAACATGAGCAACATGGACGTCATCAACACAGAACTAAACATGAGTAACATGGACATCATAAACACAGAACTAAACATGAGTAACATGGACATCATAAACACAGAACTAAACATGAGTAACATGGACGTCATGAACACAGAACTAAACATGAGTAACATGGACATCATAAACACAGAACTAAACATGAGTAACATGGACATCATAAACACAGAACTAAACATGAGTAACATGGACGTCATGAACACAGAAATAAACATGAGTAACATGGACATCATAAACACAGAACTAAACATGAGTAACATGGACGTCATAAACACAGAACTAAACATGAGTAACATGGACATCATAAACACAGAACTAAACATGAGTAACATGGACGTCATAAACACAGAACTAAACATGAGTAACATGGACATCATAAACACAGAACTAAACATGAGTAACATGGACATCATAAACACAGAACTAAACATGAGCAACATGGATGTCATAAACACAGAACTAAACATGAGTAACATGGACATCATAAACACAGAACTAAACATGAGTAACATGGACATCATAAACACAGAACTAAACATGAGTAACATGGACGTCATGAACACAGAACTAAACATGAGTAACATGGACATCATAAACACAGAACTAAACATGAGTAACATGGACGTCATAAACACAGAACTAAACATGAGTAACATGGACATCATAAACACAGAACTAAACATGAATAACATGGACGTCATAAACACAGAACTAAACATGAGTAACATGGACGTCATAAACACAGAACTAAACATGAGCAACATGGACGTCATAAACACAGAACTAAACATGAGCAACATGGACGTCATAAACACAGAACTAAACATGAGTAACATGGACGTCATGAACACAGAACTAAACATGAGCAACATGGACGTCATAAACACAGAACTAAACATGAGTAACATGGACATCATTAACACAGAACTAAACATGAGTAACATGGACGTCATGAACACAGAACTAAACATGAGCAACATGGACGTCATAAACACAGAACTAAACATGAGCAACATGGACGTCATAAACACAGAACTAAACATGAGCAACATGGACGTCATAAACACAGAACTAAACATGAGTAACATGGACGTCATAAACACAGAACTAAACATGAGTAACATGGACGTCATAAACACAGAACTAAACATGAGCAACATGGACGTCATAAACACAGAACTAAACATGAGTAACATGGACGTCATAAACACAGAACTAAACATGAGTAACATGGACGTCATAAACACAGAACTAAACATGAGTAACATGGACGTCATAAACACAGAACTAAACATGAGCAACATGGACGTCATAAACACAGAACTAAACATAAGTAACATGGACGTCATAAACACAGAACTAAACATGAGTAACATGGACGTCATAAACACAGAACTAAACATGAGCAACATGGACATCATAAACACAGAACTAAACATGAGTAACATGGACGTCATAAACACAGAACTAAACATGAGTAACATGGACGTCATAAACACAGAACTAAACATGAGTAACATGGACGTCATAAACACAGAACTAAACATTAGTAACATGGACGTCATAAACACAGAACTAAACATGAGTAACACGGACGTCATAAACACAGAACTAAACATGAGCAACATGGACGTCATAAACACAGAACTAAACATGAGCAACATGGACGTCATAAACACAGAACTAAACATGAGTAACATGGACGTCATAAACACAGAACTATACATGAGTAACATGGACGTCATAAACACAGAACTAAACATGAGCAACATGGACGTCATAAACACAGAACTAAACATGAGTAACATGAACATCATAAACACAGAACTAAACATGAGTAACATGGACGTCATAAACACAGAACTAAACATGAGTAACATGGACGTCATAAACACAGAACTAAACATGAGTAACATGGACATCATAAACACAGAACTAAACATGAGTAACATGGACGTCATAAACACAGAACTAAACATGAGCAACATGGACGTCATCAACACAGAACTAAACATGAGTAACATGGACATCATAAACACAGAACTAAACATGAGTAACATGGACATCATAAACACAGAACTAAACATGAGTAACATGGACGTCATGAACACAGAACTAAACATGAGTAACATGGACATCATAAACACAGAACTAAACATGAGTAACATGGACATCATAAACACAGAACTAAACATGAGTAACATGGACGTCATGAACACAGAAATAAACATGAGTAACATGGACATCATAAACACAGAACTAAACATGAGTAACATGGACGTCATAAACACAGAACTAAACATGAGTAACATGGACATCATAAACACAGAACTAAACATGAGTAACATGGACATCATAAACACAGAACTAAACATGAGTAACATGGACCTCATAAACACAGAACTAAACATGAGCAACATGGACCTCATAAACACAGAACTAAACATGAGTAACACGGACGTCATAAACACAGAACTAAACATGAGTAACACGGACGTCATAAACACAGAACTAAACATGAGTAACATGGACGTCATAAACACAGAACTAAACATGAGTAACATGGACGTCATAAACACAGAACTAAACATGAGTAACATGGATGTCATGAACACAGAACTAAACATGAGCAACATGGACGTCATAAACACAGAACTAAACATGAGTACCATGGACCTCATCAACACAGAACTAAACATGAGTAACACGGACGTCATAAACACAGAACTAAACATGAGTAACATGGACGTCATAAACACAGAACTAAACATGAGTAACACGGACGTCATAAACACAGAACTAAACATGAGCAACATGGACGTCATAAACACAGAACTAAACATGAGCAACATGGACGTCATAAACACAGAACTAAACATGAGTAACATGGACGTCATAAACACAGAACTAAACATGAGTAACATGGACGTCATAAACACAGAACTAAACATGAGCAACATGGACGTCATAAACACAGAACTAAACATGAGCAACATGGACGTCATAAACACAGAACTAAACATGAGTAACATGGACGTCATAAACACAGAACTAAACATGAGTAACATGGACGTCATAAACACAGAACTAAACATGAGCAACATGGACGTCATAAACACAGAACTAAACATAAGTAACATGGACGTCATAAACACAGAACTAAACATGAGTAACATGGACGTCATAAACACAGAACTAAACATGAGCAACATGGACATCATAAACACAGAACTAAACATGAGTAACATGGACGTCATAAACACAGAACTAAACATGAGTAACATGGACGTCATGAACACAGAACTAAACATGAGTAACATGGACATCATAAACACAGAACTAAACATGAGTAACATGGACATCATAAACACAGAACTAAACATGAGTAACATGGACGTCATGAACACAGAAATAAACATGAGTAACATGGACATCATAAACACAGAACTAAACATGAGTAACATGGACGTCATAAACACAGAACTAAACATGAGTAACATGGACATCATAAACACAGAACTAAACATGAGTAACATGGACGTCATAAACACAGAACTAAACATGAGTAACATGGACATCATAAACACAGAACTAAACATGAGTAACATGGACATCATAAACACAGAACTAAACATGAGCAACATGGACGTCATAAACACAGAACTAAACATGAGTAACATGGACATCATAAACACAGAACTAAACATGAGTAACATGGACATCATAAACACAGAACTAAACATGAGTAACATGGACGTCATGAACACAGAACTAAACATGAGTAACATGGACATCATAAACACAGAACTAAACATGAGTAACATGGACGTCATAAACACAGAACTAAACATGAGTAACATGGACATCATAAACACAGAACTAAACATGAATAACATGGACGTCATAAACACAGAACTAAACATGAGTAACATGGACGTCATAAACACAGAACTAAACATGAGCAACATGGACGTCATAAACACAGAACTAAACATGAGCAACATGGACGTCATAAACACAGAACTAAACATGAGTAACATGGACGTCATGAACACAGAACTAAACATGAGCAACATGGACGTCATAAACACAGAACTAAACATGAGTAACATGGACATCATTAACACAGAACTAAACATGAGTAACATGGACGTCATGAACACAGAACTAAACATGAGCAACATGGACGTCATAAACACAGAACTAAACATGAGCAACATGGACGTCATAAACACAGAACTAAACATGAGCAACATGGACGTCATAAACACAGAACTAAACATGAGTAACATGGACGTCATAAACACAGAACTAAACATGAGTAACATGGACGTCATAAACACAGAACTAAACATGAGTAACATGGACGTCATAAACACAGAACTAAACATGAGCAACATGGACATCATAAACACAGAACTAAACATGAGTAACATGGACGTCATAAACACAGAACTAAACATGAGTAACATGGACGTCATAAACACAGAACTAAACATGAGTAACATGGACGTCATAAACACAGAACTAAACATAAGTAACATGGACGTCTTAAACACAGAACTAAACATGAGTAACATGGACGTCATAAACACAGAACTAAACATGAGTAACATGGACGTCATAAACACAGAACTAAACATGAGCAACATGGACGTCATAAACACAGAACTAAACATAAGTAACATGGACGTCATAAACACAGAACTAAACATGAGTAACATGGACGTCATAAACACAGAACTAAACATGAGCAACATGGACATCATAAACACAGAACTAAACATGAGTAACATGGACGTCATCAACACAGAACTAAACATGAGTAACATGGACGTCATAAACACAGAACTAAACATGAGTAACATGGACGTCATAAACACAGAACTAAACATAAGTAACATGGACGTCATAAACACAGAACTAAACATGAGTAACACGGACGTCATAAACACAGAACTAAACATGAGCAACATGGACGTCATAAACACAGAACTAAACATGAGTAACATGGACGTCATGAACACAGAACTAAACATGAGCAACATGGACGTCATAAACACAGAACTAAACATGAGTAACATGAACATCATAAACACAGAACTAAACATGAGTAACATCATAAACACAGAACTAAACATGAGTAACATGGACATCATAAACACAGAACTAAACATGAGTAACATGGACGTCATGAACACAGAACTAAACATGAGTAACATGGACGTCATAAACACAGAACTAAACATGAGCAACATGAACATCATAAACACAGAACTAAACATGAGTAACATGGACGTCATAAACACAGAACTAAACATGAGTAACATGGACATCATAAACACAGAACTAAACATGAGTAACATGGACGTCATAAACACAGAACTAAACATGAGTAACATGGACATCATAAACACAGAACTAAACATGAGTAACATGGACGTCATAAACACAGAACTAAACATGAGCAACATGGACGTCATAAACACAGAACTAAACATGAGTAACATGGACATCATAAACACAGAACTAAACATGAGTAACATGGACGTCATGAACACAGAACTAAACATGAGCAACATGGACGTCATAAACACAGAACTAAACATAAGTAACATGGACGTCATAAACACAGAACTAAACATGAGTAACATGGACGTCATAAACACAGAACTAAACATGAGTAACATGGACATCATAAACACAGAACTAAACATGAGCAACATGGACGTCATAAACACAGAACTAAACATGAGTAACATGGACGTCATAAACACAGAACTAAACATGAGCAACATGGACGTCATAAACACAGAACTAAACATGAGCAACATGGACGTCGTGAATGCAGGTGAATTGGAAGGGTAACCGTTTCGGCTCAACACGTGGCATTCCTGCAAGTGATATTATGTTTGTAGCAGAATATAGCTTTTGTTTTATCGTATACCTTTATTTAACAGTTTAATGTAACAATAACAGCATAAGTATAAATATATATATGAAGACTAGTAAAAGTCAGGCTTTAGATTTTGAGACATAGGCCATTATTTACAATTCTTTTTTCAGACATGTTTTATGTTGGTATTTTTCTTGATCTACAGTTCTTTTTTCAGACATGTTTTATGTTGGTATTTTTCTTGACAGGTGCCTGGTTTCGGACCCTGCAAGAAACAAAACAAAGAGATCAACGAACAGAACTTGACTTGAAATAAATTTGGGTTTAGATTGCAAAGGAAACAATGTCTCAACATTTCATAGACATTTATCTTGTCAAGGGTTAATATCTATGATTTATGAATCTGTATGAAAATATATAACACATTCTAATATTATGAGTCTGTTGTTGGCTATAGCTATATAAACAATGTCTTGGTGTGATAATATTCCTGTGATATTTTACTTGCCACATGCTAAATTAGTAATTTCAATTAGTTAGGCATGACCATGGGGCATACAGGCATTAATATGTTCGTTTTGTTTCTTTACATTTTGAACTCAGAAAAATCATCTATCAACTTTGACATTTGTATATTGTCATCTTTCGGTGACTTACCTTTCAAGGAATGCTGGTGACACTGACACAACCTGGTACCTAATTTATTTTACGGTTTCTTTTAGCATTTTACATGTTTAAGTTGTTTAAATCCAAATTTTAGCAAATTGAAAAATGTCAGTAACTTAACATGGGCGGATCCAGGATTTCAAGTTAGAGGGGGTGCACTTAAAAAAATTGGGCCGAGCGGAGGGAGGCGCAAAAAATGTTTGGGTATTTCGTGTGAAAAATCACGATTTTACGCAAAAAAATCATATTTTTTTCAATTTTAGGGGGGTGCACGCCGGGTGTGCCCCCCCCCCCCCCCCCTGGATCCGCCCCTGCTTAATAGCATTGAGAGGTTTGCCTATATAAAACGACTTAAAAGACGGATAGTGGTTTTTGTTTTGGATTCATTTCCCATACTTAATTTCACTTAAAAATGGAAATTTTTCCTATCAAAATAGAAATAATTACTGGATGCCATTTTAACATGGGTAACATTATTTTGGTTTCTTCTCAGAGAAGTAAACATATCCTCACCTGGAATGTATCACAGATCAATTTTACCAGATTTTTCTCTGCCTTTTTCTGTATTTCTTCCGTATGAATCTGCAAACAAACAGCTTTTTTCATTTTTTGTAAGTTCTATTAAGTGTTCAAAATGCTTGTTTTAACTAGATACCAGTGAAAGTCCTGTGATTTTGCTGAAGTCTGTCAGTCAGTTTGTCCTTTTTCTTCTGGCCATTGTATTCATTGTCTGTCCTTCAATTTAGAGGGTTTGTGATTACCCCAATGGTAATGTATTTTCAAACTTTTCTTACTAATCAATCAAGTCTTGGATACTAACATGGATACACAGACACATACACAGGTATTTGATTAACAATAAGCTTGCGTTAATACAGACATTTACATTCCAACTCTTCTAACCCTTCCGGAGTACCAGAGTTCACCACATTTTTTAAACAGGTTCGCATTGCTCAATCTGTAGTTCTGTGTAGTGTTTTGTAGATCATTGTTTGTCCTTTTTCTTTTGACCGTTGTAGTGTGCATCCTTGTACAATCGATAGAGCTGAAATACTGCTACCGTTGGCATTAAACACCAATCTATCAATCAATCAACCGTTTTCGATCTACAGATTCAGCTAACCCCTTTGATATCTCCAAACTTTTCTTTCAAATTTTCGTAAAAAAACATAACACTAAAATATCACAAAAGGAAACGTTTTCATTATTTAAATAAAGTTAGACATCTTTACATTTAAATTTTTTTTTAAATTGAATCATCAAACCTTCGCGAGCTTCTGTGTTCACCTCCCGGTTTTTGTTGGGGTCCGTGTTGCTCTTCTTTTTTTTTTAGTTTTCTTTGCTGTGTGTGTTTTTTTGGGTTTTTTGTTGTCTTCCTCCTGTGTCTTGTGTACGCGTCACCAGTTTCTCTGGATTGTCCTGATTACCCCTTCGGTTTTCTCTACCGTTTGTATTAGGGCATCTATAAAGTTGAAATGTATTTTGCTACTTACCCCGTTGATAGTGACCCATGGCACGTACTGATGTTGAGGATTTAAAGCGTTTGTCTGCAGTGCCATCTGGTGTTCAAGCTGATTGCCAAGTTGTGAGTTAGCACAACTGTGTATTTGTTCAAAGTCGATGTTTTGCTCTTTTGCACACTATATATAGAAGAGACGATACACATTATAAGAGAATATATGAACGAACAACACATATTCACAATAATTTGCAACAGGTTAACTCAGAAATTATATTCTCTTAAATTGTCCTTATAATGCTCATTGGCATGGTAACATGTTCGATGTAACCAATCATGAACGTCTTTTATAATAAAAAAAACCAGAGGCTCCCAGGAGCCTGTAATCTCTCACCTGGAACAAAGCTGCTTTCAATAACAACGCAACTGCACTGTGGCGGCCATCTTGGTGGCAGAGCATGACTGCCGGACACAATTTTGGAAGAGGACCATCCAACGACTATTCCATCAAAGTTTGGTTCTAATTGAGCTACTGGTTCCAGAAAGATGGTTTTTATGTGAATTTCCCATAGGGTCCTATGTTAAACTAAGTTCAGCTGTACAGCCATCTTGGTCAGAGGGCGGGACCACCAGACACAATTTTGGAAGAGGACCATCCAATGACTATTTTATCAAAGTTTGGTTCCAATTGAGCAAATGGTTTCAGACAAGAAGATTTTTATAGGAATTTCCCATAGGGTCCTATGCTAAATTACGTTCGACTGTGGCGGCAATCTTGGCCGCAGGTCTGACATGCCGGACACAATTTTTTTAAATTTTCATCCCCCCTTATTTCTATTTTTAGCTTGGCAGCCATCTTGGTTGGAAGTGGGGATCACCGGATACAACTTTGGAAGGGGGCCATCCAAGGACCATTCCACCAAAGTTTGGTTGCAATTGGCCCAGTGGTTTCTGAGGAGAAGATTTTTATGTGAATTTCTCATAGGGTCCTATGTTAAGCTAAGTTCGGCTGTGGGGGCCATCTTAGTCGAACGGCCGAACCGCCGGACACATTTTTGGAAGAGAACCATCCAATGACTATTTCATCAAAATTTAGTTCTTATTGAGCAAATGGTTTCAGACAAGAAGATTTTTATGGGAATTTCCCATAAGGTTCTATGTTAAATTAAGTTCGGCTGTGGCGGCAATCTTGGTCGTAGGTCTCACATGCCGGACACAATTTTGGAAGGGGACCACCCAATGATCATTTCAGCAAAGTTTGGTTGAGATTGGCTCAGTAGTTTCAGAGAAAAATATTTCTTAAAATTTCATCCCCCTTTTTTATATTTTTAGCTTGGCGACCATCTTGGTTGGAAGTCAGGATCACCGGACACAATTTTGGAAGGGGGCCACCCAAGGACCATTCCACCAGTTTGGTTGCAATTGACCCAGTGGTTTCTGAGGAGAAGATTAAAATGTGAAATGTTGACAGACGGACGACAGAAGAAAAGTGATGGCAATAGCTCACCTGGCCTAATGCAAACGTGGATATCAAAGCATTTCTGGAATAACCTTGGTCTGGTCGGCTCAAAATCGAAAGATTGGAAAGCCAAATGCATTGTAATTTAAAGTTTTGGAAGCAATCAAATCAAATAGCCCAAACAGCCCTGTAACCCAGTCCAGGTTTGAATAGAATAATGAGCAAGTACTATCGGCTATATACAGCTGTTCTGGAAATTCTCTGAATGTAAAGTTTATAGCTAAATCTGGTCCTTTACTAAAACATGTAGTGTACATTGTTATCATTGCAGTATTGTTACATTATGTGGCTGATTTATTAAATATAAGTAAGGTATGCTAGCAGGGTCGCTTTAACAACATTCAAGCCCCCCCCCCAGACCAGAGCAATACACTGGGGCCACTACCTACTCAACCACTCACAGGAATAATTCTGTAAATGTTGATAAAATTAAACATATATTTAATGTATGGGTACTTACAACAAAAACTTGCTGTACACAACATACATAGATTAGCATGGTCTCCTATACTCCTGGGGTCCCCGGCAACTGCCCAGTATGCCCATGCTCTAAGACGGTATGCTAGCATTTTTGAGGGATTTTAATATGGCTTCGGCTTTCCGATCATATGCCGCCAATACGTTTTTCAAAACAAATATAATTATATGGATTTCGATGCATAGTTTTCAAGATATTTGTTTTTATACTTATTGGTCCAATAAAACTATAATTAATCTGATTAGTGGCTGTGGATTTATTACATAATACAAACTTATCAGTGGCTCTGGATCTATTACATAATACAAACTTATCAGTGGCTCTGGATTTATTACATAATACAAACTTATCAGTGGCTCTGGATCTATTACATAATACAAACTTATTAGTGGCTCTTGATCTATTACATAATACAAACTTATCAGTGGCTCTGGATCTATTACATAATACAAACTTATTAGTGGCTCTGGATCTATTACATAATACAAACTTATCAGTGGCTCTGGATTTATTACATAATACAAACTTATCAGTGGCTCTGGTTTTATTACATAATACAAACTTATCAGTGGCTCTGGATCTATTACATAATACAAACTTATCATTGGCTCTGGATCTATTACATAATACAAACTTATCAGTGGCTCTGGATCTATTACATAATACAAACTTATCAGTTACAAAGGATCTATTACATAATACAAACTTATTAGTGGCTCTGGATTTATTACATAATACAAACTTATCAGTGGCTTTGGATCTATTACATAATACAAACTTATTAGTGGCTCTGGATCTATTACATAATACAAACTTATCAGTGGCTCTGGATTTATTACATAATACAAACTTATCAGTGGCTCTGGATCTATTACATAATACAAACTTATCAGTGGCTCTGGATTTATTACATAATACAAACTTATCAGTGGCTCTGGATTTATTACATAATACAAACTTATCAGTGGCTCTGGATCTATTACATAATACAAACTTATCAGTGGCTCTGGATCTATTACATAATACAAACTTATCAGTGGCTCTGGATTTATTACATAATACAAACTTATCAGTGGCTCTGGATCTATTACATAATACAAACTTATCAGTGGCTCTGGATCTATTACATAATACAAACTTATTAGTGGCTCTGGATCTATTACATAATACAAACTTATTAGTGGCTCTGGATTTATTACATAATACAAACTTATTAGTGGCTCTGGATCTATTACATAATACAAACTTATTAGTGGCTCTGGATTTATTACATAATACAAACTTATTAGTGGCTCTGGATCTATTACATAATACAAACTTATTAGTGGCTCTGGATTTATTACATAATACAAACTTATCAGTGGCTTTGGATCTATTACATAATACAAACTTATTAGTGGCTCTGGATCTATTACATAATACAAACTTATCAGTGGCTCTGGATCTATTACATAATACAAACCTATCAGTGGCTCTGGATCTATTACATAATACAAACTTATCAGTGGCTCTGGATCTATTACATAATACAAACTTATTAGTGGCTCTGGATTTATTACATAATACAAACTTATTAGTGGCTCTGGATCTATTACATAATACAAACTTATTAGTGGCTCTGGATTTATTACATAATACAAACTTATCAGTGGCTTTGGATCTATTACATAATACAAACTTATTAGTGGCTCTGGATCTATTACATAATACAAACTTATCAGTGGCTCTGGATCTATTACATAATACAAACCTATCAGTGGCTCTGGATCTATTACATAATACAAACTTATCAGTGGCTCTGGATTTATTACATAATACAAACTTATTAGTGGCTCTGGATTTATTACATAATACAAACTTATCAGTGGCTCTGGATCTATTACATAATACAAACTTATTAGTGGCTCTGGATCTATTACATAATACAAACTTATTATTGGCTCTGGATCTATTACATAATACAAACTTATCAGTGGCTCTGGATTTATTACATAATACAAACTTATTATTGGCTCTGGATCTATTACATAATACAAACTTATTAGTGGCTCTGGATCTATTACATAATACAAACTTATTATTGGCTCTGGATCTATTACATAATACAAACTTATTAGTGGCTCTGGATCTATTACATAATACAAACTTATCAGTGGCTCTGGATCTATTACATAATACAAACTTATCAGTTACAAAGTCTAATTTTGTAAGCCGTTTTTGTTTGATAGTCAAAATCAACAAAAGCATTGAAGTAGATGCTTTTTTGTTAAAAAATCCAATGCTTTTGAAAAGTAAACCCAATGACTTTTTACCATGAATACTGTTTTGTTTTCCATCGCGGTGGTTTTAACAAGTAGCGTGATAGTATTAAACCGTTATTTGCTGAAAGTATCGCCATGGGAAAAAGCAACGCGATAATTTGCCCGTTAGTTCAAACTAATAATACTGACAACCACGATATAACTGGACACCTTTTAATTGAAAGTTGCATTAAATACCATGACAACCCCCATCCCCGTTAGTACACTCACCTTTTCAGCTCCTTTTGTAATGTTTTCTGTCTTCTCTGTCTCAAGATACTTAGCAATACAATGGCTGTATGTGAACGACTTTGCCTCATTTTTCAAAACATAAATTGCACAACTCTAAAAAGAAACGACAATTGTAAATAAAAAAGGTTTTTAACCCAGGCTAGATACGATAACGTAACCCTCAGTTCGCTTGTGCACAAGCGAATTGAGGGTTAGGGTAGATACGATAACGTAACCCTCAGTCCGCTTGTGCACAAGCGAATTGAGGGTTAGGGTAGATACGATAACGTAACCCTCAATCCGCTTGTGCACAAGCGGATTGAGGGTTTCGTATCTAAACCAAGGTCTGCATTGCTCACTGGATTATTCATACACAGTTTTCGTTCGATCAATTGTAGAGGTTAAACTAGTTGTTTGGGCACAAACCTGCCATCTTGGTGACATGATGTGGTATTGCCAGCTTCACAACATGTGAGTAAAATACCAACTGGGTGAGCGGCGTTTATAAAGAACGCTCTAATCTTGAACTTCATACAAGAATTAAAAAAGAAAATAGAATATGTAAATTTTGTGATTTAAAAGAGGTTGAAGATGAGTCTCATTTTTTCTTTAGATGTAAGCATAACCATACTTTGAGAAATATACTATACACAGATATAAACGAAATCTGTCCTAAATTTAATGAATATGACAGAGCTAAAAAAAAATTACAATTAATTCTGTCATCATCACAAATTATACGGTTTACGGTACCATTCGTTAAAAAGTCGATAACACAGGAAAGTGGGCTCTACTGCTGCATAATTGTAATTGAATGTAGATCAATTTGTTTTCATTTTATTTGTACGTTCTTACTATGTCTTTGTCTATTTGACTTGTGTACGTTGTTTGTATATATTCCTTGTATATGCCTTAAACCATTCGGGGTAAGTTTGAGCATTGAATAATGAACAGGGGGCCCGGGTGGCTCAATGAGTTAGGTCGTTGGATCTATCAACTCATACAAGCCTATCACCAATACAGCGTGGGTTCGCGCCCGGCTTTGTAAATTACAAAAAGGGTGCACTCGACTCGCAGCCGCATGTGATAAAGTTTACCAGTTACTTGCCCATGGTCGGTGGTTCTCTCCGGCTTCCTCCACCACTAAAACTGGTCGCCATGATATAGCTGAAATATTGTTGAAAGTGGCGTTAAAACACCAAAAATCAAAAAAATTAAATGAATAAAGAATTATTAATATATTACAACTGTGTATATTTAATCATCCTGACACTGAAGTTGTCATGTATATAAAAGAGAGAGGTTGGTCCCAACCATCATTTAAACATTAGTACACAAAGCTATTATAAGACATAAAAGGGGAAATATCGTTTGCAATACTTTACATCCACAAATTACATATTCCCAAAAACACGAAAAAAAAACATAAAAATATGCAAGATTTTAGCTTTTGTATTGTCTCTAATCTTAATTGTGCTACAGATTTCTGTAAGAACGGTTTTCATCCAGAGGCTGGCGTGGCCGTGATCGTATGGTAGTTGGATTTACAACTGTTCCTATGCAATCAGTGCCTATCACCACTGATCAGGGCAAGGTGTACAATATTATGTGATAACGTTTCTCAATGACTTGCGACAGGTCGGTGGTTTTCTCCCGGTACTCCGGTTTCCTTCACCAATAAAACTGACCGCCACGATATAACTGAAATATTGTTGAAAGTGGAGTTAAAAACCATCCAACCAACCAAACAATCCATTTGTTGAAAAATATCGTCTGCACGACACGTGTGTTCGTGTACGTTTTTCCGTATAAATGAAATGTGGCCCTGAAACCTTCTACATTTACAAACCTCAATAATGTTTCCAACACACTCTTGTTTTCCGTGTTGACACATAAATTGATACAATCCAGATGGTTCCTTTTTCTCCTGTCAATATATTAAATTGGTGGCATTTAATATTGGATGCCACCTTACAAATACGTGAGGGCCCAAAAATGGATTTTTCTCTCTGTGACTTTAGATGATATATGACTTTGTGGCATAACCTTAACATGCTATGCCTGTTTATTTTGTGATATAACCTCAGTCCGTCACGTCTGTTTATTTTGTGGTATTACTCTTGTCCAAAAAGGTTAAGTTTATTTCGCGATTTTGTTTGTGGTAAAATTTAACAACAAAAGTCTTCAATTCAATAAATAACATCAACAGATAATCAGACAACCTATGCCAAACCAAATCTGAAAACCAAAACAAATACAAAAACACCAGATGTGTCCGCCACCTATGGACGTGCTATGTATCTCTATTGGTTGTTTCCTGGAAACCGTTAAAAGTACCAGGTAAATTGTTTCCTGGAAACCGTTAAAAGTACCAGGTAAATTGTTTCCTGGAAACCGTCATAAGTACCAGGTAAATCGTTTCCTGGAAACCGTCAAAAGTACCAGGTAAATTGTTTCCTGGAATCCCTCAAAAGAACCAGGTGAATCGTTTCCTGGAAACCCTTAAAAGTACCAGGTAAATTGTTTTCTAGAAACCCTCCAAAATACCAGGTAAATTGTTTCCTGGAAACCTTCAAAAGTACCAGGTAAATTGTTTCCTGGAAACCTTCAAAAGTACCAGGTAAATTGTTTCCTGGAAACCCTTAAAAGTACCACGCAAATTGCTTCCTGGAAATCCTCAATAGTACCAGGTAAATTGTTTCCTCGAAACCCTCAAAAGAACCAGGTGAACCGTTTCCTGGAAACCCTCAAAAGTACCAGGTAAATTGTTTCCTGGACACCCTCAAAAGTACCAGGTCAATTGTTTCCTGGAAACCCTCAATAGTACCAGGTAAATCGTTTCCTGGAAACCCTTAAAAGTACCTGGTAAATCGTTTCCTGGAAACACTCAAAAGTACCAGGTAAATTGTTTTCTGGAAACCCTCAAAAGTACCAGGTAAATTGTTTCCTGGAAACCCTCAATAGTACCAGGTAAATTGTTTCCTGGAAACCCTCAAAAGTACCAGGTGAATCGCTTCCTGGAAACCATTAAAAGTACCAGGTAAATTGTTTCCTGGAAACTGTTAAAAGTACCACGTAAATTGTTTCCTGGAAACCCTCAATAGTACCAGGTAAATCGTTTCCTGGAAACCTTAAAAGTACCTGGTAAATCGCTTCCTTGAAACCCTTAAAAGTACCAGATAAATTGTTTTCTGGAAACCCTTAAAAGTACCAGGTAAATTGTTTCCTGGAAACGATAAAAGTACCAGGTAAATTGTTTTCTGGAAACCCTCAAAAGTACCAGGTAAATGGTTTCCTGGAAACCCTCAATAGCACCAGGTAAATTGTTTCATGGAAACCCTCAAAAGTACCAGGTGAATCGTTTCCTGGAAACCCTTAAAAGTACCAGGTAAATTGTTTTCTGGAAACCCTCAAATGTACCAGGTAAATTGTTTCCTGGAAACGATAAACGTTCCAGGTAAATTGTTTTCTGTAAACCCTCAAAAGTACCAGGTAAATTGTTTTCTTGGAAACCTTCAAAAGTATCAGGTAAATTCTTTTCTGGAAACCCTCAAAAGTACCAGGTAAATTGTTTCCTGGAAACCCTCAAAAGTACCAGGTAAATCGTTTTCTGGAAACCCTAAAAATATTAGGCAAATCGTTTTCTGGACACCCTCGAAAGTTCCAGGTAAATTGTTTCCTGGACACCCTCAAAAGTACCAGGTCAATTGTTTCCTGGAAACCCTCAAAAGTACCAGGTAAATTGTTTCCTGGAAACCATTAAAAGTACCAGGTAAATTGTTTCCTGGAAACCATTAAAAGTACCAGGTCAATTGTTTCCTGGAAACCATTAAAAGTACCAGGTAAATTGTTTCCTGGAAACCATTAAAAGTACCAGGTCAATTGTTTCCTGGAAACCATTAAAAGTACCAGGTCAATTGTTTCCTGGAAACCATTAAAAGTACCAGGTAAATTGTTAAACGTTTAAAGGTACAACAGAAATAATTAAAATACATAATTATGTTTGTTGTTTTGATGTTACATATCCTTAGGCGAATTTAAAACATGTCAGCTGTCTATAGCATGTTATCAACACTTTTTTCTTCATATTTATGTATTGTCACACAACTTTAATTTATGTGAGAATATGTATACAGGTAAAGTTTTTAATTTATATAAAAAATGACACAAGGATAAATAAATAACTTGAAACAAACCAACTCATCCTAGGATTTACAGTTCCTAAAAAATGTAACTATTATTCAAAACTAATGCTCCCCTCCTCCCTCGGGCATAGGTGGTATTAGCCGATTTGGCGATCCTGTTTAGGACCTTCGGTTTACTTGCTTCCAAGACTTTTAAAATTATTAGGCTTTCCAACCTTTCGACTTTGAGTGTACCTGATGATGGTTATTCCAGAAACGCGTCGTGCGCACTCAATTTTATATCTACGATTTTATTACATATCCTTACAAGCACATTTTCCATACTACATAAAACATAATATCTAATAGATCAGAGATGTAACCTGATGTTGAAAGTCAAAATGCAGGGGCGGATCCAGGGGGGGGGGGGGGGGGGGGGCGCACCCGGCGCGCGCCCCCCTAAAATTGGAAAAAATATTATTTTTTGGCGTAAAATCGTGATTTTTCACACGAAATACCCCAAAAATGTTCGCGCCTCCCTCCGTTCGGCGCAATTTTTTTAAGTGCGCCCCCCCCTAACTTGTAATCCTGGATCCGCCCCTGAAATGGAGATATAAAATAATCAACCAGATATTACCGATATTATCAGAATGTGAACAATATGAATATATCATCGACGGGTTCGTCGTGGCCGCGATCGCATGGTATTCGGATTTACATCTAATTATGCAATCAGTGCTGATATAATCACCACTAAATGGGTGAGCTTGAATCTCTCTCTCACTGGAGGCACGGTGCATTGCACACAATTAAGTTTATGTGATAAAAAGTAGTCATTGACTTTCGGCAGGTCTGTAGTTTTCTTCCCTAATCCTCAACCAATTAATAAAACTGACCGCCATGATATACATAATTTATTGTTCAGAGTGATGTCAACCACCAAATTTATCCCATTTAATTCCATGCAACGATCCGATATCAAATACCGTTTGGTTTATGGTTTTTAACGCCACTTTCAACAATATTTCAGCTATATCGTGGCGGTCAGTTTTATTGGTGGATGAAACCGGAGTACCCAGAAAAAACCACCGACCTGTCGCAAGGTACTGACAAACTTTATCACATAATGTTGTATCGAATACACCTCGCCTGAGCGGAATTCGAACTCACAACGTTAGTGGTAATAGGTACTAAATGCATAGGTAGTTGTAAATCCAACTTCCATACCATCCGGACCACGACGGTCTTGAGAATATATCTACATAGTATTACTTAAAAGTGTGTGATTAACTTACCATGGCGTTTCCATATGGTACCATAGTTATAGTGAAAATATTGGGGACTGTAGTAAACGCCTTCCATAACTCTGTGGTAATAAAGTTAACACAGTCTGGACACAGTGACTCGTGGTAGAGTGTAACATTCACTGGCGTTGCATCCTTCTTCACAGTGTAAAACTCTTTACATTGCTCCAGTACCTAGAATTAGACATATTAAACCCCCGTGAAGCTCTGTTACAAAAAGTATAATATATGCATGTATCTTTATTTACATATTAAACCTATTCGTGTCAAGTAAAATGTGTATCTTTTCCAAAAAATATGAACTTTTCTGAATGTACGGTTGCATCATGACCGGGCCGAGGTGTCATCTTTTATGAACTTATCTGACCGAGACGTGGTTTCATCTTTTATGAACTTATCTGACCGGGCAGTGGTGTTATCTTTTATGAACTTATCTGACCGGGCCGAGGTGTTATCTTTTATGAACTTATCTGACCGAGACGTGGTGCCATCGTTTATGAACTTATCTGACCGAGACGTGGTGTCATCTTTTATGAACTTATCTGACCGGGCCGAGGTGTTATCTTTTATGAACTTATCTGACCGGGCCGAGGTGTTATCTTTTATGAACTTATCTGACCGGGCCGAGGTGTTATATTTTATGAACTTATCTGACCGGGCCGAAGTATTATCTTTTATGAACTTATCTGACCGGGCCGAGGTGTTATCTTTTATGAACTTATCTGACCAGGCCGAGGTGTTATTTTTTATGAACTTATCTGACCGGGCCAAGGTGTTATCTTTTATGAACTTATCTGACCGGGCCGAGGTGTTATCTTTTATGAACTTATCTGACCGGGCCGTGGTGTTATCTTTTATGAACTTATCTGACCGGGCCGAGGTGTTATCTTTTATGAACTTATCTGACTGAGACGTGGTGTCATCTTTTATGGACTTATCTGATCGGGCCGAGGTGTTATCTTTTATGAACTTATCTGACCGGGCAGTGGTGTTATCTTTTATGAACTTATCTGACCGGGCCGAGGTGCTATCTTTTATGAACTTATCTGACCGGGCCGAGGTGTTATCTTTTATGAACTTATCTGACCGAGACGTGGTGTTATCTTTTATGAACTTATCTGACCGGGCCGAGGTGTTATCTTTTATGAACTTATCTGACCGGGCCGTGGTGTTATCTTTTATGAACTTATCTGACCGGGCCGAGGTGTTATCTTTTATGAACTTATCTGATCGGGCAGAGGTGTTATCTTTTATGAACTTATCTGACCGAGACGTGGTGTTATCTTTTATGGATTTATCTGATCGGGCCGAGGTGTTATCTTTTATGAACTTATCTGACCGGGCCGTGGTGTTATCTTTTATGAACTTATCTGACCGGGCCGAGGTGTTATCTTTTATGAACTTATCTGACCGGGCCGTGGTGTTATCTTTTATGAACTTATCTGACCGGGCCGTGGTGTTATCTTTCATGAACTTATCTGACCGGGCCGAGGTGTTATCTTTTATGAACTTATCTGACCGAGACGTGGTGTCATCTTTTATGAACTTATCTGACCGAGACGTGGTGTCATCTTTTATGAGCTTATCTGACCGGGCCGAGGTGTCATCTTTTTGTGAGCTTATCTGATCGGGCGGTGGTGTCATCTTTTGTGAACCTATCTGACCGAGACGTGGTGTCATCTTTTATTAACTTGTCTGACTGAGACGTGGTGTCATCTTTTATGAACTTATCTGACCGAGACGTGGTGTCATCTTTTATGAACTTATCTGACCGAGACGTGGTGTCATCTTTTATGAACTTGTCTGACCGAGACGTGGTGTCATCTTTTATGAACTTATCTGACCGAGACGTGGTGTTATCTTTTATGAACTTATCTGACCGGGCCGAGGTGTTATCTTTTATGAACTTATCTGACCGGGCCGAGGTGTCATCTTTTATGAACTTATCTGACCGGGCCGAGGTATCATCTTTTATGAACTTATCTTACAGAGACGTGGTGTCATCTTTTATGAACTTATCTGACCGAGACATTGTGTCATCTTTTATGAACTTATCTGACCGGGCCGAGGTGTTATCTTTTATGAACTTATCTGACCGGGCCGAGGTGTCATCTGTTATGAACTTATCTGACCGAGACATGGTGCCATCTTTTATGAACTTATCTGACCGAGACGTGGTGTCATCTTTTTGTGAGCTTATCTGATCGGGCGGTGGCGTCATCTTTTATGAAATTGTCTGACTGGACCGTTCACATGGGCTTGTCCATTTCTGAGATTTTCTATCATATTCCTGCAATATATGTTATATCACTGTGTATATAAAGGGTACGTTGGTGGTTGTCGTGGTTGTGATCGTATGATAGTTTGATTTACCACTACCAGTGCAATCAGTGCCTATCATCAAGTACGTACGCTATGAGTTCGAATCCCGCCCAGGCGAGATGTACACTATACAACATTATCTGATAAAGTTTGTCAGTTACTTTCGGCAGGTCGGTGGTTTTCTCCTGGTACTCCGGTTTCATCAACCAATACAACTGATCTCCACGATATAACTGAAATATTGTTGACAGTGGCGTTAAACACCATTACCCTAATTATAAACGGTAAGTTCAAGGTAAATTCAACAACACAAACAGGTGCATAGAGTTTCCTTGTACACTTGAGGCTATATAATTATAACAGGTATGTACACGTATATGCATATGATAGACATAATTAAAATTGTACAACGCCACGTGGGACCGTTATCATATCATATTTTATACAAATAAACTGATTTTTTTTTTGTAGAAAAACAAGTGTTTGAGAGATCATGTCATGGTTGATATTCTGTTTACTTCACTTAAAATGTTATTAACAAATCGTTTCCCTGTTCATTTACAGCCCTATTATTGTTTCATGTGAGAAAAAAACGTATTTTCTGCCATGGTTTACGTATATGATTAATGAAAGGGGTTCACTCTATGCCTCTCACACTAACCTAGCAATGTTAAAAAATAATAGAGGACAAATGCTGCTCAATGTTACTCAAAATTTAATCCGTAATGCCAGGTGCATATCTATCTACAATATGCATGCATACATTCTGCAAAACTTAAAAGTTATGCTGCAATTATTGCTAAAAATGGCCAAGTTAAAAAAAAAGTTAAGAGGGCTTGACAGCACAAAATAGCTACACTTTTTCTTCGACCATCTGCCATTTCACCTCACCATACCATAACCCTATAATCCGCCCTTCTGGTTGTATCTTTATCCTTGCGTGCATTATGCATATATTAATAGCATGCTATTTTGTAAATAATTTTTCAATAAAAAAATAGTTAGTTTATGTTGCTAACACCCCTTTTAATCCTCGTTTTATCAGTTTTTTTAACATGATTTTTAGCATGAGTAACACAACGGTTGCCACTAGTAGAGCCAGTGCCGGATTTAGATAAAGAGAGGTCCTAGGCTATTCCACTTGTGAGTCCCCTCCCAATTCCCCATCTTCACGACTGGAGGAAGATGTTTACAAGGGTGTTTAATCAATTTCAATAAAGGCGAAGATGATGAGGGGTGTTTAAAATTCTGCAATATTCTGAAATGGAGTGCAACTGTATAAGGAAAATTACTGAAGGGTTGTTTAGAAAGTACATTATGTTATGACAGCATAAGTGTGCAAGTCCAATATTATACACCTTAGCCGGAGGCCCCATAAATGTTGAGGCCCTAGGCTTCAGCCTATCGAGCCTATAGGTAAATCCGGCACTGAGCAGGGGCGGATCCAGGATTTCAAGTTAGGGGGGCGCACTTAAAAAAATTGAATTTTTGGGGTATTTCGTGTAAAAAATCACGATTTTACGCCAAAAAATCATATTTTTTTACCAATTGCGCCCCCCACCCCCTGGATCCGCCCCTGCTGAGTAGAGCAGGAACTGCCTAACATCCTGTACATCTTAGTTCACACTTATCATTTATTATCACCTTTTGCATCGATATCTTTAATCACACTGTTGCACATATGACGCACATGATACTTTTTACATCATGAGTTTTAAGTGACAAGATCAAGTACAATCTGCATAAACAAAACAATATCAGCGAAAAATTCAAAATAAAGAAAATAACGGAAGATTGGACACTATATATACAAATTGGTCACAGAAACACTGAAAAAACCCAGAGAGCTACTAGACGGTGTTATCTCCTGTTTTGTGCAACAATTTGTAATTGACAAGCATAAATATATGCATATCATTAACTACGATAAATAAATAATTGAGGTAATTAGGTGCTTTTTCTATTAAACCGGATATAAACAAAACAAAGATACATGATTATGTCTATGAAAGTATGATGATACTACAAATTTGTATTCCGATTTCAGATTATTAATTATTTGAAAAAAATTGTTATTCAAGTTCAAGTGTTTTCACCATAAAACAGTAAGGAAAAATAAAAATTAATAATAAAACAATTTGGGTTATTTCATATTTTTTTTTTTAGTTTTCATAGTAAAATAATATCATATTTAGAAATCTCCTCTAAGTCACCTCAGGTACGGTAAAAGGGAGACAATTCATATATTAATATTTTACCTTGCAACGATGAGCTGTTTCAACTGTTGAACACCACAAAGACGGAGGTAGATCACATTTCTGAAAAGAAGAGGCATATCCCACCAGAAAACTGGTCAACAAAATGTTTACAAACATATTCCAGTGATGCGTTTGTTGTCAATCTGAATGTCACAATGTTCGAAAATGACAAGTCATGTGTAAATATTTACAAGTAGCACGTGATTATGAATCAGGTGACTTGAGATGTCACGTGATAAGCTACGTCTGTTTTGTACTCTTAACAGCTAACTTGTGATCAATAAATAATGTGTAGTTATGTAATAATAATAATTTATTGCAATGAATTAAGCAATAGGATCGGACACGAGTTATCGTAACTTATATTAAGTCCTCTCATTATATGTACAATACACATAATATATCAGGGGCGGATCCAGGATTTCAAGTTAAGGTGGGGGGGCGCATTTAAAAAAATTGCGCCGAGCGGAGGGAGGCGCGAAAATTGTTGGGGTATTTCGTGTAAAAGATCACGATTTTACGCCAAAAAATCATATTTTTTCCAATTTTAAGGGGGCGCGCGCTGGGTGCGCCCCCCCCTCCCATTGGATCCGCCCCTTTATATGACAGCAAAACATATTAGGAATTTATAAGAGGTAAATGAATGAGTCACGAATTATGCAAACGGGCACAGGGACACGCAGTTATATTTTCACATTCTTTTTAACACATACCTGATGATGTGAAAATATAACTGCGACTCCCTGTGCAAACAGGGGGGAAAAGAGAAAGAAAACAAAAAACAACAATCTGAAGCTGATGACTTGGGGAATCAAACTCTTTTATATATATACGTCTGAAAATTAAACCAAACAGTGATAGAATTAGATTTTAGAGCTGTCAAATTTTTGTTCTTCCCTCAATGGGATTTGAACCCACACCATTGATACACTGCAGCACCATTCGCTTAGCCTTACGTCCAGCGTCCTAGACCACTCGACCACATCCACTCTCTCTATATATATATATATATATATATATATAGAAGTCTAGAAGATTGTGCAACGATATATATATATAGTAAAACCACAAACTTTCTAAAAAAAAAATTAATTAGTATGATCGTTAAATATACAATATCATTTCCAAACAATAGTGTTTGAACAAAATTAATATGAATGTTTGTGTAACTAAATCATTGAATAAAAATATTCTAAGAGGTAATGAATAGCATCTTCAATAGAAGACCCACAGGAACATTTAGGATCGTTCACTACATGCATTTTATTTAGATCAGCTTTTAAATAACTACATTGTACCAGTACCGGGAACAACGTTTTATTTCTACATGACGTTTAAAATGTTGTAGCAGGTGAACAGAGGAACTTCTATTAAATGTTTGGTAAAGACGTTGAATAAAGGTACTAATGCATTTTAATGGAGATACCACAGGTACTTGTGGACAGGACCCTATGTTGCTCCCTTTTTTTTTTTTTTTTAAGATGTTGCCCCCCCCCCCCCCTTTTTTTCTTTTTTTTTTTTAGCATCGACTTTTTTTCACATAAACAACATTTTGCAACTTTCTATGTATCACTGTATGACATATATACAATGAATACAATCAAACAGTAGTTTCTATCCATGCCGGGTTTCTGACATGATATAAGTTAGAAGGTAAGTCACTCTTCTTTGTTTACATTGGGGTACTCGTTGTGCATTCATCTTAAATTTAGTGAATAAAAAAGGCCTACCTGTCTGGAAATTGGCTTATTCCTTCTCTGTATATATTATTCTCCCTGAAAACACACATCAATATTTATTTGCAGCAGCTGACAACTCTCCATGGAACATTTTCCACTCGCGATTTGCGATTTTCAGACGACATTTTTGAAAACTCGAATTAAAGCTACGGAAGTGTGATATTAGCGACATCTGCTGGTCATTTCAAATATTGACGATACGGTAAAACGCGAGAGTTGCGGGTAAAAAGTTCGGGAATTTTTTGGTGCAAAGTTTAATTTTACCCGGAACTCTCGCGATTTACCGTATCGTCAATATTTGAAATGACCAGCAGATGTCGCTAATATCACACTTCCGTAGCTTTAATTCGAGTTTTCAAAAATGTCGTCTGAAAATCGCAAATCGCGAGTGGAAAATGTTCCATGGAGAGTTATCAGCTGCTGCAAATAAATATTGATGTGTGTTTGCAGGGAGAATAATATATACAGAGAAGGAATAAGCCAATTTCCAGACAGGTAGGCCTTTTTTATTCACTAAATTTAAGATGAATGCACAACAAGTACCCCAATGTAAACAAAGAAGAGTGACTTACCTTCTAACTTATATCATGTCAGAAACCCGGCATGGATAGAAACTACTGTTTGATTGTATTCATTGTATATATGTCATACAGTGATACATAGAAAGTTGCAAAATGTTGTTTATATGGAAAAAAGTCGATGCTAAAAAAAAAAAAAAAAAAAAGGGGGGGCAACATCTTAAAAAAAAAAGGGAGCAACATAGGGTCCTGTCCACAAGTACCTGTGGATGAAACACCATTTTTGAAGTTTTAATTCTTTTTTTTTATAATCATCCCTGCTATGGGACATTACCGTCACGTGTATTATTCTATATGTGACGGTAAAAAAAGAATTTGTAAATCCATTATTTGACGTATCCCTTAATGTATTTTATAAATCTTTCAATGAAATAAATACAATTTTAGAATTTAACATAACAAACGACATATCAACTTTTATTGTAATTTAAGTTTGTAGTTTTTCTGTAATATTAATGGGACACAATTGCAGTCTTTACTATCACTATTATAAAAGTTGTCAGAGAATGACCCAGGTACGCTCTTGAAAAGTCGACTGAAAGATTGACAAACCAAATAATTTTAAAATCCTTGGGAGCAATAAAATCAAAGTCCCTAAACAGGATAGCCAAAATCAGCTAAGGTCACCTATGTCTGACGGAGGGGATCCTTAATTTTAATAAATTACATTATTTAGGAACTGTAAATTTTAATATATGAGTCACTATTATCAGAAATTGGCAAGTTTAAATTGTAAGAAAACTTGAAAATAATGTTGTTTTGAATGAATATTTTAATATCGCAAAATGAAGCAGAACCATCATGGATCGCAAAATTACTGTCTGTAATTCGGAATTATCACCTGTCTGGTAACCATAGCAACACAAAATCAAGGTACTGGCATAAAGGTTCCTTCCTGTTACCATGGTACACATTTTTTTTAATTGATTTGTGTCAACCATAATAACATAGAAAACAAATAATTCTGTTGTTACATGTTACTAGAAGTAATATTATTACAAAAAATGTGTGGTAAATTACTGGTAATTCACACATTTTCATGAAACACGCAAATAACACGGATGAATAATGTTGGTTACAAACCATTGCATTTTCCATTTTTTCATTGCAAAACATATCTTGTACAGTAACACACTATGCGATTATATATATTTGCGAAATCAGATTTGAGAATCATGTAAAAGACAATCAGACATATACTTAACAAAAGAATTTAAGTTCAGATTCTAAGGCATGTTTAAAATATATATAAATATATCATCAGTAACAGTAGGGAATTTAGGAGTAACAGAATAGAAGTGGGTAACCGGATGAAGCCCTCAAACAATGAAACTATCTTTAGATGTAAATTTCTATTGTTTTTCAATGTAAAATAACGTCCAATACAAGCATATATACAATGTGAGGCTAGTAAGAACAGTTTTGAGATACCGAAGGACTACTCAGAGGCCATTAGTCGAAAGACAGACCATATAATGACCAAAAGAAAGGACAAATAATGATCCACAAAACGCTACACAAGAAATTAGATTGAGTAACATGAATCTCACAAAAACCAGGGGTGAACTCATGTGCTTCTTTAGGGTAAGCAGTTCCTGTTCCACTAGTGGCACACATCGTGGTACTATTGTTACAAACCCTGTGAAAAATCTTGAATGAAGGACAGGATTATGATTACGACAAACGAAACATATCCGTGGTCATTTGTGACACAAATATTCACAACGGTTAACCAGACCAACACATATCTTGTCCTTTTGGCCACACATGTAAATTCCGTTTCTTGTTGATTTTTTCCCCATAAAATAAGCATGAACTTCATTAAGTAAAGAGTTCTTTTCTAATCTTCCCCCAGGTAAGTATCATTGTCATAAAACATTTACAAGCGTTCCTATGCTAAGCATATCATGTTTTTGACTTGGCTCATAACCGATGTTTAATCTAGATTGTTATGTGCAGATAGATTTTCCATTCCACAGTTTTCCATCATTTGTTCCTTGACTTACATTATCATTAATATAACCAGCGATGTTCTCTTTGTCCTTGTTGTTCACTGTTGTTCATGTATTGTTCTTTGATGTTCTCAGTACCACTGTTAATGGCCTCTGTGATCTGTTCTAAGCTTTCTATTCCATCATTTGATGTTCTCAGTACCACTGTTAATGGCCTCTGTGATCTGTTCTAAGCTTTATATTCCATCATTTGATGTTCTCAGTACCACTGTTAATGGCCTCTGTGATCTGTTCTAAGCTTTCTATTCCATCATCAATGTGTTTTTATACTACCACAGTCTACATTATACCAATGTCAGATTCGTCTTGTTCTCTGATATTCCTTATTCCAATCAGGTCAATCAACATGTATATTAAGTCCATTTCATCTTTGTATTTGATATTTCCCATCCTACTGGTTCTACTGTGACACCAAGTAATGGTCTTCATATAAGAAGAGTTTGAAGATACCAAAGTGGTAATCAGAATCCGTAAATCGAAGGACAGACAATACAATGGCTAAAGAAAAAGGGAAAACAACAATCTAAAAAGCAATACATAGAAAACTAAATATAAGAACCCTACCAAAAACCGGGGTGAACTCAGGTGCTCCGGAAGGGTAAGCAGTTCCTTCTCCACTAGTGACACCCGTCGTGCTACTATAGTTACAAACCTGGTGATGAATTAGGAAAGAACTGGGGAGGGCTTGCGACATGTGAAACTTATCGATGGTCATTTGTGACACAGATATCCCGTAACGGTTAATTAAGTCATGGTCATTGGTGTTGACCGTAAATCCTTCGAAGTAATGACTTCAACTTGACCAATAGGAACCCTTGGTTCGGTAGTTTCCCTATTAGCAGCTATCCTCTTTCATGAAATCCTGATAGAAACCACAAGTTCTGGAATGTCGGACCAATTGAGAGATATATACTCCATATGCAGGTACTGCTGGAATGTTGCTACATATAAATGGAAGGTTCACAATGGGAAAATTGTAATCATCTAATTCCTTCTTAACCGGACATCATTGCCAATTTTGAGGTTTATGTCAAGTTATGAAGCAAACCTAGCTGCGTCTGTGGTATCCTTTATCTAAAGCTCTTTGGGATAGGTCTGATCAACGAAATCACCAAACTATTCATCTATATAGCGAACGTGAAATTAAAGCATTGGGTTCGCTTCTTTTTGTTTTACTTGAAAAACCCCTGTTTAAAGTCTGCCTCGTACGAATAAAGGAACAAGTCGGTGATAGGAGGAGCACAGTTTGTACCCATAGGTATGCCGATTGTCTATTGAAAAACATGTCCACCAATAAGTTCCTAGATTATTCCAAGTCTCATTTCGGCGACATGACTATCATTGACATAAGCAAAATTATTCCCACAGCCTTGACGCCATATACCACCTGTCCTAAAAACAACAGGAAACAAGGCTTTGTCGCTTGGTAAATCATCTGGGCATTAATATAAGGCAATCTTATCTACAGTGGAACTTTATATATAACATGTTTCTCTGCTGTTACATATATACATTCTGCGCTGTCGTATTTCTTTGACATCAAGTTGGAATTTTGCTTCACATTATCAACATTATCATTTTTTTTTGCTTTTCCTTTAGAAATATTTCTTAAAGCAAATATATCTAATAGCAAATTCATCAATAGAGATCCACTTTAAAGTATTTAATCGTTGTTTCAGTCTTTCCTGTTATGCAAACTTTCTCTCTTGTTACTATTTGTAAATGAAATTAATAATTTGAATTTAACAGAATTCTTCATTCTAAACTGGCTTCATTAGAATAGCAAAATAATAATTTTCTTGAACTTTAATCCCTGAAAAGTACTATTTCAAGAATTCTTGTCTTGTATTCAAATAAACGGAAAATATGAATTATAATTTCCGTTCTGTTACCAATTTCATTCTGTCCTGTTACATGAAAGAATGTAACAGCACAGAAATATTCAATATTTATTTATATTCTTCATTTCCCTTTTAATGTTCTCTATAAAGTAAAATGCTATTTTTGAATTAATTTATATAAGGATGTATATTAATGACATCTTGTCTAAAAATTTGACCGATTTAACGGTCAAAAGCTGGTAACAGAACAGAAACACAAAATGTAAATGTGATACTAAGTCTTAACTTGGATGTCCATTGATTTTTATAAATTGCGCCTTTCAAACTTTTTTCTTTGACTAATGGCTTGAGGAAATGATATAGTAGAGATGACATATGGGAAATTGTACTCGGTGGTATATGTGTTTTAAAAACACCAAAATATTGTTCGGTAACAGGAGAGAATTCAAATTGTGGGACATGATTGAAAAACTGAGTTTTTTGGGGAATACTCACTTTTATTAATATTTATGATCCCTAACTATTATATAAGCTAAAGTTGACATATTATTGATGCATTGTTAATTTTTTATTGCTGTTGCAAATTTGTAGTCACTGCCTTGGACAACACTGTTTTCGCGACCTGTCAATGTTTGATGCATCGAAAAAGTATAAATTATTACTTCAAAATTCAGTTTATATTATTTAAATACAATATAATATACTAATCTTTCAAACAAAACCAAATTTTACTATGAAAAATCTGAAATAAAATAAATCAGACAGTGGTTATGTCGTGGACACAGGAAACTTGCCAATTTTTATATTGACTCTATCTAGTTTCACTTTTTACTTTCAATTTCCCTCTCAATGACGTCACCTGCACATGGTACCCGTCATGCAAAGCAAATTCTAAACAATGTCGATCGCCATGATATAAAGAAGAAGTTACAGGGTCATGGGAATCTGAAGTCATCACGGTTGGTATTTTGACCATCTGCTTTTGATAAATGGCCATTTTCTTCTTTAATTCTTTTTCTTTTTTATGCAAGCACCATTTTCTTACCCCAGATTCATTATATTGGAGAAATTGTTTTTAAATGTGGAGCTTCCTGTCGACTCTCCCGCCATATTATTTATTATTGATTGAAAATATTGTAATTTAGCTGCATTTTCTTCGATGACAGTCATTTGCACGTACTCATTTATGTCTTTCAGGAGGAATAGAAGATAGAATGCTCGTAAAATACTAAAGTTAATAATGAACGAAGTATCGTGGGATAACCAGACTTCAAGAATGATGAACGGTCCAGAGATGGCGGGGATTCGTCAACAAAATTTCTCCAATCGCTCGCAAGACGACGCAACCGTTGGCTATTTTTTCCAGCGCCCGCAGACAGACGCTGAAATGAACAATTATCCAGGGAAGCGATGGGCTATTGGTGACGATAGTGTCATTGAACAGGTAACATTTCATTGTATAAATTGACACATGACTTCAGAGATCATACATTTGTTTACAAAAAGATTGACATTCATGCAATAGAAAGAAACAAATTCAGCCCGATGTAAACCAATATCAGAGATGTCTTTAATTGTTATCTTGATGAATCTGTTTCATGAAACTTATGAGTCATCAAAGCTATTATTGATTATAAATATAAAACATTTATAAAGTTCAAGGATAAACTTGGCACTAAAAACCAGAATCTTGTACTTCTTGAATCCACATATCAACGAATATAAAAAGAAGGGGAAAATGGTGCAGAGACAAACAGCTCGCTACACTATGAACAATTACCACAACACTAGTGTCAATACAACGATAGACACTAATGTGAGTTGGAATCCCACTCAGACGAGGCATACTCGATACAACATTATGTGATAAAGCTTGTCAGTGACTTGCAACAGATTGGTGGTTTACTCCGGTTTCCTCCACCAATAAAACTGACTGCCACGATATAACTGAAATATTGGTGAAAGTGGTGTTTAAGACCATAAACAATGATTGACTGTTGGCTAACACTAGCTGCTCATGAGTGCAGCCTCAAAACACGACTTGTCCTGTTTTATAAAATTGCTCATTGCTGTTTGATCCGTCAATTACAATCCTACCAACACATACAAGGCCAAAATTAAGAATAAGTTTGTTTCCCCTTACCCAGTCATCGACTTTAGCAGTGGTCCGGTGGCCCACGCCTAGCTGCAATAATGTAGCTCCTGTGACAAACTTGTGTCTCGGCAGAGCTACAACGCGGTCCCATTCGTCACAATGGAGCAAAAAAAAAGTTGCAGTTGAAACATAAAAACTCACTATTTACGCTTCAAACATTTCATTATAACAATTACTGATGATCCCAGTCCTTGTTAAATCGGTTTGGCTGAGAAATATATGCTTTTCAAAGTTAGCAACAACCTTGTTCAAATTTATCGATCGTTTTCCATAACCGGAAACTACGGAAGGCGGAGCTTTTCTAAATATGGTAAACATTCCAATCGTAACTACTCGGCCATTCTCGCTACCCTGTTATTTGCAGGGTAGCGAGAATGGCCGAGTAGTTACGATTGGTAAGCATTCACGCCTAAATCGCCAAATATGGTATCGACATCTAAATAGTGAGGCCGGAAATGACGAAATTCAAAATTCTCAAAGAGGAGATTTTTATTTTGTGGGAATTACATTCTAAAATACTGGTAGGTGATACAAACTTGTTATAATAATGGACAAAAGGAAAGGTTATGTCTTATTATTGATAAATGCAGGCGTCAGAAGCTCTGTAAGCGAGCGCAAAAAATCTCGGCGGCTGCTCCATTACGTGTAATGGCATCCCGTTATAACCCTTGCGAGCATTTAGGGTTTTATTATTAGAACTAGCCCACGCCCAGTGAAAATTGATTCGGACCAGTGATTTTTGCCAAATTTTTTCAATAGAATCGATGTAAATATTCTATTTTTGAAGTTTTCGGGCCAGTAAATTCGAAAGTCTAATTTCGAAGACTGCTTACCTGACCAACCCTGTCAAAATCGGCAGACTGAAATTTTTTTATTGGAAATTTGCCGTCATTTTATTTTCTTTCTTTTTTTTCGTTTCGCTCAAAATTTGTTTTGCTGAAAATTCCGTATTTTAGATTCGTTTTGCCAAAAGATCGTTATTTTTGCATTACCGAGCACATCTTTGTCGTCAATGCGTTTGAAACGAAAGGGCAATCAAGGGATCATTGTACCAAATGTTTATAAGCCTACCTACCTACCCACTTCCAAAATTGTGGGTTGGGTAAGGGGAAACGATTGTTTTTAATTGTGGCCCAAACATCTATAAATGGTCGGTTTTTTTTTTCATGCAGTTGTTCAAGTTAACATGCTACCGCAACATACAGCACAATCAACCACAATAGACTAACTGTTCTCTATCCACTTCTGTAAACCATTGATTTCAATATACATAGTTTTATCAAATATTTTGAAAGCAAAAAAATGTAAATACTTCTCTGACTCCTGAATTATACAAAAATATTGTTATAGAATAATTATCATCACACTTGCACACCAACATTTTTTCAGTTTTGAAGTTTTCCTGTAAACAAAAGAAGAAAAATCCAATACCATATCGTCAGCCTATTATTATTATTTTTAAAAAAATGCGCTTGTATTACTTTACCATATTTTATTTCGTTGAGATTTTACTTCTGAAAAATATTTCTGCTATGTATCTCCAATAAACTCTCATCACAAGCCCTCAGAAAGGTATTCTAGACATTTAAAATCTGACAGCTGGTGCATTACGATGCATATTTTGTCATAGACAGATTGTGTCGGATCAAGGACATATAAGATTTCACATGCAGACTTATTTTTTGGTTTAAGTCTGCAAAAATAATGATAATCTCTTCCCATTTTAAGTACATGTAAATTAAGATGCATTTTAATCAATGTTTATTTCAAAAAGTTTACCACATGGTCATTATCGTGACAGATTTTTTTTTCTTTTTTTCCCTTTAGTCCGTTTCTCGATGTCAGATTTTATAAAGATATTGAATAACTTTTCTAATTTTTGAACTTTAGGCATATTATTTTCATATAATGATAACCAGGTGGGCCTCTAGTTCTATTATTCAATTTGTAATTTAATCGAAACTGATCAACAATAACATTTGAAATTAAAGCAAAATCACTTTGGCACTTCTGTCATATCTGTAACTCAATTAAAGGCAACCACATCGGTGGAGTAATGGTTCATGTGCTCGTCTGAGTGTGGTAAATCGTGGATTTGAGCCCAGATCAGGTCAAACCAAAGACTATGAAATTGGTTTTTGTTGCTTCTCCGCTAAGCATTAAGAAGAAAGAGCCGACTGTTTTTTTCGGAATCGGGATAATGTGTCAGAGTGGGGCGACATGTCTATCCGCGAACTGTTACAGTGAGCTAGCACTTTTAAAAATTCAACTAAGCATGTTGGTCTAGTACAAAGCAGACCTGATCATCTCATTGAAAATTGGCTTGTTCTCTCCATGATATAGCTGAAAAATTGCTGAGTTAGCATTAAACAACAATCACTCGCTCAGGCCTAAATTAAAATATTGTTTGTTTGCCGTCAGCCGACCGACTCAAAAGATTTTATTGCCGTTTTTAAATATATTTTTTTATTTATTTCCGAAATTTTCGTTCTGTCCGTTCCGTGTTTTAGTAAAGTTCCGGTTTCCCGGTATATTCAGAATTCTCGTAGTCTTTCCATAGTTTGTGTCGATAACAGCCGTTAATTTTAAATACGAACGTCAAAAAAGGTGTAAAAAGCAAGTGATACATACATACATACATACACACAGAACACATGCAATATAGCCCAAAAGTGCAAGGTTCATGTATCTAAATCTAAAACAGAAACATGCACGGATGTCTATTTAGCTTCATGCATGCTCACTTAATATTTTAAACATACAAAAAATATATGTCTGGTTCAGAAAAATTAAATAATATACCTACCTACTCACACAAAAAAATCTGAGTCGGAGAATGGCAAACAAACAATTTTTTAATTTAGGCCTTAGTCATTTAAAGGCATACAGTCGCTGAAATTGATTTTTTTTTGTTTATATTAAAAGTTGCCAATATTCGATGTTTTATACTAATTGCAGTTGAATTTTTTCATTATATCATACATAAATAGCCTAGAACGAATGAAATACGTCGCTTTTTGATTTTCTTGTATCCATTAAAGAATTCAATGTTGACCCGTACAATATTCATATATTCTGTGACCTACAAAGTGAACCTATTCGGTAAAGGGTTTGGGAAAGGAAAAGCACATGTATGGCACAAGCAAAAATATTGACTGATTCTACACGAAAACGACACAAATATGAGGATTTCGTGTAAAAAAAGAAAGAAAGAAAAAGTGTTATACCGACCTACTCCATTTTTCAACGCGTATACAGTAAGCATATATATATATTTAGTATCTTTTTATGGCCGAATCGTATTTTGACAGTAGAATTGCATCGTAGTTTTTTATATTATTCTTCTTCTTTTTTTCAGGAGAAAACACTAGGTGATATCTTTCAAATTAGAGACTAAAATAATGAACTTCATGACAGTTTTTTTTTTTTTTTTTTTTGAAAAAAATATAATCAAGCCAACTCTAAGTGTTGTCAATAATATGCAATACAATTTGTTTACAATTTTCCCATTATCAGACCCCTTTGCAGAGTTGGGTTTGTTTTTATTGATTACATCACGTATTTCAGATTTTAAGTGTCATTCTTACTAAATACCATTATATAATATTAACTGATTACCCCAGATCCAATTTCATATATATATTCTTAAATTATATTAATTATAATGAATTTACATGAAAAGCACGCTTCCTGGTTATTTATAGCAGTTATCAGTGTCCGGCAAACTTCGGAAAATCAACCGACTTATAATTAGGTGTGTTAATGGCGATTTTACCTACAGACATTCGAATTCATTTCACAAATTACGACATTATAGCATATTTTTTAAACCTGGCTTCTTGTTCAGAACATTTTATTAGTATGAAACATCGGATATTGGCAACTTTTAATATAAACAAAAAACAAAAATTTGAGCAACTATGCCTTTAAAGGCTGTAGCTTGTTTTCTTTTTTGTTGCTCACTTGGCATTAAGCAATAGATTTTCAGCTGGTAGAGTTTACATACATTCAAATTAGATAAAGTTTTTTATATATTTTTTTATATAAGAAAAGCTCATTAATCTTGCTCTATTATAGGCCAGAAATGTCCAGGATTTAGAGAGGGATTTTCAGAATCTTGCCGTTGGAGGAAGGGATGTAAGTATAATAAGTAATGCTTAATAATTTAGAGAAAAAAAATCAATTTAAATCGGTCCTCACAATGAGGACCAGACTAGTAAATCTTTCAGTTTTTTTTAAAGAACTATATAAGAATAAATTCAGTGATTTGATTTGTACCAGTAAATTCAAATTTTCATTTGGAATACTGTAAATACTTGAATATGAAAATGTAGGTAGTCAAACAACTAATTCAAATTCAACCAATCAGATTAAAGTCAGGGATACTTAATTTAATTAATGAGTCCACTAGACATTTCTGAAAAATTTAGGGAGTCCCACCATTGTAAAAATACAAAATTGTGAGTCCAGGACTTATCTAGGCTAGCTGCAAACTAGCTCTGAAAGTACCATCAATCTGTTTGTATTTTTTTTTTAATTTATTTGGTGGCATGAATAAAATTTGTTGTTGAAGAATTATTTTTAGCCCAAATTTGATTGAATTTATTTTAATTTTGACACATGTATGGAAGCTAGCGTTGATTTCACTGCAAGATTTTAAAGATGCCATGATATTTACTGTCATAACGTAGTCGTAGAGGAATCATGTATTCCTGTATATTTCAGAAAATATATACATGTGTTTTGTATGGTGCCTGAAATGTTAAACTTAAGAAAAAACCATAGGGCCAGATAGCTGCAAATAAAAACACTCTAAATATAGTAGAACTTGTATAAAAGAATCGTGATTTCTTCACATGAATAAGGCTGGCCTTTCAGTAAGGGGCAGTACCAGGTACTTTTACCCGTCTAAAATGGTCTGGTATTTCCTGATTTTAAACAGTGACAGGGGTTTCAAAGTGGGCCGGTACCTGGTACTTTTACCCGCCTGAGATCGTGTATAGTACCGGCAGAAATTACCGAAACCCCCAAAATTAGCGGTGGTCAAAACCACAAGTACGATGGTCGATTGGCTTGTGAAATATTTTTCATAAAAAATTAATGATCACGTCAATTGCTGAATTCTCGCATTCAAATCGAACAACTGCGTCACGACCAAGTTGATGGGATATTCCCTGTTTTAAAAATAACTTTACCTTAGAATCGTAAATAGCAGTTTGCTCATGCGGTAAATAGATATGTTTTCGCCCCAATATCTTTTCATCCTTGTGTAAAACTCGGACCGGAACAAAGCTGACATCATTTCAAAATAAAAAAAATGACCGATTACAATTTAGTGTAATCTCCAGTAATATAAGTATGATCATTATGTATTATGAATATATGACTACACAATATTTTGTGCGATTTTTTTTATCCATTTAAAACCCAAGGTCTAATCATTCTGCGGCGTACTGTCTTGTTGCTTAACTCCGTCCATATTGTTTAACTTCCGGTATAAAAAAATAAAAACCTATGGCTAATTTATTTACATATTTTGACGGGGCCCTACCGCGGTTGTTCACAGAAATGAAAGTGTGCTGAAAAACTTTTTTAAAAGGGGGTACGAGGAGATAAGGGATCGAAAATTACTAGAAATCTTGAAAAAGGACCGGACATGGCTCAAATACGAATTACATTGTAATGTCAAAACGCCGGCCCACCTTTTTTTCCAAAATAATTTAACTTTTGTGATTCAAATGTTAATAAATGTCTTCCCGCGAATCGTTTTTGTTCGAACATTTTTTTGGCATATAAGTCGTGAAAGTAACAATATATATTGTTTTTGTTTAATTATATTTGTATTCATCTATTAAAAAATTATAAATTTTATTAAAGATTGATGATTGCAAATTAAATTTATATGTTTCATCAAGGACGAATTCTATATACGTCCTTGGTTTCATTAATTATGACACTTATATGTCTTGATCCTGCCAATGGTCTTTGATGAGTTTAATTACTGGTAATAAAGTAAAAAAAAAACACACAAGCCAAGGTATTGTGAAAAAGAAAAGAGGACAAAGCCAACAAAAGAATTTTGAGAAGTTTAAGCTTTGAAAACAATGGCTTGGTCAAGCCTAGCTGCGGAACCGTAGCTCTTTATGGTCCTTTTGTTTTTTTTTTAAGATATGGCAGACTATCTATGAATAATCTTGGCTGAAGTCTGTAAACTGAAATATTCAATGAAGAAATGGGGGGGGGGGGGGGGGGGTTTGAAAATCCAGGCATTATGCATGGTCTTCACTCTTGGTGAAATCTGAACTCTAAAGTTAATGGGATTTTTCTTTCAAAAACACTTAATGTTTTGCAGTCTCTGAAGTACATTTTTTGGTCCACAAAATGCTAGATTTCAGGAACTTCCACCACCTGGACCCCTTACGGCCCTCAGCCTAATTTTTTAGGTACCTCCTATTATAAAAAACTTTGAAACCCCTGCAGTGATGCAGTCTTCACGAAAAACTTTTCAGATCACAAGCCAACTGGGCCAGTAAACCATCAAAATCCACAAGCCCAAATTTTATTTTGCTGGCCCGAAAAAAATAATTAATTTTTCAAATTTGGGGGCGAGCTTGTTTGTTATTCTTCTTTCATTGTTTTTCTATTATTTCAAACACTATTTATCCCTCTAGCCACACACATTGTAGATACATAAGTTCATGGGCTTTCGGGAAAAGTAAATATCCTGCATGTGCTTTGTTGTCCGACGTCATCACTTGCATGTTTTAACAACTTGAGGATTTCTCTAGTACGCTATAACCTGCAATATGAATTTAGTCATTTCTAGCAGCCCCTGAGGGTCAGATTTATTCTTTAATTACCGGTATATGTTTTACAAAATGGCGTATTTTTCTTATTCCCTAATTCTTGCAATTTACACCGGCCTGAATATATTTGACCCTAAGCTGCAATCCCAAACTCAAGTGTCGTTTGGCTTCTCCATTTTCTGATAAACAAAGTGATTAGTCACGTTAATTTCTTGGAAATTCCCGATCAAAATAAAAAAAAAATGAAACACAATGAGTGCCATAATCTTGTGTCGTTGGAGTTTTTAAGCAATGTCGAAGATAATAAAATGTGTAAGTTGGTTTCATGTACACAAGTATAATTCAAAATATGAATTGAAGCACTATCTTGAATAAAGAGATAGGGAAGTGTACCATATTAAATTATACAATTATTATAGTTTTAAAAAATGCAATTGCATTATATGTGTATTTCATTTATAGTTTCCAGGTATCATTTAAAGCAATATGATCAGTTAAAATGAATGTAAAAAGCTTAAAAAATTTACTTATAGCATACCTGTTAACCCTTCCCCTTTTCGCGGGAGTCTCCAGCGTAAAAGCCTTATCTCCCGCATGGACTGGGTCTCATGCGCGGGAGACATTAATCTCCCGCACACACCTTTTCCTCCCGCATGATATCCCTCCAACAAAAAAATCAATTACAATAAAATCTTGACCTACATTTTGCGATCAATATTTCTGGAAATTCCCCATTTGGAACTCCCGCGCTGATGAAAAACGCTGAGAGATACGAATGTAAATGATATCCGGTTATTGATCCGTTTGACACCTTTACACCTGTACAGTAACTTGAATAATACTGCGCCCTCTAATGCAGCGACTAGTGGGAAAGTAATATAACGATTGGATTATTCGGGTTACCGTTACAGGTAAATTGGGTCATGGAGATTAATTAAGGTGTTGATGATTATACAACAATTATCCACTGATTGACAGTTAATTGGGGATAAGGAAGTGGGTTTGTGGCACACGCTTAGATGATTAGAATTGTGATAGCGGCAATTAAAAATAGTTATAAACCGTTGTGCAAAAAGGAGTCGGACTAGCTGCAATAATGGAGCTCCTCTGACAAACTTGTGTCTCGGCAGAGCTACAACGCGGTCCCATTCGTCACAATGGAGCAAAAAAAAAGTTGCAGTTGAAACATAAAAACTCACTATTTACGCTTCAAACATTTCATTATAACTATTACTGATGATCCCAGTCCTTGTTAAATCGGTTTGGCTGAGAAATATATGCTTTTCAAAGTTAGCAACAACCTTGTTCAAATTTATCGATCGTTTTCCATAACCGGAAACTACGGAAGGCGGAGCTTTTCTAAATATTGTATTTCTTACTACAAGCTGATGTAAATATTCCAATTGTAACTACTCGGCCATTCTCGCTACCCTGTTATTTGCAGGGTAGCGAGAATGGCCGAGTAGTTACGAATGGTAAACATTCACGCCTAAATCGCCAAATATGGTATCGACATCTAAATAGTGAGGCCGGAAATGACGAAATTCAAAATATAAACATGGATTTTTATTTTGTGGGAATTACATTCTAAAATACTGGTAGATGATAAAAACTTGTTATAATACTGGACAAAAGGAAAGGTTATGTCTTATTATTGATAAATGCAGGCGTCAGAAGCTCTGTAAGCGAGTGCAAAAAATCTCGGCGGCTGCTCCATTACGTGTAATGGCATCCCGTTATAACCCTTGCGAGTAAGCGAGCATTTAGGGTTTTATTATTAGAACTAGAGTCGGACAACCTTTGATGCCGAGGAAAACTTCTTATTTCGATCAAACGTGCAATGAATTCATCTCGGATTGAGTTGTTATGGCTTGTTTGGGACCAAAGCCGATCAAAGTATTATTTAAGGACTAAGTTCCAGGATGGAATTGATAAACCACAAAAATGCCAAAACGTATGCTATCACCCAACGCACCAGCAGCAAAGTGATTTTTTAATTTTAGTGCTCTATGACTTTATTGTTCAGAGCATTCTGTCTTCATTTTTATTGCTTTGTTATAACCTTATGATTATGAATAAATTATGAATACAGTTTTTATCCTTCATTCATCATATGAAACACTACTAATAAGACAGAAATGTAAACAATATATGTTGAAATGGGATGCAGTTGGTTCAATACTGAAACAAACAAAAAGAAAACATCAATTAACAATAAAAACATGCACCAAATACGTTGATGAAAAATCTCCAGTTATGAGACCAAATCTCCAGCCAAAAATTTACAAATCTCCAGTTGTAGCATAGCAACTCTATCACATGTATGCAACTACAAGGTACAATTTTGTGCGTTTAAAGGCGATGCACAAAATCTCCCCCTTAGAAGAGTTGGTAGGGGGGAGATCTCCCCCCTAGCAGTTCCCAGAGGTTAACAGGTATGTTATAGTAAATCATAATTTTGTGGTCACCATTGGGCTTCCATACTGCTACTTACCTTTTAAAGTTATTTTTAGAACAAACTATTTCCACAAAATTTTGTGACCTACTTCACATGTTCTGCTGATTTGTATGCACAAAAACAAAGGTCACAACTATTACTAGTGAATGACAAAGCTCTTATAATCAAAACAACTTTATTATTCTAATGAAGTTTAATAGAAACAATGTAGGCATTGAAGACAATTTCCAGGTTTCTAGTTTTACCGCATTCAGGTTGAATAATCGTATGTCCACGAACATGTGTGACACTACCGTAAAAAATCAATCTATCTGTCTGTTTCCTCGTCATGAAATAACCAGGGATGATCCTTCATCCAGCTGGTTTGAAATTTAATAGTCCTTTTGTTAATACCGCCGCACTGGCATCATACATTTCTTCTGCCGATCTCTTTTAGCATCTGCAGCTTTTTACCTGGGCGGACACCTTCGGTATATTTTATGGAAAAAGCCATAACCGATGTTTGTCCTAGTTAAAATAATTATTCAATATCAAATTGGATGTTCATATATCAACAAAAAACGCATGTGTCATCAAACGTTTCAAAGACCAAGTAAATATTTCTGAACCTCTCTGTCGGATGACTCGGGACTTACCTGTACAATTCAATAGCATATGCGGTTCTCCAAAACTTGGAGATATTTACGACTGCAAAATTTCGAGAGGGCAAAATTGTTTATCTTTATTTAAAAAATAATTGAAACAGCAACTTCACAAAACTTTCAACAGCTGAAACAGAAATACTTACCACTTCTCAGACAAAAAATGCACAAGCCAGACGGACTTCTAGTTTTGTGATTTTTACAAGCCCGAGACCGATTTTACTGGCCTAGGGCACCGGACCACCGACTAATTTCGAAGACTGGTGATGTATAAGATATTCATCAAAATTATTCAAATTTTAATAAAAAAAAGTATCGCCTGTAAATAGTGAAGTACTGTTACATTTGAAAAATATTGAAAGCCCTGTTAAGATGGCAAAAAATATAAATGTAATAAAAAGTACATGAGTTTTCACAAATAAAGTGGAAAGTAGATGGCCCTTCTATGGAAGAGAGACAGTTGCAGAAAGACATATTTTTAGCTAACCTTGGCACTCTCCTTTTAAAAATGTATCTAATAGATAGCTCCAGGTATGATCCAAGATGGCCACTCATGACTCTTAAAAACTAAACTATCTACAGTCTTCATGCTTAACTTTTTGGGACACCCAAAAATACGTAGGCCCACCTATTGAAAGGGATATTAGTATAAATGACTGCTAATTCAGTGGACAAAAAAGACAAGAAAATGTATTAAGTTTATTCAATATTGATTTATATATTTATTTGTCAATGTTGATTATTCTCTTGTAAAGGACATTTATAAGCATGTCACTAATTGTATCCTCTGTACATTCACTTTCAGTGTCGTAATCGCAATCATCCTCATCATCCAGATTCAGAATATTTTGTTGAGGGCACTGGTCAAGGACCAATTATCAAAATTGTTGACTTGTTTGTGTCAAATTATTTCTATAGCATTCAGTACATCCTTTTAAATGCTCAGTTATATTGAATACAAAATATATTACCATTGGACTAATCTTAATTAAACAAAAATACATTTATGAAGTAGCCCTTTATTTACGAATAATTCAATACATATTAAATTCGACCCAACAGAAGAAAAATAAATGAGAAATTAAAATTAAACAAGATAAAGTTCAGTTGCGGTTTCAACAAAATTCTTAATATAGAACTCGAGGTCATAAAGTAGAACTTTCTAAAACAAACGAAAACGATAACAAGACACACATTCATTGGCAATGAAAAGTGACAAACAGTCAAATATTAACAGCAAGAGGATACAAAATTAATTGTCAAAAATCCATCCTTCAGTAGCAATAATTACGGCTTACGATATTAAAGGTCAACAGGTAACTCTAATTGGTGGTAAAACATCAATCGGCACACAGGTGACCGAGAGCCATAAAATTTAATCCCCACCATCTTGTTTTATGGCCCTTTTTAGGTCTCGCAGTGGGTTTATGTCCGTGATGATATGTCTAAAGGATTAAAAATTATGTCTCTCAGAGTGGTCAATCACGGCATGTCTCTTTCTGTACTGTAGCTAGGGAATGCAAATATAGCACAAACGTATATTGACACTGACAGTCAAAAATTGAAGCAAGTAAAGGCTGGAATTATTATTTGTCAGACCTCAAATCAGAGTGCAACAATGGAATAAAAACTACTGTAGTTCAAAGTCTATTTTTTAATAGCAGCAGTATTAACGTCCACACAGGTCTGTCAGCATATAAACAGTTCTATAAATAGATCACAATTTTAAATAAAAAATACCAATCGGACTTGGAAGCGGATCAATAAAAATCGGATGTGTCCCCATGCATTTCAACGAATTTTGAATGACTGACCTTCGCATGTATGAACATATTAAATATGAGAACTAAGATTTTATGTCGCAGGATTGAGAAAAAATAAATCAAAGTTTGTTTGGTTAAAAGTAGCTTCGATCAACATTTCCCATAGCGCAGTGCCTGATTGCGTCCCCTTTCTCGTGGTTCCATTTTTATTTGATATTGAACAAAATTAAAGTTTACTTTTCAAGAAAGTCACCTCCAATATACTTAATGAATACCATAGATTTCAATAAACACGATGTCGACATTTTCATTAATGGCACATGGCAAAAATATGCGGGCAACATAGGGCGACTCTTGAAAATTACAAGGCTACTTGAACTTTGCTTTTGACCAACGAGAAATCGAAGTCAACCTTCACAAGGCAACTTCTTCGCCCTCTAATGTGAGCCCTGCTTCTCGTCCTTTTTTAAAACCTACAGGATGGTAAAAATATCAACCAATCAAATTGCAAAAAACAGACACACCTAAATCTATTTCGAACATCAGAAAATCTAAAAAGGGATTGTTTACCTACCCATTTTTTGCATTGACTCTGCAGCAACTGAAAACGGAGAACAGTAAACTAAATACCTAAACACAATATCTTATATAAAATCAACTTTTGAAACTATTTGACTTTTTTTACAGGCCTGTCAGGCTTGGTGAACTACTCATTTTATACTCTGAAAAATTTTGCACGCATCAGGCTTCGGATTACCGCCTAATTTCGCAGACTGTATCTACAATTCATGCTCGAATAGGCTCACCTTTTTACCACAATCTTCAGTTAGTGGATCACATGGAAAAAAAATTAATTTTCAAGCTAACATCCAATTTCAATATTTTTCAAGTGTATCACTACTTTTTAGTAAAATTTGATCAATTTTCATGAATATCTATATAACAATATTTAAAACTAGGAAGTACCAAAGACCATTTTAGGCGAGTACCTGGTACCGCCTCTTATTGAAAGGCCTGATTTTAATAACATTAAGGATTTGGATCACAAGATAAAAAATAAATAAAAAGATCGAACAAATATCCAATTTTAATATGATTGAAGATATAAGATTTTTTTTTGTACAGATACCTATAGCTAGTTCTACCAAGAAATTATGGGGAGATATGGGAGATGGACCAAAGCCAGGGGAGCAAGCTAAGCAAATGTTTCCACCAGGTAACCCATGGATGGCCCCCAGAGATGATTCATGGGGAAACCATGGCAATATGGGTAAGATAGCGTTCGGTCGAAGATTCATGTTTTAATGTTGTAAACAACTGGAAATGACTCTAAAAGGAAGGAACTCTTTACATTTACAAGATGTGATAGCACAGGGCTCACCACACATAGTAAAAACAGGGTGACTTGACTTCTCTCTCAGTTTACTTAAGGGCGAAGTGAGGGAAAATCTGGGAGACTTCCGAAAATTGATCCAAATTTTAACGTTTCTTTTCCCACTACCACACGTTCCCCTACCTTTCACAAAACAAACGTGCTGCACAGTGATCTTAAAACGATGCAATTAAATGAGTTTGGAATAAAATATTGAACATCAAACATGTATGTGGTGCTTTAATTTAAACAATATTTATTCGAGAATAGGATATATGATACATAATAAACAATGATTACAGTCACCACTGATGTTGTGAGTTTAATCTCGACCAGGGCGAGGTGTACAACATTATGTGATAAAGTTTGTCAGTGGCTTCCTCCGGTTTCCTCCACCTATAAAACTGACTGCCATGATATAGCTGAAATATTGTTGAAAGGTGAGGTTAAAACCATCAAGCAAACAGAATGTAGATTTAAAAACAAGCTGTTAATCTGTCTTCGTTATTTTTTGTTATAGAGCCTGGTGGACTTGGTGTTGATATGGTAGAGTATGTCTTAGGTGGGGGATCACCAACTGGGAAAGAATTAGATGCTAGATTGAGGATGAAGGTGGGACCACAAAATCAGTTCCAGAGAAAGTTTAAGGTAACATGTTGTTTGGTATAATATAGCGGTAATATTGTTTATCCATACAGACGCTAATGAAGTCACAACAATGAAATTTTTATCTTACTTCGGCATGTATTATGTGCAATTAATTGCTGGTGTTTGAAGAAAGTACAAATGTAGCTGGATTTCTCTTGAAAAACCTATGGAAGCTGGGTTTTTTTTTATTTGTACAGAAAAAGCAACCTATTATTGAAAATAGATTATGCATGGAAAATATCAGAAAAGGTACACTAGGAGAAGGGGTAAACATATTAGTCATTTAAAAATTTAGTTTAAAAAAAATTGTATAAAAAAATCCTTTTATTTGCATGATAGCATGAAAACCACAATAATTAAAACAAACAAACTTTAGGTCCCAACGGCCTACTATTCCCAGGTTCAGCAACAAGACGGCAGTATGGTTGATGGGGGAAATGATAAGAAGAGCAAGACTCCGTCACCATTTGAGGGTCGTGACGGCGACCGAAATGATGAGAACAAGGAGAACATGCAGAGCAATGGTTTAATACAGAATGGACTGGACGAGGAAAATGTTTTCAGGTACAGTTTACTTGAATTTCATCGCAAAACCAGTATTACGACTCGTATATAGTCATGTGAGCTGTTCCCATCACTGTGTGTTGTTTGCCTTTCTGTTTTTATATCACGTGTTCACTAGTGGGACAGAACTGCTTACCCTTCTAGTGCATCTGATTTCATTCCCGTTTTTTTGTTAGCTCACCTTGCCAAAGGCAATGTGAGCTTTTGCCATACTTGTCGTCCGTTAACTTTTCGCATTTTAATCTTCTCCTCTGAAACCTCACGGCCAAATAAACTGAAACTTGGTAGGAAGCATCTATGGAAGGTCCTCTCTAGAGATTGCTCATTTTGTCCCGTTCCGTTAACAAACATGGCCGCCACAGGCAATTCTTGTTTCTGATTGGCCGATTTTTTTAAATCTTCTCCGAAACCGCTGGGCCAAATCAACCAAAACTTGGTAGGAAGCATCTATGGAAGGTCCTCTATAAAGATTGCTCATTTCATCCTGATCCGTTAACAAACATGGCCGCCACAGACAATTCTTGTTTCTGATTGGTTCATTTTTTATTTTTTTTTAAACTTCTCCATTGTAGTAAACTGTTAAAAGGGAGATAACTCAAGCATCACTTGGCATCCGTCGTTTGTTGTCTGTCATCTGTTAACTTTTACACATTTTAATCTTCTCCTGTGAAACCCATCAGCCAAATGAACTGAAACTTAGTAGGAAGCATCTATGGAAGGCCTCTCTAAAGAGTGCACATTTTGTTATGATCCATTACCAGACATGGCCCTCCACAGGCAATTCTTGTTTCTGATTGGCCAATTTTTAAAAATCTCCTCCTCTGAAACTGTTGGCCAAATTAACCGAAACTTGGCAGGAAGCATCTATGGAATGTCCTCTATGAAGATTGCTCATTTCGTCTCAGTCAGTTAACAAACATGGCCACCACAGGCAATTCTTGTTTCTGATTGGTCGAGATCTAAAAAATCTTCTCTGAAACTACCTAGCCAACTGAACCGAAACTTGGTAGGAAGCATCTACATGTATGGAAGGTTGTGTATTAAGTTTCCTTAAAGCAGAATGAAAGGTGAGCGACACAGGCTGAGTCTCTAGTTTTTGCTGGGTTTAAGTTGCTCAATCTTTAGTTATGTCGACCATTGTTTGTCTTTGTGTTCTTTATCTTCTTTTGGCCAATGTATTGTATGACTTTCATTTGATGGTTTTTGAATACCTCTGGTATCTTCAAATTTTTCTTGGGCTTGATTTATCCTAAAGGTCTTTGCTTTCAAAATTATATTTGATGATCCTTCCAATCAACTATCATGGCAAGAGTTAATTAAATTGTGCCAGGAAAACTGCACTAATTAAGCCGGCTTGGCAGTGTTATTACCACTTGCGAAGTGACACACGGTGCAAACATTAAATCAAAATTTATACTAGAAATCCTATCTAGGACAGATGTTATAGATTTTGAAACAGAAATTTGATTGATGTATGTTAAACATTATAGAGTTTAAAACCACTTTTTTGTGGGAGGGATGGGTTTTTTTTTTGTACATGGAAACATTGACCTACTGCAAGTCACTGATCAACTTTTCAGTGACGTCAAATACATGTACATCTCATCACTGATGAGAATCAAACTGACATTTTTCATTTTAAATGTGTCATATGGAAATCGTTTTATATGTTTACAGGGCTTTCAGTATTTTTCAAGTGTACCATTACTTCACTATTAACAGGCGATACTTTGCAGCATACATTTACGCTACCAACATAAATTTAAATACATTTCACTCATTTATGAAAGAAAAATGTCTCGCTCGACCGTTATTTACATGTATCGCACCAATTAAGCCGACTTGTTAGATTTGTTTTCCATTTATCAAGTGACATACGGTGCGTAGATGAAATCAACATTGTTGAAAATTCTGTTCTTGATAGGATAGGAGAAACAATTTTGAAACACGAGGGTTACAAACCATGTTTCATACAGGTTGGTTTTCTTCTTACTACTGTACAGTCCAGTGCTTTTCCACTTTCCACCTGCCCACTACAGATTATGATAAAATCTTCCATTAAAATGTTTGTTGAATTTATGCAGTCTGTTTGCACTGTTTCATTTTATTCTATGGGTGGATGACTAAGCCATTTTACCAACAGAAAAGGTGAAATTGTCGCCTATTTTCAATTTATCATCCTTGGTTACGATGTTAGTTTAAATGGAACAACCCTTATAGTACTGTCGGAGACATAACATAATGAATCACTGATAGACATATTACTCTTAATGATATTGATAATCATTTGATGTGTACTTCCTTGTACATTTTTGGGTGATAGTAAGTAACACTCTACATACAAAAGAAATTTTGAAGATATATTAAACAGAACAAAAGATATATCCATATCACCAAGATGAGTGACAAGTCTATCACAGTTATTTATCATGCTGTATATCTCTGACTGTACTGTAAAGGGTTTACGAAATTCCATGTGTTTGATGGTCCTAGTGGAAAAAATGTCGGTCCTCGTTAACTTTCTATTGCAAAATATCAATCTTGTATCAGTCCTTAGCAAAATCTGCCAAAATTTTGTGAACTCTTGACAATCAGTCTTCACGCTTAACTTTTTACCTTACAAGCCCACCGGGCCTGTAAGTTCAAATATTTACAGGCCCGAATTTGAAAACTACATTAATGACCATTAATTCAAACCACCAAAACTCAAGACATGATGATGTACCAAATATTATGTGGACATGTCAATTATGCATTAGGTAAGACCAGAATGCAAGTAAAAAAAACAACAAAAAGACAATTTATTTTGGATTCATGTTTATATTAATCTCCTGAAAATTCTAAAATCATATTGTCAATAGCATCCTCAGTATATTCCATATCATCATTGTCCAACTCCTCCTCCTCATCATCATCACAACCAATATTGTTATAAGATTCTTATAACAAAAACTTGTGGTGTCATCATTGCGTGTGACATATAATTTGGTGATAATTTTTAATATGTACCCCCCTTTTTTTTAAATATCACTATGCTTTGAATTAATACCACACAAAATGCAAAGTCATATTTGTGTAGCCTTCAGCAGAAGAAATATGTATGCCAATTTGCTCAACGGTTCAACTATATATAGATAGCTAGGGAATGCAAATATAGCACGAACGTATATTGACACTGACAGTCATAAACTGAAGCAAGTAAAGATTGTAATTATTATTTGTCAGACTTCAAATCAGAGTGCAACAATGGAACAAAACTACTGTAGTTCAAAGTCTATTTTCTAACTGCAGAGGTATTAACATAGACACAGGTCTGTCAGCAACAGTTCTATAAATAGATCGCAATTAATAAAAAAAAAATACCGATTGGATTTGGAAGCGGATCGGAAAAAATCTGAAGTGTCTCCGTGCATTTCAACGAATTTGAATGACCAACCTTCTCAAATATGAACATATTATATATGAGAACTGAGTCTTTATGTCACAGGATTGAGAAAAAAATAAATCGAAAGTTTGTTTGGTTAAAAGTAGCTTCGATCAACATTTCACGTAGCACAGTGTCTGATTGCACCCCCTTTCTCGTGGTGCCATTTTTATTTGATATTGAACGAAATTAAAGTTTCTTTAAACCGAAATGGATTACTTTTCAAGAAAGTCACTTTCAAAATAATTAATGAATACCATAGAATTCAATAAACACGATGTCGATATTTTCATAAATGGCACGTGGCAAAAATACGCTGGCAACATAGGGTGACTCTTCAAAATTACAAGGCTACTTGAACTTCGCTTTTGACCAACGAGAAATCGAAGTCAACCTTCACAAGGCAACTACTTCACCCTCTAACGTGAGCCCTGCTTCTCCTAAATCTCGTCCTTTTTTAAAACCTACATGATGGTAAAAATATCAACCAATCAAATTGCAAAAAACGGACACACCTAAATCTATTTTGAATATCGGAAATTCTTAAAAGGACTTGTTTGCCTACCCATTTTCTGCATTGACTCGGCAGCAACTGAAAACGGAGAACAATAAACTAAATATCTACACACAATATCTTATGAAATCAACTTTTGAAACTATATGACTTTTTTTTCACAGGCTCGTCGGACTTGTGGAACTACTCATTTTATACGCCCGTGAACAATTTTACACGCCACAGGCTTCGGACTACCGCCTAAATTCGAAGACTGGACAATATGTTTCACACATTAATGGAAAAGATAAATATCCCACCTGACTTGTGTCATATTTCGCACCAATTAAGCCGACTTGGTAGATTTGTTTTCCATTTATCAAGTGACATACGGTGCGTAGATGAAATCAACATTGTTGAAAATTCTGTTCTTGATAGGACAGGAGAAACAATTTTGAAACATGAGGGTTACAAACCATGTTTCATACAGGTTGGTTTTCTTCTTACTGCTGTACAGTCCAGTGCTTTTCCACTTTCCACCTGCCCACTACAGATTATGATAAAATCTTCCATTAAAATGTTTGTTGAATTTATGCAGTCTGTTTGCACTGTTTCATTTTATTCTATGGGTGGATGACTAAGCCATTTTACCAACAGAAAAGGTGAAATTGTCGCCTATTTTCAATTTATCATCCTTGGTTACGATGTTAGTTTAAATGGAACAACCCTTATAGTACTGTCGGAGACATAACATAATGAATCACTGATAGACATATTACTCTTCATGATATTGATAATCATTTGATGTGTACTTCCTTGTACATTTTTGGGTGATAGTAAGTAACACTCTACATACAAAAGAAATTTTGAAGATATATTAAACAGAACAAAAGATATATCCATATCACCAAGATGAGTGACAAGTCTATCACAGTTATTTATCATGCTGTATATCTCTGACTGTACTGTAAAGGGTTTACGAAATTCCATGTGTTTGATGGTCCTAGTGGAAAAAATGTCGGTCCTCGTTAACTTTCTATTGCAAAATACCAATCTTGTATCAGTCCTTAGCAAAATCTGCCAAAATTTTGTGAACTCTTGACAATCAGTCTTCACGCTTAACTTTTTACCTTACAAGCCCACCGGGCCTGTAAGTTCAAATATTTACAGGCCCGAATTTGAAAACTACATTAATGACCATTAATTCAAACCACCAAAACTCAAGACATGATGATGTACCAAATATTATGTGGACATGTCAATTATGCATTAGGTAAGACCAGAATGCAAGTAAAAAAAACAACAAAAAGACAATTTATTTTGGATTCATGTTTATATTAATCTCCTGAAAATTCTAAAATCATATTGTCAATAGCATCCTCAGTATATTCCATATCATCATTGTCCAACTCCTCCTCCTCATCATCATCACAACCAATATTGTTATAAGATTCTTATAACAAAAACTTGTGGTGTCATCATTGCGTGTGACATATAATTTGGTGATAATTTTTAATATGTACCCCCCTTTTTTTTAAATATCACTATGCTTTGAATTAATACCACACAAAATGCAAAGTCATATTTGTGTAGCCTTCAGCAGAAGAAATATGTATGCCAATTTGCTCAACGGTTCAACTATATATAGATAGCTAGGGAATGCAAATATAGCACGAACGTATATTGACACTGACAGTCATAAACTGAAGCAAGTAAAGATTGTAATTATTATTTGTCAGACTTCAAATCAGAGTGCAACAATGGAACAAAACTACTGTAGTTCAAAGTCTATTTTCTAACTGCAGAGGTATTAACATAGACACAGGTCTGTCAGCAACAGTTCTATAAATAGATCGCAATTAATAAAAAAAAAAATACCGATTGGATTTGGAAGCGGATCGGAAAAAATCTGAAGTGTCTCCGTGCATTTCAACGAATTTGAATGACCAACCTTCTCAAATATGAACATATTATATATGAGAACTGAGTCTTTATGTCACAGGATTGAGAAAAAAATAAATCGAAAGTTTGTTTGGTTAAAAGTAGCTTTGATCAACATTTCCCGTAGCACAGTGTCTGATTGCACCCCCTTTCTCGTGGTGCCATTTTTATTTGATATTGAACGAAATTAAAGTTTCTTTAAACCGAAATGGATTACTTTTCAAGAAAGTCACTTTCAAAATAATTAATGAATACCATAGAATTCAATAAACACGATGTCGATATTTTCATAAATGGCACGTGGCAAAAATACGCTGGCAACATAGGGTGACTCTTCAAAATTACAAGGCTACTTGAACTTCGCTTTTGACCAACGAGAAATCGAAGTCAACCTTCACAAGGCAACTACTTCACCCTCTAACGTGAGCCCTGCTTCTCCTAAATCTCGTCCTTTTTTAAAACCTACATGATGGTAAAAATATCAACCAATCAAATTGCAAAAAACGGACACACCTAAATCTATTTTGAATATCGGAAATTCTTAAAAGGACTTGTTTGCCTACCCATTTTCTGCATTGACTCGGCAGCAACTGAAAACGGAGAACAATAAACTAAATATCTACACACAATATCTTATGAAATCAACTTTTGAAACTATATGACTTTTTTTTCACAGGCCCGTCGGACTTGTGGAACTACTCATTTTATACGCCTGTGAACAATTTTACACGCCACAGGCTTCGGACTACCGCCTAAATTCGAAGACTGGACAATGTGTTTCACACATTAATGGAAAAGATAAATATCCCACCTGACTTGTGTCATATTTCGCACCAATTAAGCCGACTTGGTAGATTTGTTTTCCATTTATCAAGTGACATACGGTGCGTAGATGAAATCAACATTGTTGAAAATTCTGTTCTTGATAGGACAGGAGAAACAATTTTGAAACACGAGGGTTACAAACCATGTTTCATACAGGTTGGTTTTCTTCTTACTGCTGTACAGTCCAGTGCTTTTCCACTTTCCACCTGCCCACTACAGATTATGATAAAATCTTCCATTTAAATGTTTGTTGAATTTATGCAGTCTGTTTGCACTGTTTCATTTTATTCTATGGGTGGATGACTAAGCCATTTTACCAACAGAAAAGGTGAAATTGTCGCCTATTTTCAATTTATCATCCTTGGTTACGATGTTAGTTTAAATGGAACAACCCTTATAGTACTGTCGGAGACATAACATAATGAATCACTGATAGACATATTACTCTTCATGATATTGATAATCATTTGATGTGTACTTCCTTGTACATTTTTGGGTGATAGTAAGTAACACTCTACATACAAAAGAAATTTTGAAGATATATTAAACAGAACAAAAGATATATCCATATCACCAAGATGAGTGACAAGTCTATCACAGTTATTTATCATGCTGTATATCTCTGACTGTACTGTAAAGGGTTTACGAAATTCCATGTGTTTGATGGTCCTAGTGGAAAAAATGTCGGTCCTCATTAACTTTCTATTGCAAAATACCAATCCTGTATCAGTCCTTAGCAAAATCTGTGAACTCTTGACTATATACTACCAACATAAAGTCAAATGTGTTTCACACATTAATGGAAAAGATAAATATCCCACATGACTTGTGTCATATTTCGCACCAATTAAGCCGACTTGGTAAATTTGTTTTCCATTTATCAAGTGACATACGGTGCATAGATGAAATCAACATTGTTGAAAATTCTGTTCTTGATAGGACTGGAGGAACAATTTTGAAACGCGAGGATTACAAGATACGTTTCATTCTGGTCGATGTTTGACATGGATGTTTTCTTACTTATTATTATAGATACACTACAGGCCAGGTACTTTTGTGCTTTCTACCTGCTGACACCATGCCCATTTTGTGCTTTCTACCTGCTGACACCATGCCCATTTTGTGCTTTCTACCTGCTGACACCATGCCCATTTTGTGCTTTCTACCTGCTGACACCATGCCCATTTCAGATTACAGATCAATTTTGTAATGTTTGATGATTTTATGCAGTCTCTCTGTACAATACAGTGTAATCTGTTGTGAGTTAGGGTTATGGTGTTTGACTACACTTTCAACAATATTTCAGTTATATCATGGCGGTCAGTTTTATTGGTGAAGGAAACCTATAGAATACCACCGATAAGTCACTGGCAAATATCACATAATGTATCGAGTACACCTCGCCATCAGCAGAATCCAGACTTGCGATAGTGGTGATTGGCACTGATTGCATAGGTAGTTGTAAATCCAACTACCATACGACCATCACGTCCCCCAGACTGTTGTGGCCATAATGTAGATGTTAATGATAGGCACAGTGGGAAGGTTTTTCCATTCCTCGACTTTTATATCCGCAATATAGTGTGGAAAGATCAAATAACATGCAGTGGCTTGTTGAATAAATTTATTGTTTGTTTCCTTGTAGAAGGGGCGGCAGTCGTCAAAACTCACCGATTGGAGATGAAAGCAAGATGAATCAGATGGGAGGACCTAACAAGGGAGACAATGATTTCTTTGACAACCAGAGCCAGTTCCATCAGCCTGGTTTCCAGTTGGATCCACCACCGTTTGAGCCCATGGGTCTGGACCCTGGACACTTCGACTACAACAATCAAATGATGCCATCTATGGATAGTCCTAATTTTAATATGGACTATGCACAGGTACTAACTTATTAATTGATTGATTGGTGTTTAATGCCAACTTGAGCAATAGTTCAGCCATATCGTCGAACTGATTTATTGATTGGTGCTTAACACCAACTTCAGGAATACTTGTAGCAATTTATGTTGACAAATCCAGAAGACATTTCTGAGTCAAACCATTGTAAAAATATAAAATTTGAAAACATTGACAAGTTTCAACTAAAAATGGTGCATCCAGGACTCGTACATGATCTGCAACTTTAGCAAAATTTCATATCGCATTTGATAAACTGACTTACAATCTGAGAGAGGGAAATAATATGTTAGAACTATTAATAATAATACAGTTATAAAAAAAAATTACAGACGACTCCTTACTGAATTGTTGTTTACGTGTTTATTTCAGTTGTTACAAAGACAACAACAGCCTATAGCAGTTTTAACACAACAACAATATGCACTGGCTACACAACAACAACAACTAGGTGTGTAACGAAGTTAGGGTATCAATTAAATTTTAATTTTGTTCATAATGCAGAGTTAAAGCGTCTTCATATAAGAAAAAAAAATATGAGTGGCTTTGCTTCAGTCTTCGCGCTAACCCACTTGCCCGAAGCCCTGGGATAAGTATCACTGGATTCGGACAAGTGAAAATTATGAAAGAATTTGTTTGAATAAATAGACAATTATTATAAATTTGGCTTTCGGGCAAGTAGGTGGGAAAAAAATTACGACAAAGACTGCTTTCTTTTTTCATTAAATTAAACACAAAATTTACGAATCGATTATCATGACTCTCCACCTATATATGGAAGTTGTTAGTTTAATTCCTGCACATGACGTGGTGTATTCGATTCAGTATAATGCAATAAAGTTTTGTGAGTGACTTGCAACAGTTTGGCTGGTTTTTTTCTAGTCACTCCGGTTTCCTCTATTATGCAGTCACCTGTATTAAAAGGTCATCATTTTCTTGTTCTGTCGTAGAAAATTTCATATGAATTGAACCTCTTTTAAGAGGTCATTTGTCTGATAAGACCACTTTTTTCTTTGTCTCTAATGTGACCTCTTAATACAGGTTGACAGAATTTTATTGTTGAAAGAGGGATTAAACAGATCCCTTAATTCTAGATTTTGTTTTCAAGGAGAATAAAAAATAATATGCATAGTACGTATTTCACTGAAGAATAAATGTCTTATTAAAATCTGTTGTTATAATACTGTACTCTCTCCCTAACATCTGAAAACCCCATAAGAGGTCATATCCAGATGAACTTTCTTATATGAATACATTAAAAAGTCAACCAATCGGAGAATTCTACATTTGCAGTGTGATAATAAAAAAGCATGAAAGGTGCTATTAAGATATTGCCAGCAGTCTATTTATTCGCAGATCATGAGTTCATCTGGACATGACCTGCAGTGTTTCCCAAGATAAATTGAAGTTAAATGGACATTCGGTCCAGTAAAGGAGTACAAATATTTGGACCCAGCATCAAGTTTCTATGACATTCACATACTCCACAGAGGAGGTACTCAGATTCCTACTGGTCATTTAGTCCAGTAATGAATAACCTTTTACTGGACATTGCCACATATCCGACGGACCTTGTGAATGACTGGACCTGTAATCAGGTTCTATCAGATGCTAGGGGGGAGTGTAGTGTTTTGTGTTATAACAGTTGATTATAATCCGTTTGGATAAGTGTATGACCTATTAAGGTCATGTAAAGTCCACGGAAGTTACATGTGCATAAAATAAGATGTAATTCCATGTGTATTTCAAAGAGAAATAATTAGGATGAAGAGTTTTAAGTACAGTCAAAACCTAACTATCTCGAAGGAACCTGTTACAGTGAAATCTGTCTAAACTTAACCCTGAATAAACTAAACTTTGAATAAAGTCCAAATGTTAAAAACACCTGTCTATTCTGAACACCAATGTTAAAAACACCTGTCTATTCTGAGCACAAAAGTTAAAAACACCTGTCTATTCTGAACACCAATGTTAAAAACACCTGTTGATTCTGAACACCAATGTTTAAAAACACCTGTCTATTCTGAACACAAAAGTTGGCCCTAATGAGGTTCGGTTTAGACAGATTTCACTGTATTTTAGTTCAAAATTAAGCAAATATTTGAGTTAGCAGGGAAAATTTAACTAGCAAAATAAAAACCATATTATCAGAGAATAACGATTTGTCTGGTTCCTTTGAGATAACAAAGTTTTGACTATTTATTTCTATTTAATTAATTTCATTGGATGTTATTATTATTTTTTGTGTAATCTTTTTACATTGCTTACCATTTATTTTGTAATTTTATTATTTTTTCATTTTATATTGTGTTATGTATAAAAAAAAAAAATATGGCATGTTATTCTTTTTATAAAAAAAGTTGCAAGATAAAATTGCTGTTTGTTTCTAAAATATTTAAAGGACATTGAGAACGTAAGAACTATTCCAGAAAATTACATGGACTGGGAAAGAGTGGGTAGTGTTGAGATCCTTGTAGAATAAAATTCTGACGAGTCCCACTAATGCATTCTTTGTAAAAAAAAAAATATCTAATTTTGGGGGCCGTCGTGGATTTACAACTACCTGTGCAATAAGTGCCTGTCGCCACTAATGTTGTGAGTTTGAACCCCTCTCAGGCGAGATGTACTCGATACAACATTATGTGATAAAGTTGTCGGTCACTTGCAACAGGTCAGTGGTTTTCTCAGGGTACTCCGCTTTCCTCCACCAATAAAACTGACCACCACGATATAACTGAAATATTATTGAAAGTGGCATTAAACACCATAAACCAAATCAATCGTAATTTTTTTGTTAGGAGTATGGGACTCATCTAGACGAGATGCAAGTATCTTAGTTAATGGGGCAATTTCCACCTCTTTTAATAAAAGGTTGGAGTTTTTTGGGGGGCATTAGTAGAAAGGTGCATCAACTTATGAAAAAAGGCTAAATTGGTGGGCGGTATGTTGTAATGCTTTCGAAATTAATTTTATGAAAGTTGTGTGAATCGTAGTTGTTAAAAAAAACCTTCCACCACCCCCAGACAAGTGGAGTTTTTTCTGGAATAGTCCTTAACATAGTCTAGCATTCTGAAGATAATTGTAAAATAGGATTAATTTTGTATCTATGGCAAACAGTTTTATATTGTAACCAATTGATGTTGAAAAGCATGTGCACATCTGTTAAAAAGTAATTAAATACAAAAATATGTGAAGAAATATTTGAGTAAGAGGAAGGGGGGGGTCATGTTATTGATTAGGTTGTAAATTTTATTATAGAATGCCCCTGTGTCTGTGCCTTTTATTTGAGTATAAGCTAACCTAAATTAATTGTTTGGGAAACAGCTTGGTTAGAGTATATCAAAAATCGAGATATCCAAGACATGGTCAACTGTAAATTATGGTCTATCAACTGAAATTTAAGCCCTGCAAGATTGGCTCTTGTCTATTCTGCAGTTTAATATTGATTAGAAAGAAAGGATATGGATGTATAAGAACATGACTATGAGAAACTAACCAACATTACACCTAGGCACAAATTAAAGTAAAGGAACACTTTTATTGCTAGTCTGTATTTAAGAATCGCAGTAGGGTCTTCTACAATGAACAAAACTCGCCCCCTAAGATGAGTTTGTTGGAACTATGGTTTCTCTGTTTCCTTCATAGATAAAACTGTCCAACACAATTTAACTGAAATGTTGTTTAAATTGACACATACAATCATATTCTTCTATTCCCTCCCTCCCCCATTGCAACTTTTTATGAACTAGTCCTCGTTTTAACAGCTGAATTTCATTGATGTATAAAATGTTATACAAGGGGTGTTAAAAATTGCTTTTTGTTCTGACATTGCTATGACAACAGATGTGCACATGTGCATGTTAATTCATGGCATGGCTTATTTGGTGTGTGCTCTTTACGTAGGCTTGGGCCCTACTGCCATTACACCAACTTCCTACGTCCTGAGCGCACAGGATCCTTACGCCGTGGGCATCCCACTTGCAGGTACATATTTTTTTCTATATTTTGTTAAATAGCAGCTTCCAAGTTATTTCTATCTTGTTTAACAACATTATATTATTCTGTCGTCAGTCTTAATCAACCATTGTTAAGTGTACCTTTATCTATTGTAAATGTAGTCAATCTTCTTTTTAAGACGTCAATTTTTCTTGTACTTGGAAGCACATGATTTAGATAAATTTAAAGAAATTTTCAGTGAAAAACATTTATTATTTTACCTTTATTTTTAGTTCAGTTATTTGCATTTTTCCATTTTTAACTAACCAGTAACTATTCTGTATATTCTCAATTTTTTTTTTCTTTGCTTCTATTAAATTTAGTTTCAACTAACATGATGTTGTGTAAAAAAATATGTTGTTGCTTCTTGAATTCAAAATGGAAAGACAGCATGTCCAAAATATATTGTAATTTTTGCGTACAGATGAGATGTAAACAACACTGGTGAATGTTATATTTTTCGTGTATCATTCCATACGTAGAGAGTGGTGGGAAACGAAAGAGGAGCAGGGTACCGCTGACTACAAGTGCCCTAATGGTCATGAAAAAAATGTTGGCAGTCTCGCACAGAAAAAGTGGTCAATTACCTTAGCTTTATGTTATTCAAGTATACTGCCTGAAGGGTTTAGTAGATGGCTTTTGAGCCCCCCAATGAAATTAAATTCTTAGTAATTACATGTATCTGCACATGAAATCACACTGTATGGTGGACATGGTATTTCCAGCGAGTCTAATATGGGTTTTAATGTAGAAATTTTATTTTGGTAGGACCTACTGTTTTACACCCCCAGTATTATGGAGTACAGGCACCCTGGGGGATTTACCCCACCAATTTAATACAACAGCAGGGACAGCAAACACCCCAGGGCCTGTCCTCTCAACAACAGCAACAGCAGATCATCAGAAGCCAGTCTGGTCGACCTTTGACCCCATCACAGCAGAATGACAATGTGTCGTCACAGCCTCTTACTCCCCAAGTTCCTAGTAAGTATGACATTAGACAGAATATGACTTATTTTTTGTATTCTTTAAATGCACAAAGGCATATGGTACAGTATGCAGATCTTGGTGCAACTGGATGCTTTGTTAAAAATCACCCAAGCATAAAACCCAGTGATTAGACCGGTATAAATATGTGAGCAGTGCCTATTCTAAGAGGAAATTTGGACAGTTTCAATCACCAAAAACATTTCATAGCAAAGAGAATTTGCCAAATCTGAACTAAAGGGAAGTAACTCCTTTGTTTATAATTAAGATTATAAAGTTGTCGCTGTAGGTAAAAAAAAAATTATGAAAATAATCTTATCCATGCTAAAATGTCACACAAATTTTGGCTTCCACAAATAATTTCAATTCTAGAAGTTTAAACAGGAAGCAATATAAAATATGCATCTCATAACACAATCCATTAATCTTCATCTTGACAGTTGCTTTGTCTATATTGACAAATAGCATGAGTTCAGGGCTTCCAATATTCTTCAAGTGTACCAGTATTTCACTATTTGCATGTGGTACTTTTTATTAAAAATTTGAAGAATTTTCATGAATATCTTGTACAACACTTTAAAATCAGGAGGTACCAAAGACGATTTTAGGCAGGTAAAAGTACCTGGTACTGCCCTTTATTGAAAGGCCTGTTAGTTGCAATTAATTTTATGGCCTTTGTCTTCAGGGTCAGGATGACAACATGCATCGCAGCATGTATGAAGCATAATATGTTAGAATTTTATCACGGCATTGTTTATATGTGGTATTAGAATTTGTGATCATATGAAAGCTGTACAACAACTGTTGGTGTTGCCATACAGTAGTAACTACCTATGCAATATGTGCCTATAACCACTGAAGTTGTGAGATCGAATCTCGGTCAGGTCGAGGTGTACAACATTATGTGATAAAGTTTGTCAGTGACTTGCGACAGGTCGGTGGTTTTCTCTTGAGTACTCCTGTTTCCTCCACCATTAAAACTGACTGCCACGATATGATTAAAATATTGTTGAAAGTGGCGTTAAACACCATAACCCTAACACTTGACCTAATGTTGAATTGTTTACAGTATCACAGTACCAGATCCTTGCTCCAGCTTATTATGACCAGAATGGACAGTTAGTGATGGGTAATCCTAGAGGTCTGGGCACTCCTGTTCGACTGGTACCTCCAGCTCCTGTTCTAGTCAGTGCCTCCGGCAACCAACAAGGTATGTATGTATTGACTGTTGCAGCTTGCAGGACAGAACCATTCGAGCTGTCTCTTGACTTTTAATATGTAAGATTGACTGTTGCAGCTTGTAGGACAGAAGCATTCAAGCTGTCTCTTGACTTACTGTGAAATCATTATTAATCATGGGGTTCTAATTTTCGTGGATTTTGTGGTACATTTAAATCACAAAAACAAAAATCCACGAAATACAATTTTCCCATTAATTATTGACTAATGTTTCAAACCACAAATTCAAGAAACCAGGGATAAATGCATTTTGTAGAAACCACGAAAATTGGTGTCAACGAAAAAAAAAGTGCTTTCACAGTAATATATAATATTTGAATATAAGCTATAGTATAATTTGAGTTATAGAATAAGATTTTTATTGTGATAAGTCTGTGTATATTGTGTTCATTTGTAGGAGTCATGATGGTCGAGTGGTTTGAGACCGATAATTTCTAATGATATATGGGTTAGAATCATACTCGCCTCAAGGTGTAGTTGACTTTTTGGACCTTAATAAAGAATTATGTTTAGTAGTTACAGTCCTTGAAATGAAAATTTGAATTTACTGGTCTGAATCAAATTCTTGAATTTATTTTTATATAGTTCTTAAAAAACTGGAAAATTTACTGGTCTTGGGTCAAAGGACCAGTGCTCATAGTGAGGACTGTAAGTTAATTTCTATGAGAATTCCGGTTTCCTCCACCACTTTTCCTGGAGGCTGTGACACAGAAGAAAAACGACAAGAGTGGCTTAAAGGGGTTTTGAATTGTATATGTATACACAATATTCCTGTAGGCGAACTTGGTACAGGGTTTAGGAAATTACATATGGGCACTGTACGAAATTAGAGCAAAGCGTAAGCAGACCCGAACACCCATTTCCTTAAAATCTGGACCTATTCCATTGAAATTTTCAGAAATTCTACAGGCCCATCCATACAGGTCTCTGGCCTCCCGACTGTCAATCTCTTCATATGGGTTTGGAGGTCCTAGCGGGGGAAAATGTCAGTCCTCATTAATTATCTATTGCAAAATACTAATCTTGTGTCAGTCCTTAGTCAAATTTGCCAAAATAAAATTTTGCTGGTCATGTCTGACAGGACTGACAAATTTCATGAACTCTGTTGGTACAGGGAAAATATAACTTTATGACTATTTGGTGACGTGAAGATGAAGAACAGCATTTAAAGTGCTACATATTGATTTTTACTCTTTCACCAGTTAAACAGGTGTCGATAAAACAGGCGTAACCCCAGTTTTTAAAGGTAGATCAGCTTGTTACAGGAAATTAAACAAAAAAGTTATTATTCAGTTTAAAAAGAAGAAATAATCAGAATTTTTTTTACAGATATATTATAAGCAATTTGTATAAATATATATCAACTTGTTACAGGAAATTAAACAAAAAAGTTATTATTCAGTTCAAAAAGAAGAAATAATCAGAATTTTTTTAGATACTGTATTTAGGGTTGCATAATGTGCATTGGTGCATAACCCCTCTTGGCCTTGAAAATCTCCAGAAAAAAACTAGTTCGTGTCTATAATGTGCATGGACTTTTGAAAAAAATCGTCGTATATATTTTTCAAAACAAAACTGCACTAGACAGTTTTAATTCTTCAATAATTAAAACATAGTAGATGCAATTAATTATTTTGTGGAATAGTGTCCAAACAATTTAAGAAATATTTAACTTTGCATGTTGACAATAGTAAGCAAAAAATCATGGCGGACATGTGATTTCCCGGTCTGGGAAAGAGTGAAACATATTGTTCCTGTTTATAATGCGCACACCTCCTACCAAATAAAGAATCTGGGCAAAATCCTGTGCATTATACAACCCTAAATACGGTACATTATAAGCAATTTGTATAAATATATATGAACTTGTTGCAGGAAATTAAACAAAAAAGTTATTATTCAGTTTAAAAAGAAGAAATAATCAGGGCTCACGTTGGAGGGCGAAGAAGTCGCCTTGTGAAGGTTGACTTCGCTTTCTCGTTGGTCAAAAGCGAAGTTCAAGTCGCCTTGTAATTTTGAAGAGTCGCCCTATGTCGCCGCCCACATATTTTCTCCACTTGTCATTTATGAAAATGTTGATATCGTGCACGTGTTTATTGAAATCTATCGTATCCGTTATTAAGTATTTTGAAAGTGATTTTCTTGGAAAGTAATCCATTACGGTTTATAGAAACTTTAATTTCGTTTATTAGAGGTTTTGTTTATTGTTTATATATGCCCGGCTTAAAATAAAACTATTTGTATTTGTTTTTCGTAAACAAACAACAATGGTGCCATTTTGGTAAGGGGACGAAATGCGATACTGTACTACGGGAAATGTTGACCGAACTTTTTGTCCGAAGCTACTTTCAACAAAACGAACTTTTGATTGATTTTTTCTCATTTCTAAAAGACCGTTAAAAATTGTTGTTTTACCGAAACCGGACATAAACTAACTTCAACGGTAGATAACTCTTCTGTTTTAGTCAAAAACGGTTTGTAACGAGCACAGCGATTGGTCCAAATACATTTTTGTAGCCAATGAATACACAGCTAATGTAATTTACTGTTCTCCCCAATTATTTATTTTTATCGAGCCAATCAATACACGTTTCCTACACGTTTTCATGTAATACACAAGTATTCACGAAATATTAGAAAAGAAACATGTTTTTTTTGTTTCTTTATGATTTAATTATTAAAATTGTTAACTTTCACGGACGAAGTGGAAAGTTGTGAACAATAAAGAGAATTATGTCAACTTATAATGTTTGCGATCTAGTATCTTCCACGGTGCGGAAATTTATTCATTCAATCTGCTGCAAAATGTACATGTACGAATTTCATTTTACAGAAATCAGAAACCTTTTTGTGTCAATCCTTAAGTAATCATTGAAAAATTTTCTCCAACAAAGGAGAGAAAATTGTTAGACAGTAATGTCAAACTACGGAAATGATCTGGCCTGTCACTTCTTTAAACTTTTCATAGTTCATCTCTATACGTACATGGCTACATTTTAATGACAATTGGGAGTGTTTTCTTTTTTGGAACCAGAACTTTTGTTTACAAATTAAAAAATAACAGGAAAAGTTAACAGTTGTTTATACATACAACAGAAAATGACAGCACCGTTTGTTATTTCAACAAAGTGAGATACTTGTTTGGAATGAATAACCAACTGCCATTACCCCGAACTGAGAGGTTATTTTACTTTAAAATCTATTCTTCATAGTGGATTGAAACAGGTGATGTCGCTCTTCACTTTGGGGAGTGCAAGAGTGGGCCTTGTAGTGGCATTAGTCTACTCTTTTCCGGATGTCTTTAATGTGATCATGGCATTGATCTCCCCTTACACAAACCAGCCTTTTATTGTCCCCATCCGACGGACTAGCATCGTTTCTTGAGACCACCCTAGCCAATGGCGTCAAGGTTGTCGAAAAGGTTATAACAAGTAAATTCAGGTTTCATTTGATAGCAATATATGCATTGGGGTGTTTTCGCAATTTCAGCTGCACACCCGTTACTGTACCAAAATTACCTTGAAGAGCCCCAACCCCCGTGAAACTAGTGAAAGAATGTATTTTTAATGTTATTGATAAAAAAAACAATTAACCTGAAAACTGTTTATATATTGATATCTGATTAGGGAGGTCAGACATTTTTCAATTTTATTTACACAATGGCAAATTCTGTAATTCTGTCTTACATTTGAAGACAGCTGCAGTGACAATGCACTAGAACACTATCATTTATAGTGAATTATTTAAAAGGTGACATGTTGAAATAAATTAATAATGCACATGTTTAGAGAAAATTCTTCATATGTCATAATTTTTTTATATTTAAACTGGACAGAAGCGACCAAAATTGAATGGAAACTTTGGAAATGGCACAGCTATTTTGAAACTATTTATTCCCTGAAACACATGTTGCTGACCAGTTAGACTGAAAGTAAAACTCTTCTGTAGTGGATAGTAGGCTAGATTTTAATAATCTCATACAGTTTGATGAGAAAATTCAAAATTTTTATTTATACGTTCAATTTTATGGGTAAAATTTATCCAGTTTTGGTGCCGTTTTCAATTTTCCCATTGAAATGCATGGTAAAAAATAATTTTAAAAATGTGTTTGGAAACACGTGTTGCTGATGAAACAAAGACTACAACTATGCAATTTCTAAACTACATTTATCAAGTACAGTTTCATTAGATTTCATTATTGTTTTCAAATAATTTCTGATATTCTATTTCTTGGTAAAGACAGATAAAATTCAAAATGGCCACCATTATAAAATATAAGTGGTCATTTTCCGAACTTCAAATTGTCATAACTTTTGAACCGCTTAACAGATATTAAAAAACTAAACACCACTGTAAATATCTTCAGGAGATCTGATCATTGGTGTGTACTTTAAGATATTTTAGCACATTTTCAAAAAAAGTCTGACCCTCCTAATCTGATGTCTTTTTTTCATAAAAAAATGTCACAAAATTTATGGGCCACCATTATGCCATTTGGGCCAGTGACTCTAATATTTTACTGGCCCAAAAAAAAATTTTCGGGCTGACCCTCATTTCTGGCACTGATAGTGTCTGAATTTAGAGACATATCCACCTGTGAAAAGTTTTTTCTGTGAGCTAGCACTATAAAATTCACCTTAGCATGTTAATCTAGTACAAAACAGACATCACCATCTCATCAAATATTAACTTGTTCTCATCAGCATATAGTTGGAAATTTTCTGATGACACAGGAATACTTTCCCCCTTTTGAATGATAAATAATGCAAATAATTTGTTTGAAATAAACAGATTAATACATGTTAAATAGATAATAATTTGACGGGTAAGAGGTAGAGGTAGTTTTGGTGAGGTTACATTTAACCAAATAAATGTTTATCGGTGTCTGCCTTTACAAGCATCATACATGTACTGTACTTCTCATTTTCCTTGTACTTCCTTGGTATTGGAAATTTTCACTTCATAAATGTTCAAATTTCTCACTTGTTATTATGAAAGAGTTATTCCTTTTTAAATTGCAAAGCCAGGAAATGTATTTTGATTTTCTGGCACTTCTGGAATAATTTTAGCTCCTGAATTGAGCTAAAATTTGAATTTAATGAAGCTCAGCAAATTTGGAACCTGAAATTCTAAAAGGAATATCTCTTCAATAACCTTGTTTTGCATGACCTTTTAACCTGCTAATGACTTGTTCACTTCAGGTGGTGCTGCTCTTGGCAGCAATCCGTTGAGACTTCTGACAACTCAGGCTCAAGTTCAGACAACTCCGCCTGTCGTCTACTCCAGCTCGAGCTCGTCGACACAAAATTCATTGGGTAAGACATCGCAGGGCTGCTTCACTGTGTGCCATGTTTTCCGTAATCAGTTTATTGTGTATAAATTTATGGCATTTGTAAAAGGATAATATTTATTTTTTAAAAGAAATATGGGATAAATTGTTCCCTTACAGCTAAAAGAAGACTAGCTTATTCTGTTTCCTAAAAAAAAATGGTCAGTTCTTATTGAAAATTAATCAGATTGCAGTTTTAAAAACTTTTTTTTACGAAGAAAGATATCGCTGTCCAAAATCAATTGGAAAAAGAATTTTGTTTTTCAAGATTTTTTTGTCAGTTTTACATTAAAATTCTTGTGGAAACATCGAGGAAAAGTTATTAAAATTTATCATTTTAATTTATTTGATATTCAGCCAAATTAAATTAAGATATTTACTAAACATATATTATAAAGTTTGTGCTAATTGTAAGAGGATGAAGCATAGCTTGATGGAAAGCCATCAAAAATCTGGTGAGTGGTGGTTGGTGGTGGTTTATAGTTTGGCCAACTAAAATTGTTGTGAAGATTATCATCCAATTCAACCTTTATGAGAAGGGGAAGTAACTCTTGTTTACATTTCAGAGCAAAGCACCCAATATTAGCTAACATCACAGGGGTGACAATTTTGACAATATACTGGGATTCCAAAATCTTTGACTTAATTTGTTTCAACTACTTGCCGGAAAGCCAAATTTAGAAAAGAAGTTGTATTTATTCAAACAAATTCTTTCATAATTTTCACTTGTCCGAATCCAGTTTTACTTGTCCTGGGCTTAGGGCAAATGGGTTAGCGTGAAGACTGATTCCAAGATCATTCAATCAGAACATTTATCAAATTAAGATACAGTTTTCTGATTGGCTGTTAATAGACAATATAAGTTATCTACGTGTCTACCTGTGTGCATTGAGATTGTACCACCCTGAAGCACTTCTGTATAGCCTGAGGCGAAGCCGAAGGTTGTACAGTGGTGCCGAAGGGTGGTACAATCTCAATGTCCACGGGTAGACACGTAGATAACGATTTTATCCCCGGTTTGAAAACAAAAACTGATTTTTAATGGATTGCGTCGTTCTTTTTGTAACGTAATCGTAGTGTTTTTGTACTTAGACTAAAATGCCATAGCTCAGGTGAACATTTAGGTGCATTTTGACAAAGTGTGGGGAGATACCTTTTGTATCGCCCTACAGTTAACTGCTTTTTAACGTTTTTCAGTTTTGTTTTGTTGTAATTTAATTTCTTGTATTTGGCGCGTATTGTCACGTGGATAGCGTTACAGTATTCATGACGTCACTAGTAATAGGGCCGTGAATTCTATTGATAAAAATATGTGTCGTACATATTTTGGGTGGTATAATAGTACGATGAAACAAATGCAGAATTGATGTGAAAACAATAATGAGAAATGATTTTAAAATTATTGTATTCAAACAATTGACCATTTCTATAAAGGCACACAATGACAACAAAATCAAAGTTGCATGTAGCGTGAATCAACAAAATGCTAAACATGACCATCAATACCGTAGAAACTTTAAATCTCTCATAATTTGGTGGATTGTTTGTTTTTTCTGCATTTATTGAGACGCTTGATTTTTATTTTAAAAAAATACGTCCTCCGTTCTCCATATTGAATGCAAAGCGCTTTGAGATTGTTTACGTTTTACATGTATAGCAACGTAAAGACCCCCAGTGACGTTGCGTAATAACCAGCCAGTAGCATGGGTTTTGTACCAACGGGTCATCGACCAATCAAAGGCCGACATTTTTATCAAGCCGGGGATAATATGATTTTACAGTCTTATAATTCTGGTTGTAAAATTGTAAATTTAAAATATATGTCAGTAAAGTTCAAATGAATATAATCTGATTAAACTGAAAATTAGTGAGAATACAGTCCTTGTTTATATAGACCAAATCTTTGCCAGCTATTGTGAAAAAACATATGTAGTAATCAAAGTCCAAATTTAATTAGGGTCGAAGGTCAAAAGAGGGCTAGGATCTGGTTGAAGACCAGGGACAATATTGAGAAGAGAAACGAATGGAGAGGCAGTCCTCGAAACGAAAATTTTGAATTTATTAGTCTGAATCAAATTCTTTAATTTTATTTTTACATAGTTCTAAAAAAAAAGACACTGAAAAATTGACTGGTCTGAACAAAGTTTTACTGGTCTTGGGCCGGAGGACCGGTGCTCATAGGGAAGACTGGGGAGGGTGCGGTTGAATATGATAACCTGGACAACAATTTTATTTTGCCTTCTAGTGGTGTGATATTCACCCGAAATGTTAGTTGTTGAACGTTTGCATGAAGACATTTCTGCTTTCTTTTTTTTTCACATCAAGACAATCAAAAAGATTTAGGCAAAATTGTTTCTTGTGGTTGAATCAGGGGTTCAAAATATGACGTAAAAACGTTTAAAATTGTTTTTCCTAGTTGAGAAAATAGTACATGTTTTAAAGCATGTCTATTTTAATCAAATCTTATTTGGGGGCCGTCCTGGGCATGATCATATGGTACTTCGGTTTTCAACTACCTGTGCAACCAGTGCCTATCACCACTAACGTGAGTTCAAACCTCGTTCATGGTGAGGTGTACTCAATACAACATTATGTGATAAAGTTTGTCAGTGACTTGTGACAGGTCAGTGGTTTTCCCCAGGTACTCCAGTTTCCATCAATAAAGCTGACCGTCACAATATAACTGAAAAATTGTTGAAAGTGGCATTAAACACCATAAACCTAACCTATTATTTTGAACCCTTGAAGGGTTTGGCTGTGTGAGATTTGCTTTCAAAATTTAGTCAAATTCAAATGATCTTAAAATACTGAATCTTGTTTTAGGCTACACACCGAGCAGTAGTCTGGGGTTCTCACAGGGCACATCCAGTCTGTTCACACCACAGCCGAGTAACTATGGCAATGCAGGGCTAAACAACATGCCATCTCCTGGAACTATCGGCTCGGGTTGGTGAACACTTATTGTCATGATTTTTTTTCAAGTACAGTTTTATAGATTATTAAGAAGAAACGTCGGTGCCACAACATATTTGTCTGACTTTACCACAAAATTACTCCTCTTTTGTAAAAGATTTGTTTTTTTTAATGGCTTTTTATCTTAAAAGATTCACTTTATTTTGGTGATTTGAGATTCTCTACTTACAAAATAGAATTGAAATTATTGCATTATAAAAATGATTAGCAATTTCTTTGCCAAGAATATGATCATTGGCATGGTTTTTTTTGTGCAAAATTATCAGATATTTGATTTGCACAAAACTTCTATTCTTTTCCGAAAAAAAATTGAAAAATCCAGTGCCATAATCTTCATTTTCAAATTGAAGATTATGTTTTGGGTCTCCGACATTTGGCTATCAAGAATCGTTTACATATACATATTTTAGAGAGAGAAAAAAGTTTATTTGAGATTTTTTTTTATATTATATATATAAATTTAAAGGTAATTCACTAATTTCAAAAAGTTCCAAGATGAATTTAATGTTAGATTGTTATTAGGTTGTCTTGTTTAAATGGAATAAAACACTGAAAATCAGGGTTAGATAAAAATATTTTTGATAATTTATTGACGGTCATTTGATATTCGCGAGTTCTTTGATGATTTTTTTTTTAAAGTATAAAATTCAGAAATCCTTGCAACTCGCCTAGACAAGTCCTGGAGTCGCCATTTTTAGTTGGGACTCGCCAAAATTTTCAAATTTTGGATTCTTACAATGATGGGACTCGCCAAAATTTTCATCAAAATAAATTACTACAAGTATCCCTGAACATTTCTATATATAATAATATAAGAAATCTGTCTCAAATACAGAGCCAATGGAGAAGCGATCAAATTGATTTTTGTCGTTTAGACCAAGAATTGTGTAAGTCAGACATGCATGTTTAGGCCCATGTTTAAAGAAGGCAGAAAACATATTTTTTTTACAAGTTAGAATTATTGGCATTTGGGATAATGTTCTGTAATTTGTTTAAGACAAACTTTTGTTAAGATATGTTATGTTGAAAGATTTTGTATGTTATTAGTTTGAAATGAGCAATTGATGACATTGTAATGTGTCGAAATGTTCTATTTGAAGAAATCGTCAAATATATGGCATATTGTTAAGAGGAATTTGCAAAATGTTCTTTTTGAAGAAATCGTCAAATATATGGCATATTGTTAAGAGAAATTTGCAAAATTTTCCATTTGAAGAAATTGTCAAATATATGGCATATTGTTAAGAGATATTTGCAAAATTTTCCATTTGAAGAAATCGTCAAATATATAGGCATATTGTTAAGAGGAATTTTCTATTTGAAGAAATCGTCAAATATATGGCATATTGTTAAGAGATATTTGCAAAATTTCCTTTTTGAAGAAATCGTCAAATATTTGGCGTATTGTTAAGAGAAATTTGCAAAAAATTTTCCATTTGAAGAAATTGTCAAATATATGGCATATTGTTAAGAGGAAATTTTCAGTTTGAAAAAATCGTCAAATATATGGCATATTTGATGTCGGAGAGAAATTTACAGATATTTTTTTTATATGTATGATTTGCTCAATTTAAACGTAACATACGAAATGTTTTGTCTCGTTTATTCTCCGCTTAACATATTACTAACAGTTCAAATCTATTAACTAATAAGTAATATATTAGTCATTTCTATAAGTTTATGAAAGATATCTTGTTATTTTGTTGTTTTTTAATGTCGCATCCTGTCTTATTTGATGAAATATGTGTACATTTAGAAGACAATTTGTTTTGTCGTTTTGTTTCTAGGTCAGAGGAGGGACTCGTTAGAATTCAAACAAAGACAACAGATGCCGCAGTTAAACCAATTCTATGGATCTATGACTAGTATGGGTTCCCCTGCAGGGCCAATGGGACTTGTCCAACCAGGGCAGTCTATGACGCCACCACCATCTCTATCTGGTTCATCAACAAATCTGGCATTAGGTATTTAAAATACAGTAAACCTGCCCATGCGGTCACCTCTATTAAGCAGTCATCTGCACTAAAAGGTCACCTTTTTCTTGTCTTTTCATATAGATTGAACCTCTTTTAAGAGGTGACCTGTCTTAAAAAAAACCCACCTTTTCTTTGTAAAAAAAAAGGTGACCTCCTAATACAGTTTTGACTGTACTTGTATAACCTTATATTCACATCATAGACAAACTTGTCTATCAGTAATTCCATTTTAACTATCGTGTTTTTAATCAGATTTAATCGGGTCCTTTTACACAGTTTTGGGGAAAGTGATAAAAGCCTTTTCATATAAACTGATGGGAACCTTCGAGAAGACTGCATTGGTGGTGTAATAGTTAGCATGCTCACCTTGAGTGCAGTAGATCGTGAGTTTGAGCCCTGATGTGGTCAAATGAAAGACTATACAATTGGTATTTGTTGTAGCTTCTCTGATAAGTACACAGCATTAAGGTGTAAGAGCAAAGACTGGTTGGCTATGAGTAAGGATAATGTATCTGAGTGGAATGACATGTTGGTCTAGTACAAAGCGAACATTTTCATCTCACTGAATGTAACTTGTTCTCGCCATGATATGGCTGAAAAATTGTCCAGTTTGACGAGTGACTCACTTATCATCCAAAACCTATAAATAGCTTTTATCATAGTAGGAATTTATAGCTTATTTTTGTTAAATGTATGGTATCAATACTCTGCAGGTATGACAAATGGACCAAGATTATACAACGCTGCCCCTGGTGCTGAGGCCAGATACAGAAATGGTTCTATAGGATCAGCCAATGGAATGTTTACTGGAAGTTCTCTCTTTCCAAACAGGTCAATTGCTAACAGGAGGTTTGTTATCAGGGGTTAATTCGTAGGAGGAGGATTACCCAAGAATTTCCCTGTACGTGTCACATGACATTACAAAAAACGGGAAGGCACGATCGTGATCAGTGCCTATCAGTATCACCACTAATGTTGTGAGTTTGAATCCTGCTCATGGTGAGGTGTACTCAATGCAACATTATGTAATAGAGTTTGTCAGTAACTTGCATCAGGTCGGTGGTTTTTGCTGGTTACTCTGGTTTCCTCCACCAATAAAACTGACCGCCACGATATAACTGAAATAATATTGAAAGTGTCGTTAAACACCAGAACTCTCTCTCTCTCTAAAAACAGGAAATGTCGCCATAGCTAAAAGAAATGAAAGTTTTCCACTGATAAGCTTATTTACTTCTTTTTTTTAACAAAATACTTGGAAATAAAATGTGTCGGCTAGAAGAAGACTGTATTCTAGCACTCTATGGGGGGTGGGGGGTTCCTTTATTTTCATCAGTAAGCACTATATCGTCTCTGAACTAATAACAAACTATATATGTATGTATAAATAAAGAACTTGACCCTCGGATCTCTAAAACAAAAGTGATCCCTTAAAATGAATGCGACTCCTTTATGTTGGATTTCGTAAGAATCGTTTCGGTCTGCGTCATTCTATGTTTATTCTGCATAAATCAGATGTCTTAGTCCAAATCATCTTGTTAGCCAAGAGTTGCGATCCGCTCTACTCATCTTCACCCTTGGCATCGTTAGACGGATTTTCGGGGTCACACAGTGACGGTTTATATGTAATGCAGCTAGTGGTAGCTGCAACCAATCAGAACGAGCTTTACAAAAAGCACATGTTCTGTAGGAAAAATGTCAACAAAATAAAAATGAAAAAATTTGTCAGGAGGAATGGGGGTCCTGAATTTTTCTCAGATGCTTTGTGCAGTGTTTTTTTTTTTTATTTGTTGAGCTACTTTTGTAATGATTTTATATAGGAGAAAAGTATATTAAACAGGTTACATTTTATATTAAAGAGCTTATTAGAGTAAAAAAAATATGATATCATTGACTGAATTTTGACCGAGTTAAATAAAACCCCATGAGGTTAAAACAATATTATTTTCTTCTTTAAATAATATTGAATTGGCATTTGATATTTAAACCTTTACGCAAGTTTCGTTTCAGCTAAACCACATAGGTGGTGTAATGGTTAGCGTGTCTGCCTCGAGTGCGGTAGATCGTGGGTTCGAGCCCCGGTCGGTTCAAGAAAAAGATTATAAAATAGGTATTCGTTGCTTCTCCGCTTAGCAGCAGAGTTAAGGAGAAAGAGCAAAGACTGGTTGGCTCTGAATCAGGATAATGTATCCGAGTGGAGCATCATGTCTACCCGCAGACTGTTTCAGTGAGCTAGCTCCATAAAAATCCAACTGAGCGTGTTGGTCTAGTACAAAGCGGACCTCATCATTTCATTTAAAATTAACTTTTTCTCGCCATGATATAGCTGAAAAATTGCTGAGTTGGCATTAAACAACAATCATTCACTCACTTAACTAGATGAAATGTTACTCATTTATTTATATTTTGTAGTGCAAGTTTGTCTAAAGAGGTCACAGGAAGAAGTCGTTTACTAGAAGACTTCAGAAATAATAGGATCCCTAATCTTCAACTGAAAGATCTCACAAACCATGTTGTAGAATTCTCACAAGATCAGCATGGCTCAAGGTACGTAAAAAACATCGTGTAATGTGAAAAAACATTAATTTTAATATAAAACGATCATAGTTTACAGCTCAAAAACAAGTTGAAATTGAACTTAACATGAGCTTTGTATTGTAAAACATTTTAAAGGGTGTACTTATTTTTAGCTCATTTAACCAGAAGGGAGGAATTGAAGAAATGTTTAATGCTTTCAGTGGCGAAGTTACATATTGGATAAAGTGTATGCACAATTTGCGGCTGGGGTATTTAGGATGTCCCCCAAATATATCTACTTGTATGGCAGTGCCCTTACAGGGAGGTCAGTGGTGATGATTTTGGGCATTTAATAAATTGCAATAACAATAACAAAGCATGGTTTAAAACATGACAAAAATATTTCAATTAATATGAGTTATCAAAGATGTAGAAAACAATTACTAGAGCCAATTTTACTTCATTTATGATTAAAATGTTCATTAATTAAAACAATATACTCAGAATATCGGTATCCTTGTTGGTGTATAGGTATATAGGTACATGAAAAAACACATCTGGCCCCTGTGGGAAGCATCTATGGAATGTCCTCTATGAAGATTTCTCATTTCGTCCCGATCGGTTAACAAACATGGCCACCACAGGCAATTCTTGTTTCTGATTGGTCGATATCTAAAAAATCATCTCCTCTGAAACTGCCTAGCCAAATGAACCGAAACTTGGTAGGAAGCATCTACATGTATGGAAGGTTCTGTATTAAGTTTCGTCAAAGCAGACTGACTAAAATTTCATTGTTTTTTCAGGTTTATACAACAGAAACTTGAAAGAGCTACATCTCAAGAAAAAGCAATGGTCTTTAGTGAGATTCTTGCTGCTGCATATAGCTTGATGACAGACGTGTTTGGTAATTATGTAATACAGAAGTTTTTTGAGTTTGGTGACAATGAACAGAGGCAGACATTGGCTCAAAGATTACGAGGTCATGTTTTACCTCTGGCTTTGCAGATGTATGGTTGCCGGGTGATACAGAAAGCGCTGGAGACCATACCCAAAGACTTGCAAGTAGAAATCGTGAAGGAGCTTGATGGACACGTTCTAAAATGTGTAAAAGATCAAAATGGTAACCATGTTGTACAGAAATGTATAGAGTGTGTGAAGCCAGTACACTTACAATTCATCATTGATGCTTTTAAAGGGCAGGTGAGTAGTGGTTATGTTGTGAATTAGTATTATTTATTTATATTGCATAAATTTCCATTTATTTTGTCAATATTGTTTAGGGCAATGATTATGCAACAGTACATCCGAGATATACTTGGCTAGCTTAAAGTAATGCCATCTGTCACTTTTGATATATATACTTGGAAATAACTTCTCTTTATTTACACATTTCACATTAAATTTCATTCTTTAAATTGCCGCATCTGTGGTGTAATGGTAAATGTAGTGCGGTAGATCGTGTGTTCGAACCAATGACTATAAAATTGGTATTTGTTGCTTCTCCGCTAAGCGCTCTGCATTAAGGAGAAAAAGCAAAGACTGGTTGGCTTGGAATCACGATAATATGTCCGAGTAGGGGCACATGTCTATCTGCGGACTGTTGTTTCAGGGAGCTAGCATTATAAAAATCCAACTAAGTATGTTGGTCTAGTACAAAGCGGACCTCATCGTTATCTCATTGAAAATTAACTTGTTCTCGCCATGATATAGCTGAAAAATTGCTGAGTTGGCATTAAGCCTCACGCACTCACTTGTTATTTAATTGAATCAATGAAAACCATGAAGTATTCAGTGAATAAAAATAAATTCACAGTATATTAAAAAGCATGTAAAAGATTTTTGTTGTAAAGCACGTTTGACATAATAAATGATTTTACATAAAGTTCGTCTGAAATGTAAATTATAGAATGCCAGGACTGGGTTGCACAAACCTCAGTTAAATTTTAAGTGTCAATTAAAACGTAATTGACACTTAAATTTACTTGATATATACATGAAATTAATTTACACTAGAGGATTAATTGACACTTAAATTTAATTGAGGTTTGTGCAACTCAGTCCTGGATTTTAAATATAATTCCTTTAAACAAGAGAATATTGATAATAATTATATTTTGTGTTGTCAATTTTAGGTGCTGGCTTTATCAACGCATCCCTATGGATGTCGAGTGATACAAAGAATACTAGAACACTGCATATCTGAACAGACCAAACCAATTCTTGATGAGCTACATCAACACACGGATAGACTTGTACAGGACCAATATGGAAACTATGTCATTCAGCACGTGCTGGAACACGGTGCTCCCGAGGACAAGAGTATAATTGTTAGCGAGTTGAGGGGAAAGGTTGTTCCTCTTAGCCAACATAAATTTGCCAGGTTAGTTGAGTACTGTACATGTAAGGCTGTAAAAAGTGTTCTTCTGGTTACATAGTGTTAAAAAAAAATTGTTCACCTGAGCATTTGAATATCACTGCTTTATTTGCAGTCAAATGAGCTCAAATTAACAGTGTAGCTGCATGGCAAAGAGTTGTTCAACATCCAGTGCCCGAGAAAAAAAAATTTGGGCTAGTAAAATTTTAAGGTTACTGGCCCAAATGAAATATTAGTGGCCAGAATATTTTTGACAATATTTTGGGGTTAAAAACTACGAAAAAAAAGACATTATGGGCAAACTATTTATTCTATAATGAAAATTATAAACAATCGATAAGTACAAATATTTAATAACATTTGACTTGTCAAAAGCATCCGGTAGTAAGGGCTATTCCATTTAAATATACCTGGGAGAGAGGGAATGCCACTTATTTCAGACCCCCCACCCCACCAATAGGGGGAAAAAAATTCCACCTACCACCACCAGAATTTACTTCTGAAAGTACCCCACTACCACCAGAAAAAGAAGAAAAAAATCATAAAAATAATTTCCTTCATTTCAAACTGGGTTTAATAGTATTTTACTGCAGTAAATGGAGTAAAGTTATATGTTCCAAACGAGTGAATTAATATTTTGCTATGAAAAATGTCTATAATTACCTTCAAATATAGGTGATAACGACTGAAGACCCATTTTTTTCCAGCCGCACGGCAACAGAAACTGAGATTGCCATCTTTAAGGGTAGATAACTCCACTTCCGGGAAGATAACTCACTACTGTTTTGGAGCAAATTCTGGCAAAATGGTGTGATCTCTTAAGACAACAAAACGGATATATCTTTTTATTTCTGTGAAAAGCCAGCGAGTTTAAGGCAAAGGAATGTCAAGATAAATACCCCCCTCATCCACTGAATTTTCTGGTCCTTGGATTTCTCTCTCTCCCCAACAGAATTTATTTTCAAGAGACCACCCCACCCAACAGAAAAATAAAAAAATGGCGTTTTCCTTCAGCCTATTTATAGTACATTTGTATATACTGATTGTACAAATGGAACTTATTTTGAAGGAAAAAATTGTTGTAAAACCATCTACTCTTAAACTATTTATCCAAATCAACCCTAATTGGATTATAATGGTCTTGTCTATCCAAGATAGCTGCCGTTACTAAAAATAGATTTTTTAATGATTTTGAAAATATTACTGAGGGCTTTTCCAGAAAAAAATACCTGGGGGGGGGGTTGGAACTCTGTCAATAATTTGGGGTACTACCACCAGAATTTTAATTATTTTTGGGGTACCACCACATAAATATAAATATTTAAAATGATCCCCACCTAGAAAATAGAAATTAAATTTGAAACGGACTGATCAAATCTGTAATACTGTTTAATGGCAGTAATGCAAGTACAAGTGTGACCTATAAAGTGTGTTGTTTATCTATTTTTGAGGTGCCATACAAATCTTCATATATGATAACACTGTAGCATCGTATCATTATCCCAGTCCATTTCGGCATTTGACCACGTTTTGTTTTCGTCTGGTACTTTTTATCTCGGAACTTAGGAATGAAAATAAAAGAACCAGGTACCAGTTCATCATTCGTATTTCTCCATCTTTTACATAACATATCATTCGGAAGCTAAAGGGAGACAATTTGGCTTAAAAATCGCGCAAAAGAAGCGAAATCGCGGAAGTAACAACCAAATATTATACACCGTTTAACGAACAACACAGTGACACGACTTGCCGGCAAGTAGGTCTATTTTAATATACCGAAATGGTAAAAATACTGACAACTGTGATTAATTAAATAGAAATTTGACAACAACCCCCAGAAAAGAAATACGTTTTATGCCCCCCACCCTGATAAAAAAGAAATCAATAGTGTTCTGACCCTACCAGGTATTTTTTCCTGGAAAAGCCCAGAGTTTTTTGTTTTTTTTATATATATATATATATATATATACAAACGTCTAGAAGCAAGTGACAACCATACAATATATCTGTCCCACTGGATAGTGGATGTAGTCGAGTGGTCTAGGGCGCTGGACGTAAGGCTAAGCGAATGGTGCTGCAGTGTAACAATGGTGTGGGTTCAAATCCCGTCGAGGGAAGAACAAAAATTTGACAGCTCTAAAATCTAATTCTAACACTGTTTGGTTTAATTTTCAGACGTATATATATATATATATTTTGCTTAGCCTATCATTTATATCTTTCAGCAATGTTGTAGAGAAATGTGTATCACATTCATCACGAGGAGAGAAAGCTATGCTGATAGAAGAAGTGTGTTCTATGAATGATGGGTTAGTAAAAATAGTTCAGTTACTGTCGATTCATTATTATGATCATATGGTAGTTGGATTTACAACTAACTGTGCAATCGGTGCATAGCACCGCTAAAGTTGTGAGTTCGAAGCCCGTTCATGGCGAGGTGTCAGAGATGCAGCTAATCTTCGGACCTAGGGGGCAGAATTTTAGAGGGTCCGGCAAATGACGTCTGCGTCAGACCTAATGACCAGAAAACATTTTTACTGCTTGGGGCTATCAAAAATCTAATTTCTGTCGGTCCTGGTTACCTCTTAGACCCCTAAGCGAAGGATCTTTGATTATCGTTAATAAAGTCAAAAGTCGTAAACAAATCGGTAAAAATTTCTGTTCCTTTCTGTTTATGCTAAATTTCAGGAACCAGTTCCCATTCCGGATTATATTTCGTATCCTATCGGTAATCGTTGTAAATTGTAATTTGATCATTTCCGTTATGGCTGCATGGCCAATTAAGTTTACGGAGGGGTCTAAATCTGGAAAAAAGCACCCACTACCTATTGATTTTTCTACAGAGAATAAAAAAGCCAAAAGGTCGGCATATGAGAAGGAGAGGCGACCGGGGCGATCCTTGAATCGAATATGGAAGGACAAAATGAACAAACCAATGACGACTTGATATCAAAATGCGAGGAATAATAAAATCTTAATAATATGAAGTATTGATTATTTGATGTTGCAGGGCTATCTAATTTGAATGTGGTCTCGGTCACTAACCCCCCTTTGGCAATATCCTTAATCTGATTCTGGTCGTAGCAGTCGTTGACTGTGTCAAGGCTTTAAGATTGTCCCTTTAATCATACTGTATTGAAAGTGAAATATTAAAAAATTTCTAAAAAAAAAAAAATAAGTAGGTCTGGCAAAACTCTTTTACTTGCAGGACCCAATGTCCGACAGGAATTTTTATTTATCTGCAACACTGAGGTGTACTCGATACAACATTATCTGATAAAGTTTGTCAGTAACTTGCGACAGGTCGGTGGTTTTCTCAGAGTACTATGGACAGTCTGGTTTCCTCCACCAATAAAACTGACCGGCACGATATAACTGAAATATTGTTGAAAGTGGTGTTGAACCATAAACTATGATATTGGCTGTGACGAAAGAAAATCTATGTTACGTGCAAAATTATCAAATCAAGCTGGAATGGCACCTGGTAATGATAATTTGGTCAAGCATGCATATGCAGGGATATACAATATCAATGGAAAATGAAATACTGTTGAACAACATGACATTAAAAATGTCACGAGAAATCAATTTTCAAGTTTGTATCTATATACGTATCATGTGTTGTCATTTTATTCTTTATAAGACGAGGCCGTGATCATATAGTAGTTGGATTTACAACTACCTATGCAATCAGTGCCTATCACCACTGATGTTGTGAGTTCGAATCTCGATCAGGGCGAGGTGTACAACATTATGTGATAAAGTTTGTTAGTGACTTGTGACAGGTCGGTGGTTTTCACCGGGTAAACCGGTTTCCTCCACTCACGAGATATTGTTGAAAGTGGCATTAAACACCATCAAACAAACAAATATTCTTCACAAGTTAATTGACATTGTTTGTTTTTCTACAGTTGATAGATTTGTCAGCATTGTCATTTTGTATGGTTAAACGGCTCCTTTTCAGTTATTTGTGATCAAGTTTTTAGCTAACAGCGATAGCCTTATCTATTGCATAGAATAAATGTTGTTTTTCAAAATAGCAAAACCGGATAGCCCAGTATCATAATCGGACCTAAATTAGATGAGTTGACCTGTTTGATTAGGTTTTTTTTAAGGGGGGATTAACAAGTCAAATTCTTCCCCCAAAAAAAACCACCTCCATTTCCTTAATATTTTTATATTTTTTTTTTTTCTTCAATAATGCAAATTCTTCCAAAAAAAACTCCATTTCAAAGTATTATATTTTACATTAAAAAGTGGTATTACTCAACATATATTTGGTATTATTTCAGTCCACACAGTGCCTTGTATGCAATGATGAAAGACCAGTTTGCTAACTATGTTGTACAGAAGATGATAGATGTGGCTGAGCCACAACAGAGGAAGATACTCATGCACAAGATCAGACCACACATTTCTACATTGAGAAAATACACCTATGGCAAGCATATCTTGGCTAAATTGGAGAAATTTTTTATGAAGAACAACTCGGATCTTGGACCTATTGGCATGCCACCAAACGGAACACTCCCGTGACTATCTGTAACTCCTGATACAGGTCAATGGGATTGGACTGTAGATTGAAATCATTTTTTATCTTCTATAAAGTTATGTTTTAAGGAACTATTGATATTGAGAGAGCATTTTTGTTATGATTGTGGAAAATTAAGATGCCTCTTTTTTTTTGTAGTTTCTTTGTTTTATTATTATCAACTTTTTTTTCTTTTCTTTTTTGTCTTTTTTTTTTGTTTTTGTTGATTTCTCTTAATTTTTGTTGTTGCTTTTTTGTTGACGATATTTTTTCCTTTACTTGCATTTAAGTTTTCAAGTTTTGTTTACAACGTCTATAAAAATGATTATAGTTTTATAGCGTGTATGTTTGTGTAGAAATGATTTTTATTTTTCGGAAGAATGACAACAAAATTCTTCTAGATTTGCATGTTTATTTGATGATTCTGTCTTCAGTGTACCACAAGTTACTATATAAAGGAGAAGAACGTGTATTTTATAGTGAAACTGGTCCAACTATATATGTTACTTATCATAAAGTAAGTCAGACCAAACAAATTTAGTAACTTGATTCTCTGACCACCTTTTCTGTGGGAAGAAAGATTAGAGTGTGCAGCATTTCTTTTTTCGTTTTATTGAGGGAGGAAAAATTATGTGAGGGGTGAATGGTCTTTTTTCTCTCGTGATTTGAAACATCATTAATTGTTTACGATTCTAGTATAACTAGTTATTATCGACAGCACCATTGTTTTTCCCCAATGTGTACAAGTTATTTCTCTTTTAGCGAGATATGCTTTATTATGAATTTGAATGCAGCAATATTTTCAGAAGCAAGGAAATATAGCATCAACAATTTTTGTATATACATGTATTGACTTGCCAATAAAATTGGTAATGCAGTCTAAAATAAACATGCATGTTGATCCAAGAACCAAGTAATTAACTTTTCTTGGCTTAAGTAGAGTGTTAAGCCTTTAAATGACAACCTAAAATCTGACAATCAGCAAATAAACATGTTGGCTTCTGTTATTTATAACTTCAATCAGTGAATGAAATTGTGTTGACAGTTCTAAACTTTGATATTGGTAATAGTAGTTTGGCAATAACAAGGAAAAGACAACAGTTACCTTTTGGTTTGGCAATAACAAAGGAAAGACAACTCTTAAAAGAAAGTTCTAATTGTAAAACATATAATAGTAGTTTGCCAATAACAAGGAAAAGACAACCCTTTGTTTTGGCAATAACAAAGGAAAGACAACTCTTAATAAAAGAAAGTTCTAATTGTAAAACATATCATGTATTGGTAAAATCAAGGAGTAAAATATTAATTATATAATTATTAATTATGTTTTGTAATAGAATAGATGTTTGTACATGTAAAAAGATGAAAAATTGGATTTATCAATGACGATATAGAGAAAACAGTTTATTATTAATTATACTGACGATTTGTTTTTCGTAGCCATTAAATCTATTTTTAATATAATATTTCCAGTCCTTGCGACAAAAAAAATAATGTTTTACTTCAGGTCAGCAAGATATATTCTGATTTTGTTATGTTGAAAAAGACTTGTCAGTGGTACGTGTGTTTCTGCTTTATATCATAATGTAAAATCTATTATTTTTAGGTTGTGGAATGATAATATGCTCTGTTCACAAAATTTTAATAATTGAAGAAAATTGGGTTGCATCAAACTCTTCCTTAGGAACCCATTTGAAAACTTGTACAAATATTCTCCTGTTTTTCGTTATTATTCAAGATTCTATGTGGAATTTACAATTTCTACAAGATGTAATATAATTTATCTGAGATGTAATACTCATTTACATTACGTCAACTTTAATCAGAAAATTTATCTCTAGGTAAAAAATTATGTTTCATATATATTCAGAAACAAAACCATGTACTTAAATATTTTCTGTTTTAGTTAAGAATGATAGGCAAAATGCATGGTTGTTACGAATTTACAGGTTTTTTAAGCATCGTGTAAATTTGTGTGAAATTGGAGTAAGTAGCTCCTTTCAAAAAACCTGTTTTTAATTGAGGATTTTACATGTTCTTTCATAAGGATATGTATATATACATTGTGTATATATTAGAGAAAATATTCTGTTGGATGTAATATTCTATTAGAATTTTTTTTTAATGTAATTTCTCACAAACGGTCTCATTATAAATTGTTAATGAATCACTAGAGTTGGCAGACCCTATCAGACTCAGATTTGTACACTTTCAGGACCCTGAATGTTCTCATCTAATATCTTGTAACTATTTAAGCATAGATTTGTCCTTTTTTGGTGTGCTTGAACATGATTGTTTAGGGTACTTAAAGATTCTCATTGTTTTTGGGAAACTTCGAAGTGGCTCCTTGGATTCAGACTTGCACACTTTTAGGACCCCGAATGTTCTCGTCTAATATCTTGTAATCAGTGAAACGTAGATTTGTTTCCTTGTTTTGTGTGCTTGAACATGATTTTTAAAGATGCTCATTGGTTTTGGGAAACTTCGAAATGGCTCCACCACCAATGCTAGTCTCCAGTATATTGCCAAACAAATTCCTGAAAGTGGCATCGAGCATACAGTGAATCAATCATATAAATATTGTATAAATTGTTGTAAATATAGAATTCAAAATTAACAACAAAATTAATTATGCTGTCATGATCACAATTTAATATGGAGGCTATCTGTCGTTTATATTTTACTACAAAATCATCATTTTCTGCTCAAAACTTGTGGGTCTGCTGACTCTCAGTGTACATAGTTCATATACGTATCATGGCTTGTTTTGCTAGTCTTGATCTCAACACATTCACCAAATAATTCAATATATACTGTCATTTTTAAATAACTTCTGTTCTTCACCTGGTTTAATATTAAAGTGTAAAATTGGGATATTTCGTTTGTCTTGATTGGTGGGAAGGGGTTCAAATTTAAGAAACACTATGCAAGAACTAATTGTTTGTTTTCGTCTACAATTGCCATGGCAACAAAAATGAAAGAAAAATTAAATTAAGTCTTTATTTGATGCAGGAACATTTCTTGAAATTATTTCTATCCAAAATTGGTGGAGGTAAATCGCAAGAAGTAAAAATAAAACTGGTTTCATCATTGTAATAGAGAATTGAAATAATTATTTTGAAACACCCTTGTTCTTCTTCACAAGATAAATTCATCTTTCTGTCAGACGGGCTGGAATAGATATATATTTAAATTACTACAATTTTTTGTATATAATGTGCACACCCCTTCCATGCCTCTTGCAATAATATTATACTAAGTACGGGTATATAATATAACTTTAACTGACCGCCACAATATAACTGAAATATTGTTGAAAGTGGCGTTAAACACTATTCCCCTAACCCTATAACTGTTTAATGATTTTTGAGCAGAGAAGTCAGTATTGCACACTATTAACTAGATAAAACAGGTTTCAAGAACTGGAAGTTATTTTGAAATGATATTTTTAAAGTACTCATTCTGTAGATAGATAAACTAATGTAAGCAGCGTTAAATTTTTTCAAATAAATGGTATACAATACTTTTATGTAAAAATACATATAATGTAGTACTTTCTATTATTATATAGGCACTGTATAAATGGGTATATACTGTACAAAAAATTTTGTATCAAAAAAACAAAAACGAAGTCTTTCAGTTGTGATTTTTTTGTAGGTATGTAAATAATTTAAACAGAAATATCGTGTAAATTCTAGTTAACAAAACTGTATTATAAAAAGTCACACTACATGTACATTATTGAAATATTTTTTTTATGTAAAAAAAAATATGAAAGATGAAAATTCTTGTTAAAAGTGCAATGTTTCAATGTAAATATATACCATTTAATTTTCCATAAAAGCAGCATTCATTCCAGATTGCAATTTGAAATGTTTGGGTATTTTTTCTCAAAACAGATTTCATGGAATGGTCATAAAAACGGTTGAAATTTCCATCCCACTTGAAATGAACATAATTTCCTTTTAGATGAAATATACATAGAAAACTTTTATTTTCAAAATTGTCGCATTGATACTTACATTCCAAAATTATAAAGATGTGGTCAGTGATCTTCTCCAGGTACTCTGGTTTCCTCCACTAATAAAACTGACCGCCACAATATAGTTGAAAGTGACGTTGAACACCATAGCCCTAACCCTACTTCTGTAAAAAGTTTAGGATTAAATGAAGTTTGGAAGTCATGAAAGATACATATAATTTCTAAAGGACCCACATTTTTTCACCAATTTTCCATCAAATCTGGTTTGGAAAAAATAATCCTAAGCATTATCATTGATTGCAACTTTTTCCTCAAATATTTTTCTTTGAAAGAAAATATTAATTTATCAAATGTACAAAACAAATATGTAAAGAAGTGTACAAGATTGTATAAATTTCACAATTTTCTCTTGTAAATATGAAAAAAGTGCCTAACATTTAAATAAATAATTATTCTCATTGTGAAGAAATTTTCTCTGTATTTACATTTTGTATGTTCATAAATAACAGTGTAAAATAGAATGGATTCTCAATTGACAATGGCATATGTAAAATCAATCTTTCTTGTAAGGGCTTGTATCATTTTTACGTAACTTTTTTTTTCTTCCATTGTCACTAACACCCATGTATAATAGATAAAGAATTGTAAACAGAGTGTTTGTACAGAACAGATTTGAATTGGTGCTATCAGGGTTTTGTCCCCTTTTAAATAAGTCTCAACTGTATGCACTGCAAACTTTTTTTTTCCTGGCTATGTAGAAATTATTCAGAAAATATATTAAGAGGTTTTATGCAGTATTTAGTGGTAGTCTTGTAAACAAACGAACAAATAAAATAATAATTTCTTTATGAAAACGATTCAAAACTAATTTAAGAGGAAGAATATGAATATACGTCCTAATGTAAAATATTAAACTTTTTTTTCTGACAATGTAGAAGTTACGTTAGATGTTTTATGCAGTATTTAGTGATAGTATTTTTTTCATGGTTAAAAAAACAAATAAAGTAATGATTTATGAAAACAATTCAAGCTCATTTAACAAGAGGAAGAATACGAGTACAAGTCCTTATATAAAAATAGTAATATTTAATAATGAGCTGTTATGATTTTTTTTAAAAGCACATAAAATGTAAACGGCCGTATATTAGTGCATTAACCGCACCCCTTTTTGCTCCCAAAATCTCGGGAGAGAAAAAAAAACATAGTTCGGGGAAAAAATCAGCATATACTTTTAACCCGTCTTTAAGGGTAAATTTCTGCAGATAATACAAGGCCTTTTACGGTAGTTAATAAATATCTTAACAGAACCTGTATATATACACTATGGACTAGTCTGTTGAGTTTCAGGGCAAGACAAACTTCAACCCACCGGTAATTGTTGAAATGACGTCACAGTTTGGTTTAACATCCACCGTTAAAGTGAAAGTAAGAAATTGGGCTTTGCCTAAATTACTAATCGTTTTGAATCGGTTGGTATTTATTGAAACATCACTTATTTAGTTGGGGGGAATTATTTTTTTTCTTTGTGAATAACGTGAGTTCTGAAAATTTGTTGCACATTGTTGTAACTATAGATTTCTATTAAAACTACTTCTTCATATTATTTAGTTAAAAGATGTTTATCTTTGAAAAACATGAGTTCAGAAAAACTTGTTGCAGATTGTCTTGACTGGATTTAAATTAAAACTATTTCATCATTTCAACACTATTGTACAGAAATAAATATAGGTAGAGTTTGGTCATCATCAAAGCATTCCTCTGTAGCATAAAAACAAGTTGTGTGTGTACATCATATTTTTTGTGGACAATTTTTGTTTGTTTACTTTCTTTGAACTTTGAAAGTTGTATTTAAATCAAGACCTCATTTGTACAATAGAGATCATATCAAACAAATAATGTAGGACCACGACTGTATTATATAACAAATATAGGAAATATATTTTGAAAGTTTGTACAAATTTTGTAAGTAGTTCAATTTGTATATTTAGTTTCCCCTTCCATTTAAGTCAAATCATCTGCTCGTAAAACTTTCTTGAACACATATTTTGTACTCAATACTCGAAAACAGCGAAGTTTTTCTCTTATCAATGGATTTCCACTTGTTTGACCAAAGTATAAAGCAATAAAGTATTTCAATCTTGGTCCAAAATGCAAAAAAATGAAGCAATAGGCTCACTTAATAGAGGATTTCCTCTTTTTTGATCATCAAGCACTTTCATCTTCTGATTCTATATCCAATAAATTTATTTTTGGTTGGATGATTTTGGAGTCGAAACATGAAAATCGTTCAGAAAGTTTTACGACCTTAAGGCCTGTTCGTGCTCTAGAATGAGATTTTTGTTTGAGTGATATTTTATATCTTAAACATGTAGTGTTATGATATTTCCCCCAAGCTATTATTTTTTACACTATTGTTTAAGTAAAAGATATGTGAAAAATTTGACCCACTCCTCAATGAAAGGCAACAAACACTTCTTGATTTAATACTTAGAATTTATCAGATTTTATTTGAAAGACGTGAGAAATAAGAGAGATTTACTACTTTGTAATAGATGATGATATTTAAAGATAATCAAATTTATAAAGGCATGCTATTAACCCATTGAAGATTGTGATTTTGAGATGAAACCTCTTCAGAAACAGTTAAAATATATACATTAGAAGATTGTCTTGTTGGAGAGAAGAAGTTCTCTAGCATTGAGGGAGTTTTATTATTTTGTTCAGGGATGATACCATCCTGTTTATATATTATTATAATTAGATTGGTTGCATGGTTACCAATTTTAAGGGTATGTGTTTTTTTTAATGTTGTTTAATATTCATTCATGTTTGGTACTCTGCATGTATGATAGTAGCTTCTTAAATCGGTAGTCGGACAGACCGACGTTTGGTTTGGTTAAAAACAAAAGTGAGGGGTTGTCATGGTAATAATTCAACCATAGTTGGATTATACTAACCTATGCAATTGATGTCAATCACGTGAAAGTTCCTTCCCCTGACGAAGTGCACTTGTACTTGATAGTGACAAGGGGAATGTCGGTGGTTTCCCCCTACCCACGGTATTTGAAAGACTAGATGTAACAAATGTTTACCTTAAATTATCGGTACTTTTGGGTTTTTTTTCCTTTCATCTCTACAAGTGATATTGTCAATATACTGAACATTATCAATCAGTGTGACGTCCCACATGTTATGATGTAACCAATAAAAACAATGACATCAGCTTTGATTGTCTGGACCTTCAATACTGCCGTTTTTCCTGATTTGAAGGGGAAGGCATAACCATTATTTTTGTCATTTAATCACTCGGGGATTTACATATGTGCAATCCAAACAATGTTTAGGTGTTGAATCGTACAAAAAACTAACACTGATAAGGTGTAATGATTTCGTAACTGGGAACAAATGCACAAATAATATCTATACAAGAGAAGCTACTATGATACATGCAGATGTATATTTTTTTCTCATAAACCCCCTTCTCATATAATCTTGTTCATCTAGATATATAAAGTAAAACTTATGGGTCCAATAACTGAGGCTGTATATGGAGTGTTTCTTATATATTGTACAGTAGAAGTGTAGAATTTAGTTTGTATAGATTTTGTTCATTTGCATCCATTTTTCTGCTTATAAACATTATTTTCATCGAGTTGGAATTTTGGGATTTCCATCAAGGAGAGGGATTTTTTGGGGGGAGATTTATAGGACCCGTTGAACCTATTTATCACGGACTCTGATGTAATTGATAGCTACATTTTCCCAAAATAACATAAATAATTGACAATGCAAACTAAAATAGTTAGTCAGTCCGACTATGATTTTTTTTTTGGTGGTTAAATTAGAATGAATAAAGCAGGTTGTTTTGAATATATATGTGAAATTTTTCAACAAAGAAGCAAAAAAGAAGTCAAAATTTCAATATCTTGCCATTGTTCATAATATTCAGGGTATAAACTTGATTGATTGAGGGTACTAAATTGGTATTTAATTTTAATATTAAAACATTTCTCAAAATAACTGAGTATAGTTGTATCATTTTTCAAAAAAATTCATCCTTTTGCTTGCCAGGGTAGCTAAATCATGTAATGTACAGTCTAAACTGGCCATCTCAAACTCCAGTGTCGTTTCCGCAGATAACTCCTGGCAAAACATTTTGTTTTTTCGTAGGACTTTTAATCAGGTTAAGTTATCTACGACGACTTGAGTAATTGGCTGTATCGTAGTTCAATCATTTTGACCTTTGACACAACAAGTTTTGACTGTATATTCAGACTGTACAAATTGTAGCCATTTTATAGCTCGGCATATTTTGTATTGTAAAGAACATACTGTGTCGGAGAGAGTTCTATATATATATATATATATATATATATATTATGTCTATATGTTATCATTAATGTACATTCAGTGAACAGAGACTAATTTTGTCAGTGCTTTCATTATTGTTTATATTGTATATGAACTCGTGGGGAAAACCGGGCGTTTACCCATTTTGTACATTGTACAGTTTTTTGTAGATTTGTGTAAAGATCTTTAAAATGGCTTTCAAAACAAGTAGACAAAACAGTTCCCATGGTTTTTCATTGTGTAATATACAAATGTAGTTCCTTTCTTTTTTCAGCTTGTTTTACAAAACATTTTATTATTATTTTTCAATTCATCAGTCATTTGATATTTAGAAAAATGTATCTTGTATAAATAAAAAAAAACTAATGAAGTTAGCGACCATGTAAAATTATACAGTGAACTCTGTCTAAACCGAACCTCCTTGGAGCCATTTTTTGTGTTAGGAATTAACAGTTGTTCAGTTTATAGAGGTTAAATTAACAAAGATTTTCTCAATTCAGGATTTATTTTAAGTTCGGTATATACAGGATTCTGTTTTATTCAGTGTTCGACTTATACAGGATTCCATTTTATTCGAGGTTCGGTTTAGACAGGTTTCCGTTTCACTGTAAAAATAATTTTTTGTATTGTACACCTGTATATAGCATTCCTTTCAATGTAAAATAGCTTACGATTCAACATTATTTTAACAAGATACTGAAATGATTTTGTCTTAATCTAAAAGATGGCAGGGTAAACGTAATAGACACATGTGACATACATTTTATATTTGGCTCGAAACATTTGAAAAATGGTCTATGCTTCATGTGGATTTTGTATGGGGGACAATGTGTATATTCAATATTTAACCATTAGGGTAAACTTTCATAGTAACTAATTTATCTGCTTCATCAGAAATTATATCTACAAAATTTGTTTACGCCATGATATAGCTGAAATACATTGCATTTGTGGACTTTTTCGGGACCGTCGTGGTTGTGATCATATGGTAGGTTGATTTACAACTACCTCCTGTGCAATCAGTGCCTATCACCACTAAAGTTGAGAGTTTGAATCCCGATCATGCTGGGGTGTACTCGATACAACATTATATTTGTCAGTGACTTGCAGCAGGTCAGTTGTTTTTTCCAGTTTCCTCCAGCAATAAAACTGGCCGCCACAATATAAATGAAATATTGTTGAAAGTGGTGTTCTACACCATAACCCTAACTACACTAGCTGATAAAAATGTGTTATTGATGAACATAAATAAAATCTATGTATAAAGATATTACTTGATATACAATTTTATGTATTTTTATATGAAAACTTGTACAGAAAGCTGTTTTGTTTGTTTGTTTTGAAAGTTCATGTCATGAAGGTTCATGCTTTTTGTCTGTAAATCATGTACAAAAAAAAACATTGAAAACTCATCAATTTTTTTCATCTACTAAAACCTTGTGTTTTGCAATTAAATGAATAAAAATGTCTAAATCTAAAGAAGTTGTTTATTCCTGTTGGTGACAAAATAACTTCATCTAATCTAAAATACCATACAAGCTATTGTTGTCAATTGGTGGGAGTTTCCATGGTTATCTGTTTGGATCAAACCAAAGACTAGATAATTGATGTTTGTTGTTTCTCTACTAACCATTAAGAAGTAATATCAAAGACTGGTTAACTCACAATCAGGATAATGTGTCGGAGTGACATGTCGACCAGCAGATTTGTTGGAGTGAGGAAGCACTACAAAAATCCAGCTAAGCATATTGGTCTATTACAAAGCATACATCATCAATGTAGTTGTTCCAAGCCATGACCTGGATTTCCTACTCCATGTGTTGTGGTCTTTTGTATGTTCAATGGTGTGGGTTGATATTGGTGGAATTGTTGACCATCATTAACCTTTCTTTTGATAATCTATGAAGTGTGTGTTATTATCCCCTCGGCAACGAAGTTGCGAAGGGATATAGTAACGCTACCGTCCATCCTTCCTTGGTTCCGTCCGTCCATCCTTGTGAACACTCTAGGATCAACATCCTGCAATGGATTTTGACCAAACTTGGTACATATTTAGTCCTTAAAGAGAATCTGGAACCCTATTGATTTTCAAGGTCACTGGGTCAAATTTTTACCGCATAACATCCTTGTGAACACTAGAATCAAGATCCTTCAATGGATTTTGACCAAACTTGGGAGTCTGGAACCTATCGATTTTCAAGGTCAAAGGTCAATGTCACCAGGTCAAATTTGTACTGCATAGCATCCTTGTGAACACTAGAATCAACATCCTTCAATGGATTTTGACCAAACTTGGTACATACTTAGACCTTAAGAGAATCTGGAACCCTAATGATTTTCAAGGTCACAGGGTCTAATTTTTAGGTGAGGGGATACACCACGCTATGCCCTTATTATTTTTTTAATGACAAATGGAATTGTAACATAGCCACTAACAGTTGAAACAGTATGTTCCAATGTCGTAAACACTTCCTTCCCGTTTCTTTCCTCATTCATGATTTCACCAGGTTTGTAACGAGATTAACAGGACGGGTGCACTTAGTGGAGCAGGAATGTCCTACCCCTCTGGAGCACCACAGTTCACCCCCGGTTTTAAGTGGGGTTCGTGTTACTCTATCTTTAGTTCTATGTGTATGTTTTGTAGATCATTGTTTGTCCTTTTTCTTTTGGACATTGTGTTGTCTGTCCTTCGATTTATGGATTCTGATTACCCCTTTGGTATCTTCCAATGCTTCTTCCCTCAAATAAACTGAACCATTCGAAAACTTCATTGTTTATTTGATGACTATAAAAGATTGTTTTATGTCAGTGGGGAATCAAAGCTTGTAGCCACTGCATAAAACAAGTCTTGACAACTTTGGTTCAAATCGGATCAGTCATTTCAGAGGAGACAATGTTTTAAAAGCCTGTTCAAAAAGATGGACCCCAAGTACAAAAGATCACATGACCCTTCTGGTCAGGTGACCAAAAAAGTAAAAAAAATACCATAAAGTCAACAATATTAGTAACACTGAGCATTTTAATAAAGCTTTCTGGAATTTCAACAAAACTGAATCACATCTGGCAAAAAATCCAACAATATTTTCATGTATAAAAACAACATTTAACAAAAAGCTCAACTTCATACAAATATTCAAGCGCAAAACTGAACATTTCTTGTCAATATTTAGTGCTTGATAATTCACAATTATTTGGCACTGGAATTCTTAAATTGTCAAATTGTGTACATTTTCATTTTGCAACATAATCATATATTTAAATTCTAGTTACCTCCCTTTTTTCTTCTTGCAGAATTCTTATGAAAATATTCTAATAAATAAAATGAATCTCTTCCCATTTGGCCTACATTAGCTATCAACATTTCTCATGTACAGAGACATAATATGAACTTAAATTATTGTAATTCATTGCATAGCCATTCTACTACAGTTCTTTTTTTTTTTTTTGCATTTAAATACATAAAGTGGAATTTATATAATTTACACTCCAAAAATGATCATTACAATGAACAAAATGTGGAAAAAATATGTTCTTATTAAAGTATTTTATATTAATTCCCCCACCTCTCCTTTTTAATAAGGGTGAGTTTTGATCTTTGAAGATATCTTTAATATCACCATCAATATAAAAAAAAATGTAACAAGATTGTATGATTATTTCATTATGGGGGGGGGGGCTATTGTCTGGGGGGGGGGGGGGGGGGGGCTTTTGTCCTGTTCCCTATTTTTGCTTAATTTATTATATAATTTTTTTTTCAGTAAAAATGTCAAATTCCAACAACATGTACAAGTTAGATGCAGGACCTTGTTTTTTTTTAATTTCTAATTGAACATTTTTAATGAATGAAAGAAACCCAACATACTCAGGAAAATGTGTCTTGTTTGGTTACAGGATGAGCCTTATACGCTCCTTTCAATGTTAAAAAAACCAGGGCCATCTATTTCCTATGTCTAAATAACCAGGCTGGTCATCTATTTCCTGTGTCTAAATAACCAGGCTGGTCATCTATTTCCTGTGTCTAAATAACCAGGCTGGTCATCTATTTCCTGTGTCTAAATAACCAGGCTGGTCATCTATTTCCTGTGTCTAAATAACCAGGCTGGTCATCTATTTCCTGTGTGGAATCAATTCCATGAATTTCCTGCAAAAAAACCCATCCACAGAACCAGATGTCACGTTGTAATAATTTATCATGGATCACACGCATGCGTAGCAACAATGGCTGTTTTGATTGTCGAGCAATAAACGTTTTTGATTTTAAAGAGTAGCTTCAACGTCTTGTTTCACTGGTGATTTATTCTTTGTCTTTTTATTAAATAAATCCTCTGCAAGTTCTGGATTTTCTGCGTACCGTTTTTCGAATTCTAAAAAAGAAAAAAACAGAAACGTAATCTACATCATATGTAATTGAGTCAAATAAATAAAATATATCACACTTGATTAAATAGGGTTAATGGTTTTGTTTGGTTTATTGTGTTTAACGCCACTTTCAACAAATTTTCAATTAGTTTTATTTGTGGGGGGAAACCGGAATACCCGGAGAAAACCACCGACCTGTTGCAAGTTACTGACAAACTTTATCATATAATGTTGAATCGAGTACACATCGCCATGAACAGGTTCGAACTCACAATTTTAGTGGTGATAGGCACTGATTGCACAACTAACATACGATCACGACGGCCCCTATTATTATTGAAAAGTATATCAATCTAACAAGGTATCTTTACATATTTTAAGCGGCCGTTGTTGTTGCGATGTATGGTAGACCGATTTACATCAATTTATCACCAATAAAGTTGTGACTTCGAATTCCCGTCAATGACTGGTGTACTCAATTCAACCTTGGGACAGGTCGGAGATTTTATCCGGGTATTCAGATTTGACCCACAAGTAAAACTGATCACCAGATATAGCTGAAACATTGTTGAAAGTCACAATAGTTAAAACACCCTTTCTTCCATTTTGATGCGTTTTCTATGTAAGACACGCCATAAAGACAGCTGCGCGTGACCTTGTCTTACATGGCAATGTCAGCCAATCAAATCGGCCGAGTATAATCAATGGAGTCCACTTCTACGACTGCTGTAGTAATATAAATTGTCGTCTTAGTAGATCTAAAAAAGCTTCAAATATCAATTTTACCTGAATTTCAACTGATTTCCTCTAATAGATTTAATGCGGTTTTAAATAAGTGTGTATTTACTGCATTGCATGTGGCGTTGTAATATTTTGTGTCGTAAACATGACATTGACATGTGAATGAATGAATGAAATCGACATGCTTTGTTTTTAAGTTGAAACGGAAGAAACAGGTACTTGCACTCGTCCTTATTGAAGATCTGGGATTTCTTCCACTCGTGAGAGAAATTCATCGTCTTTCCACTCGTTCCGCTACGCTCCACTCGTGAAAAGATGGAATTTCTCACACTCCTGGAAGAAATCCCAGATCTTCAATAGGGACTCGTGTAAGAACATATTAGTCTATGTTATACATGCAGGAGAGAATAATAGGTTCTTACACGAGTCCCTATTGAAGATCTGGGATTTCTTCCACGAGTATGAGAAATTCCGTCTTTTCACGAGTGGAGCGTAGCGGAACGAGTGGAAAGACGATGAATTTCTCTCACGAGTGGAAGAAATCCCAGATCTTCAATAAGGACGAGTGCAAGTACCTGTTTCTTCCGTTTCAACTTAAAAATAAAGCATGTCGATTTCATTCATTCATTCGCATGTCAATGTCATGTTTACGACACAAAATATTACAACGCCACGTGCAATGCAGTAAATACACACGTATTTAAAACCGCATTAAATCTATTAGGGGAAATCAGTTAAAATTCAGGTAAAATTGATATTTGAAGCTTTTTTAGATCTACTAAGACGACAATTTATATTACTACAGCAGTCGTAGAAGCGGACTCCATTGATTATACTCGGCCGATTTGATTGGCTGACAATGCCATGTAAGACAAGGTCACGCGCAGCTGTCTTTATGGCGTGTCTTACATAGAAAACGCATCAAAACGGAAGAAACAAAAGTCGACAGTCATATATGCCATGCGATATTTATTATAATATATCCTTCCCGTCTCAAACCTAAGAAGTGATTCAGCTAGGCACCGGTCCTAAGAAGTGATTCAGCTAGGCACCGGTCCTAAGAAGTGATTCAGCTAGGCACCAGTCTCAGGACATTTGCCCATCTATTTCTCAAATTGTCTTGAAGAACTTTATTATTAACAAATTAGAATGTCCTAAAGAAATTTTGACAAAACTGGCAATTGTCCTGAATAGTTCAAAGTCTAGATGAAACAGCTAAGGTGGGTGAAACAATGGTAATAAATATAGTTTCTCAATTGCTTTGTCCGTCCTCCACTTTAATATTTCTGAACATTTAAATGTACTGATTTACGCTCTGTGATGTTTTTTGCTTCTGCTCAAAAGAAATCGTATTTACCTGCAATTTCCCAGTCTTCCCAGTGACCTTCTTCGTCATCCTCTTCACATTCACTATGAGGAGAATTATGTGATCTTTGTTTCTTCAGATCTTCAATGGTGTCATGGCAACGTTTTAATTGAGACAACAGTACTTTATCCTGTGCTCGAAGACCAACCTACAAACATAAACAGTTAAAATCAGTATACATGAAAAATACACGGCATATTAAACAGGGAATGGGGTTTACTATTTCTGTTTGCAAAGGGACAACAACTTACTTCACGTTTGTTTGTTAGCCCTTTTTTATTTTCAGTATATCCGTTTCCTTGTACAAATCAACAACGCTATTCGAGACTGGTTTAGTATTCACTACATTAAATTTAAGTTAACTGAATTCTCTCCCCTTTTATAATGTTTTTCAGTCTACAATATCAATGTATTTGTTTCTGATAAGGGTAATAACAAAATTATCGAACTCCGAACAATCTTCCAAAGGGAAAGTCAAAACTCATAAGTTTATAAACAGACAAAATCAGTCAACAACCGGAAAACTGGGAAAACCGTAATGACCCTGACTTGGTACAGGCATTTCCAAAGAAATGGTGGGTTGAATCAGATTTTACGGCGCCAAACCTCCCCCTTTCATTACGGTTCATAGGTTCCTGCTGTCACTATAACAGCATTTATAACAATACATTGTATATATGTGCATTATTAATTACCTTGCTAAACAATATGGGCGCTTTTAATTGATTAATAATAATAAACATATTTGATTTGATGTGATTCATGTATATCATTCAGTTTTACTGTTATGAAAAGAAAGTTTAAACAGTGATGGTCAACAATCTCACCAATATCAACAAAACGAACAATCACCTCTGACCTCACATCGTTAAACATCAACAATCCAATCAATATCAACAAAACGAACATCCACTTCTCACCGTCGTGGGCGTGATCATAAGGTAGTTGAATTTACAATTACCTATGCAATCAGTGCCTATCACCACTGATGTTATGAGTTCGAATCTCGATCAGGGCGAAATGTACAACATTATGTGATTAAACCTGACCGCCGCGATATAACTGAAATATTGTTGAAAGTGGCGTTAAACACCATCAAACAAAACAAAACAAACAAACACTTCTCACCTTCAATCACTGAACATAAAAAAGACCCATGACAGTAAAACATGTGTGGCGGGGTTAAACAGGTTTAATGGGAGCCCAATTTCCTTATGTACAAAATGTATTTCTAAAAATAATATATTATTATAATATCGTGTGTTTTAGTATAAACATACAATACACAGAACAATTGTACTTTCTGTGTATAATGTCAGAAGGGAAAAAAAACATTCTATACTTGACATGCTAGTAAGTATAAGTGTGTAGAAAACTAACAAAGGCTCCCCATCGTGTAAACTCATTGTGCAGTTGAAGATACATCCATGTAATCGCTTTCTGTTGTCAGAATTGATTACTAACATAAAGATGCTTGTCGTCATTGATGAAGTAGGTGCTAATTGGGGCTCAAAAGAGGGGTGGGGTGGGGATGAAGAAACGTTCATATTTTGTTCAGATTCATAAACGACATTTTTGTGCCAGTCCCAAGCCATGACTTGGAATTCCAACCGGCTAACGTCATATTTCGTGGTATTTTTGTTAATGTTCAATCATTTGATGTGAGAGGTGATTGTTCGTTTTATTAATATTGGTGGAATTGTTGACCACCACAAACACAGTTTAAAGTTTCTTTTCATAAATTCACAGAAATATCTTGAATAGAACGTACGTTTGTTCTATACATGACTTTATATAATACTAAACAAAAATGTTTGAATAGAAAACGTTTTGATTGCAAAATCATTCATGACAATATTTTACCAGTTCTAACTAAGATCAACAATCACTCAAAATATCTGCTTTTATATATAGTGCCAATATATGATAACCCCAAAAATAATTAAGTAAAACATCGTCAAGACCCTGATCATTATAATCGGCTATAACGATCACCACATCGTGAAGCTTATGTGTCGTCTGCTTACGTTTATCTTTTGGCACGAGTAGTTTCTATTTGTAGATTAAGATCTTAAGGTTATGCCTCCTTGGTTCTGTTCAAGAGCTTTCAGCGAGGTGATCTACGAAGATCAACAACTACTGTGTTTATAGGCTGTCTTATAACTGGTGTACAAACTTAATACATGTACTTAGTAATAGCAATCGCGCCATTGTCACGCGACGGTCTCCCCGCATACCTTTCAGAATATTACATTAAAATTATTCTGGCCATGTAACAAGCTTTGTGCACATTAATTTGATAGATTATCTACATGAAGAGAAAGTTTAAACAGTGATGGTCAACACATTCCAACAATATCAACAAAACGAACAATCACCTCTCACCGTAAATGATTGAACAATAATATTAAGATTACGAAAAAAAAGTTATTAACAGTGATGGTCAACAATACCACCAATATCAACAAAACGAACAATCACCTCTCAGTCTCACCTTAACTCACTGAACACAAAAAGAGGGGCCACAACATATGACGTAAATAATCTAAGCCCTGGCTTTGCACAGTCATACATTAGTGGCGTAGTTTAACCAGTTAGTTGCTTTGCATGTATGAATTACACACAAGGTGAATTTGTTACAGAAAAAACAGTTTTAGTTTGACGAACTTTCTATTTGTTGATGAGAACCGGTTTTAAGCTACTTTAGAACCTAAACTGGTTTGGCATTTGTTCATTGCAAACTGGAACCGGTTCGGAAAACCGTTCAAACCGTGCCCAGGTGCGGTTTCGAAATGGTTTTCTTTAGAAATGCCTGTACCAAGTCAGTGTCATTACGGTTTTCACAGTTTTCCGGTTGTTGACTGATTTTGTCTGTTTATATGATTATGAGTTTTGACTTTCCCTTTGTAATGATGTTCGGAGTTCGGTAATTTTGTTATTACCCTTATTTACGGTTTTCAAGATGGCGATACTGCAGGATGTTTTGTTGCAATGCGGGCAAAGCAATGACATATTTAAAGATTCGGACGGGTTTAACCTGGATATTTCGCTATCTATTGATAGAGACAATGCGGTACTACACGTGAAACATTTCGGTACTGAATATAATAAAAAAAATATTGAAAAAAAACCAAATACAACATTTTTTTGCTTGTTCTTTAAAATTATCGTTAAAAAGAATCATTTCTAATAAAATCGCAGGGATTTTTGTTTGTTGTTTGAATGATAATTCAACAATTATCATTCAAACACTGCTCTTCTTCAATGATATAGTTTATTTCGAATATAATCTTGTTATTGTAATTAAAATTGTACAAATTAATTGATTGTTTTTATAGCTACTCAGGAATGGAAAGTTGACTATTGGAAAATTAAAGTCATCACGTTTGTCATAGATTTTGGCATGTAACCTACCATCTGTGGTAATTTCAAGAAAAAGGTCTAAATATGAGGCAGATTTATCTGTGTCGGTAGTGTCTTTAATTTCAAACTCACTAGAACCATAAAGAGGTATGACATAAATGTGACTATCATCGTTGTCGTCGTTTACAAGTTGAATTAGATGAAGTACGGATGACATCATTTGATTTGACGCCATTTTATAGCTACAACTAGCCATTTGTTAAAAACCTTCCAAACCAATGCATGTAGTACTAGAAGGACAAACAACGAACCAAGTGCCAGTTGTATCCGGCGTCCCACAGGGTACAGTCCTTGGCCCACTCTTTTTCCTTTGCCATATCAACGATCTCCCGGACTGCGTCAAGTCACAAACCCGTTTATTTGCGGATGATTGTCTGCTCTACCGTGAGATTAAAACCCAACAAGATCACATCACTCTTCAACAAGACTGCTTCAATATCTAGAAAACTGGGCACAATCCTGGGGAATGAAATTCAATGCCAAAAAGGGCTATATACTTAGTATACGTGGAAAAAGTCAGCACTACTATACTCTTGACAACACTATCCTCCAGTAAGTACCATCAAACGCTTATCTCGGCATTACCATCGCTGAAGATCTAAAATGGAACTCGCACATAAACAGTATTACCAAAAAGGCTAATTCGACCCTAGGTTTCTTCCGCAGAAACCTGCGTAGCTGCCCACCATCTAGCAGATGCAGTGCTTACGTCTCGTTAATCAGAACAGCCCTGGAGTACGGTACAGTTGTGTGGGATCCTTACCAGCGAACCGATATAAACACCATTGAGCGAGTACAACACCGAGCCGCTAGATTTATCACCGGCGATTACCGCTCAAGAGAACCAGGATGCATAACATCGATGTTCAGTGACCTCAACCTACCACCACTTGAGGACAGGCGCCGCAACATCAGACTAGCATACTTCTACAAGGTCGTCGAGGGGGTGGTACCAGCCATATACCGCCTCAGAAATACCTGACAAGCAGAAAACCAGGAAGAAACATTCGAGCAAAAAACTTTAGTGACTTAACACCATAAACATTGTCAGCAGATCATTATGTAACAACAGTAGATGCTTCACCGTGCCATCTTGTAAGACCGACCAATACAAAAACTCATTTTTTGTTAAAACGACATTAGATTGGAACCATCTGAGTGACTCTTTTGTTAAATGTGACAGTGTCGAGGCATTTAGATCAGCCCTCGAATCGCGCTAACTAATTCGACCCGCGCTCTCTCACTCGCTGCAAAATTACCATTTCTGGGATATAGCAGTGTACCCTATACAGATACCTAAACTAGTTTATAGTAAATTTATCATACACATGATATGTATTTTAGATTTGGGGTATTTGAAAAATTCCTCCTCCCCAAAAAGGCATAAACTAACTTCCGGAGCACATGAATTTATTCACCCCCGGATTTTCGAATAGGGTTGGTGTTACTCAATCTATAGTTTTCTATGTGGTGTTGTGTAGATTATTGTTTCTGGTTTTGTCCTTTTTCGTTTGACCATTGTATTGTATGTCCTTCTTTGATGTACGGCTTCTGATTACCCCTTTGGTATCTTTTGACCATTGTATTGTCTGTTCTTCTTTGATGTACGGCTTCTGATTACCCCTTTGGTATCTTTTGACCATTGTATCGTCTGTTCTTCTTTGATGTACGGCTTCTGATTACCCCTTTGGTATCTTCAAACTTTTCTTTGTACGTTTATTATCAAGTTGATGACAATCTGATCGTATCCAGTGTCACCCGATGTAATCTTCACATCTTTGGAGTATCTTTTTAAACAAAACTTTAAAGTTCATCTGAAACTTCATGATGCTATTATCTTTTCTTTTCGACGTAACATGAGCCACCTATATTATGTGTTTGTTTTGAATAGAAATACAAAAACAACATGCACACAAACAACACACAATAGTCCATATTATACATGTTATATCTGCACAGATTCTTAACCGAGTAAGGGGTGTGTGGGGTAATGGTATATATTGCCCTTTGTACTAATATTTCAGCTGTTCCTCACTTAAAAGAAAAAATTATCGATGGAGAAAGCGGGAATTTGCACTCGACCGATTCCGTTCCTCAGGCTTAAGAAGATCAACGGATTCACCCGACATTTGCTGATCGGGATTCCTCGGACAATATTGAATATTTTATCCCTGATAATAAGCCAGAACTACATAATGCTGAACCTCAGTCCCGATCACATTAAAGATTGTTATAGCACAAATTTGGCAAAGTTTTCCTCCTAGATTCCAATTGTACACAGATAAAACACTTTGAATGGGTATGACAGGTGACAATCTCGACTGAAATCTGTTTAAAACAAGGGGTCGTCGTGACCGTGATCGTATCATCGGGTAGTTGGATTTACCTGTGTAACCAATGCATTCTATTCAATCGTAACTAATCGGCCGTGCTCGCTACCCTGCAAATAACCTCGTATGCATTAGGCGTATAAATCGCACTACTTTTCACATGTCAGTTACATGAAAGTTTGATAAAGTTATATCTTAAGCAATTTTCTATATTTCAATTAAAGTTTTAATTAGTTTTGCATGATTAGATTTTACTTTGTATATCTTCCATATTGGAATTTCGTGGACTATATTTTTGTGCGGCTTAACTTAGCTTAACTTCCGGTAAACAATTTAAGAAGAATTTCTACTATGTACGTACGAGGTTATTTGCAGGGTAGCGAGAATGGCCGAGTAGTTACGATTGGTATTCTATTACTACTTAATTTGTACTCGGAAGACCTCGGATAAAGTATAAGTATCCGAGGAATTCCGAGTGACTAAAGTTGAGAGCTCAATTCTCGCATATGACGAGATGTGTACCTGATACACTTATTATGTGATTAAGTTTCTCAGTGATTTACAGCTGACCGATGTTTTTCTCCAGTTTCCTCCACCAATATCCCGGCATAGCTCAGAAAGAAATTCATCATAGTTTTTTCTTAATCTTTGGTGATATGTTTTAGTACAATTTTGTAATTTAGGAAATTCAAATGTTGACTATACCCCCGGTACTACAGTCAACTTATGAAGTTCTTACATTCGTTAGAGACACTGGGTCGTCGTAGTCGTGATCGTATGGTAGTTTACAACTATTACCTGTGCAATCAGTGCCTATCACCGCTAAAGTTATTATATCAAATTCCGTTATGGAGAGGTGCACTCGATACAACATTATCTGATAAAGTTTGTCCGTGTATTGCGACAGTTCGGTGGTTTTCTCCGGCTACTCCTGGGAGAAGAATTTATATAAGTGCTGCGTCACTTGTTTTCTGATCCCTATGCATGTACTATTGTTATAACTAATGCAATTTATTCAATAAATATTGTTTACTCCGGTTTTCTCCGATAAAACTAACTGTCACGATGTAACTGAAGTATTGTTGTTGTTTAACGCCATAACAGTAAAACTACCCCAGCATTCGTTACAAAATTGTAAATTAACAGCTGTACTAGGGCTAAGGAGTTAGGGTTATGATGTTTAACGCCATTTTCAACAATATTTCAGATTATCGTGGCGAAAGTTTTATTACTGGAGAAAACCGGAGTACCTGGAGACAACCACCGACATGCTGCAAGTCATTGACCAAGTTTATCACATAATGTTGTATCGAGTACATCCATCTCGCCTGAACGGGATTCGAACTCACGGAAAACGTTATCATACTTATTGAATATATAGAAGATCCGTGTAATCTATTTGTATTGTTTAAAGTATTTAGTACAAAAATATTCTAACTTACCAATTCTGACCTCAACCACTTCAGAGCACCCTCGATTCTCCCCTGTCGTTGTGACCATGACTGGGTATCTCCTTTATCTGGCATAGCAATCGGAATATTTCTAATTAGAGGTCCATTCGGATCTCCCTTTAATACATCCGGTAAATTATTTGATACATTAGAATTAGATTCTAATTTAGTCTGTTTGTCAATGTCTGAATGAACTTCCGGTTGTTGTTGTTGCTTGGGACTAGAATTGCGGCCATCTTGGGCGACAGATGAACACCGTGATGACCCGGACGAAAAACTAGAAAGTCTAGACATAAAACGATCTAAAGGCTCTGAACACAAAGAATCCCGAGAACCGTTTATACTTATGCTCGGTGAAAACCGGAAACTAGAATCACTGTCTTTACACCTTTCGTTCATCTGGCTCCTGACATTATTAACGGGCACCGAATGTGGACGATCACGATCGTCAAAACTATGTTGGCATTCCGAGTATATCTCATGTGGAACTGAATGTCTTTCGTCCTTCATAAACTGATTCTCTAATTTTTTAGTCAAATCAGAATCATGTTGTTGAGAATAAGTTCTAGCACGCGTTGATGGTTTACTGTGAGTTTGAAACGGCGTAGGTGCTGACGAACTGGGGGAATATTTTGATTTCAATGGCGTCGAGCTACGACTAGAATAGTTTGACTGAGAAGGTGTTGAGGAACGTTGAGAATCTCGTCTCCGGTCATTAACTTCTTCAGAAATAGTTTCATTAGAGCTTGATGTCTCATAGCCAGAAGTGGTAGAATAAGACGATTCAGATCTTCTAAATCTATTTTTAGTGAAAGAGAAGACGTCGTTACCTAAATCTGTATCAAAGTCAGCTGATGTTCGGGCACCTGATGCGATGTCCGGAAACGATTTAAACAATTTGTCTGTCCGACTTCGTTGCTTTTTTCGATCAAAAAAGTTTTCAATGTACTCGTCGGCAGGCTGTGAAAATATTTTCATATCACGCCAATTAAACCCTTCTTCGTTGAATTCGTCCAATAATCGAAAAGTATCCTTCAATGTATCCTGGTCGAAGGTATCGAAATCCACCATTTTGAATATTACAGATTTTATTTCCTAAATTATAGATTTTTTGGCTAACATATCACCAAACTAATTGAAAAAACAATTACTCCTCTTTTTAGAGTTTGCTGAGTACAAATGTGCAAAATTCTTTGAAAAATTAAGTTCGTTTGGAGTTCATCCATGTATGAGAACAGACGATAGGTTCACAATACCAGACGACACTAAATCCAATGAGGCTATGGCGCTGTGTTCACTGTTCGAGTGACCTGAGGAAGAAGGAAAGAGAATGTAATATAAAATATATATATACGAGCTATTATTCTTGGTACTCTTCCATATAATATTGGTATACAGCTTCATACTAGTAAATCATCAATGACGTGTATAATTAGAATCACCAGAACATTCTTTTTTTTCTCTATGACTAGGCCAAACAAATAAATATGAAAAAATGGGCTAAGCTTGCATGCGCCCACCTACATAGATAGTGAAATCCGTCTAAACCGAACCTATACCGGGAAACAGTTTTTGTGTTTGGTTTATACAGGTTAAATTAACAAATATTTCCTACATTATGACTTTTTAAATTGGTTTATTCAGAATTCCGTTTTATTCGGGGTACAGTTTTAACGCGTTTTTTGTTTATATAGATTAAATTAACAAAGATTGTCTTCATTTAAAGTTTGGTTTATACAAGATTCCGTTGTATTCGGGGTTCAGCTTAGACAGGTTAAATCAACAAACAGGTGTTTTTGTTGTTTTTTTTTGGGGGGGGGGTCAGTTTACACAGATTCTACTGTACAAATGCATATGTATATCAGTAAATACAAAGAATGTTGTCTATAAATATTTGGCAGAAAGAATTATAAATTATTATATGCAATCAACTTAACATCTGAACAAATAATTACATACTAACTTCAAATGATATCTAATTAACAAGAAAATGTTTCTGACTGAACAAGATGGAAATAAGTAATAATAATTAATTAAACAAAAAGCTTAAGGTTTATAAAATTGTACGAAGGTTTCAACAAGTTATCTGAAATTAGAACTAGGGGCTAGAATTGGGGTTATGGTGTTTAACGACACTTCCAACAATATTTCAGTTATATCGTGGCAATTAGTTTTATTGGTGGGGAAAACAGGAGTACCCAGATAAAAACACCTACCATAAGTCACTGATTTACGAATCTTCAATCAAATGGTTTACGAAAATTACTGTTTAAACGGCAACGGCCATTATATCTGTCAGCGACTTTTGGCATTGCAAAAAACAACAAATATTTTCGTCCCACGGGTTATATAGTTTAGAGATTTACACTTCTGCATTGCAAATAAGTCGTAAAATATAAAGGGGTCTTGATGACCGGGTGGTTTAAGGCGTGAACCACTGTCCATATGCCTATAACTACAGACATGAGTTCACTCCCCGCGATACACATCTCAAGTATTAAGGTTTACAGACACAAACCAAGGCCTTGATTTCACCGATCTGTTCGTTATACCTGTCCTCCTCTCTCCCCCTCCCCCTCCCCATTAAGTCTGGTAGTTCCGATATAACTGAACAATTGATTAAAGTAGCGAAAAACACCCCCTGTAACACAACCCAAAATATGAAAATGGCGAGGTGTACTCGATACAGCATTATATGATAAAGTTTGTCAGTTACTTGCGGAAGGTCGGTGGTTTCCTCTAGATTTTTCGGTTTCATACACCAATAAAGCTGACCACCACGACAACACGATATAGCTGAAAAATTGTAGAAATTGACGTTAAACACACCCCCCTCTCAAATTCAGTTTTTAACCGCACGGCCTGTTTTAGTTCATTCCTGAAGGTACATGCAATGTGCAAAATAATGAGACTTACAGGTGTGTAAAAATTAACATGCATAACATCTGCATCATCAGAGAGATTTAATTAATAAGCGATAGCTTCCAAAAAGGGGGTACTTAATTAATGTCTGCATAGATTAGTTTTATGTAGCATGGGGTTGTTGTTGCTATAGGGATACCATTTTAAATCACTCTTGATTTTCCCATCGGCCATTGTTTCAATCGCTTTTAACAGAGTACTGACCAGTATAAAGTGTCATTTTTATATTTTCTCAACTTAAAAAAACCACGAAATTTTAACTCACGAAAACTACTGTTTCTACACACACACGTAATGAATTTTGGGTCATAGGTTTATTTACGTGCGAAATACAATACCCCGTTGGTATTATTAGCCCCTCTTTTCCCCCCTTGAAAATGCGTTATCCTCCTATATTGCATGACAATGTATCTATGTACAATTTCAGTTCATTTCTGAATACTGGGTGGTTCCCGTGGCTCGAACCACAGGACTGCTCAGCACCTCCTCGTTTGGCGGAAGGAGGTACATTTAGATGAACAAGTGGGTTGTCAGGCTCTATAAACCGGAATCCTGACCGTGGACCACAATGTACGCCATGTGTCGCACGTTCTCTGTGCCTTTAATACACTATCTGTAGATTTCGTAAAACAAAGAGGTGCATTGCTTTTCCTGTGACAGTCAAAATTGATTGACTGATTGCATACGCAATATACTAGTGCAAGTATACCATTAGTCACGTAGTATTTGGAAAGTTGCCCCTTGTCAGTTATCTTGTCAAGTGCAATGTTCTGTGACTGACGTGAACCTTTCTAGTAACATTCCCCTTATCCCCTAACATTTACATGTAGTTATTTTAAACTATGCTATGCCGAGGGTAAAATAGTATGCCTTCTTATTTTGCTGTATATTGTTATTCATGATATTCAAATATACTTGCCAGAAACACTACTAACGCCGTGAGTTCGAATCCCGCTCTGGGGAGATGTATACTCGATACAACATTAAGTGAAATGAAGTTTGTTAGTGACTTGCGACAGTTCGGTGGTTTTCTCCGGGTACTCTGTTTCCTTCACCAATAAAACTGACCGCCATGATATAACTGAAATATTGTTGAAAGTGGCGCTAAACATCATAACCCTACTTTCGGGAAAATAAACGTGAATCTATTAAAAAAAAACATAAATCGTTAAAGTTATTAAAAAAATGTAATGATCTAGAACTTTTTTGCTCAAATGGAAAAAAAAAAGCCTTGCGGTCAAAAGATGTTAATTGACAACATAAAAAGAAAGTACATTTAATGCATGACGGTGCACACAGATTCGGTCCAGTGGTTCCAGTAAGCGATTCGTAATTAACAAAACATATTTCTTTAAACACCAGGTATAACTTCTGCATCTGTATGCATCGCGTATCTTGCATATCTATTAGGCTAGCCGTTTTTCTTCACTTATGCATCTGTATGCATCGTGTACGTAACACATCTATTCAGCGTTAAACGGCACTATATCATTACACAATGCTATTAATTATTGAAAAAAGCAGAAAATTCTATGCTCGTTCCAAACACTTTAGTTCTGATAACGAAAACAGATATTTTAACAGGTGGTACATTATTTTACTTCGATATTTCATGTATTTTTCATATTTTTATTTCCTTGAAAACGAGATTTGATATGGTACATTTTGTATGGAGCGCAGCCAGACCACAATCCTGCTAAAAAATTATAATGCACCAATTCCTCTCTATTTCACGGGTATAAAAATACATTTACCATAACATTAAAAACTGTCATGTAAATTCTAGTTATTATCGAGGCTGTGTCTTAAAACGGGTAAGGGCGTATCGGACTGGGTCTTAAAACGGGCCCGGTATCCGTCACATATCTGGTTGACCTATTAATATGTTTTTTTTATCTGAGCGGCACACCGTGCATTGCCAAAATATCCTGTATGGTCAGTCCGCCTCTGATTCTAGTAACTACAAAGCATATATTTTATTATATTACACTTTACGTTTTTATTTTCCCTATTTGTCTTTGTTAGCGCAGCCGGTCACTATTTTCGTATATGGACCGGCCAGGTACCTGCATTATTTTAGATAAAATGTATAATATAACAAATAGTTCATGTCACTTCGGGTCATATGGCAGTATATGGACCGGTCCGTCACCAAAAAAATATTATATGGAGCCTTATATGGACCTCAGCTCCATATAATATTTTTTTGGTGACGGACCGGTCCATATACTACCATATGACCCTCAGTGCCATGAACTATTTGCTATGCATTTCATTTTGTTTTAATGAAATAAAAAGGCATTGTTATGTGTACAACAACTACACAACTCCAGAGTTGAGATGGACATTTAAAAAGATTATTGGTGTTTATCATCACATTCAGCAATGTATATTGTGACTACCAGGTTATATCCCGCCACATTTTTATGCCTGTCCCAAACCAGGACCTAGATTATCAGCATCATATGGTCATAGTATGTTTTATGTTCAATGAGTTATAGTGAGAGGTTATTGTTAGTTTTGTTGATATTGGTGGAATTGTTGGCCATAATTCTTTAAACTGTCTTTTCATAATATTAATGGGGGCGGGGGTTGACTTCTAAGTACTAACCAAAAACTTTTGATCGAATTAAATACATCTTTTCTATGACTAAAATTATTCTACTTTCGCCTTGTAAATTTATTTGGTCGTTATAACTGCCCTTGTCAATTATAAAATGTATATACAATACACTTCCCTAAACATATTTGAAAACACGAACATTTTTATGTTAATAGTAAAATAATTAGCCGTTTGAAAACGAACATCAAAGTCGTGAGAGAGCTATCTAAGATGTACCTTACGCTTTGTGTCAACTAAATTAATATGGAAATATAGTTTGTTGATAAATTCATTGTTATGTGAAGGAAGACAAAATATATACTACATGTGTCCAAATAACTTGAGGGGTCGTCGTGGCCGTGATCGTATGGTAGTTGGATTTACAACTACCTATACAATCAGTGCCTATCACCACTGATGAAGTGAGTTCAAATCTCTATCAGGGCGATGTGTACAACATTATGTGATAAAGTTTGTCAGTGACTCGCGACAGTTCGATGGTTTTCTCCCAGTCCTCTGGTTTCCTCCACCAATAAAACTGACCTCCACGATATAACTGAAATATTGTTGAAATTGGCGTTAAACACCATCAAACAAACAAACAAACTAAATAATTTGAAATGCATACTGAGTTGAGACATCCAATGTAGTATGGAGATGACAGAATTGTCAGGGTTAGAGTTGTGGGCAGCTTAAACATATTTTATTGCCCCAAAAACATGACAATAGGATCATATACAAGTCTTCAAACTTAGAACATCTTCTGCTTTATAAACGCTTGATTTAGGTCTATGGTGTTTAACGCCACTTTCAACAATATTTCAGCTATATCGTGGCAGTCAGTTTTATTAGTGGAGGAAACCGGAATATTCGGAAAATTTCACTGACTACCGCCAATGACTGGTCATATCGAGTACACCGAGATTTCGAACTTACAACGATACAGTAGTGTGATTACTCGTACAACGTAATAGGTTGGACTTCCACCCCATCCACCTTTCCTCTCCTCCATTATAGTTTGCAAATATAATGAAAAAATAGCTTCTCATCGATCGTGCAGAGCGATATACACTTGTTGTATAGCATATGCTACCCTCTAATCATGGCAACTCACGGGCCAGATAGGGGCATTGGGGGTGGTTTCACCTCCTACAAGTATATACAGCCATACCGCTGGAATGTGTCCACTTTTTCAGCTTTCAAATATATGATTCGGTCGTAAATTATCCAATTCAATGTATCAATGGGTGGGAATGTTTAACCTACGATATATCAATGGGTCATATTTCTACAAGCCTATGCAGCTTATTTATTGCCAGGACAAATTCTTCTGCATGATCAGATGCTAAATTGATCTATGTGTGTTTAATTTCGATTTTTGTCTAACATATGAATGGGAATAGTTTTCATACTTGGAATATATGAATGTGTATGGCTTTCATGCTGAGAGAATATCAGAATGTGGTGTTTATCACACTCCAGCGGTACGACCATACCGAAATTTACCTTAAGTACTACACCCCCCCCCCCCCCCCCCCCCCCACACACACACACTCCCCGCACCCCCGGTGGCAACTAGGACCTTGGATGGGAAACGAATGATATCAAATCCCCGACATTTAACAAGTCAATACATGGGAAGTCTTCAGCGTTTCTTTGTACTATACTAAGTATATATATTTGTTTAATTATCAGAAACTGAATATCAACACTGAAGTTCTCGTAGGATCTGCCTCTTAGCAAATAGAAGTGTGTTTCAAGAAACAAGTCTAGGTAAGATTTAATGAGATGGGGAAATAGTCCTTCATATACAAGCTTAACTGTATATATTATATGATGACTAAAATATTTTAACTGAGTTTGAGGTAAATTAGGTACAAATTTCAATATATTTATATATTTATGACGAAGTAAACAAGTTTTTATTTTTTAATATTTGAATGCACCGAATGTCATATAGTCGACGATCAATTATTTTCACAAAATGTCGTAGGAATTTAATTAAAAAGGGATCGTTTGTTTACCACATAAATGTTAACACATTAAAGATATCGCATTGATACATATTTTAATTTGATCACTTGATAGTGAAAATGTTTCAAGTCAAGGATTCGTTGAATGAATGTCCCCTCCCCCTTTTTTTTAAACATTTTATCGTAGTGACAATATTTAGTAACGAAATGGGAGGGCGGTGCATTCGATCGGGTAAACTACTAAGTATCAGTAATTAACTATACGTCGTCGGCTATACCTCGCCCCAGCTGGACACGAATCTGATCACACTATTGGTGATCGATCACAGGCGCTCATGGCATGGAATTACCACCTCCTTTTTTAACTTTCTGTTTACGTATTTATTTTCAATGAAATTTTTATTAGTTCGTCTCTTTTCCCCTTTCTTTATCGTGTTCGTGTCCATATATCAATACAATATTATGGCAACAACACTATTATTAAAGATATATGGATGCAAACCCTTTAAATAAAGGAAAGAGAGATGAAATAATAAAGAACTCTTATTGAAAATAAATATATGTAAACAGAAAGTAAAAAAGGTATGTTAATTTCGTGTCACGAGCGCCTGTAAGCTATCTGTTTATATACTCGAACAACAAAGATATTTATTCCATATAAATAATTCAGCACAATACAGATTGCTGTAAACAAAAACAAAACAAACAAAAAACAAAAACAAAAACAAAAAGAAAACAACCCACACATGCGAGACTAATGGGTTAAAGTAGACAACACAGAATCGGTTACAGCATTTTAAAACGTATGGAGAGCAGATTAAACAAAATAGTCTTTATTAAATACAGTCTGCGAATAGGGGTTAGTATTAGGGTTATGGTGTTTAACGCCACTTTCAACAATATTTCAATTATATAGTGGCGGTCAGTTTTATCGGTGGAGGAAACCGGAATACCTAGAGAAAATCACAGACCTGCCACAAGTCACTTACAAACTTTTATCACATAATCTTGTATCGGGTACACCCAGCCATGAACGGGATTCGAAGTCAGAACTTGAGTGGTGTTGGGAACTTATTGTATAGGTAGTTGAAAATACAACAACCATGCGATCACGACCGCGACAAACTCTTTTTAAAACTTAAAGAGCAGATTACGTTGATTGATTGCTTGATTGATTGGTGTTTAACGTCAACTTTAGAAGTATTTCAGCTATATCGTGGCGTGAACAAATTTTATATTAACTTAAGAACAGATTAAGAAAATCCTTATTAAATAAAATATGGCCAGAATGAACAGAAAAACGGGTGTACATCTTAAAAATAAATTTTCAGCGTTTTAAAATTCACGAGGATCGCTTCATATTCCTATGATGCATGTTAACACGCTATTTCATTTAAAACGTTAACGAGACTGATATCTAAAGTAGCATCTTCAATATACAATAATTATCTTATCACTGGTTTAAAATATCATCAAAGAATGTAATCATTTACTTAAAGGTACCAGTTTAATATTTCTATTTGCCATCAGTAGTAAAACGAGTTATGTACATATACATATATACAATTAATTCATATTGATTGGCTGGTTGTTGTATAAGGTCAAGTGAACAGTATTTGAGCTACTTTCTGAATATGAAAATAAAAAAAAGATGTGAAAAGTTGTAATAGAATGAGCTTATTGACGAGTGATTCGTTTGCCACAAGGAAAAGGGGAGGTTTTGGATAGGGTCGGAAAATATGCCCTTACAATGGAACACTACTGGAATATATAGATAAGGATTCCTACCATTCAAATATACTAATGTACTTTGAAGATCCCCCTCAACCACACCAAACTCTGATATTTGTCGTTTGTGTTTGTTACATCACCTATCAATCAGGTGAGGGAGTCTATCGCCAAGAAACGGGAGTCTACATGTAGACATGTCTCTAGAACACATTATCCTGACGTCAAGACAAACATGTAGACATGTCTCTAGAACACATTATCCTGACGTCAAGACAAATATGTAGACATGTCTCTAGAACACATTATCCTGACGTCAAGACAAACATGTAGACATGTCTCTAGAACACATTATCCTGACTTCAAGACAAACATGTAGACATGTCTCTAGAACACAGTATCCTGACGTCAAGACAAACATGTAGACATGTCTCTAGAACACATTATCCTGACGTCAAGACAAACATGTAGACATGTCTCTAGAACACATTATCCTGACGTCAAGACAAACATGTAGACATGTCTCTAGAACACATTATCCGGACGTCAAGACAAACATGTAGACATGTCTCTAGAACACATTATCCTGACGTCAAGACAAACATGTAGACATGTCTCTAGAACACATTATCCTGACGTCAAGACAAACATGTAGACATGTCTCTAGAACACATTATCCTGACGTCAAGCCAAACATGTAGACATGTCTCTAGAACACATTATCCTGACGTCAAGACAAACATGTAGACATGTCTCTAGAACACATTATCCTGACGTCAAGACAAACATGTAGACATGTCTCTAGAACACATTATCCTGACGTCAAGACAAACATGTAGACATGTCTCTAGAACACATTATCCTGACGTCAAGCCAAACATGTAGACATGTCTCTAGAACACATTATCCTGACGTCAAGCCACAAAGTCGGTTATAACTCCTTATACTGTGTCATTCAGTGAAGAAGCAACAAATGTCACTGTATGGTCTTTAATTTTATACGACCGAGAATCGAACTCATAATCAACCGTTCCAGATGCGAACACGATAGCCATTACAGCTCCAATGTGGTTTCATGTCAATGTTAAATATTATTCTGAACTTCAGAAATGGATGAACATAAAAAGTGTATATGCTTGTTTGTTTGTTTGATGGTGCTTAACGTCACTTTCAACAATATTTCAGTTATATCGTGGCGGTCAGTTTTATTGGTGGGGGAAACCGGAGGACCCGGTATAAACCACCGTGTACAACATGCACTCGTAGACAAGGTGGTTTCTAATCAATTAAAATATTAATCTATACTTCCAAAATGGCCGAACATAAAAAGTGCACTTGTAGACAGATATAGTTTAAGTAAGTCTTAATCTTATTATGTATTTGCCGATCAAACAAAGCCACTTGTAAGATTATAACATATATTTATAGGTTGTCGTCCTTGGCCTGGTTTTATTTTTAATCAATTGCCATATAAATCTATATATCAATTTCTTGGGAGATAATTTTATTTCGTGAAATGTACATCTACGTAAGCATGTTCTTGTTTCGTTTTATGGTGTTTAACGCCCCTTTCAACAATATTTGAGTTATATCGTGGCGGTCAGTTTTATTGGTGGAGGAAGCCGGAGCCGCAGCCACCGACCTGTCGTAAGTCAATGACAAACTTGATCACATAATGTTGTACACCTCGTCCTGATCGAGATTCGAACTCAAAACATCTGTGGTGAAAAGCACTGATTGCATAGGTAGTTGTGAATCCAACTGCCACACGATCATGGCCACGACGGCACCATTTCTAGGGAGAGAATTTTATTTCGTGAAATGTACATCTACATAAACAAACAGTGCATACCTCTTAAGGCCCTGATACACGGTAAAGCAAGTATCGCGATACTTGTATCATGATTAAAAAAATACAGTGTAAACAGTGCTATTACTCTGTATCATGCAACTTTTAGAAGTATCATGCAACTTTTAGAAGTTGCATGATACATGCCCACTTTGGGATAGAACATGTTCTATTCTGTACAGGAAGGATCGCGATACATTTTATCTCTGACCAATCAGAGATCTTGGTTTGAGGTCAGGAGGTTACAACATTATCAACAAATAAAAGCACATGGTCAGCACATGGTAAATAAAACATGACTGGAAAGTGAAAAAAGTAGTGATGTTATTTGGTCAAAGGAACAGATGGAGAGTCTCCTCAATTTGTATGCTAATGTCTTCATTGTCAGGATTCTCCATTTTGGCGGCAACAATTTGTAAACAAACTCTGCATGAAACGTGCTACTTGATTTAGTGTGTAAACTGACAAGGGTCATGATACAAAAAGTTGCATGATGCAAGTATCGCGATACTTGCTTTACCGTGTAACAGGGGCTTTAGTAGTCTAAATAAAACGAGCATTATCGCGATACTTGCTTTACCGTGTAACAGGGGCTTTAGTAGTCTAAATAAAACGAGCATTGTTTACATATATAATGCAAACAGAAAACTCCTTTACAAATATTTGGTGTTAAATGATACATCTTTTGTTGTATGTGGTTTTTAAATGTATTTTGAGCTACTAGTGTGTTTAAAAAGAAATCAGGACAAATCTGTAGAAGGATTTGTCTACGGGCAATTCGTATCGATTTTAATAGGTATTATTTGTGATTTTTTTTCTGCTGACCGGTACATATTTCTGATGTAAAAACCAATCTTTGGTGTTCGCTTTTAATGATGTATTGTATGTCTTCCATAAGAATAAGAATAAGAATTGTATTGTCCAATAGAGGGCCCACAAGGGGCAAAGTCATTACAGTGATTCATAAACAATAACGTTAAAAAATTAAAAATATAAATATTATACGTTACAATGAACAAAACTGCCCATAAAATATACTAAATAAGTGTACTATTTCCCCTTTATTAGAAAAAAATGCTTTACGATCAAGATAACGATCGTTTGTGTTAAAATAAATCTGTGTTTTCACCCTCGCTGATCTCGGGATATCTGCGCTCCATTAGAGCTATGGTTTTGGTGTTTAATGCCACTTTCAACAATATTTCAGTTATATTGTGGCGGTCAGTGTTATTGGTGGAGGAAACCAGAGCACCCGGAAAAAACCACCGACCTGTCAAAAGTCACCGACAAACTTTATCACATAATGTTGTATCGTGCTCCATTAAGGAATGAACGTAAAAGTATAACCTTGATAGTCAATATCCTCTCCTACATTATTAAAGAACTTTAAGATTTTCAAAGAGAAAACATATGTCATTTTCACTGCTTTAAGGAGAGAGGTGATTGTTCGTTTTGTTGATATTGATGGAATTGTTGACCATCATTGTATACACTTTCTTTTCATAACCTTTATCTTATTGTTTTGAACAGTGGCCAGCAGCATCGTAATTAATAATTGAGTATTATAGTTATTAATAAATGCGGTTTTTCTTGTTTACTTTTCATTAATTGTTGGTTAGTTAAATGTTTTCATTACGCCACTGTTAGTAATTTTCCAGATATATTCTTTGAACGAGTCTAGTTATTAAGAAAACCAGTGCTCCAATAGAAAACCACCAAATGTCTGTACTCGGTTTTCAGTCTGACTCGGGGTACAAATCGAGCGCTCCTCTTTCTCACAATCAGGAATTAAACAGTCGAGCGCCCCTCTTTCTTAAAATCAGGAATTAAACAGTGGATTGCTCCTCTTTCTTAAAATCAGGAATTAAACAGTCGAACGCTCCTCTTTCACACACAAAAATAAACCAACAAATATATTTATATATGGTCCATAACCCAGTATCTTCTCAACAGGAGTTAAAATTCAAATATATTTTATTAAGATTGTTTTTGCAATTGGTGGGGTCGAATAGGGGGTTGTAGTCCTTGACTCCACTTTCAACAATATTTCAGTTATATCATGTTGGTTAGTTTTACTATGATTGGTGGGGGAAACCGGAGTAACCGCACAAAACCACCGATCTGTCGCAAATCACTGACAAACTTTATCATAAAATGTTGTATCGAGTACACCTCGACATGAGCGGGATTCCAACTCACAACTTTAGTGGTGATACATCATCTGCACTGATTGCACAGGTAGTTGTAAATCCATCTACCATACGATCACGAATACGACGGCCCCTTGGGTTCGAATAATACGCGACACAGGCATGTGAGTGATATAAGTAGACCCTATGTATTTTTGTGAAAAAAAAAGGGGGGGGGGGGTCTAAAAATCAATTAAAAATAAATGTTTGTGAAAATATGGGCATTTTTTATAAATAGATTATATAAGAAGGTAGTCAGTTGGTTTTAAACAGGAGTAATTATAGAAACTACATAAACTAGTAAATGTCTTCAAGTTACTAAGGGAGTTTCCAATAATAGACACTGTATAAGACATTTTCCCACAGTTTCTAATTCATTCCCAAATCTTTAAATGTATATTTTTTTTCTAAAAATAAACAAATTTCTTACCTTTCCACGAGTATATATATATTTACTGTGTTTACGTCACTTGTTTGTCCTCTGTTTTCATCTTTTTATCTTTTGTTTACAATACACATATCATTTAATGAAGATTATTACGGTCCAAAATCACTCCCTACAGTACAAATTCATAAAATTCCCAACATCCGGGTTTTATGGCAAGCCTCGCTTTTAACCGTTGAATTTTACCTATCGTATCGAGAAATTTGAAACTCTTCTTTTAAAAAATGTCTACCAATTTATACTGTTTTTTTCTTCTTCTTATTTTTAACTTGAATTCATTGGAGTGTGAATTTTTGACATAAAATTGATAGTTTACAAATTTCGTAAAATCGCAACCTACACATTTTGACGATTGACAGAGATCATGACATGTCAATTCTATTCTGTGTTGTGAAATTATTAGGGCTTAAGACCCTTCAATTCCTTCATAAATTTGACATTTTTTAAAATATAATTTCCGTGTAAAAACATTGTAATAGTCCGAATATTTCTTTTATCATTTTTCCTTGCGGTTAGGTTTGATAACGTTCTTGGTATCTATTATCAATATCCGCAATTTTCAGCAATAACACTGTTTGTTGGTTTGCTTGATGGTGTTTAACGCCACTTTCAACAATATTTCAGTTATATCGTGGAGGTAAGTTTTATTGGTGGAGGTAACCAGAATACCAGGAGAAAACCACCGACCTGCCACAAGTCACTGATAAATTTTATCACATAATGTTATATCGAGTACTACTCGCCTGAGCGGGATTAGAACTCACAACTTTAATGATGATAGGCACTGATTACACAGGTAGTTGTAAATCAAACTAACATACGATCATGACGGCCCTGATTAGGTTCTCGGTATTTATCAATTTCAGAAATTTTCAGCTATAAAATAAATAAATGATAATAAATATTTTTTTATACTTATTTATATCACAACTACCTGTACGTGTGTTAAAGACGAACGGTTACAACGAACTGTTCGGTATAGCGTATCGATAATCCGAAGGTTCATTGACACGGTCTAGAATGTTGATCGCTGCGAACGTTCGTTGGTCTGAAGGTTCAATGATGCGGCATAATATTTATATATTTTTTTTCCATGTAAAATTTTGTAAAAGGTAATTAACATGTGGACAGTTTGAATAAATCATGATTGACATATTGGTATACTAGTATATATATAAATCATGATTGCCATATTGGTATACTAGTATATATATAAATCATGATTGACATATTGGCATACTAGTATATATATAAATCATGATTGACATATTGGTATACTAGTATATATATAAATCATGATTGACATATTGGTATACTAGTATATATATAAATCATGATTGACATATTGGCATACTAGTATATATATAAATCATGATTGACATATTGGTATACTAGTATATATATGTTTTTAGGACAGACTTAATCAATCTAACCTTGTTACTATACAGTGTTATTTTTAATCTACAACAAACATATTACAACAGGGGGTTGTCGTGGCCGAGATTGTATATGGTTAATTTGGATTTCACTGGTGTTCGAAGTCATCTATTATCTATAACAAACAATTTTTCAACAGGGGATTATCGTGGCCGTAGTTGTGTGGTATGGATAGATTTCACTGGTGTCGACCCGAAAATGAACGAGTTGTTTGTCACTAAGTGGAGCATCGATAACGTGAGACTTTGGGGCGGGCGTTGGTGTCCACCCCCAGATTATTATTTTTTTTAATAAAAACAAATCTGTGAATTCTGAGGGATATAAGAGTACGGCCATAGTATTGCGCAAGTCGTTTGACATCATCATCAGCAGGATCTTTTACCCCCACCCTCCGTCCCCCCGCCCCCCATAGCCAATATGATAGAGTATCAGAGCATCATTTATTGGTCTTTTGACTCCTCTTTTACTCGCAGAGCAATATAACTCTTGATTCCTGCTAATCATGATGCCAAACACCATGAGCAATACATGGACGAACAGCCACTCCACATAATTGATCAAATAATTATCATCGAATTCAGTTTTCCACAGTGAATAAATCATTGCTCTTTTGTGGTCGATTATCGGGACAGCGGGAAACCAATCACTAATGCTGGTCAGACCACGTGACATGTGGTTTAATATGCCATGTCTGAATTAACATCTGCCTAGATACAAACGTTGTTTATAACTACTAAGCTTATGCTTTCGATTCTTGTTCGTGTCGAGGTCACGAGGTGTACTCGATACAGCCTTATCTGATAAAGTTTATCAGTGACTTGCGGGAAGTCGGTATTTACTCTCAGTTAACCCTAGTTCAGTTCGCTGAAAAAAAAACTGACCATCGAAAAATAGCTGATATGTTATTGTTATTGAAATTACACACATATAAACATACTTAATATTTATGGGCCGTCGTGGTCGTGATCGTATGGTAGTTGGATTTATAACTACCTAAGCACTCAGTGCCTATCACCACTAACGTTATGAGTTCGAATATCGCCCAGGCGATGTGTACTCGATACAACTTTATGTGATTAAGCTTGTTAGTGACTTGCCACAGGTCGGTGGTATTCTCCTGGTACTCTGGTTTCCTCCAACAATAAAACTGACCGCCACGATATAACTGAAATATTGTTGAAAGTGACGTTAAACACCATAAACCCAACCAAACCCATGGCACTACTAATTATTATATACTCACAAAAATGATATGTATGGCCTACATAGAGTAGCTTTCTCCATGACAGTGAGATTTGATTTCACGACAAAGCTGACAAGTCAATAAAGACCACTTTTGTTTATTGTATTGAATTTTATTCCTTAATCTTTTTAAACCCCTCGGGATGTTTTATTTATAAATTAATTGGTTCTCAGTGAAATGAAATTGATTTAATAAGGACCATGTCTTGTCACCTGTGATAATACCAAAGCTTGTGTTCCAGACGAGGGGGCTAACAATGGTCTTTGGATGAGAGACACAAATGGAAAATAATTATAGTATATTATATAACAATGTACAGACATACAACATACAACGGTTTTTTCATAATTCGCCAATGAATTATTTTTAAATGAGAAAATTATATTTAAAAATGAGCCATTGGCGAAGAATTGCCCACCCTAGGAACTAAACAATTAAATGAAATATGCGGTTTTTAGAAAACAAAATATTGATAAAATTGCTCGAGCTCAAATAATAAGAGAACGGAGAATTGCAGGGGGTTTGAACACTGATTTTTGAATGAGAAGACACCTCATCCCTACGACGCATCTCAAATTGAAATTAAAAAAAAAATGGACTGAATATTAAAATGTCAGCACCGAAGCACTGCTTCAGTTGATAAATACAAAACTGACATTTCGAAAATCACTCTTGAAAATATTTAAGCGCGAAAACAAACATTGATAATGATTTGTTAATAGTTGTCATAATAATGTCTCCCTCACAGAAGTGTTAAATACAATATATACCTATTAATTGTTAATTGTTAAATAATTCATAATTTTGAACTATAAAATGTATAAATAGTTCAATCAATCATGAATCATATTAAATAAATTAATTGTGCTTCTACCGTTCAAAAAATTTGTTAAATGCTAGAATCTAGTTTAAAAAAATAAAATATGATATTTCATAGTTTTAATTCAAAGGTCCCCTTTTTCGTCAATCCCAATTTTAACTCTTCACGAAATGATATATCTTGTATATAATAATCATGATACAGTTATGCAATTCTTTTCTTAATATAATATATCCATTATCTCACGTGTCATATGTATACAGTAGGGAAAAATGCACGTATTTCATAATCATCATTTCATAAACAATGATTTATTTGTCAAAACGCATAATTTTGTAAACACGGTTAATTATATATAATTATGGATGAGTAATGTAAACACGTGTCCTCTGTGAGCACGTGTGTGTATGTGTAACTTGACCTCATACTAAGATCATAAATGTACGACTGGAGAGACAGTAATAATTTGCTCCTCGTGTGCTTTATAATGACGTCTGCGTAAGCGCAGCTTGAATTATTTTACAATTATAAAAAAGAATAGTCTGGCAAACTGGAGGATTGAGAGTATGGTCTGGTTGTGTCTGCCACAATGTCACAATGTAGGATTGAAACCACATAGTGTGGTATTGTCTATTATAATGGGGGAAGGGGGGGATCCCACAGTCTGATATTGTCTTTTTTAATGGAATGCTGATATCTCATTATCCGCCCGTCGGTCTGTCGCAGTGGAGGGTTGAGATCCCGTTATCCGGTTGCCGTTTGTCGCAATGGAGGATTAAGTTCCCATTATCGGTCTGTCATACCGATAGTTATCCTGGTAGTGTCTGTCACACAAGACGGTTGGGATTCCTTAGTCCGGTTGTGCCCTTTACAATGGCAGAGGGATGATCCAATAATACGGTTGTGTCTGTCACAATAGAAAAGGATGTGAAACCAAACTTCTAATTCCAGACATAGATTTCTATCGGCTTTTTAACTGGTCATGGTGATCCAGTTAGGAGTTTGGTGACATAGATTTCTATCGGCTTTTTAACTGGTCATGGTGATCCATTTAGGAGTTTGGGGTTTGGTGACATAGATTTCTATCGGCTTTTTAACTGGTCATGGTGATCCATTTAGGAGTTTGGGGTTTGGTGACATAGATTTCTATCGGCTTTTTAACTGGTCATGGTGATCCATTTAGGAATTTGGGGTTTGGTGACATAGATTTCTATCGGCTTTTTAACTGGTCATGGTGATCCATTTAGGAGTTTGGGGTTTGGTGACATAGATTTCTATCGGCTTTTTAACTAGGTATGGTGATCCATTTAGGAGTTTGGGGTTTGGTGACATAGATTTCTATCGGCTTTTTAACTGGTCATGGTGATCCATTTAGGAGTTTGGGGTTTGGTGACATAGATTTCTATCGGCTTTTTAACTGGTCATGGTGATCCATTTAGGAATTTGGGGTTTGGTGACATAGATTTCTATCGGCTTTTTAACTGGTCATGGTGATCCATTTAGGAGTTTGGGGTTTGGTGACATAGATTTCTATCGGCTTTTTAACTGGTCATGGTGATCCATTTAGGAGTTTGGGGTTTGGTGACATAGATTTCTATCGGCTTTTTAACTGGTCATGGTGATCCATTTAGGAATTTGGGGTTTGGTGACATAGATTTCTATCGGCTTTTTAACTGGTCATGGTGATCCATTTAGGAGTTTGGGGTTTGGTGACATAGATTTCTATCGGCTTTTTAACTAGGTATGGTGATCCATTTAGGAGTTTGGGGTTTGGTGACATAGATTTCTATCGGCTTTTTAACTAGGTATGGTGATCCATTTAGGAGTTTGGGGTTTGGTGACATAGATTTCTATCGGCTTTTTAACTGGTCATGGTGATCCATTTAGGAGTTTGGGGTTTGGTGACATAGATTTCTATCGGCTTTTTAACTGGTCATGGTGATCCATTTAGGAATTTGGGGTTTGGTGACATAGATTTCTATCGGCTTTTTAACCGGTCATGGTGATCCATTTAGGAGTTTGGGGTTTGGTGACATAGATTTCTATCGGCTTTTTAACTGGTCATGGTGATCCATTTAGGAGTTTGGGGTTTGGTGACATAGATTTCTATCGGCTTTTTAACTGGTCATGGTGATCCATTTAGGAATTTGGGGTTTGGTGACATAGATTTCTATCGGCTTTTTAACTGGTCATGGTGATCCATTTAGGAGTTTGGGGTTTGGTGACATAGATTTCTATCGGCTTTTTAACTAGGTATGGTGATCCATTTAGGAGTTTGGGGTTTGGTGACATAGATTTCTATCGGCTTTTTAACTGGTCATGGTGATCCATTTAGGAGTTTGGGGTTTGGTGACATAGATTTCTATCGGCTTTTTAACTGGTCATGGTGATCCATTTAGGAATTTGGGGTTTGGTGACATAGATTTCTATCGGCTTTTTAACTGGTCATGGTGATCCATTTAGGAGTTTGGGGTTTGGTGACATAGATTTCTATCGGCTTTTTAACTAGTCATGGTGATCCATTTAGGAGTTTGGTGACATAGATTTCTATCGGCTTTTTAACTGGTCATGGTGATCCATTTAGGAGTTTGGGGTTTGGTGACATAGATTTCTATCGGCTTTTTAACTAGTTATGGTGATCCATTTAGGAGTTAGGAGTTTGGTGACATAGATTTCTATCGGCTTTTTAACTGGTCATGGTGATCCATTTAGGAGTTTGGTGACATAGATTTCTATCGGCTTTTTAACTAGTCATGGTGATCCATTTAGGAGTTTGGTGACATAGATTTCTATCGGCTTTTTAACTAGTTATGGTGATCCATTTAGGAGTTTGGTGACACAGATTTCTATCGGCTTTTTAACTGGTCATGGTGATCCATTTAGGAGTTTGGGGTTTGGTGACATAGATTTCTATCGGCTTTTTAACTAGTCATGGTGATCCATTTAGGAGTTTGGTGACACAGATTTCTATCGGCTTTTTAACTGGTCATGGTGATCCATTTAGGAGTTTGGAGTTTGGTGACACAGATTTCTATCGGCTTTTTAACTAGTCATGGTGATCCATTTAGGAGTTTGGTGACATAGATTTCTATCGGCTTTTTAACTGGTCATGGTGATCCATTTAGGAGTTTGGGGTTTGGTGACATAGATTTCTATCGGCTTTTTAACTAGTCATGGTGATCCATTTAGGAGTTTGGTGACACAGATTTCTATCGGCTTTTTAACTGGTCATGGTGATCCATTTAGGAGTTTGGAGTTTGGTGACACAGATTTCTATCGGCTTTTTAACTAGTTATGGTGATCCATTTAGGAGTTTGGGGTTTGGTGACACAGATTTCTATCGGCTTTTTAACTAGTCATGGTGATCCATTTAGGAGTTTGGTGACATAGATTTCTATCGGCTTTTTAACTGGTCATGGTGATCCATTTAGGAGTTTGGGGTTTGGTGACATAGATTTCTATCGGCTTTTTAACTGGTCATGGTGATCCATTTAGGAATTTGGGGTTTGGTGACATAGATTTCTATCGGCTTTTTAACTGGTCATGGTGATCCATTTAGGAATTTGGGGTTTGGTGACATAGATTTCTATCGGCTTTTTAACTGGTCATGGTGATCCATTTAGGAGTTTGGGGTTTGGTGACATAGATTTCTATCGGCTTTTTAACTGGTCATGGTGATCCATTTAGGAATTTGGGGTTTGGTGACATAGATTTCTATCGGCTTTTTAACTAGTCATGGTGATCCATTTAGGAGTTTGGTGACATAGATTTCTATCGGCTTTTTAACTGGTCATGGTGATCCATTTAGGAATTTGGGGTTTGGTGACATAGATTTCTATCGGCTTTTTAACTGGTCATGGTGATCCATTTAGGAGTTTGGGGTTTGGTGACATAGATTTCTATCGGCTTTTTAACTGGTCATGGTGATCCATTTAGGAGTTTGGGGTTTGGTGACATAGATTTCTATCGGCTTTTTAACTGGTCATGGTGATCCATTTAGGAGTTTGGTGACATAGATTTCTATCGGCTTTTTAACTAGTTATGGTGATCCATTTAGGAGTTTGGGGTTTGGTGTGGGTGGGTTATTGGTTATATTATCAACTATTTCCGTTACCAACTTTATTTCTAAATTTCTCCTCCTTTTATTTTTGTACGTATTTCATTCAATTATATTTGTATTATTTCACTTTCGGGACAACATTGATTTTCGGAAAACGATTTTATCGTGTCAGCAGAAATTTATCTGATTGTACATATCAGGTCAGTGACCTCGATGACCAGATAATATTTATTTTTTTATGTAACACACCATCAATATAGTCTAGTCTTATTAATTTCCTCCCATTTAAGGATAACCCTGGGCGTGAGACAAAATCTCGAGATGTTAAAATTTACAATCACTGACTTTCAAATGTTTTACTGGGGTTACGCCCTTAAAATCAATAGACGTAGTACTATGACATTTGAATGAAGATGTTATATTTATTGCCTAATCAGGGGCCGTTGTGGCCGTGATTGTATCCATGGTAGTTGGATTTACAACTACCTATGCAATCGGTGCCTAACACCACTGATGTTGTGAGTTCGAATCTCGATCAGGGCGAGGTGTACAAAATTATGTGATAAAGTTTGTCAGTGATTTGTGGCAGGTCTGTGGTTTTCTCCGGGTACTCCGGTTTCCTCCACCAATAAAACTGACTGCCACGATATAACTGAAATATTGTTCAAAGTGGCGTTAAACACCACAACCCTAACCCTTGATGATACATACATGTCACAGTAGTGTATCGCCAAAGGAAAAAATATCTAAAAAACACAAAATAATTCTGTATCAGTGGATTAAATTAATTTGCGTACCACTAGATAAATGTGATTCAAGAGATTATGTGCAACAAATGTCAGTCAAGTTGGAATTTATTATTTTCCAATTCAATTGGGGATTCACTGGGACCAATCAATTTAGCTGATCGCCCTCAGGGTTATTTAATTCGTAAATTAAACTGATGTAATCTTGTATCACAACATGCCATTAGTGAGATATTATCTTATCTTGCCAAATTACAGGGTGTCAACCACACGGGGTGTAGATCAATACAATGTACTATAGTTTACTTATTTTTTTTAAACGCTAAGCATTTTTTTTTTAATGAATTGAATAATGTGTCCCATGACAAGTCGGAGTAAAATGGCTGCTTTCTGACAAATACTATATGCACATCTTCTAAATTATAAAAGCAAAGTTTAAGGCTATATTCGAATGATTTTTATTAAGAAGAGTTTGAAGATACCAAAGGGGTAATCAGAATCCGTAAGTCAAAGAAGGACAGACAACACAATGGCCAAAAGAAAAAGGACAAACAACGATCTACAAAACATTACATAGAAAACTAAAGTTTGAGTAACACGAACCTCACTCAAAACCGGGGGTGAACCCAGGTGCTCCGGAAGGATATGTAGTTACATGACCGCTTTTCTGACAAATACAATTACACCTTTTCTAAATTATAAAGTAGAAATTTATGGCAATATTCGAATTATTATTTGATATTAAACTTCGAAAAAGAAGACTATAGATTGTCAAAAAGTCATCTTCGCCAGCCAAGAATACGACACGCTTCCGTCCTCTAGAGGGGAGGTTGATTGTAACTCTTGACAAGCGAAGATGCTTTTAATTTGACTATAAATAACCCTGTTTAAGCCACTTCAAACCCCCCAAAAATAACGACTGAAAAATGGAGGAACACAAGCATCAGTTTGACTATAAATAACCCTGTTTATTACATACTTAGTTCAAATAAAGGCATTTTTGTATGACCAATATAACCGGAAGTAAACTGTCCATATTTTCACACCCCGGGAAAATAACCGGTTATTGGATTACTACAAGATCATTTCCATATCGAGGACCATATTGGCTTGGGCCTGGGCCAATATGGGCCTCGACTTCGTCTCAGGCCAATATGGGTGTCTCTTTTCTAGATGTCGGAAGTATGTAATAAATAGTTTAATACATGGGCATTTCCATATTGGCCTGGTTATCATCCCTTGACCCATATTGGCCCGAGACGGAATCCGGAATCTCGGGCCAATATGGGGGTCTCGGGATGATAGCCAGGCCAATATGGAAATGCCCATGTAATAATCTGTATTTAAGCCAATTCAAACCCCCAAAAAATAACGACTGAAAAATGGAGGAACACAAGCATCAGTTTGACCCTTATCTCACCAGGTTCACAAATACACAAAGATCAAAATCTTTTCATTAAATAAAAAATAAATAATACAAGTTAAATTGGCATTTTTCCAAGTTTTATGAAGCTATGTATATAATAAATATTAAATTTTATTTTTATTTTTATTAAGAATTTATACTCCCACTTTCAATGTGTAAACAATTATAATAAGTATATGTAAATTATAGGTTTATTTCAGTTCATGCAGAAAAATACTGTAGGATTTTTTTTGTGGAATGCAATTATTTGTTAAAATACCGGTTTCGAGGACAGTCAAATTTCCCTCGCCGCTAAGGAAATTTGCCTCTCCTCTCAACCGGTATTTTTCGCATTTTACCCTCACAAACAGGATATATTTGTATAATATTTTTAAATGTTTAAAAATAAAGTAGTTAACTATTGTAAATATCAATTTATTTTTTAACATAGGTTTACAAACAGTAATATTAATACATAAATACTTTTTACTCCTACAATAATTACGCTCTTTTGTCAATCTCAAATATACAACCGCCACGATATATAACTGAAGTATTGTTGAAAGTGGCGTTAAACACCATAACCCTAATCCTCAAATATACAGATTAGTTGGTTTGTTTTCTATTGCTATATTTTTTTCTTCTAATATAACGGATTATTGTTTATTGTAAACACATTCTCGTGAATATTTTTGAAAGGCTGTTCATTTTCAGAGTGCAGGGTTATGGTTAAGGTGACGTTAAACACCATAACAATAACACTAAAGTTTACTCCCTCAAGTAAACAGCATTTCAAAAATATTCACGAGAAACTGTTTATAGTAAACAGTAATTCAGATACTAAAAAGATGGCACTGGGATATGCATACAGGTGAGGTTTTGATAGCAGCAAGCAAAAAAAAGGGGAGATAATTGATACTAGGGTTGGAAAAGTATGCCTTCATCAGATCACCAACAAGTCACCTTAACCATAACCCTGCACTCTGAAAATGAACAGCCTTTCAAAAATATTCACGAGAATGTGTTTACAATAAACAATAATCCGTTATATTAGAAGAAAAAATATAACAATAGAAAACAAACCAACTAATCTGTATATTTGAGGATTAGGGTTATGGTGTTTAACGCCACTTTCAACAATACTTCAGTTATATATCGTGGCGGTTGTATATTTGAGATTGACAAAAGAGCGTAATTATTGTAGGAGTAAAAAGTGTTTGTGTATTAATATTATATATACCATGGATCTTACTAATTAAATATACTTATACCACACAAGTCAATATGAAGTAAGATCATAATTATATCCACAAAAAAAGAATATAAAATTCTGTAGAAATACACGAGTCACATATTTCTTCATTTATCAATTTCTACATGAAATTGAGCCATTTTTTATCAATACAAACATGTTGCAAATTGAAATTTGACCCATGGACTCTCAAACGATATTTCCTATGCACGCATTTCGAATCGAAAAACACCCTGCTTGCATATCATAATTCTATTTTATAAATTCATAGTGCCTTCTTAAAGTAATAAAATATTTAAGAGGAAAGACAATAGATATATATATTATCACAGCCATTCTTAATATTTCACTATTAAGTATTTTTAGTAAAAAACAAAAATCAATTAAAAACGAAAAATTCCCAATTATGAGTCAGATAAAATGAAAACGAACAAAAAAAATATGTAAACAATTAAAATCTTTAAGATATGTCTACTAGTAAACAAAAACAACAACAAAACATCTCTTACCTTTGTTGTTTTTCTACATCAGGTTTGAATTTAAAATCCTATGAAATTAACATTAATTCACAGAAATAAATTATTATTGATTGTCATAGTTATCAATTTCATACGAATTAAATATTCCATTTCATTCTCAAGTCCTGTTTCACGAAAAATCCATAACATTCTGCAAATAGTATTCTATAATTCTATACAATCAAGTTGATTGTGTTCACATTTCACGCAATCACGCGGAACGCTGCCGCCATTGTCAAGAAAAAATGAATATTTCGTAATTGTTACGTTAACATTGTAAGATTTTTTCACATTACGTACAAACAAAAATATCCAACATTACTTAGACATGGCCCGTGTAAGAGTAAGTTGATACATTGAAAATGTCAACAAAATAGACAGGTGTTTAAAAGAAAGGGAACGGATCGATAATTGTTTGCAATAAGACACCAAAGACTCTAAGTTGTATTGATTAATACGACAAGGTAGATTTCTATCGCTTTCAATTATCAAATATTTTATTGCTGTTGATCTGTTCTCTGATTTTTATACAAATAATAGACAATATATCTTCTTTTCTTTGTTGTATATATGTGTCGGTATTTAAGAAACGCGGAAGTGAACGGCCTTTCCAAATATTGGTTCGATATATTGCGCATTATTATCAACAAAATATTTTTTCTTAGAGTAAAAGAATAATATATTTAACATCTCATTTGCCAGACGTTTTCCTGTATCACGTAGGATGGGATAGGGGGGTTCTTGGGGACTCCCCCTTAAACCAGAAATAAGCAGCGATCAACAGTATATATGCCCTCCAGGGGCCCTGATTTGGAAAATAAAGTATCTTGTATACTGAACCATTATCAAGATATTATGTTATGGCCATGTGAAGAAAGACTGCAAAAATTGTGGAGTCATTGAAGATGAAGCTCATTTTATTTTAAAATGTAAAGTAAATCAGAATCTGAGAGAATTTCTGTTTAATAATATTGAATTAGATAATGAATTTTTTTTCTTAGACTTTTCTGATGAACGAAAGTTAGTATATTTACTAAATCCTGCTCCCGTACGACATGTTAGAGTTATTGGCTTCTATTTGAAATGGTCATTAGAACTGAGGACAGAAGTCTTATGGCAACATAAATAACTCATTTATGTTTGTCCTTTTTTTCATACACACAATTGTTTGTTTGTTTGTATTTGTCACAGACATGTTTATATATCTTTAATGACAATAAAGTTATTATTATTATTATTATGGCACTTTACCTTCCATTTGACAAATAGTAACCGCTTTTACCCCGCCACATTTTAGTGCCTGTCCCAAGCAAGGATCTAGATTTCCGACGTCGCATGTCGTGGTCTTTTTTTTTATGTTCAATGATTTGAGGTAAGAGGTCAGAGGTGATTGTTCGTTTAGTGACTATCTGATCACTGCTCAAACTTTCTTTTCATAATTACAACATTAGATCTTGGCCCTATTTAGGTCACAACTACCAACCCCGAAACAAACCCAAAAAATACCCTAGAGTTTTAAATATCTCTAATTTTCTTTATTACACTTCGCCTAGGCATACTATTAAACGGTCAAAAGACCACAATACAGTGTGCTATAACTCTTCATAACTTAATGCGAGTGACCCGCTGGCCTCTTTAAATTATAACAACCCAGAGAACACGGTTACTCAATAATTTGCAAACATTATTCAATTAAAATCATTAAGTCCCAAATTGTAAAAACAGATGATGTAAGAAATAAATTCGTCTATACGTACAATGTATACTATTTAATGTCTCATATTTAGTAGGTACATTTATTTCTTGTTCTCACGAGTTATTTTCTCTGCCAAAGTCTGGGACCGTCATGGTCGTGATCGTATGGTTGTTGGATTCACAACTACCCGTGCAATCAGTGACTATCACCACTACAGTTATGAGTCCGAACTCCGTTCATGGCGAGGTGTACTCGATATAACATTATGTGACAAAGTTCGTCAGTGACTTGCAGCAGGTCGGTAGTTTTCTCCGGGTCCTCTGGTTTCCTCCAGCAATAAAACTGACCGCCACGATATAATTGAAATATTGTTGAAAGTGGCGTTAAATACCATCAAACAAACAAACATATCGTTCTTGTTTTTACGAGTTTTTCCCTCCAATGTCAATGATAAACGAGGGCCCAGGTGATTCAATGAGTTAGGTAGTTGGGTTACCTAACAAATCATTCAAACCTATCACCAATACGGCATGGGTTCGCGCCCGGCTTTGTAAATTACAAAAAAGGGTGCACTCGACTCGCAGCCGCAAGTGATAAAGTTTACCAGTTGCTTGCCCATGGTCGGTGATTCTCTCCGGGTACTCCGGCTTCTTTCACCACTAAAACTGGTCATCATGAAATAGCTGAAATGTTGCTGAAAGTGGCGCTAAACACCAAAAATCAATCAATCAATTAATGATAAACATAACCAGTTGTCCAATCTGTAACAGAGTTATCGTTCCTTTCTCTCACATAGAGTAAGAAACGATAACTTTGGTACAGAGTGCTCGGTGTCATTGACGTAACTACCACTGAGGCCAACGAGGCAACTACCTCGATTGAAATATTGTCAAGTATAAGTAAGCTACAGTTAAATTCTATAGGATTCGTATTTTGAGAAGTGTATAGACTTATAATAAGCATTGCTAACCAGCTTGTATACATAATGTTGTCGATAAAGCGACTTACTTTTGTGGTTATACGGGAACCAACAAATTTGTAATAGCAATTAACCAGTATAAAATTTTGTCGATTTCCCTATGACCACAAAGTATTCTATTTATATTCCGCGTCCATTTGATCGTTCCAAGTACGTCAGGGGAAGGACTCTAGGATCCCTCTCTCCACACACACACACACACACACACCAACGAGATGCGGAATACCCCCTCTGGAGTTCACCAACGTCGCTCGGGGTCGCGACCTCGGCACGGCTGTTGATATACAACCCTAGTTACGGTCAATATTCGGAAACTTTATTTTCATATTAAAATATTTCAAATAAAACTACAATTTTCAAATAATTATCTAAAGCCCCGTCCCTAATGCAAGTTGTCTATTTGACTAGTTCAACAGAAGTAACGTACGCTCGTCTTGAAGTGTTTATACCCCACACCAAAGAAACTATGGTCTATATATATACTCGTGTCTTCCTCGTAGGATTTTATTTTTTGGCATTAAACACTCTCGTTCTATCGATTTTCTCTTGACAAGCAGAACAGTGATTTGGAGTATACAAATGTATATATAATTATTGTATTAATTAATTTTGACATTCGTATAACTAACAAATTTGGCACAATAAAATTGACCGAGGGCTATACAAAGTACCATTGATAAGTAGATATGTTTTAATTATATTTACTTTGATGTAATTAATTGATATTGTAACAATTACTTTTTTAAATAGAGTTATTTCCCTTGCGACGGACAAAATGGTATCATTTTCTTTATAATTTGTAGAGGGAGAGAGCGTTATTTATCGTTAGTAAAGCAAATTTTCAGCTATATCATGGCGAGAACAAGCTACATTCAATAAGATGGTGATAATGATTTCCGTTTATACAGATTAACACGCTTAATGTGATCTTTATAATGTTAAAACTGAAACAACAGTCCGTGGGTAAATATGTCCCTCCACTCGGACACATTATCCAAATTCCGAGCCAACCAATCTTTGTCCTTTCTCCTTAACGCTGCGCACACTTAGCAGAGAACCAACAAATACCTATTATATAGTCTTTTGTTTGACCCGCCGGGGGTTTGAACCCACGATCTTTCGCACATGCTAGTCATTACACCACGGATGCCGTAATATACATTAGTGTATTGTCATAAAATATAATTATTATTATAATTATTATTAGCATAAGTATTTAGTATATTTTATGGACAGTTTTGTTCATTGTAACGTATATTTATATTTTTAGAATTTTTCATTTTTTAATGTTATTGTTTATGAATCACTGTAATGACTTTGCCCCTTGTGGGCCCTCTATTGGACAATAAAATTCTTATTCTTATTCTTATATAGTTGATTACCCCTCAGGACCCCGTCTTGTCTCATGTGTGTAAGACTTAGATATTAGTACATTGAAGGTGGAGTTTATCGAATCTTTCTTCAGTTTTATGTCGAATACACATAAACTATATATATTTCAAGACACTGCATCGCCTATTTCCGAATTACATAAATGACACTTTCTATTTTCTTGTAGAATATTATTCTATTTTTCATGTGTAAGTGGTAGCAGAAAACTAGGCGATATTATGCTACTAGCAGAATAGATAAGAAAATAGCTTTTGTATTCTGATATCATCAGTTAGCTGTTAGCGACAACAAATGTGGTGGATTCATGATAGGTCACATGCTAGGGGAGAAAATCAGTATTGCAATATGAGACAAAAATGATTAAAAAATATCTGTTATTGGCAAAATATCCCCAAGATAGTAAAATTAGTATTTTTAGTCAGATACTAGTAATATATTATATTTATATTAGTGAAATCTGGTTTCAAAATTTTATCATTTTTATAACCGAATATAATTGATTAAATCAAATACTAGATAACTGAAAAATGTAGCGTTTAGACATACATGTTCATAAAATGTATGTCTAAACCAGCCATTCAATGTTCCAACGACGTCATATCATTTGTTTTCAAACTATATTTTATTTCCTCTTTGACAGTAAATTTTTCTGCCGATGTTAAAACATTATACATTTTTAAAACATTAAACATTATATGCATTTTTATCAAATATTTGCGATATCTAAAATAATATTGTTAATAATAAAAAAAAAATCTTACCTTTTTTTCTTTTTTCCGATGTTTATCCGTCCATTAGCCTGCCGAAAATGACATCGATTACAGAGTAGCGTGGTGAAAGCAACACAGACAAACAAAAATTGTATAAACAAATATACTCATATGTAATTCATATATACACGATAGATAATAGGCTTCTGTTCTTGATACGCTTCCAATTATCTCATTACGTCTTCGAGTTCTCTCCCTTGGAAATCACTTCTTTTCCTGATATCGTCAAGATAACGACGGAATATTAGTCTTTGATATTTACGGGAAACTATTTGAATTATTTCATATGCGCGTGTTGTCAGTTATGTATATTTTGTGAATATCCAATATAGTATATTTATTTATTTATTTATAAATTGTGCTGATTTATTTCTTGTGTAGATATTTCCGACAAAAGTCAAAGATTTTCAAACTATTTTATCCAGATTTTTTTGGTGAAACGTACACTTGGTGGTTCGTATTGGTCAGGTTGAGATTAAGCTACATGTATTTTTTTGATTCAACCAACAGTGGCTTGTAATTCACTTAATCCTGCATTGAAATACAAACCACTTTATGCGTTAGTTAATAGCTCAAAGAGATTTCATACAAATTTGTCTTAATTTACTTATATATAGAGAGACTTGTATGTTCTCTGGCTTAATCGGATCAAGAAGCATTTCATTAAGTCAAACTTAATCTCGAAGATCAAGTTAATTAGCATAATTTGGACAGATGACCGCCAACGTAAATTAAAGTTTTAAAATATTTAAGACATTTACAACTACATGTATTGTTAAAAATATTTACTCAAAGATGAAATATGTTAAATCCATATCTATTTAAACAATATAATGTCCTTTGAAAACAAAATTGTCAATCATATACAGAAATATATTATGTAGTTGTCTTTATGATAACAATAGACAAATTTAACGCGATTGTGTTTAAAAAGATTTCTATAGACAATTACTACAAAATCTTAAATATTTAAATTCCGGAATGTTTTTATTATTTTAAAAAATACCGAAAACTCCTTTGAGAAATTAAGATGTTTATAAACCGCAATTATCCCATGAGGGGGATGCTAACCACAAAGTTGGTATTGTTTTCTAAGACATTACAATGCGGTCTTCAAAAATAGATCAAGTTGACCTAGTTATTTGACTGACGGTATTATACATATACATGTAACATGTGCATTCTCTATCCAGGAGTTGTCGTTCCTGCTACGTTACACTCCATCTATGTCAACGCCCATTTTACAAGATTTTTGTAAAATTTAGAAACAGTAAAAAAATGTACTTAAAATTGTTTTAATTATTGGGGGGGGGGGGGGGGTCATATTTAAGACATAATTGATTTTGAAGTGAGTGATATATTTTCATCTTTATTGATATTTACAATAATTAAAACAATTTTAAGTACATTTTTTTTACTGTTTCCAAATTTTACAAAAATCTTGTAAAATGAGCGTTGACAGATATGTTGTGTAGCGTAGCAGGAACGACAACTCTGGATAGAGAATGGTAACATGTGGTTGAATTAATAAGTACGGAGTTTTTCAACATGTGCGATAAAACATTTTCATTTGTATTTCATTTGGGCGGCGAAAATTTGAAATATTATTTTTTCTATGGACTTCATTATTTTGCAATTATTTTCTGTTATGGAGTTCATAACAGAAAATAATTGCAAAATTTATGTTAATTATTTGAAAAAGCATTTATACAATAAAACAATGACATAAGAAATATCTCCTGAAAAGCGTACACAATTATTTAAAGTAAAATGTTTTAGTTTATCGTTATTTTCGTACTCAAGCTGTAAAATATAGTTCAAAGTTCAATATGTTCGAAATGCAGTATGAAAATCTGCCCAAATCGTGAAAATTTTGTCGGTTTCAGTCCCCTTTATCTAACTTTTAAATTGCTCCACTACGACCTTCCTGAAATGAAACACAATATTGGTTTAATCCTGGTTTGCCCACATTTATTTACACCAATTATCAATCAGTTAAATAAACAAAAAAGACGAAGGGTTTACCGACCATAAATTTGTATAGTCTGTTCCAAATATATAGGTGTCAAATACGTATATATATCTTTATTTCTCATAACCAATTTTACAAAGGTACAGAGATAACAACAATATAACACATATTATTACATTTAAAGAAAGATAGATATGTATGTTTCTGTGTACATTGTAATTAAATAACGCAAAATAAACATGTAAGAGTATTGCATTACTTTGTAGATGATATTAAATGACTTAAATGAAATTTATTAGTTAATTTTATTGATGTTTTACTTCTCACGGAGTGAAAATATACAAGAAAGATCGGCGCGATTTACTTCCGGTTTACCAAAAAAAGACAAGTAACTTTTATAGTCCTTTTCGACCGAGATATGAAATATCATGTTTGTCAATAACTCATAAGTGGTATTTGAGTATTAAATCATATTTTTAAAGCACATGCATGTTGAAATTTAGGTCATATTCATGTTTGTCAAAGCAAAATAAAAGCGCTTCTAAATTTAAAATCAATATCGGTCTAGGACATGAACATGCTTGACGTATCTGAAGTTCACAAAAATGAACATATGAGATGAGGGGTATTGGTGTGAGTGAAGGGAGAAAGACGTGTGCACCTCAGCAGCGAGAATTTCTTTTAATATCCTTTTATATTTGTTTGCACCTGTTATATATTGTACAGCAAAGTCACCTATTGCACTTTTGTTAATATTTTAAAGAGATATTTATTCCAAGTGATCCATATTTGAACCGACATTTTTTTTTTTTTGGACGAGTTTGGCATGAAGACCATGTCGCCCGCCATTTTTAGTCCCATTTGATAGAGAATATAGTCGTCAAAGGTAAATTTAAATTTATTTTGTTTTAATTGAGTGTAATATATACTAACTTCATTCAAATAATATTTTGAAGTGAAATTAATTAAAAAAAAAATATCAATTTTTGACTGACATTTTTAGCAGAACTTTGTTTTTTAAGTCCTAACCTGACAAAGACATTTCATCTGATAGATATGTAATTCTTATTTTATTTTATTTTCAGTAGCTTTCAACTGCTAATTAACTGATTTTGTTTTTGTCTAATTAACAAACAAAACTTGTCTGATATTTTTTTTTTTTTTTTTTAAGGGCAGTTATTTCCCTTAGCTCCATAATTGACAGCTGATAACTAAATCGCATCTGAAATATTCTGTATTGACCTGTATTGACAAGTTTTTTTGTTTTGTTTGGTTTTTTTTTGGGGGGGGGGGGGCATTTTGATATAGTAATTGACCAATTGGTCACACTTTACTTGAATAAATCAAAACTTTGTACTTCCGTTTAGAGCTCGTGTTTCGGTGGTTTTCGTGCTTGTTCCGTTCTTATTAATACACATGTCATTAATTAAATTAAAGAAGAGTAACAGAAGGCCTATTCCAGTGCCTCAAAATCAACGTCAACACAAACCAGTCTTCCTAGGAGACAGCATTGGAAAGAGACTGCAACAACAAAGTTACCACATACAACACAGAGAGATGGGCTGGTGGTGTGGCTGGGGGAGAAATTCCAACAAAGCCGTCAAGTGGATGAAAGATAACTTGGAAACAGAATTACAACTAATTAACCAAAAAATCTGGTTGTATGTACTCATCGAAACGTGCGACTTTACAAACTTCAATCCATCTACAAAGATAATAGACCTGAAATATACTGAAACTAAAGAAATCGTCAACCATCTCGTAAATAACTATAAACAAATACAGCAATTGCTAGAAACTCTGTCTCCGAATAATAAAGTCACCTTTCTTACAATACCATTCTACTCAATTGAGGCCTGGAATAACATAAACATCCAACTAAATTCCGGGAACAAGACTATAAACTAGAAGAACAGATTTTGGCCGTTAACAGCGAAATTAAAAAACTAAATAAAGAGAACCATCAGGAAGCACCAGAATTTAACAGTGATCTATACAGAACATCAAATAGACAAAAGAAAACATATGCTGGTAACCCCTCGAGTAGTAGACACGGTGAAACAAAAAGTAGAAGACTATATAATATAGAGCTGTTGAAGGACGGCATTCACCCTGACATTCACTTAGCCAGAGCCTGGTTGATGAAAGTTACCCTTCTCACCATCAAGGATTGCTGGAAACAACCCAAAGAGGAAGACCAAGCTGCAGTAGATCAGAACAACAACGATCTGGTTTGAGGTTTGCGAGCTCTGGGATATCTGAATACACGTTCACGGTCAGCGTGGGACTCCGCGCTATACCACGTCAATTCAACAGACATTGTCACTGGGGTAGGGCAGGTTAGTGTGGGACCCCGCGCTATACCACAAGTTTTGCCCCTTTGGACAGTAATTGGATTCACGCTACCTTAGGGTTCGCATTCATCAGATTGATAACTGACATCGATGGAGCTCAGGAAATATAAGAAAACCTATTCGACAGGAGACCTGCAAGCCACAGATAGCACAGTAAAAGTCAAGTTTGAAGTATCTCAATATCAAGAATCTAGAAATTGGAAAAAGTTCAAATGTATGGAACTTGCAACTGGAACCGAGATTGGAAACGAGAAAAGCTATTGTAAAGGCAAGAATGATGACTGGATCATATATCCTTCAAATAGACAAACACAAGTTCAACAATAACAGTATAGACCCAACCTGTCCGCTCTGCAAAGCTGATGATGAAACTATTATTCATCTGATTACAACATGTCCAATTCTCTCCTGTATACGGGAAAAACATTTCACAATCATCAAAGAGATTATTTTGAAAAAATTAACATCACAGACATGGACAGAAATATGTAATACCAAGCTAGCTATCACAAAGCTGGTTATAGACTGTACTTCGTTTGAGGGCTGTATTGGAAATGACAACGTTCTCATGAGCGAAATAGAGAAATATACCAGGAATTTTCTGTTCCAACTACATGTAACCAGACTAAACGTTATAAGGGATCAATCACAAGATTGATACATGGACAAAATCAACTGGAAAGGATAGACGCTATATCGAATTTACAGAAAGGCATATGAATGTATATAGTTGAACATATGAATTAATGAAAACCTCGTACACGAGCTCTTGATACAATAAAATATGAAATTATTTATTTTTCTCTCTAAAAGTAAGGACATTAATTTTACATTTTAATTGAGAATATTTTTTAGATTTTAATAAAATATTTTAATATTTCTTATTTCGCTATTGTTATCATAGTGAAACAAACGAAAGTGAATATTACCTTTCCTCTCATTTTAGATTTTAACCATATATTTTTATAAACATTATTTCTGAAGTATGCCTCCTAATGATAAAACACCTAAGAAACATTTCTGCAAAGTTATAACCATGCATATGGCTCCCTTCTAATGAAAGATTTTTTTTTTTTTTTTTTTACGTTTTAATATTGAAATAGTATTTTTTTTTATGATTAAGTAAATGAAGCTCTCCATCCTACCCCTACTTTGTATATAGATATGTAAATACTTATTTTTAATATTTTAAAGTAATTTAAGTTTTAACAGTTAAAACTTAAATTACTTTAGAATATTAAAAATAATGAACATTAAGTGCAAGTCCATGAGAAAACCATGCAATGACCTATACATGCAAGGTTGGCAAATTTTATTCATATTTGGGTCAGAGGTAGATAGTGACCACCATAATAGGAAATCACAGAATTAAAATGATTTTGTGCGCCATGTCACGTGATAGAGCGCCACCTATTGGCAGTGTGCCAATTTATGAAAAATCTCAAAGAAAATCACACATTACTGGAAAAATATATATTTTATTAATAATTGACAATTTATATTCAATATTCTTTTTGTGCATATAAACTAACTACCGTATTTAGGGTTGTATAATGCGCATTGGTGCATAATGCGCACCCCCTCTTGGCCTTGAAAATCTCCAGAAAAAAACTAGTTCGTGTCTATAATGCTCATGGACTTTTAAAAAAATCGCCCTCGGAAATGTAAGAATTAAATATCAATCGTATATATTTTTCAGTCCTTTGAGCATGTTTCATTTGCTGGGAGAATTTAAGAACCATTTATCTCTTTCCATCTTCAATAAAGTTGCAAAATATTAAATATGTTGGGTTTTATTGGCGGACATGTGATTTCCCGGTCTGGGAAAGAGTGAAACACATTGTTCCTGTTTAAAATGCGCACCCCTCCTACAAATTAAAGAATCTGGGCAAAATCCTGCGCATTATACAACCCTAAATACGGTATAAACTGAAAATTTATAGCACAGTATTTTCAGAACATAATATCAATAGCAAAAGGGGAGATAACTCTAAATTTACTTGATAAAAATTATGAAAAAGGCTAAAAAATCAATTATTTTTAAAAATTCCCAGAAACTGATAAGTCGCTTCAAAATTAATGAAAGTTTGGCATAAGATACTTTTATCAATGAACTTCATTTGACCAAATGGAATTTTATGGATACTAATCGCTTTTGGAATAAGACCAATTTTGAAATAGTGCCCCTTGACCAAAAATTTGCAATTTCTTTCTTTTTTTTATATTTTGCCTGGTAAGCAAATATTTTCCTATATTGTTATTAATAATAATTGCTATAAGAAATGTTTGCAGAATAATAATTTGAAAAGATCTCAATTGGAAAATGTGCAAGAAGGACCCATATAATTGTGGTAAGGGACCAGTGTAGACGGTTTTCGACCTAAAAATAACCGTTTTCTCATTGACTGTAATGTACAAAGTAATACTGCAATTATTGTGAAACATTTGCATAAATGAATAGATATACACAACAAAAAATGAAATTTATATATACATATCATGTTTACAGAACACAGCATCACACATTTATTCCAATTACCAGCATTATCATTCCCCAGGGTCATAATTATATCGCCATTTTTGAAGACAATATAAAACAAAGTTGCTGTACATTTGTACGTTTTTACATTTGTTGAAACAATTTTCAATCTGAAAAATGGTGTACTGTTAATATAACTGACCTCAGAACTCCATACAAACATTCTCATTATAACTAGAGGCTCCCAGGAGCCTGAAACACTCAACTGGATAACCTGAGCCACTACGATTGTCTAGATATCTATCCTCTGGAGCCCTTATTGAACTTGTTTTCTTCTTCTAGAAGTTTAAAAATCAGCTAAGAACATATTTGCATGGTTTGTTTCAATATCAGTTCATTTATACTTGAAATAATAAGAATTTGAAATTGTAATTTAGAATAGGGTTTCTATGTAAACTTTCACCTCTGCTGGTGGCCATGTTTATTGTCCAACCGGAACCAAAGGTGGATTGTTTGTAAGGACCTTGGGCTGTTTTCTACTATTTGGTCAGTTTGTTGTCTCTTTGACACATTCCCCATTTCCATTCTCTATTCTACGGTCATGAAAATGGGTCAAAGACAGAAAGGGCCGAATTATGTCCTTCAAAAAATAACTAAAGTTCCACTATCGATAAAATATCAAAGGGCTACCATAATAGGAGGGGCACATGTTCAATATATATATACAATGTATATATATATAAACTTTCTGCAAAGTTTGAAAGCCCTGGATTAAAAACTGTAAGAGGAGTTGATTACACAAAATAGGTACCCTTATTGCAATGCCTGCCCGCCCACCCCCGCCCGACATTCAACATAGTATAACCTGATTTGCACTTTCACTGGGATTTTTTATTATGGCCCATCAACATAAAATCCTATGGGCCATTAATTCTGGCTGGGGGTCGCTAAGATCCCTGGTGGGGTCAAAGGGCCTGTAGGGGGCGAGGGGGGGTGGCAAAGCTCCCTGGCCGAAAATGGGTTTCAGAGTTTTCAGACCCCTTTGAAAGCCTTTTCCTGTCACATATTATATATTATAAGGTTTATTTACAAGTTTTCATCTGTGGAAAATGAGTTATCTTCCCTTGCATTAATGCAGACTCTTGAGAGAAAGACGTGCAGCTACATTTTGTAAGTGGAACAAAATTCTACAACAAAAATATTTGACACATTGTATGGGTTTATCGGGCTTGAAGGTTATCTATTTACTTTTTTTCTTCTCTTTACTCTTCTTTAGAATCTGAATACAATCTTGAATATGCCTGGAAGACAGTAATGTCTTGGTGGTTGCTCCGCTTCTACCAAAATAGTGAACATCAAAGATGTCTTGGTTCAGGTCGCTATTGAACGGAAAGTTCGAGTCCAAAACAGCAGTATGTAATCTACCAATAAAACTATGACCCAGAAGAGCAACTATTGCACAGTCCATTTTTAAAGATGAAATATATTAAAATACAAGATATACAGATTTGCGTTTCATTGGAAGGTCTAACGTCAGGTTAACCTTATGGTTCTTTGATTTTGCCAGTCAGTCGGTCATTTATGTACCGATTTATTGGTGTTTAATTAACACGTGTTGAGTAGACAAGCTGACCTATGACTCGTGTCTTTGATATAAAGCAATTAACAACCGTTAATCCGATAAATGACACGTGCTACGATATTATTTCATCTTGAACAGGTGCTCATCATCAAACAGTGCCGACTTAATTAGATTAAGAAAAAGGGTGATTCTTGTTAAATGTAAACCTTTTGTAGTGTATTTTCTTTCATTAAATATTTGCTATTCAATACTCGCTAAAACTACAATAGTCGCTAATTTATTTTATTTTTACTTTGTATATTACCTTTTTTCAGATTTTACGGTAAATGCTTTTTAGAATATGAAGGCGAAAAAACAATCGCCTGTGACAATTGTGACAAATGGTTTTACCAAAAGTGTAAAAGCCTTTCAAATATTCATTTTTCTTTTTTAGGTAAATCTTCTTTTTCGTATTTTTGTTCCGATTGTTTTTTGGATATTAATGTAAATTTCGATTTTTCGGCTTCAGAAGACCAGGTCACGTTCGACGAGATTCGCGACGAGCTGACCCACTCATATGACATACCCTACCTGTCTAACAGGTTGCCTCCCAATTTGGAGCAGTTCGCTTTCAAGCCTCGGCTACGACACCCCTGTTTGCCTCGTCTATGGTACAACAACTGTAACGAGTCGTACAACAATGTTATTAAGCGGGATACCAAATGGGTTATCATCATAGGCAACATATTTTACAGAAGCAAACCCAGAGGAATAACCTCGGACGAGTACAACTCAAAAGTCGACCAGTTGAATCGATTTCTACATCACTATTTCCAAGACAGTGAAAAGGTTAACTTCTGGCAGATCCGTGGGCTTATGCGACCGAAGAAGAACATCTTAGTTGACGGGGTTCATTTAAATGAAGATGCAATTCAAATTCAAATTCAAATTCAAAGCTTTATTTAGAGTCGATATAAATCATACATATAACACAAGCTCTAATGAGCTTTTAAAATCGACTATGGCATATAACAAACATACAATCATGCATACAAACATATTAAATAAAAACATACATCAATTTATGCAATTCAATATATCAACTGAACAAAAGCAAGCTAAAAATAAGAGGCTCATGCATTTAAGCAACAACAGAAAATAATAAAATAATAAAAATATTTAAAAGCATGAAAATTTAGAAATAAAAATTTAAAGGTCATCTGCATGCACTGCACTGGCATGAGCTGCCGTTCCATGTGTGAATTATATTTTTAAAATGTTCTAATGATGTTTCTTGTCTAAAGTGATTCGGCAGCTCATTCCAGATTTGTGCAGCATTATACCGGAAAGAATTTAAATCATACCTTGTTGTTCGTACTCTGGGTAAAACTGCTTTATCTTGATGCCTAAAATTATATTTTTGATCTTTAATTGAAATTATATCATGAAGATAGCTTGGACTTTGTTTATGGATAATTTTGAATGTTTCAACTGCGATAGTTCTTAATCTTCGAATTCTTAAAGATGGCAATTTAGATTTTTTAAGTAAATTTTCATAAGTATTTTCATAGTCTTCATAAATGAAACGGAGAGCTCTTTCCTGGATTTTTTCAATTTTTTTAGTATTGTTTTCGCTGCAAAAGTGCCATGTTACCGGACAGTAATTAAAGTTTGAAAGAATAAAGGAGTAGTAAATGGTAAGGCGTCCTAATCTGTTTAAATATTTACCTATTCGTTTAAGGATATTTAATTGTTGGGATGCTTTTTTACAAATTTCTGATATATGTTTATCAAAATTTAGATGGGAATCAACGGTTATGCCTAAAAGTTTAACATTTTCTTCACATGTAATTTTATTTCCTTTTAAATCAAAAGATAAATTGTGTTTATTTGTTTTAGGACCAATGGCAACAGCCTGAAATTTATCCGAATTTGCTTTCATTAAGTTTTTGGAAAACCAGTCTATTAAGTTTATGCTATCATTTTCTAGAGTTTTAACTACTGTATTTATATTAGTATCAGAATAAGAAAGGGTATTGTCATCTGCATAATTGTAAATAGTACTATCTTGAACAAAGTGAAAAATGTCATTTATAAAAACATTAAATAGAACTGGGCCTAGGATTGACACCTGTGGAACCCCTTTGATTAATGTATCCCATTCACTGTAGTTATTACCAATTTTAATGCGTTGTCTTCTGTTTTCTAAATAACTTTTTAACAGTTTTAAAGAATTTTCTGAGAGACCATAAGCTTCCAATTTTAACATTAATAAATTGTGTGGGAGACAGTCAAATGCTTTTGATAAATCCATTAAAATTGCTGCAATAAATTTATTATCATCCAAAGCTTTCTTCCAATCTTCTATTATTCTAAGTAAGGCCGTCTGACACCCAAAACCTGATCTAAATGCTGAAAGCAGAGGATTGAAATGATTATTTAAAAATTCCATTAGCTGGTCAAATATAGCTCTTTCATAAAATTTAGAAATCGTTGGCAAGACACTGATAGGGCGGTAATTACTTTTATCAAGACTATTATTCTTTTTAAAAAGGGGGGATACCTGGGCAGCTTTTAATTTTTCAGGAAAGACTGATTGGTCAATTGATTTATTAATCAAAACTTTAATGGGATTTGTTATTACTGGTTGTGCAAATTTAATGATTTTAGGAGAAATACCATCATACCCTGTAGCTTTTTTAATGTTTAATTTGTTTATTTGTTTAGTGACAAAATATTCATTTATTGGTTTAAAGAATAACTTATCTTTATTTGTTCTGTTTGTTTCAATTTTATTTATACTAGGATGGGTTTTATCTATTTTGATGTTCTTATCTCCTATATCTTTGGCCACATTCACAAAAAAGTTGTTAAATATTTCAGTCACCTCCTTTGGATCATTTACAATCTTATCATTTTCACATAAAATTATGCTGTTATCTGATTTCATACCTTTATTTGATAAGAAGGGCTTAATGGTTGGATAGAAAGTGGATGATTTTGGGCCACCTGCTGTTCTTTCAAAAAGTATGTTTTTATGGAAGTTTTTTTCAATTTTGTCACAAGGTTCCTTTGTTTTCTGTATGTTTCCCAATTTTTATCAGTTTTTTGTTTAAGAAATTTATTATGATACATCTTTTTCTTATAGATTGCGTTTCTTAGATTTTGATTCATATAAGGTACAGGATATGCTACTGGCTTCCTCTTTTTTATTGGTATATGTTTATCAATTATTTCTATAAAAGATGTTTCAAACTTTGAGTATGCCCTATTTACATCATCATCTGCAATTTGGTTTAAAAATTCACAGACTGTAGATCATTTAAAAAAAATTCATGATTAAAATGTTTAAAGCTTCTATACAGAATAAAATCTTTTTTTAATTTTGGTACATAACCTTTCAGTTGAAATGAAATTAAATTATGAACATCACTGAGACCACAATTGAAGTTTGTTATGTTTTGGCAATAACTAGGTTTATTTGTAAGAATTACATCTATCAGTGTTGGGTTTGCATTTTTTGTATGACATGTAGCTGTTTTTACTAAGTTTGTGTAGTCAAAAATATCACACATATTTGTTAAAGGTGTACCTTTTTTATCTTCATCTAAAACATTATAATTTAAATCACCAATTAAAATGACATTGTCATACTTTACTGAAATTTTGTCAAATGTTTTATTAAAATCTTCCATAAATAGATGATCTGATAATGAAGGAGGTCTGTATAGACCGCAAATTAACCATTTTCTATTTTTAAAGTTTATTTCGGTAAATATAGATTCGATTGTCCCGCATTCAATGTTGTTCTTTCTATCACACGCCAAGTCCGACCTTATATAAACCAGCAATCCACCTCCACGTGAATTTCTGTCTGCTCTCCAGAGATGGTAATTGTCAACTGCAAACTGACTATTTATGAAGGTATTGTCCAATTTTGTTTCCGCGATAATTAACATGTCTACCGTGTTTGTTGTTAACAATTCTTTAACAGAACAAAATTTATAGCCAAAACTGTTAATGTTTTGGTAAGCACATGAAAACTGGTTTGGATGACGTTTTCTTACCTCTTTCAGTTCCGTAAAAATGTCATTGTTTACATCTGTTTCAAATTCAATATTTACAGCGGAAGTATTGGGTGTCAAAGGGACATAATCAAATTCGGATGTGTTTGATTCGCAATCATTTGTCGTTTTGTTGTTCGTTTCAAAATATGAATCTGTAAAATTTGGAAGAATACAGTTTCTACAAAACCAACTATCGGTTGATATTGAAAGGCTGTTGTACTCGCTTACAGTCATCTCGATGCACTTTATATGATGCCAAAACATACAGTCTTCACATTGGATACCCCGTTGGTTACTTCGGACAGGCCTCTCACACTTCCCACACGGATTTTTAACTGGTCCAGGGTTTTCGGCAACATCACCGCTTATTAAAACTAGTAAAATGAAACAGTACATTTTTGGATCTTTTATAGCTTTCATGTAAGTCTTTGTTTTCAATTTACTATTTGAAATGGCGTCACTTGTACTCACGGTCAGTCCACTTAGTACGTAGTCGAATTTTGATATGTGGTGGGCATTACATGCATAAAAACTTAGATCATTTACTCGGCGATACTCTGCATCATATATTGGCTCTTGTAATAGTCCTAAACGGAAGAGTATTGCAAAAAGTAAGAGGGCAGATAAGATCCCGCCTTGACCTGTCGCCATTTTTTTTCCAATGCAATGATAAAGTATGCAGCACAAGTGAGAATGGCAGTAAAGTGTGATGATTTTAGGGTGTGAAACTGTTTGTGTGTGACTAGCTATTAATTTGCTTTGATTGCCTATAATCATATGTGTATTGAAAATAAATAGATTTGTTTGAACATTACCACGTTTATATTCATAAGATTCTGTAAGTAAATGTAGTAGTCAGTGTTTATATTTACAAATATAATTTAATTGTAAAGTGTCAGCACTTTTGGACACAGGTAGTTCTATTAATCTAATGTCTTATTTTTTGTATAATTCTTTGTCAAAGAAATATAAAAGTGAGTTGTTGACTGTTACAAACAACAAAATAATTTTAGCAAACAATCAAGGGATACAGAAACAGAATTAATTAACAGCAATGTTGTTTTCTTTGATTGTTACTAGCTTACATGTTGACTACTTTTAGCAGACACTTATGAGACAATTTATGTTAGACAAATTAAATTAGCATTATTTTGTAAATTGTTTCATTGATATTGTTGTATGATGATAAATAAAACAAAATTTTCTTTATATGAGTTTCATTCAATATTGTAAATTATTAGCATATTTAAAAAAAACCAAAAAAAAAAACCAAACAAACAAATAAAAAACAAAAATAACAAAAACAAAACAACACCAGATTAAATACATCCTACACAATATACATCGTCTTCATCCTATCCTCAAATATTTCCTATCCGTCCCGGAATGTCACAGGTTTTTATTAGACAATGGTGTCGCCATATTGGATTTACCGATGATTTTGTTACATAACGAAATAATAAATAAATACATGCAATATATTAAAAATTAAGTCTCTGTATGTACATATCTATTATTTTATATGATAATAAATAAAAATCAAACTAGTTAACACCCATCTTACTACACAATGATTTGTAGACTTCTCAACAAGGCAACCCATCCATATGTGTCGTCTCTAACACACATCCGTACAGCTCAATTGAAGAAAAGACAAATAAATAGGTAAAATTTCAGACCAGAAAAAGCTGAAAATAACTGTATTATGTAATATAAACCTTTATTCATAACAAAAAAAGCATTTTTTTATTGAGTTCTTAAAAGTATTGAGTATAAAAGTTACTTGTCACTATTTTGGTAAACCGGAAGTAAATCGCGCCCATCTTTCTTGTATATATTCACTCCGTGAGAACTAAAACATCAATAAAGTTAACTTATAAATATCATTTAAGTCATTTAATATCATCTACAAAGTAATGCAATACTTTTACATTTTATTTTGTGTTATTTCAGTAATAGACTCTAGTCGACTCTAATCGACTCTAGTCGACTCTGTTCAGTATCACCGACCCAATCATAATACGACCACATATTCTGTTTACGGACGAACGAAAACAACAATAAATCAAATCATAATACGACCATATTGTATGTTTACTAACAGAGGACAACAACGACAACCCAATCATAATACGACCACATATTGTCTTTACTGACGGAAGACAACGATAACCCTATCATAATACGACCAAATATTATGTTTACTGACGAACGACAACAACAATAAACCCAATCATAATACGACCACATTGTATGTTTACTGACAGACGACAACAACGACAACCCAATCATAATACGACCACATATTGTGTTTACTGACGGAAGACAACGACAACCCAATCATAATACGACCACATATTGTGTTTACTGACGGAAGACAACAACGACAACCCAATCAAAATACCACCCCATATTGTGTTAACAGACGGAAGACAACAACGACAACCCAATCATAACACGACCACATATTGTGTTTACTGACGGACGACAACGATAACCCAATCATAATACGACCACATATTGTGTTTACTGACGGAAGACGACAACCCAATCATAATACGACCACATATTGTGTTTACTGACGGAAGACAACAACGACAACCCAATCATATTACGACCACATATTATGTTTACTGACGGACGACAACAACAATAAACCCAATCATAATACGACCACATTGTATGTTTACTGACAGACGACAACAACGACAACCCAATCATAATACGACCACTTATTGTGTATACTGACGGACAACAACAATATACCCAATCATAATACGACCACAATGTATGTTTACTGACAGACGACAACAACGACAACCCAATCATAATACGACCACATATTATGTTTACTGACGGACGACAACAACAATAAACCCAATCATAATACGACCACATTGTATGTCAACTGACAGACGACAACAACGACAACCCAATCATAATACGACCACATATTGTGTTTACTGACGGAAGACAACGACAACCCAATCATAATACGACCACATATTGTGTTTACTGACGGACGACAACAACGACAACCCAATCAAAATACGACCACATATTGTGTTAACAGACGGAAGACAACAACGACAACCCAATCATAACACGACCACATATTGTGTTTACTGACGGACGACAACGACAACCCAATCATAATACGACCACATATTGTGTTTACTGACGGACGACAACAACAATAAAACCAATCATAATACGACCACACATTGTGTTTACTGACGGAAGACAACAACGACAACCCAATCATAATACGACCACATATTGTGTTTACTGACGGACGACAACAACAATAAACCCAATCATAATGCGACCACATTGTATGTTTACTGACAGACGACAACAACGACAACCCAATCATAATACGACCACTTATTGTGCATACTGACGGACGACAACAACAATATACCCAATCATAATACGACCACAATGTATGTTTACTGACAGACGACAACAACGACAACCCAATCATAATACGACCACATATTGTGTTTACTGACGGAAGACAACGACAACCCAATCATAATACGACCACATATTGTGTTTACTGACGGACGACAACATCGACAACCCAAACATAATACGACCACATATTATGTTTACTAACGGACGACAACAACAGTAAACCCAATCATAATACGACCACATATTGTGTTTACTGACGGACGACAACAACGACAACCCAATAATAATACGACCACATATTATGTTTACTGACGGATGACAACAACAATAAACCCAATCATAATACGACCACATTGTATGTTTACTGACAGACGACAACAACGACAACCCAATCATAATACGACCACATATTGTGTTTACTGACGGAAGACAACGACAACCCAATCATAATACGACCACATATTGTGTTTACTGACGGACGACAACGACAAACCAATCATATTACGACCACATATTATGTCTACTGACGGACGACAACAACGACAACCCAATCATAATACGACCACATATTGTGTTTACTGACGGAAGACAACGACAACCCAATCATAATAAGACCACATATTGTGTTTACTGACGGACGACAACAACGACAACCCAATCAAAATACGACCACATATTGTGTTAACAGACGGAAGACAACAACGACAACCCAATCATAACACGACCACATATTGTGTTTACTGACGGACGACAACGACAACCCAATCATAATACGACCACATATTGTGTTTACTGACGGAAGACAATGACAACCCTATCATAATACGACCACATATTGTGTTTACTGACGGAAGACAACAACGACAACCCAATCATAATACGACCACATATTATGTTTACTGACGGACGACAACTACAATAAACCCAATCATAATACGACCACATTGTATGTTTACTGACAGACGACAACAACAACCCAATCATAATACGACCACTTATTGTGTATACTGACGGACGACAACAACAATATACCCAATCATAATACGACCACAATGTATGTTTACTGACAGACGACAACAATGACAACCCAATCATAATACGACCACATATTGTGTTTACTGACGGAAGACAATGACAACCCAATCATAATACGACCACATATTGTGTTTACTGACGAACGACAACAACGACAACCCAATCATAATATGACCACATATTATGTTTACTGACGGACGACAACAACAGTAAACCCAATCATAATACGACCACATATTGTGTTTACTGACGGACGACAACAACGACAACCCAATCATAATACGACCATATATTATGTTTACTGACGGATGACAACAACAATAAACCCAATCATAATACGACCACATTGTATGTTTACTGACAGACGACAACAACGACAACCCAATCATAATACGACCACATATTGTTTTTACTGACGGACGACAACGACAACCCAATCATAATACGACCACATATTATGTTTACTGACGGACGACAACAACGACAACCCAATCATAATACGACCACATATTATGTTTACTGACGGACGACAACAACAATAAACCCAATCATAATACGACCACATTGTATGTTTACTGACAGACGACAACAGCGACAACCCAATCATAATACGACCACATATTGTGTTTACTGACGGACGACAACGACAACCCAATAATAATACGACCACATATTATGTTTATTGACGAACGACAACAACGACAACCCAATCATAATACGACCACATATTGTGATTACTGACGGAAGACAACGACAACCCAATCATAATAATACGACCACTTATTGTGTTTACTGACGACGACAACCCAATCATAATACCACTACATATTGTGTTAACAGACGGAATACAACAACGACAACCCATTCATAACACGACCACATAGTGTGTTTACTGACGGACGACAACGACAACCCAAGCATAATACGACCACATATTGTGTTTACTGACGGAAGACAACAACGACAACCCAATCATAATACCACATATTGTGTTTACTGACGGACGACAACAACGACAACCCAATCATAATACGACCAAATATTATGTTTACTGACGGACGAAAACAACAATAAACCCAATCATAATACGAACACATTGTATGTTTACTGACAGACGACAACAACGACAACCCAATCACAATACGACCACATATTGTGTTTACTGACGGAAGACAACGACAACCCAATCATAATACGACCACGTATTATGTTTACTGACGGACGACAACAACGACAACCCAATCTTAATACGACCACATATTGTGTTTACTGAATGAAGACAACGACAACCCAATCATAATACGATCACATATTGTTTTTACTGGCGGACGACAACAACGACAATCCCATCATAATACGACCACATATTGTGTTAACAGACGGAAGACAACAACGACAACCCAATCATAACACATATTGTGTTTACTGACGGATGACAACGAAAACCCAATCATAATACGACCACATATTGTGTTTACTGACGGAAGACAACAACGACAACCCAATCATTACACGACCACATATTGTGTTTACTGACAGAAGACAACAACGACAACCCAATCATAATACGACCACATATTGTGTTTACTGATGGACGACAACAATGACAATCCAATCATAATACGACCACATATTGTGTTTACTGACGAACGACAACGACAACCCAATCATAATACGACCACATATTGTGTTTACTGACCGAAGACAACGACAACCCAATCATAATACGACCACATATAGTGTTTACTGACGGAAGACAACAACGACAAGCAAATCATAATACGACCACATATTGTGTTTACTGACGGAAGACAACGGCAACCAAATCATAATACGACCACATATTATGTTTACTGACGGACGACAACAACGACAACCCAATCATAATACGACCACATATTATGTTTACTGACGGACGACAACAACAATAAACCCAATCATAATACGACCACATTGTATGTTTACTGACAGACGACAACAGCGACAACCCAATCATAATACGACCACATATTGTGTTTACTGACGGACGACAACGACAACCCAATAATAATACGACCACATATTATGTTTATTGACGAACGACAACAACGACAACCCAATCATAATACGACCACATATTGTGATTACTGACGGAAGACAACGACAACCCAATCATAATACGACCACTTATTGTGTTTACTGACGACGACAACCCAATCATAATACCACTACATATTGTGTTAACAGACGGAATACAACAACGACAACCCATTCATAACACGACCACATAGTGTGTTTACTGACGGACGACAACGACAACCCAAGCATAATACGACCACATATTGTGTTTACTGACGGAAGACAACAACGACAACCCAATCATAATACCACATATTGTGTTTACTGACGGACGACAACAACGACAACCCAATCATAATACGACCAAATATTATGTTTACTGACGGACGAAAACAACAATAAACCCAATCATAATACGAACACATTGTATGTTTACTGACAGACGACAACAACAACAACCCAATCACAATACGACCACATATTGTGTTTACTGACGGAAGACAACGACAACCCAATCATAATACGACCACGTATTATGTTTACTGACGGACGACAACAACGACAACCCAATCTTAATACGACCACATATTGTGTTTACTGAATGAAGACAACGAAAACCCAATCATAATACGACCACATATTGTGTTTACTGACGGAAGACAACAACGACAACCCAATCATTACACGACCACATATTGTGTTTACTGACAGAAGACAACAACGACAACCCAATCATAATACGACCACATATTGTGTTTACTGATGGACGACAACAATGACAATCCAATCATAATACGACCACATATTGTGTTTACTGACGAACGACAACGACAACCCAATCATAATACGACCACATATTGTGTTTACTGACCGAAGACAACGACAACCCAATCATAATACGACCACATATAGTGTTTACTGACGGAAGACAACAACGACAAGCAAATCATAATACGACCACATATTGTGTTTACTGACGGAAGACAACGGCAACCAAATCATAATACGACCACATATTGTGCTTACTGACGGACGACAACAACGACAACCCAATCATAACACGACCACATATTGTGTTTACTGACGGAAGACAACGACAACCCAATCATAATACCACCACATATTGTGTTTACTGAAGGAAGACAACGACAACCCAATAATAATACCACCACATATTGTGTTTACTGACGGAAGACAACGACAACCCAATCATAATACGACCGCATATTGTGCTTACTGACGGAAGACAACAACGACAACCCAATCATAATACAACGCATATTGTGTTTACTGACGAACGACAACAACGACAACCCAATCATAACACGACTACATATTGTGTTTACTGACGGAAGACAACGACAACCCAATCTTAATACGACCACATATTGTGTTTACTGACGGAAGACAACAACGACAACCCAATAATAATACGACCACATATTGTGTTTACTGACGGACGAAAACGACAACCCAATCATAATACGACCACATATTGTGTTTACTGACGGACGACAACGACAACCCAATCTTAATACGACCACATAGTGTGTTTACGGACGGACGACAACCCAATAATAATACGACCACTTATTGTGTTTACTGACCGAAGACAACAACGACAACCCAATGATAATACGACCATATATTGTGTTTACTGACGGAAGACAACGACAACCCAATCATAACACGACTACATATTGTGTTTACTGACGGAAGACAAAAACCCAATCATAATACGACCACATATTGTGTTTACTAACGGAAGACAACAACGACAACCCAATCATAATACGACCACATATTGTGTTTACTGACGGAAGACAACAACGACAACCCAATCATAATACGACCACATATTGTGTTTACTGACGAACGACAACAACGACAACCCAATCATAATACGACCATATATTGTGTTTACTGACGGACGACAACGACAACCCAATCATAATACGACCACATATAGTGTTTACTGACGGACGACAACGACAACCCAATCATAATACGACCACATATTGTGTTTACTGACGGACGACAACAACAACCCAATCATAATACGACCACATATTGTGTTTACTGACGAACGACAACGACAACCCAATCTTAATACGACCACATATTGTGTTTACTGACGGAAGACAACAACGACAACCCAATCTTAATACGACCACATATTGTGTTTACTGACGGACGTAAACGACAACCCAATCATAATACGACCACATATTGTGTTTACTGACGGAAGACAACGACAACCCAATCATAATGCGACCACATATTGTGTTTACTGACGGACGACAACGACAACCCAATCTTAATACGACCACATATTGTGTCTACTAACGGACGACAACCCAATCATAATACGACCACTTATTGTGTTTACTGACGTAAGACAACAACGACAACCCAATCATAATACGACCATATATTGTGTTTACTGACGGAAGACAACGACAACCCAATCATAACAAGACTACATATTGTGTTTACTGACGGAAGACAACAGCCCAATCATAATACGACCACATATTGTGTTTACTGATGGAAGACAACAACGACAACTCAATCATAATACCGCCACATATTGTGCTTACTGACGGAAGACAACAACGACAACCCAATCATAATACGACCACATATTGTGTTTACTGACGAACGACAACAACGACAACCCAATCATAATACGACGATATATTGTGTTTACTGACGGACGACAACGACAACCCAATCATAATACGATCACATATTGTGTTTACTGACGGACGACAACGACAACCCAATCATAATACGACCACATATTGTGTTTACTGACGGACGACAACAACAACCCAATCATAATACGACCACATATTGTGTTTACTGACCGACGACAACGACAACCCAATCTTAATACGACCACATATTGTGTTTACTGACGAAAGACAACAACGACAACCCAATCTTAATACGACCACATATTGTGTTTACTGACGGACGTAAACGACAACCCAATCATAATATGACCATATATTGTGTTTACTGACGGAAGACAACGACAACCCAATCATAACAAGACTACATATTGTGTTTACTGACGGAAGAAAACAACCCAATCATAATACGACCACATATTGTGTTTACTGACGGAAGACAACAACGACAACCCAATCATAATACGACCACATATTGTGTTTACTGACGAACGACAACAACGACAACCCAATCATAATACGACGATATATTGTGTTTACTGACGGACGACAACGACAACCCAATCATAATACGACCACATATTGTGTTTACTGACGGACGACAACGACAACCCAATCATAATACGACCACATATTGTGTTTACTGACGGACGACAACGACAACCCAATCATAATACGACCACTTATTGTGTTTACTGACAGAAGACAACAACGACAACCGATTCATAATACGACCACATATTGTGTTTACTGATGGAAGACAACGACAACCCAATCATAACACGACTACATATTGTGTTTACTGACGGAAGACAACAACCAAATCATAATACGACCACATATTGTGTTTACTGACGGAAGACAACGACAAGCCAATCATAATACGACCACATATTGTGTTTACTGACGGAAGACAACAACGACAACCCAATCATAATACGGCCACATATTATGTTTACTGACCGACGACAACAACAATAAACCCAATCATAATACGACCACATTGTATGTTTACTGACAGACGACAACAACAACCCAATCATAATACGACCACTTATTGTGTATACTGACGGACGACAACAACAATATACCTAATCATAATACGACCACAATGTATGTTTACTGACAGACGACAACAACGACAACCCAATGATAATACGACCACATATTGTGTTTACTGACGGAAGACAATGACAACCCAATCATAATACGACCACATATTGTGTTTACTGACGGACGACAACAACGACAACCCAATCATAATACGACCACATATTATGTTTACTGACGGACGACAACAACAGTAAACCCAATCATAATACGACCACGTATTGTGTTTACTGACGGACGACAACAACGACAACCCAATCATAATACGACCATATATTATGTTTACTGACGGATGACAACAACAATAAACCCAATCATAATACGACCACATTGTATGTTTACTGACAGACGACAACAGCGACAACCCAATCATAATACGACCACATATTGTGTTTACTGATGGACGACAACAACGACAATCCAATCATAATACGACCACATATTGTGTTTACTCACGGACGACAACGACAACCCAATCATAATACGACCACATATTGTGTTTACTGACCGAAGACAACGATAACCCAATCATAATACGACCGCATATTGTGCTTACTGACGGACGACAACAACGACATCCCAATCATAACACGACCACATATTGTGTTTACTCACGGAAGACAACGACAACCCAATCATAATACGACCACATATTGTGTTTACTGAAGGAAGACCACGACAACCCAATAATAATACCACCACATATTGTGTTTACTGACGGAAGACAACGACAACCCAATCATAATACGACCGCATATTGTGCTTACTGACGGAAGACAACAACGACAACCCAATCATAATACGACCGCATATTGTGTTTACTGACGAACGACAACAACGACAACCCAATCATAACACGACCACATATTGTGTTTACTGACGGAAGACAACGACAACCCAATCATAATACGACCACATATTGTGTTTACTGACGGACGACAACGACAACCCAATCTTAATACGACCACATATTGTGTTTACTGACGGAAGACAACAACGACAACCCAATAATAATACGACCACATATTGTGTTTACTGACGAACGAAAACGACAACCCAATCATAATACGACCACATATTGTGTTTACTGACGGACGACAACGACAACCCAATCTTAATACGACCACATATTGTGTTTACTGACGGACGACAACCCAATCATAATACGACCACTTATTGTGTTTACTGACGGAAGACAACAACGACAACCCAATCATAATACGACCATATATTGTGTTTACTGACAGCAGACAACGACAACCCAATCATAACACGACTACATATTGTGTTTACTGACGGAAGACAAAAACCCAATCATAATACGACCACATATTGTGTTTACTGACGGAAGACAACAACGACAACCCATTCATAATACGACCACATATTGTGTTTACTGACGGAAGACAACAACGACAACCCAATCATAATACGACCACATATTGTGTTTACTGACGAACGACAACAACGACAACCCAATCATAATACGACCACATATTGTGTTTACTGACGGACGACATCGACAACCCAATCATAATACGACCACATATTGTGTTTACTGACGGACGACAACGACAACCCAATCATAATACGACCACATATTGTGTTTACTGACGGACGACAACAACAACCCAATCATAATACGACCACATATTGTATTTACTGACGAACGACAACGACAACCCAATCTTAATACGACCACATATTGTGTTTACTGACGGAAGACAACAACGACAACCCAATCTTAATACGACCACATATTGTGTTTACTGACGGACGTAAACGACAACCCAATCATAATACGACCACATATTGTGTTTACTGACGGAAGACAACGACAACCCAATCATAATACGACCACATATTGTGTTTACTGACGGACGACAACGACAACCCAATCTTAATACGTCCACATATTGTGTTTACTGACGGACGACAACGACAACCCAATCATAATACGACCATATATTGTGTTTACTGACGGAAGACAACGACAACCCAATCATAACACGACTACATATTGTGTTTACTGACGGAAGACAAAAACCCAATCATAATACGACCACATATTGTGTTTACTGACGGAAGACAACAACGACAACCCAATCATAATACGACCACATATTGTGTTTACTGACGGAAGACAACAACGACAACCCAATCATAATACGACCACATATTGTGTTTACTGACGAACGACAACAACGACAACCCAATCATAATACGACCATATATTGTGTTTACTGACGGACGAAAACGACAACCCAATCATAATACGACCACATATTGTGTTTACTGACGGACGACAACAACAACCCAATCATAATACGACCACATATTGTGTTTACTGACGAACGACAACGACAACCCAATCTTAATACGACCACATATTGTGCTTACTGACGGAAGACAACAACGACAACCCAATCATAATACGACCACATATTGTGTTTACTGACGGAAGACAACGACAACCCAATCATAATACGACCACATATTGTGTTTACTGACGGACGACAACGACAACCCAATCTTAATACGACCACATATTGTGTTTACTGACGGACGACAACCCAATCATAATACGACCACTTATTGTGTTTACTGACGGAAGACAACAACGACAACCCAATCATAATACGACCATATATTGTGTTTACTGACGGAAGACAACGACAACCCAATCATAACAAGACTACATATTGTGTTTACTGACGGAAGACAACAACCCAATCATAATACGACCACATATTGTGTTTACTGATGGACGACAACAACGACAATCCAATCATAATACGACCACATATTGTGTTTACTGACGGACGACAACGACAACCCAATCATAATACGACCACATATTGTGTTTACTGACCGAAGACAACAAAACCCAATCATAATACGACCACATATTGTGTTTACTGACGGAAGACAACAACGACAAGCAAATCATAATACGACCACATATTGTGTTTACTGACGGAAGACAACGACAACCCAATCATAATACGACCACATATTGTGCTTACTGACGGACGACAACAACGACATCCCAATCATAACACGACCACATATTGTGTTTACTGACGGAAGACAACGACAACCCAATCATAATACGACCACATATTTTGTTTACTGAAGAAAGACAACGACAACCCAATCATAATACCACCACATATTGTGTTTACTGACGGAAGACAACGACAACCCAATCATAATACGACCGCATATTGTGCTTACTGACGGAAGACAACAACGACAACCCAATCATAATACGACCGCATATTGTGTTTACTGACGAACGACAACAACGACAACCCAATCATAACACGACCACATATTGTGTTTACTGACGGAAGACAACGACAACCCAATCATAATACGACCACATATTGTGTTTACTGACGGACGACAATGACAACCAAATCTTAATACGACCACATATTGTGTTTACTGACGGAAGACAACAACGACAACCCAATAATAATACGACCACATATTGTGTTTACTGACGGACGAAAACGACAACCCAATCATAATACGACCACATATTGTGTTTACTGACGGACGACAACGACAACCCAATCTTAATACGACCACATATTGTGTTTACTGACGGACGACAACCCAATCATAATACGACCACTTATTGTGTTTACTGACGGAAGACAACAACGACAACCCAATCATAATGCGACCACTTATTGTGTTTACTGACGGCAGACAACGACAACCCAATCATAACACGACTACATATTGTGTTTTCTGACGGAAGACAAAAACCCAATCATAATACGACCACATATTGTGTTTACTGACGGAAGACAACAACGACAACCCAATCATAATACGACCACATATTGTGTTTACTGACGGAAGACAACAACGACAACCCAATCATAATACGACCACATATTGTGTTTACTGACGAACGACAACAACGACAACCCAATCATAATACGACCACATATTGTGTTTACTGACGGACGACAACGACAACCCAATCATAATACGACCACATATTGTGCTTACTGACGGAAGACAACAACAACCCAATCATAATACGACCACATATTGTATTTACTGACGAACGACAACGACAACCCAATCTTAATACGACCACATATTGTGTTTACTGACGGAAGACAACAACGACAACCCAATCTTAATACCACCACATATTGTGTTTACTGACGGACGTAAACGACAACCCAATCATAATACGACCACATATTGTGTTTACTGACGGAAGACAACGACAACCCAATCATAATACGACCACATATTGTGTTTACTGACGGACGACAACGACAACCCAATCTTAATACGACCACATATTGTGTTTACTGACGGACGACAACCCAATCATAATACGACAACATATTGTGTTTACTGACGGACGACAACGACAACCCAATCATAATACGACCACATATTGTGTTTACTGACGGACGACAACGACAACCCAATCATAATACGACCATATATTGAGTTTACTGACGGAAGACAACGACAACCCAATCATAACACGACTACATATTGTGTTTACTGACGGAAGACAAAAACCCAATCATAATACGACCACATATTGTGTTTACTGACGGAAGACAACAACGACAACCAAATCATAATACGACCACATATTGTGTTTACTGACGGAAGACAACAACGACAACCCAATCATAATACGACCACATATTGTGTTTACTGACGAACGACAACAACGACAACCCAATCATAATACGACCATATATTGTGTTTACTGACGGACGAAAACGACAACCCATTCATAATACGACCACATATTGTGTTTACTGACGGACGACAACAACAACCCAATCATAATACGACCACATATTGTGTTTACTGACGAACGACAACAACAACCCAATCATAATACGACCACATATTGTGTTTACTGACGAACGACAACGACAACCCAATCTTAATACGACCACATATTGTGTTTACTGACGGAAGACAACAACGACAACCCAATCTTAATACGACCACATATTGTGTTTACTGACGGACGTAAACGACAACCCAATCATAATACGACCACATATTGTGTTTACTGACGGAAGACAACGACAACCCAATCATAATACGACCACATATTGTGTTTACTGACGGACGACAACGACAACCCAATCTTAATACGACCACATATTGTGTTTACTGACGGACGACAACCCAATCATAATACGATCACTTATTGTGTTTACTGACGGAAGACAACAACGACAACCCAATCATAATACGACCATATATTGTGTTTACTGACGGAAGACAACGACAACCCAATCATAACAAGACTACATATTGTGTTTACTGACGGAAGACAACAACCCAATCATAATACGACCACATATTGTGTTTACTGATGGAGGACAACAACGACAACTCAATCATAATACCGCCACATATTGTGTTTACTGACGGAAGACAACAACGACAACCCAATCATAATACGACCACATATTGTGTTTACTGACGAACGACAACAACGACAACCCAATCATAATACGATCACATATTGTGTTTACTGACGGATGACAACAACAATAAACCCAATCATAATACGACCACATTGTATGTTTACTGACAGACGACAACAACGACAACCCAATCATAATACGACCACATATTGTGTTTACTGATGGACGACAACAACGACAATCCAATCATAATACGACCACATATTGTGTTTACTCACGGACGTCAACGACAACCCAATCATAATACGACCACATATTGTGTTTACTGACCGAAGACAACGACAACCCAATCATAATACGACCGCATATTGTGCTTACTGACGGACGACAACAACGACATCCCAATCATAACACGACCACATATTGTGTTTACTCACGGAAGACAACGACAACCCAATCATAATACGACCACATATTGTGTTTACTGAAGGAAGACAACGACAACCCAATCATAATACCACCACATATTGTGTTTACTGACGGAAGACAACGACAACCCAATCATAATACGACCGCATATTGTGCTTACTGACGGAAGACAACAACGACAACCCAATCATAATACGACCGCATATTGTGTTTACTGACGAACGACAACAACGACAACCCAATCATAACACGACCACATATTGTGTTTACTGACGGAAGACAACGACAACCCAATCATAATACGACCACATATTGTGTTTACTGACGGAAGACAACAACGACAACCCAATAATAATACGACCACATATTGTGTTTACTGACGAACGAAAACGACAACCCAATCATAATACGACCACATATTGTGTTTACTGACGGACGACAACGACAACCCAATCTTAATACGACCACATATTGTGTTTACTGACGGACGACAACCCAATCATAATACGACCACTTATTGTGTTTACTGACGGAAGACAACAACGACAACCCAATCATAATACGACCATATATTGTGTTTACTGACAGCAGACAACGACAACCCAATCATAACACGACTACATATTGTGTTTACTGACGGAAGACAAAAACCCAATCATAATACGACCACATATTGTGTTTACTGACGGAAGACAACAACGACAACCCATTCATAATACGACCACATATTGTGTTTACTGACGGAAGACAACGACAACCCAATCATAATACGACCACATATTGTGTTTACTGACGAACGACAACAACGACAACCCAATCATAATACGACCATATATTGTGTTTACTGACGGACGACATCGACAACCCAATCATAATACGACCACATATTTTGTTTACTGACGGACGACAACGACAACCCAATCATAATACGACCACATATTGTGTTTACTGACGGACGACAACAACAACCCAATCATAATACGACCAAATATTGTATTTACTGACGAACGACAACGACAACCCAATCTTAATACGACCACATATTGTGTTTACTGACGGAAGACAACAACGACAACCCAATCTTAATACGACCACATATTGTGTTTACTGACGGACGTAAACGACAACCCAATCATAATACGACCACATATTGTGTTTACTGACGGAAGACAACGACAACCCAATCATAATACGACCACATATTGTGTTTACTGACGGACGACAACGACAACCCAATCTTAATACGACCACATATTGTGTTTACTGACGGACGACAACCCAATCATAATACGACCACATATTGTGTTTACTGACGGACGACAACGACAACCCAATCATAATACGACCACATATTGTGTTTACTGACGGACGACAACGACAACCCAATCATAATACGACCATATATTGTGTTTACTGACGGAATACAACGACAACCCAATCATAACACGACTACATATTGTGTTTACTGACGGAAGACAAAAACCCAATCATAATACGACCACATATTGTGTTTACTGACGGAAGACAACAACGACAACCCAATCATAATACGACCACATATTGTGTTTACTGACGGAAGACAACAACGACAACCCAATTATAATACGACCACATATTGTGTTTACTGACGAACGACAACAACGACAACCCAATCATAATACGACCATATATTGTGTTTACTGACGGACGAAAACGACAACCCAATCATAATACGACCACATATTGTGTTTACTGACGGAAGACAACGACAACCCAATCATAATACGACCACATATTGTGTTTACTGACGGACGACAACAACAACCCAATCATAATACGACCACATATTGTGTTTACTGACTAACGACAACGACAACCCAATCTTAATACGACCACATATTGTGTTTACTGACGGAAGACAACAACGACACCAATCTTAATACGACCACATATTGTGTTTACTGACGGACGTAAACGACAACCCAATCATAATACGACCACATATTGTGTTTACTGACGGAAGACAACGACAACCCAATCATAATACGACCACATATTGTGTTTACTGACGGACGACAACGACAACCCAATCTTAATACGACCACTTATTGTGTTTACTGACGGACGACAACCCAATCATAATACGACCACTTATTGTGTTTACTGACGGAAGACAACAACGACAACTTAATCATAATACGACCATATATTGTGTTTACTGACGGAAGACAACGACAACCCAATCATAACAAGACTACATATTGTGTTTACTGACGGAAGACAACAACCCAATCATAATACGACCACATATTGTGTTTACTGATGGACGACAACAACGACAATCCAATCATAATACGACCACATATTGTGTTTACTGACGGACGACAACGACAACCCAATCATAATACGACCACATATTGTGTTTACTGACCGAAGACAACAAAACCCAATCATAATACGACCACATATTGTGTTTACTGACGGAAGACAACAACGACAAGCAAATCATAATACGACCACATATTGTGTTTACTGACGGAAGACAACGACAACCCAATCATAATACGACCACATATTGTGCTTACTGACGGACGACAACAACGACATCCTAATCATAACACGACCACATATTGTGTTTACTGACGGAAGACAACGACAACCCAATCATAATACGACCACATATTTTGTTTACTGAAGAAAGACAACGACAACCCAATCATAATACCACCACATATTGTGTTTACTGACGGAAGACAACGACAACCCAATCATAATACGACCGCATATTGTGCTTACTGACGGAAGACAACAACGACAACCCAATCATAATACGACCGCATATTGTGTTTACTGACGAACGACAACAACGACAACCCAATCATAACACGACCACATATTGTGTTTACTGACGGAAGACAACGACAACCCAATCATAATACGACCACATATTGTGTTTACTGACGGACGACAATGACAACCCAATCTTAATACGACCACATATTGTGTTTACTGACGGAAGACAACAACGACAACCCAATAATAATATGACCACATATTGTGTTTACTGACGGACGAAAACGACAACCCAATCATAATACGACCACATATTGTGTTTACTGACGGACGACAACGACAACCCAATCTTAATACGACCACATATTGTGTTTACTGACGAACGACAACCCAATCATAATACGACCACTTATTGTGTTTACTGACGGAAGACAACAACGACAACCCAATCATAATACGACCATATATTGTGTTTACTGACGGCAGACAACGACAACCCAATCATAACACGACTACATATTGTGTTTTCTGACGGAAGACAAAAACCCAATCATAATACGACCACATATTGTGTTTACTGACGGAAGACAACAACGACAACCCAATCATAATACGACCACATATTGTGTTTACTGACGGAAGACAACAACGACAACCCAATCATAATACGACCACATATTGTGTTTACTGACGAACGACAACAACGACAACCCAATCATAATACGACCACATATTGTGTTTACTGACGGACGACAACGACAACCCAATCATAATACGACCACATATTGTGTTTACTGACGGAAGACAACAACAACCCAATCATAATACGACCACATATTGTATTTACTGACGAACGACAACGACAACCCAATCTTAATACGACCACATATTGTGTTTACTGACGGAAGACAACAACGACAACCCAATCTTAATACGACCACATATTGTGTTTACTGACGGACGTAAACGACAACCCAATCATAATACGACCACATATTGTGTTTACTGACGGACGTAAACGACAACCCAATCATAATACGACCACATATTGTGTTTACTGACGGAAGACAACGACAACCCAATCATAATACGACCACATATTTTGTTTACTGAAGAAAGACAACGACAACCCAATCATAATACCACCACATATTGTGTTTACTGACGGAAGACAACGACAACCCAATCATAATACGACCGCATATTGTGCTTACTGACGGAAGACAACAACGACAACCCAATCATAATACGACCGCATATTGTGTTTACTGACGAACGACAACAACGACAACCCAATCATAACACGACCACATATTGTGTTTACTGACGGAAGACAACGACAACCCAATCATAATACGACCACATATTGTGTTTACTGACGGACGACAATGACAACCCAATCTTAATACGACCACATATTGTGTTTACTGACGGAAGACAACAACGACAACCCAATAATAATACGACCACATATTGTGTTTACTGACGGACGAAAACGACAACCCAATCATAATACGACCACATATTGTGTTTACTGACGGACGACAACGACAACCCAATCTTAATACGACCACATATTGTGTTTACTGACGAACGACAACCCAATCATAATACGACCACTTATTGTGTTTACTGACGGAAGACAACAACGACAACCCAATCATAATACGACCATATATTGTGTTTACTGACGGCAGACAACGACAACCCAATCATAACACGACTACATATTGTGTTTTCTGACGGAAGACAAAAACCCAATCATAATACGACCACATATTGTGTTTACTGACGGAAGACAACAACGACAACCCAATCATAATACGACCACATATTGTGTTTACTGACGGAAGACAACAACGACAACCCAATCATAATACGACCACATATTGTGTTTACTGACGAACGACAACAACGACAACCCAATCATAATACGACCACATATTGTGTTTACTGACGGACGACAACGACAACCCAATCATAATACGACCACATATTGTGTTTACTGACGGAAGACAACAACAACCCAATCATAATACGACCACATATTGTATTTACTGACGAACGACAACGACAACCCAATCTTAATACGACCACATATTGTGTTTACTGACGGAAGACAACAACGACAACCCAATCTTAATACGACCACATATTGTGTTTACTGACGGACGTAAACGACAACCCAATCATAATACGACCACATATTGTGTTTACTGACGGAAGACAACGACAACCCAATCATAATACGACCACATATTGTGTTTACTGACGGACGACAACGACAACCCAATCTTAATACGACCACATATTGTGTTTACTGACGGACGACAACCCAATCATAATACGACCACATATTGTGTTTACTGACGGACGACAACGACAACCCAATCATAATACGACCACATATTGTGTTTACTGACGGACGACAACGACAACCCAATCATAATACGACCATATATTGTGTTTACTGACGGAAGACAACGACAACCCAATCATAACACGACTACATATTGTGTTTACTGACGGAAGACAAAAACCCAATCATAATACGACCACATATTGTGTTTACTGACGGAAGACAACAACGACAACCAAATCATAATACGACCACATATTGTGTTTACTGACGGAAGACAACAACGACAACCCAATCATAATACGACCACATATTGTGTTTACTGACGAACGACAACAACGACAACCCAATCATAATACGACCATATATTGTGTTTACTGACGGACGAAAACGACAACCCAATCATAATACGACCACATATTGTGTTTACTGACGGACGACAACGACAACCCAATCATAATACGACCACATATTGTGTTTACTGACGAACGACAACAACAACCCAATCATAATACGACCACATATTGTGTTTACTGACGATCGACAACGACAACCCAATCTTAATACGACCACATATTGTGTTTACTGACGGAAGACAACAACGACAACCCAATCTTAATACGACCACATATTGTGTTTACTGACGACGTAAACGACAACCCAATCATAATACGACCACATATTGTGTTTACTGACGGAAGACAACGACAACCCAATCATAATACGACCACATATTGTGTTTACTGACGGACGACAACGACAACCCAATCTTAATACGACCACATATTGTGTTTACTGACGGACGACAACTCAATCATAATACGACCACTTATTGTGTTTACTGACGGAAGACAACAACGACAACCCAATCATAATACGACCATATATTGTGTTTACTGACGGAAGACAACGACAACCCAATCATAACAAGACTACATATTGTGTTTACTGACGGAAGACAACAACCCAATCATAATACGACCACATATTGTGTTTACTGATGGAAGACAACAACTACAACTCAATCATAATACCGCCACATATTGTGTTTACTGACGGAAGACAACAACGACAACCCAATCATAATACGACCACATATTGTGTTTACTGACGAACGACAACAACGACAACCCAATCATAATACGACGATATATTGTGTTTACTGACGGACGACAACGACAACCCAATCATAATACGATCACATATTGTGTTTACTGACGGACGACAACGACAACCCAATCATAATACGACCACATATTGTGTTTACTGACGGACGACAACGACAACCCAATCATAATACGACCACTTATTGTGTTTACTGACGGAAGACAACAACGACAACCGATTCATAATACGACCATATATTGTGTTTATTGACGGAAGACAACGACAACCCAGTCATAACACGACTACATATTGTGTTTACTGACGGAAGACAACAACCCAATCATAATACGACCACATATTGTGTTTACTGACGGAAGACAACGACAAGCCAATCATAATACGACCACATATTGTGTTTACTGACGGAAGACAACAACGACAACCCAATCGTAATACGACCACATATTATGTTTACTGACGGACGACAACAACAACCCAATCATAATACGACCACATATTGTGTTTACTGACTAACGACAACGACAACCCAATCTTAATACGACCACATATTGTGTTTACTGACGGAAGACAACAACGACAACCAATCTTAATACGACCACATATTGTGTTTACTGACGGACGTAAACGACAACCCAATCATAATACGACCACATATTGTGTTTACTGACGGAAGACAACGACAACCCAATCATAATACGACCACATATTGTGTTTACTGACGGACGACAACGACAACCCAATCTTAATACGACCACATATTGTGTTTACTGACGGACGACAACCCAATCATAATACGACCACTTATTGTGTTTACTGACGGAAGACAACAACGACAACCCAATCATAATACGAACATATATTGTGTTTACTGACGGAAGACAAGGACAACCCAATCATAACAAGACTACATATTGTGTTTACTGACGGAAGACAACAACCCAATCATAATACGACCACATATTGTGTTTACTGACGGACGACAACGACAACCCAATCATAATACGACCACATATTGTGTTTACTGACCGAAGACAACAAAACCCAATCATAATACGACCACATATTGTGTTTACTGACGGAAGACAACAACGACAAGCAAATCATAATACGACCACATATTGTGTTTACTGACGGAAGACAACGACAACCCAATCATAATACGACCACATATTGTGCTTACTGACGGACGACAACAACGACATCCCAATCATAACACGACCACATATTGTGTTTACTGACGGAAGACAACGACAACCCAATCATAATACGACCACATATTTTGTTTACTGAAGAAAGACAACGACAACCCAATCATAATACCACCACATATTGTGTTTACTGACGGAAGACAACGACAACCCAATCATAATACGACCGCATATTGTGCTTACTGACGGAAGACAACAACGACAACCCAATCATAATACGACCGCATATTGTGTTTACTGACGAACGACAACAACCACAACCCAATCATAACACGACCACATATTGTGTTTACTGACGGAAGACAACGACAACCCAATCATAATACGACCACATATTGTGTTTACTGACGGACGACAATGACAACCCAATCTTAATACGACCACATATTGTGTTTACTGACGGAAGACAACAACGACAACCCAATAATAATACGACCACATATTGTGTTTACTGACGGACGAAAACGACAACCCAATCATAATACGACCACATATTGTGTTTACTGACGGACGACAACGACAACCCAATCTTAATACGACCACATATTGTGTTTACTGACGGACGACAACCCAATCATAATACGACCACTTATTGTGTTTACTGACGGAAGACAACAACGACAACCCAATCATAATACGACCATATATTGTGTTTACTGACGGCAGACAACGACAACCCAATCATAACACGACTACATATTGTGTTTTCTGACGGAAGACAAAAACCCAATCATAATACGACCACATATTGTGTTTACTGACGGAAGACAACAACGACAACCCAATCATAATACGACCACATATTGTGTTTACTGACGGAAGACAACAACGACAACCCAATCATAATACGACCACATATTGTGTTTACTGACGAACGACAACAACGTCAACCAAATCATAATACGACCACATATTGTGTTTACTGACGGACGACAACGACAACCCAATCATAATACGACCACATATTGTGTTTACTGACGGAAGACAACAACAACCCAATCATAATACGACCACATATTGTATTTACTGACGAACGACAACGACAACCCAATCTTAATACGACCACATATTGTGTTTACTGACGGAAGACAACAACGACAACCCAATCTTAATACGACTACATATTGTGTTTACTGACGGACGTAAACGACAACCCAATCATAATACGACCACATATTGTGTTTACGGACGGAAGACAACGACAACCCAATCATAATACGACCACATATTGTGTTTACTGACGGACGACAACGACAACCCAATCTTAATACGACCACATATTGTGTTTACTGACGGACGACAACCCAATCATAATACGACCACATATTGTGTTTACTGACGGACGACAACGACAACCCAATCATAATACGACCACATATTGTGTTTACTGACGGACGACAACGACAACCCAATCATAATACGACCATATATTGTGTTTACTGACGGAAGACAACGACAACCCAATCATAACACGACTACATATTGTGTTTACTGACGGAAGACAAAAACCCAGTCATAATACGACCACATATTGTGTTTACTGAAGGAAGACAACAACGACAACCAAATCATAATACGACCACATATTGTGTTTACTGACGGAAGACAACAACGACATCCCAATCATAATACGACCACATATTGTGTTTACTGACGAACGACAACAACGACAACCCAATCATAATACGACCATATATTGTGTTTACTGACGGACGAAAGCGACAACCCAATCATAATACGACCACATATTGTGTTTACTGACGAACGACAACGACAACCCAATCATAATACGACCACATATTGTGTTTACTGACGAACGACAACAACAACCCAATCATAATACGACCACATATTGTGTTTACTGACGAACGACAACGACAACCCAATCTTAATACGACCACATATTGTGTTTACTGACGGAAGACAACAACGACAACCCAATCTTAATACGACCACATATTGTGTTTACTGACGGACGTAAACGACAACCCAATCATAATACGACCACATATTGTGTTTACTGACGGAAGACAACGACAACCCAATCATAATACGACCACATATTGTGTTTACTGACGGACGACAACGACAACCCAATCTTAATACGACCACATATTGTGTTTACTGACGGACGACAACCCAATCATAATACGACCACTTATTGTGTTTACTGACGAAGACAACAACGACAACCCAATCATAATACGACCATATATTGTGTTTACTGACGGAAGACAACGACAACCCAATCATAACAAGACTACATATTGTGTTTACTGACGGAAGACAACAACCCAATCATAATACGACCACATATTGTGTTTACTGATGGAAGACAACAACAACAACTCAATCATAATACCGCCACATATTGTGTTTACTGACGGAAGACAACAACGACAACCCAATCATAATACGACGATATATTGTGTTTACTGACGGACGACAACGACAACCCAATCATAATACGATCACATATTGTGTTTACTGACGGACGACAACGACAACCCAATCATAATACGACCACATATTGTGTTTACTGACGGACGACAACGACAACCCAATCATAATACGACCACTTATTGTGTTTACTGACGGAAGACAACAACGACAACCGATTCATAATACGACCATATATTGTGTTTATTGACGGAAGACAACGACAACCCAGTCATAACACGACTACATATTGTGTTTACTGACGGAAGACAACAACCCAATCATAATACGACAACATATTGTGTTTACTGACGGAAGACAACGACAAGCCAATCATAATACGACCACATATTGTGTTTACTGACGGAAGACAACAACGACAACCCAATCGTAATACGACCACATATTATGTTTACTGACGGACGACAACAACAATAAACCCAATCATAATACGACCACATTGTATGTTTACTGACAGACGACAACAACAACCCAATCATAATACGACCACTTATTGTGTATACTGACGGACGACAACAACAATATACCTAATCATAATACGACCACAATGTATGTTTACTGACAGACGACAACAACGACAACCCAATCATAATACGACCACATATTGTGTTTACTGACGGAAGAAAATGACAACCCAATCATAATACGACCACATATTGTGTTTACTGACGGATGACAACAACGACAACCCAATCATAATACGACCATATATTATGTTTACTGACGGATGACAACAACAATAAACCCAATCATAATACGACCACATTGTATGTTTACTGACAGACGACAACAACGACAACCCAATCATAATACGACCACATATTGTTTTTACTGACGGACGACAACGACAACCCAATCATAATACGACCACATATTATGTTTACTGACGGACGACAACAACGACAACCCAATCATAATACGACCACATATTATGTTTACTGACGGACGACAACAACAATAAACCCAATCATAATACGACCACATTGTATGTTTACTGACAGACGACAACAACGACAACCCAATCATAATACGACCACATATTGTGTTTACTGACGGACGACAACGACAACCCAATAATAATACGACCACATATTATGTTTATTGACGAACGACAACAACGACAACCCAATCATAATACGACCACATATTGTGATTACTGACGGAAGACAACGACAACCCAATCATAATACGACCACTTATTGTGTTTACTGACGGACGACAACCCAATCATAATACCACTACATATTGTGTTTACAGACGGAATACAACAACGACAACCCATTCATAACACGACCACATAGTGTGTTTACTGACGGACGACAACGACAACCCAAGCATTATACGGCCACATATTGTGTTTACTGACGGAAGACAACAACGACAACCCAATCATAATACCACATATTGTGTTTACTGACGGACGACAACAACGACAACCCAATCATAATACGACCAAATATTATGTTTACACACGGACGAAAACAACAATAAACCCAATCATAATACGAACACATTGTATGTTTACTGACAGACAAAAACAACGACAACCCAATCATAATACGACCACATATTGTGTTTACTGACGGAAGACAACGACAACCCAATCATAATACGACCACGTATTATGTTTACTGACGAACGACAACAACGACAACCAAATCTTAATACGACCACATATTGTGTTTACTGAATGAAGACAACGACAACCCAATCATAATACGATCACATATTGTTTTTACTGACGGACGACAACAACGACAATCCCATCATAATACGACCACATATTGTGTTAACAGACGGAAGACAACAACGACAACCCAATCATAACACGACCACATATTGTGTTTACTGACGAATGACAACGAAAACCCAATCATAATACGACCACATATTGTGTTTACTGATGGACGACAACAACGACAACCCAATCATTACACGACCACATATTGTGTTTACTGACGAAAGACAACAACGACAACCCAATCATAATACGACCACATATTGTGTTTACTGATGGACGACAACAACGACAATCCAATCATAATACGACCACATATTGTGTTTACTGACGGACGACAACGACAACCCAATCATAATACGACCACATATTGTGTTTACTGACCGAAGACAACAACAACCCAATCATAATACGACCACATATTGTACTTACTGACGGACGACAACAACGACATCCCAATCATAACACGACCACATATTGTGTTTACTGACGGAAGACAACGACAACCCAATCATAATACGACCACATATTGTGTTTACTGAAGGAAGACAACGACAACCCAATCATAATACCACCACATATTGTGTTTACTGACGGAAGACAACGACAACCCAATTATAATACGACCGCATATTGTGCTTACTGACGGAAGACAACAACGACAACCCAATCATAATACGACCACATATTGTGTTTACTGACGGACGACAACGACAATCCAATCATAATACGACCGCATATTGTGTTTACTGACGAACGACAACAACGACAACCCAATCATAACACGACCACATATTGTGTTTACTGACGGAAGACAACGACAACCCAATCATAATACGACCACATATTGTGTTTACTGACGGACGACAACGACAACCCAATCTTAATACGACCACATATTGTGTTTACTGACGGAAGACAACAACGATAACCCAATAATAATACGACCACATATTGTGTTTACTGACGGACGAAAACGACAACCCAATCATAATACGACCACATATTGTGTTTACTGACGGACCACAACGACAACCCAATCTTAATACGACCACATATTGTGTTTACTGACGAACGACAACCCATTCATAATACGACCACTTATTGTGTTTACTGACGGAAGACAACAACGACAACCCAATCATAATACGACCATATATTGTGTTTACTGACGGCAAACAACGACAACCCAATCATAACACGACTACATATTGTGTTTACTGACGGAAGACAAAAACCCAATCATAATACGACCACATATTGTGTTTACTGACGGAAGACAACAACGACAACCCAATCATAATACGACCACATATTGTGTTTACTGACGGAAGACAACAACGACAACCCAATCATAATACGACCACATATTGTGTTTACTGACGAACGACAACAACGACAACCCAATCATAATACGACCATATATTGTGTTTACTGACGGACGACAACGAAAACCCAATCATAATACGACCACATATTGTGTTTACTGACGGACGACAACGACAACCCCATCATAATACGACCACATATTGTGTTTACTGACGGACGACAACAACAACCCAATCATAATACGACCACATATTGTATTTACTGACGAACGACAACGACAACCCAATCTTAATACGACCACATATTGTGTTTACTGACGGAAGACAACAACGACAACCCAATCTTAATACGACCACATATTGTGTTTACTGACGGACGTAAACGACAACCCAATCATAAAACGACCACATATTGTGTTTACTGACGGAAGACAACGACAACCCAATCATAATACGACTACATATTGTGTTTACTGACGGACGACAATGACAACCCAATCTTAATACGACCACATATTGTGTTTACTGACGGACGACAACCCAATCATAATACGACCACATATTGTGTTTACTGACGGAAGACAACAACGACAACCCAATCATAATACCACCACATATTGTGTTTACTGACGGAAGACAACGACAAGCCAATCATAATACGACCACATATTGTGTTTATTGACGGAAGACAACGACAACCCAATCATAATACGACCACATATTGTGTTTACTGACGGACGACAACAACGACAACCCAATCATAATGCAACCACATATTGTGTTTACTGACGGAAGACAACGACAACCCAATCATAATAGGACCACATATTGTGTTTACTGACGGAAGACAACGACAACCCAATCATAATGCGACCACATAATGTGTTTACTGACGGAAGACAACGACAACCCAATCATAATAGGACCACATATTGTGTTTACTGACGGAAGACAACGACAACCCAATCATAATGCGACCACATATTGTGTTTACTGATGGAAGACAACGACAACCCAATCATAATACGACCACATATTGTGTTTACTGACGGAAGACAACGACAACCCAATCATAATACGACCACATATTGTGTTTACTGACGGAAGACAACGACAACCCAATCATAATACGACCACATATTGTGTTTACTGATGGAAGACAACGACAACCCAATTATAATACGACCACATATTGTGTTTCCTGACGGAAGACAACGACAACCCAATCATAATGCGACCACATATTGTGTTTACTGACGGAAGACAACGACAACCCAATCATAATACGACCACATATTGTGTTTACTGATGGAAGACAACGACAACCCAATCATAATACGACCACATATTGTGTTTAGGGACCGACCATTTAACTTGAAGGGGGGGGGGGGGGGTTATGGTTTTTTGTTTCATTCAGAATTTTTTTTTCGGACAACACAAGAGTTAGAATATTTTTTTTTTTGTAGCGCAAAGCACACAATTTTGTTCCAGAATTTAACATTAGGTTAAATGACAAAAACTCTGAATCAGATTATTTTTTTTTTCCTCCACCAAAATCTGAATATTTTTTTCAGCAACATTGGGAATCAGAATATTTTTTTAGAAAAAAACCATAACCCCCCCTTTCAAGTTAAATGGTCGTTCCCTTACTGATGGACGAAAACAACGACAACCCAATCATAATACGATCACATATTGTGTTTACTGACGGATTACAATAAACCAAATCATAATACGACCACATATTGTGTTTACTGACGGACGACAACAACGACAACCCAATCAAAATGCGACCACATATTGTGTTTACTGACAGACGACAACGACAACCCAATCATAATACGACCACATATTGTGTTTACTGACGAAGACAACGACAACCCAATCATAATACGACCACATATTGTGTTGACTGACGGAAGACAACGACAACCCAATCACAATACGACCGCATATTGTGTTTACTGACGGACGACAACGACAACCCAATCATAATACGACCACTTATTGTGTTGACTGACGGAAGACAACGACAACCCAATCACAATACGACCACATATTGTGTTTACTGACGGACGACAACGACAACCCAATCATAATACGACCACTTATTGTGTTTACTGACGGAAGACAACAAGACAACCGATTCATAATACGACCATATATTGTGTTTACTGACGGAAGACAACGACAACCCAATCATAACACGACTACATATTGTGTTTACTGACGAAAGACAACAACCCAATCATAATACGACCACATATTGTGTTTACTGACGGAAGACAACAACGACAACCCAATCATAATATCACCACATATTGTGTTTACTGACGGAAGACAACGACAACCCAATCATAATACCACCACATATTGTGTTTACTGACGGACGACAACAACGACAACCCAATCATAATACGACCACATATTGTGTTTACTGACGGAAGACAACAACAACCCAATCATAATACGACCACATATTGTATTTACTGACGAACGACAACGACAACCCAATCTTAATACGACCACATATTGTGTTTACTGACGGAAGACAACAACGACAACCCAATCTTAATACGACCACATATTGTGTTTACTGACGGACGTAAACGACAACCCAATCATAAAACGACCACATATTGTGTTTACTGACGGAAGACAACGACAACCCAATCATAATACGACTACATATTGTGTTTACTGACGGACGACAATGACAACCCAATCTTAATACGACCACATATTGTGTTTACTGACGGACGACAACCCAATCATAATACGACCACATATTGTGTTTACTGACGGACGACAACGACAACCCAATCATAATACGACCACATATTGTGTTTACTGACGGACGACAACGACAACCCAATCATAATACGACCACTTATTGTGTTTACTGACGGAAGACAACAACGACAACCGATTCATAATACGACCATATATTGTGTTTACTGACGGAAGACAACGACAACCCAATCATAATACGATCACATATTGTGTTTACTGACGGATTACAATAAACCAAATCATAATACGACCACATATTGTGTTTACTGACGGACGACAACAACGACAACCCAATCATAATGCGACCACATATTGTGTTTACTGACAGACGACAACGACAACCCAATCACAATACGACCGCATATTGTGTTTACTGACGGACGACAACGACAACCCAATCATAATACGACCACTTATTGTGTTGACTGACGGAAGACAACGACAACGCAATCATAATACGACCACATATTGTGTTTACTGACGGAAGACAACGACAACCCAATCATAATACGACCACATATTGTGTTTACTGACGGTATGCAACAACGAAAACCCAATCATAATACGACCACATATTGTGTTTACTGACGGAGGACAACAACGACAACCCAATCATAATATCACATATTGTGGTTACTGACGGAAGACAACAACGACAACCCAATCATAATACGACCACATATTGTGTTTACTGACGGAAGACAACGACAACCCAATCATAATACGACCACATATTGTGTTTACTGACGGAAGACAACGACAACCCAATCATAATACGACCACATATTGTGTTTACTGATGGACGACAACGACAACCCAATCATAATACGACCACATATTGTGTTTACTGAAAGAAGACAACGACAACCCAATCATAATACGACCACATATTGTGTTTACTGACGGAAGATAACGACAACCCAATCATAATACGACCGCATATTGTGCTTACTGACGGACGACAACAACGACAACCCAATCATAATACGACCACATATTGTGTTTACTGACGGAAGACAACGACAACCCAATCATAACACGACCACATATTGTGTTTACTGACGGACGACAACGACAACCCAATCATAATACGACCACTTATTGTGTTTACTGACGGAAGACAACAAGACAACCGATTCATAATACGACCATATATTGTGTTTACTGACGGAAGACAACGACAACCCAATCATAACACGACTACATATTGTGTTTACTGACGAAAGACAACAACCCAATCATAATACGACCACATATTGTGTTTACTGACGGAAGACAACAACGACAACCCAATCATAATATCACCACATATTGTGTTTACTGACGGAAGACAACGACAACCCAATCATAATACCACCACATATTGTGTTTACTGACGGACGACAACAACGACAACCCAATCATAATACGACCACATATTGTGTTTACTGACGGAAGACAACGACAACCCAATCATAATACGACCACATATTGTGTTTACTGACGGAAGAAAACGACAACCCAATCATAATACGACCGCATATTGTGTTTACTGACGGAAGACAATAAACCAAATCATAATACGACCACATATTGTGTTTACTGACGGACGACAGCAACGACAACCCAATCATAATACGACCACATATTGTGTTTACTGATGGAAGACAACGACAACCCAATCATAATACGCGCATATATTGTGTTTACTGACGGAAGACAACGACAACCCAATCATAATACGACCGCATATTGTGTTTACTGACGGACGACAACGACAACCCAATCATAATACGACCACTTATTGTGTTTACTGACGGAAGACAACAACGACAACCGATTCATAATACGACCATATATTGTGTTTACTGACGGAAGACAACGACAACCCAATCATAACACGACCACATATTGTGTTTACTGACGGAAGACAACAACCCAATCATAATACGACCACTTATTGTGTTTACTGACGGAAGACAACAACGACAACCGATTCATAATACGACCATATATTGTGTTTACTGACGGAAGACAACGACAACCCAATCATAACACGACCACATATTGTGTTTACTGACGGAAGACAACAACCCAATCATAATACGACCACATATTGTGTTTACTGACGGAAGACAACAACGACAACCCAATCATAATACCACCACATATTGTGTTTACTGACGGAAGACAACGACAAGCCAATCATAATACGACCACATATTGTGTTTATTGACGGAAGACAACGACAACCCAATCATAATACGACCACATATTGTGTTTACTGACGGACGACAACAACGACAACCCAATCATAATGCAACCACATATTGTGTTTACTGACGGAAGACAACGACAACCCAATCATAATAGGACCACATATTGTGTTTACTGACGGAAGACAACGACAACCCAATCATAATGCGACCACATAATGTGTTTACTGACGGAAGACAACGACAACCCAATCATAATAGGACCACATATTGTGTTTACTGACGGAAGACAACGACAACCCAATCATAATGCGACCACATATTGTGTTTACTGATGGAAGACAACGACAACCCAATCATAATACGACCACATATTGTGTTTACTGACGGAAGACAACGACAACCCAATCATAATACGACCACATATTGTGTTTACTGACGGAAGACAACGACAACCCAATCATAATACGACCACATATTGTGTTTACTGATGGAAGACAACGACAACCCAATTATAATACGACCACATATTGTGTTTCCTGACGGAAGACAACGACAACCCAATCATAATGCGACCACATATTGTGTTTACTGACGGAAGACAACGACAACCCAATCATAATACGACCACATATTGTGTTTACTGATGGAAGACAACGACAACCCAATCATAATACGACCACATATTGTGTTTAGGGACCGACCATTTAACTTGAAGGGGGGGGGGGGGGGGGGGGGTTATGGTTTTTTGTTTCATTCAGAATTTTTTTTTCGGACAACACAAGAGTTAGAATATTTTTTTTTTTGTAGCGCAAAGCACACAATTTTGTTCCAGAATTTAACATTAGGTTATATGACAAAAACTCTGAATCAGATTATTTTTTTTTTCCTCCACCAAAATCTGAATATTTTTTTCAGCAACATTGGGAATCAGAATATTTTTTTAGAAAAAAACCATAACCCCCCCTTTCAAGTTAAATGGTCGTTCCCTTACTGATGGACGAAAACAACGACAACCCAATCATAATACGATCACATATTGTGTTTACTGACGGATTACAATAAACCAAATCATAATACGACCACATATTGTGTTTACTGACGGACGACAACAACGACAACCCAATCAAAATGCGACCACATATTGTGTTTACTGACAGACGACAACGACAACCCAATCATAATACGACCACATATTGTGTTTACTGACGAAGACAACGACAACCCAATCATAATACGACCACATATTGTGTTGACTGACGGAAGACAACGACAACCCAATCACAATACGACCGCATATTGTGTTTACTGACGGACGACAACGACAACCCAATCATAATACGACCACTTATTGTGTTGACTGACGGAAGACAACGACAACCCAATCACAATACGACCACATATTGTGTTTACTGACGGACGACAACGACAACCCAATCATAATACGACCACTTATTGTGTTTACTGACGGAAGACAACAAGACAACCGATTCATAATACGACCATATATTGTGTTTACTGACGGAAGACAACGACAACCCAATCATAACACGACTACATATTGTGTTTACTGACGAAAGACAACAACCCAATCATAATACGACCACATATTGTGTTTACTGACGGAAGACAACAACGACAACCCAATCATAATATCACCACATATTGTGTTTACTGACGGAAGACAACGACAACCCAATCATAATACCACCACATATTGTGTTTACTGACGGACGACAACAACGACAACCCAATCATAATACGACCACATATTGTGTTTACTGACGGAAGACAACGACAACCCAATCATAATACGACCACATATTGTGTTTACTGACGGAAGACAACGACAACCCAATCATAATACGACCGCATATTGTGTTTACTGACGGACGACAACGACAACCCAATCATAATACCACCACTTATTGTGTTTACTGACGGAAGACAACAACGACAACCGATTCATAATACGACCATATATTGTGTTTACTGACGGAAGACAACGACAACCCAATCATAACACGACTACATATTGTGTTTACTGACGGAAGACAACAACCCAATCATAATACGACCACATATTGTGTTTACTGACGGAAGACAACAACGACAACCCAATAATAATACGACCACATATTATGTTTATTGACGAACGACAACAACGACAACCCAATCATAATACGACCACATATTGTGATTACTGACGGAAGACAACGACAACCCAATCATAATACGACCACTTATTGTGTTTACTGACGGACGACAACCCAATCATAATACCACTACATATTGTGTTTACAGACGGAATACAACAACGACAACCCATTCATAACACGACCACATAGTGTGTTTACTGACGGACGACAACGACAACCCAAGCATTATACGGCCACATATTGTGTTTACTGACGGAAGACAACAACGACAACCCAATCATAATACCACATATTGTGTTTACTGACGGACGACAACAACGACAACCCAATCATAATACGACCAAATATTATGTTTACACACGGACGAAAACAACAATAAACCCAATCATAATACGAACACATTGTATGTTTACTGACAGACAAAAACAACGACAACCCAATCATAATACGACCACATATTGTGTTTACTGACGGAAGACAACGACAACCCAATCATAATACGACCACGTATTATGTTTACTGACGAACGACAACAACGACAACCAAATCTTAATACGACCACATATTGTGTTTACTGAATGAAGACAACGACAACCCAATCATAATACGATCACATATTGTTTTTACTGACGGACGACAACAACGACAATCCCATCATAATACGACCACATATTGTGTTAACAGACGGAAGACAACAACGACAACCCAATCATAACACGACCACATATTGTGTTTACTGACGAATGACAACGAAAACCCAATCATAATACGACCACATATTGTGTTTACTGATGGACGACAACAACGACAACCCAATCATTACACGACCACATATTGTGTTTACTGACGAAAGACAACAACGACAACCCAATCATAATACGACCACATATTGTGTTTACTGATGGACGACAACAACGACAATCCAATCATAATACGACCACATATTGTGTTTACTGACGGACGACAACGACAACCCAATCATAATACGACCACATATTGTGTTTACTGACCGAAGACAACAACAACCCAATCATAATACGACCACATATTGTACTTACTGACGGACGACAACAACGACATCCCAATCATAACACGACCACATATTGTGTTTACTGACGGAAGACAACGACAACCCAATCATAATACGACCACATATTGTGTTTACTGAAGGAAGACAACGACAACCCAATCATAATACCACCACATATTGTGTTTACTGACGGAAGACAACGACAACCCAATTATAATACGACCGCATATTGTGCTTACTGACGGAAGACAACAACGACAACCCAATCATAATACGACCACATATTGTGTTTACTGACGGACGACAACGACAATCCAATCATAATACGACCGCATATTGTGTTTACTGACGAACGACAACAACGACAACCCAATCATAACACGACCACATATTGTGTTTACTGACGGAAGACAACGACAACCCAATCATAATACGACCACATATTGTGTTTACTGACGGACGACAACGACAACCCAATCTTAATACGACCACATATTGTGTTTACTGACGGAAGACAACAACGATAACCCAATAATAATACGACCACATATTGTGTTTACTGACGGACGAAAACGACAACCCAATCATAATACGACCACATATTGTGTTTACTGACGGACCACAACGACAACCCAATCTTAATACGACCACATATTGTGTTTACTGACGGACGACAACCCATTCATAATACGACCACTTATTGTGTTTACTGACGGAAGACAACAACGACAACCCAATCATAATACGACCATATATTGTGTTTACTGACGGCAAACAACGACAACCCAATCATAACACGACTACATATTGTGTTTACTGACGGAAGACAAAAACCCAATCATAATACGACCACATATTGTGTTTACTGACGGAAGACAACAACGACAACCCAATCATAATACGACCACATATTGTGTTTACTGACGGAAGACAACAACGACAACCCAATCATAATACGACCACATATTGTGTTTACTGACGAACGACAACAACGACAACCCAATCATAATACGACCATATATTGTGTTTACTGACGGACGACAACGAAAACCCAATCATAATACGACCACATATTGTGTTTACTGACGGACGACAACGACAACCCCATCATAATACGACCACATATTGTGTTTACTGACGGACGACAACAACAACCCAATCATAATACGACCACATATTGTATTTACTGACGAACGACAACGACAACCCAATCTTAATACGACCACATATTGTGTTTACTGACGGAAGACAACAACGACAACCCAATCTTAATACGACCACATATTGTGTTTACTGACGGACGTAAACGACAACCCAATCATAAAACGACCACATATTGTGTTTACTGACGGAAGACAACGACAACCCAATCATAATACGACTACATATTGTGTTTACTGACGGACGACAATGACAACCCAATCTTAATACGACCACATATTGTGTTTACTGACGGACGACAACCCAATCATAATACGACCACATATTGTGTTTACTGACGGACGACAACGACAACCCAATCATAATACGACCACATATTGTGTTTACTGACGGACGACAACGACAACCCAATCATAATACGACCACTTATTGTGTTTACTGACGGAAGACAACAACGACAACCGATTCATAATACGACCATATATTGTGTTTACTGACGGAAGACAACGACAACCCAATCATAATACGATCACATATTGTGTTTACTGACGGATTACAATAAACCAAATCATAATACGACCACATATTGTGTTTACTGACGGACGACAACAACGACAACCCAATCATAATGCGACCACATATTGTGTTTACTGACAGACGACAACGACAACCCAATCACAATACGACCGCATATTGTGTTTACTGACGGACGACAACGACAACCCAATCATAATACGACCACTTATTGTGTTGACTGACGGAAGACAACGACAACCCAATCACAATACGACCACATATTGTGTTTACTGACGGACGACAACGACAACCCAATAATAATACGACCACTTATTGTGTTTACTGACGGAAGACAACAAGACAACCGATTCATAATACGACCATATATTGTGCTTACTGACGGAAGACAACGACAACCCAATCATAACACGACTACATATTGTGTTTACTGACGAAAGACAACAACCCAATCATAATACGACCACATATTGTGTTTACTGACGGAAGACAACAACGACAACCCAATCATAATACGACCACATATTGTGTTTACTGACGGAAGACAACGACAACCCAATCATAATACGACCACATATTGTGTTTACTGACGGAAGACAACGACAACCCAATCATAATACGACCGCATATTGTGTTTACTGACGGACGACAACGACAACCCAATCATAATACCACCACTTATTGTGTTTACTGACGGAAGACAACAACGACAACCGATTCATAATACGACCATATATTGTGTTTACTGACGGAAGACAACGACAACCCAATCATAACACGACTACATATTGTGTTTACTGACGGAAGACAACAACCCAATCATAATACGACCACATATTGTGTTTACTGACGGAAGACAACAACGACAACCCAATCATAATACCACCACATATTGTGTTTACTGACGGAAGACAACGACAAGCCAATCATAATACGACCACATATTGTGTTTACTGACGGAAGACAACAATGACAACCCAATCATAATACGACCACATATTGTGTTTACTGACGGAAGACAACGACAACCCAATCTTAATACGACCATATATTGTGTTTAGGGACCGACCATTTAACTTGAAGGGGGGGGTTATGGTTTTTTGTTTCATTCAGAATTTTGTTTTCGGACAACACAATAGTTGGAATATTTATTTTTTTTGTCGCGCAAAGCGGAAAATTTTGTTCCAGAATTTAACATTAGGTTATATGACAAAAACTCTGAATCAGATTTATTTTTTTTTCCTCCACCAAAATCTGAATATTTTTTTCAGCAACAGTGGGAATCAGAATATTTTTTTTAGAATAAAACCATAACCCCCCCTTTCAAGTTAATTGATCGTTCCCTTACTGACGGACGAAAACAACGACAACCCAATCATAATACGATCACATATTGTGTTTACTGACGGATTACAATAAACCAAATCATAATACGACCACATATTGTGCTTACTGACGGACGACAACAACGACAACCCAATCATAACACGATCACATATTGTGTTTACTGACGGAAGACAACGACAACCCAATCATAATACGACCGCATATTGTGCTTACTGATGGACGACAACAACGACAACCCAATCTTAATACGACCACATATTGTGTTTACTGACGGTATGCAACAACGAAAACCCAATCATAATACGACCACATATTGTGTTTACTGACGGAGGACAACAACGACAACCCAATCATAATACCACATATTGTGGTTACTGACGGAAGACAACAACGACAACGCAATCATAATACGACCACATATTGTGTTTACTGACGGAAGACAACGACAACCCAATCATAATACGACCACATATTGTGTTTACTGACGGTATGCAACAACGAAAACCCAATCATAATACGACCACATATTGTGTTTACTGACGGAGGACAACAACGACAACCCAATCATAATATCACATATTGTGGTTACTGACGGAAGACAACAACGACAACCCAATCATAATACGACCACATATTGTGTTTACTGACGGACGACAACGACAACCCAATCATAATACGACCACATATTGTGTTTACTGACGGAAGACAACGACAACCCAATCATAATACGACCACATATTGTGTTTACTGATGGACGACAACGACAACCCAATCATAATACGACCACATATTGTGTTTACTGAAAGAAGACAACGACAACCCAATCATAATACGACCACATATTGTGTTTACTGACGGAAGATAACGACAACCCAATCATAATACGACCGCATATTGTGCTTACTGACGGACGACAACAACGACAACCCAATCATAATACGACCACATATTGTGTTTACTGACGGAAGACAACGACAACCCAATCATAACACGACCACATATTGTGTTTACTGACGGACGACAACGACAACCCAATCATAATACGACCACTTATTGTGTTTACTGACGGAAGACAACAAGACAACCGATTCATAATACGACCATATATTGTGTTTACTGACGGAAGACAACGACAACCCAATCATAACACGACTACATATTGTGTTTACTGACGAAAGACAACAACCCAATCATAATACGACCACATATTGTGTTTACTGACGGAAGACAACAACGACAACCCAATCATAATATCACCACATATTGTGTTTACTGACGGAAGACAACGACAACCCAATCATAATACCACCACATATTGTGTTTACTGACGGACGACAACAACGACAACCCAATCATAATACGACCACATATTGTGTTTACTGACGGAAGACAACGACAACCCAATCATAATACGACCACATATTGTGTTTACTGACGGAAGAAAACGACAACCCAATCATAATACGACCGCATATTGTGTTTACTGACGGAAGACAATAAACCAAATCATAATACGACCACATATTGTGTTTACTGACGGACGACAGCAACGACAACCCAATCATAATACGACCACATATTGTGTTTACTGATGGAAGACAACGACAACCCAATCATAATACGCGCATATATTGTGTTTACTGACGGAAGACAACGACAACCCAATCATAATACGACCGCATATTGTGTTTACTGACGGACGACAACGACAACCCAATCATAATACGACCACTTATTGTGTTTACTGACGGAAGACAACAACGACAACCGATTCATAATACGACCATATATTGTGTTTACTGACGGAAGACAACGACAACCCAATCATAACAAGACCACATATTGTGTTTACTGACGGAAGACAACAACCCAATCATAATACGACCACATATTGTGTTTACTGACGGAAGACAACAACGACAACCCAATCATAATACCACCACATATTGTGTTTACTGACGGAAGACAACGACAAGCCAATCATAATACGACCACATATTGTGTTTATTGACGGAAGACAACGACAACCCAATCATAATACGACCACATATTGTGTTTACTGACGGACGACAACAACGACAACCCAATCATAATGCAACCACATATTGTGTTTACTGACGGAAGACAACGACAACCCAATCATAATAGGACCACATATTGTGTTTACTGACGGAAGACAACGACAACCCAATCATAATGCGACCACATAATGTGTTTACTGACGGAAGACAACGACAACCCAATCATAATAGGACCACATATTGTGTTTACTGACGGAAGACAACGACAACCCAATCATAATGCGACCACATATTGTGTTTACTGATGGAAGACAACGACAACCCAATCATAATACGACCACATATTGTGTTTACTGACGGAAGACAACGACAACCCAATCATAATACGACCACATATTGTGTTTACTGACGGAAGACAACGACAACCCAATCATAATACGACCACATATTGTGTTTACTGATGGAAGACAACGACAACCCAATTATAATACGACCACATATTGTGTTTCCTGACGGAAGACAACGACAACCCAATCATAATGCGACCACATATTGTGTTTACTGACGGAAGACAACGACAACCCAATCATAATACGACCACATATTGTGTTTACTGATGGAAGACAACGACAACCCAATCATAATACGACCACATATTGTGTTTAGGGACCGACCATTTAACTTGAAGGGGGGGGGGGGGGTTATGGTTTTTTGTTTCATTCAGAATTTTTTTTTCGGACAACACAAGAGTTAGAATATTTTTTTTTTTGTAGCGCAAAGCACACAATTTTGTTCCAGAATTTAACATTAGGTTATATGACAAAAACTCTGAATCAGATTATTTTTTTTTTCCTCCACCAAAATCTGAATATTTTTTTCAGCAACATTGGGAATCAGAATATTTTTTTAGAAAAAAACCATAACCCCCCCTTTCAAGTTAAATGGTCGTTCCCTTACTGATGGACGAAAACAACGACAACCCAATCATAATACGATCACATATTGTGTTTACTGACGGATTACAATAAACCAAATCATAATACGACCACATATTGTGTTTACTGACGGACGACAACAACGACAACCCAATCAAAATGCGACCACATATTGTGTTTACTGACAGACGACAACGACAACCCAATCATAATACGACCACATATTGTGTTTACTGACGAAGACAACGACAACCCAATCATAATACGACCACATATTGTGTTGACTGACGGAAGACAACGACAACCCAATCACAATACGACCGCATATTGTGTTTACTGACGGACGACAACGACAACCCAATCATAATACGACCACTTATTGTGTTGACTGACGGAAGACAACGACAACCCAATCACAATACGACCACATATTGTGTTTACTGACGGACGACAACGACAACCCAATCATAATACGACCACTTATTGTGTTTACTGACGGAAGACAAAAAGACAACCGATTCATAATACGACCATATATTGTGTTTACTGACGGAAGACAACGACAACCCAATCATAACACGACTACATATTGTGTTTACTGACGAAAGACAACAACCCAATCATAATACGACCACATATTGTGTTTACTGACGGAAGACAACAACGACAACCCAATCATAATATCACCACATATTGTGTTTACTGACGGAAGACAACGACAACCCAATCATAATACCACCACATATTGTGTTTACTGACGGACGACAACAACGACAACCCAATCATAATACGACCACATATTGTGTTTACTGACGGAAGACAACGACAACCCAATCATAATACGACCACATATTGTGTTTACTGACGGAAGACAACGACAACCCAATCATAATACGACCGCATATTGTGTTTACTGACGGACGACAACGACAACCCAATCATAATACCACCACTTATTGTGTTTACTGACGGAAGACAACAACGACAACCGATTCATAATACGACCATATATTGTGTTTACTGACGGAAGACAACGACAACCCAATCATAACACGACTACATATTGTGTTTACTGACGGAAGACAACAACCCAATCATAATACGACCACATATTGTGTTTACTGACGGAAGACAACAACGACAACCCAATCATAATACCACCACATATTGTGTTTACTGACGGAAGACAACGACAAGCCAATCATAATACGACCACATATTGTGTTTACTGACGGAAGACAACAATGACAACCCAATCATAATACGACCACATATTGTGTTTACAGACGGAAGACAACGACAACCCAATCTTAATACGACCATATATTGTGTTTAGGGACCGACCATTTAACTTGAAGGGGGGGTTATGGTTTTTTGTTTCATTCAGAATTTTGTTTTCGGACAACACAATAGATGGAATATTTATTTTTTTTGTCGTGCAAAGCGGAAAATTTTGTTCCAGAATTTAACATTCGGTTATATGACAAAAACTCTGAATCAGATTTATTTTTTTTTCCTCCACCAAAATCTGAATATTTTTTTCAGCAACAGTGGGAATCAGAATATTTTTTTTAGAATAAAACCATAACCCCCCCCTTCCAAGTTAATTGATCGTTCCCTTACTGACGGACGAAAACAACGACAACCCAATCATAATACGATCACATATTGTGTTTACTGACGGATTACAATAAACCAAATCATAATACGACCACATATTGTGCTTACTGACGGACGACAACAACGACAACCCAATCATAACACGATCACATATTGTGTTTACTGACGGAAGACAACGACAACCCAATCATAATACGACCGCATATTGTGCTTACTGATGGACGACAACAACGACAACCCAATCTTAATACGACCACATATTGTGTTTACTGACGGTATGCAACAACGAAAACCCAATCATAATACGACCACATATTGTGTTTACTGACGGAGGACAACAACGACAACCCAATCATAATACCACATATTGTGGTTACTGACGGAAGACAACGACAACCCAATCATAATACGACCACATATTGTGTTTACTGACGGTATGCAACAACGAAAACCCAATCATAATACGACCACATATTGTGTTTACTGACGGAGGACAACAACGACAACCCAATCATAATACCACATATTGTGGTTACTGACGGAAGACAACAACGACAACCCAATCATAATACGACCACATATTGTGTTTACTGACGGAAGACAACGACAACCCAATCATAATACGACCACATATTGTGTTTACTGACGGAAGACAACGACAACCCAATCATAATACGACCACATATTGTGTTTACTGACAGACGACAACGACAACCCAATCATAATACGACCACATATTGTGTTTACTGACGAAGACAACGACAACCCAATCATAATACGACCACATATTGTGTGGACTGACGGAAGACAACGACAACCCAATCACAATACGACCGCATATTGTGTTTACTGACGGACGACAACGACAACCCAATCATAATACGACCACTTATTGTGTTGACTGACGGAAGACAACGACAACCCAATCACAATACGACCACATATTGTGTTTACTGACGGACGACAACGACAACCCAATCATAATACGACCACTTATTGTGTTTACTGACGGAAGACAACAAGACAACCGATTCATAATACGACCATATATTGTGTTTACTGACGGAAGACAACGACAACCCAATCATAACACGACTACATATTGTGTTTACTGACGAAAGACAACAACCCAATCATAATACGACCACATATTGTGTTTACTGACGGAAGACAACAACGACAACCCAATCATAATATCACCACATATTGTGTTTACTGACGGAAGACAACGACAACCCAATCATAATACCACCACATATTGTGTTTACTGACGGACGACAACAACGACAACCCAATCATAATACGACCACATATTGTGTTTACTGACGGAAGACAACGACAACCCAATCATAACACGACCACATATTGTGTTTACTGACGAAAGACAACGACAACCCAATCATAATACGACCGCATATTGTGTTTACTGACGGACGACAACGACAACCCAATCATAATACCACCACTTATTGTGTTTACTGACGGAAGACAACAACGACAACCGATTCATAATACGACCATATATTGTGTTTACTGACGGAAGACAACGACAACCCAATCATAACACGACTACATATTGTGTTTACTGACGGAAGACAACAACCCAATCATAATACGACCACATATTGTGTTTACTGACGGAAGACAACAACGACAACCCAATCATAATACCACCACATATTGTGTTTACTGACGGAAGACAACGACAAGCCAATCATAATACGACCACATATTGTGTTTACTGACGGAAGACAACAATGACAACCCAATCATAATACGACCACATATTGTGTTTACAGACGGAAGACAACGACAACCCAATCTTAATACGACCATATATTGTGTTTAGGGACCGACCATTTAACTTGAAGGGGGGGTTATGGTTTTTTGTTTCATTCAGAATTTTGTTTTCGGACAACACAATAGTTGGAATATTTATTTTTTTTGTCGCGCAAAGCGGAAAATTTTGTTCCAGAATTTAACATTAGGTTATATGACAAAAACTCTGAATCAGATTTATTTTTTTTTCCTCCACCAAAATCTGAATATTTTTTTCAGCAACAGTGGGAATCAGAATATTTTTTTTAGAATAAAACCATAACCCCCCCCTTTCAAGTTAATTGATCGTTCCCTTACTGACGGACGAAAACAACGACAACCCAATCATAATACGACCACATATTGTGTTTACTGACGGATTACAATAAACCAAATCATAATACGACCACATATTGTGCTTACTGACGGACGACAACAACGACAACCCAATCATAACACGATCACATATTGTGTTTACTGACGGAAGACAACGACAACCCAATCATAATACGACCGCATATTGTGCTTACTGATGGACGACAACAACGACAACCCAATCTTAATACGACCACATATTGTGTTTACTGACGGTATGCAACAACGAAAACCCAATCATAATACGACCACATATTGTGTTTACTGACGGAGGACAACAACGACAACCCAATCATAATACCACATATTGTGGTTACTGACGGAAGACAACAACGACAACCCAATCATAATACGACCACATATTGTGTTTACTGACGGAAGACAACGACAACCCAATCATAATACGACCACATATTGTGTTTACTGACGGTATGCAAGAACGAAAACCCAATCATAATACGACCACATATTGTGTTTACTGACGGAGGACAACAACGACAACCCAATCATAATACCACATATTGTGGTTACTGACGGAAGACAACAACGACAACCCAATCATAATACGACCACATATTGTGTTTACTGACGGAAGACAACGACAACCCAATCATAATACGACCACATATTGTGTTTACTGACGGAAGACAACGACAACCCAATCATAATACGACCACATATTGTGTTTACTGATGGACGACAACGACAACCCAATCATAATACGACCACATATTGTGTTTACTGAAAGAAGACAACGACAACCCAATCATAATACGACCACATATTGTGTTTACTGACGGAAGATAACGACAACCCAATCATAATACGACCGCATATTGTGCTTACTGACGGATGACAACAACGACAACCCAATCATAATACGACCACATATTGTGTTTACTGACGGAAGACAACGACAACCCAATCATAACACGACCACATATTGTGTTTACTGACGGACGACAACGACAACCCAATCATAATACGACCGCATATTGTGTTTACTGACGGAAGACAACAATGACAACCCAATCATAATACGACCACATATTGTGTTTACTGACGGACGACAACAACGACAACCCAATCATAATGCGACCACATATTGTGTTTACTGACGGAAGACAACAACGACAACCCAATCATTATACCACATATTGTGTTTACTGACGGAAGACAACAACGATAACCCAATCATAATACGACCACATATTGTGTTTACTGACGGATTACAATAAACCAAATCATAATACGACCACATCTTGTGTTTACTGACGGACGACAACAACGACAACCCAATCATAACACGACCACATATTGTGTTTACTGACGGAAGACAACGACAACCCAATCATAATACGACCGCATATTGTGCTTACTGATGGACGACAACAACGACAACCCAATCATAACACGACAGCATATTGTGTTTACTGACGAACGACAACAACGATAACCCAATCATAATACGACCACATATTGTGTTTACTGACGGACGACAACAACGAAAACCCAATCATAATACGACCACATATTGTGTTTACTGCGGAGGACAACAACGATAAACCAATCATAATACCACATATTGTGGTTACTGACGGAAGACAACGACAACCCAATCATAATACGACCACATATTGTGTTTACTGACGGAAGACAACGACAACCCAATCATAACACAACCACATATTGTGTTTACTGACGAACGACAACAACGACAACCCAATCATAACACGACCACATATTGTGTTTACTGACGGAAGACAACGACAACCCAATCATAATACGACCGCATATTGTGCTTACTGATGGACGACAACAACGACAACCCAATCATAACACGACCGCGTATTGTGTTTACTGACGAACGACAACAACGACAACCCAATCATAACACGACCACATATTGTGTTTACTGACGAACGACAACAACGACAACCCAATCATAACACGACCACATATTGTGTTTACTGACGGAAGACAACGAAAACCCAATCATAATACGACCGCATATTGTGCTTACTGATGGACGACAACAACGACAACCCAATCATAACACGACCGCGTATTGTGTTTACTGACGAACGACAACAACGACAACCCAATCATAACACGACCACATATTGTGTTTACTGACGGACGACAACAACGACAACCCAATCATAATACGACCACATATTGTGTTTACTGACGGACGACAACAACGAAAACCCAATCATAATACGATCACATATTGTGTTTACTGCGGAGGACAACAACGATAACCCAATCATAATACCACATATTGTGGTTACTGACGGAAGACAACGACAACCCAATCATAATACGACCACATATTGTGTTTACTGACGGAAGACAACGACAACCCAATCATAACACAACCACATATTGTGTTTACTGACGAACGACAACAACGACAACCCAATCATAACACGACCACATATTGTGTTTACTGACGGACGACAACAACGACAACCCAATCATAATACGACCACATATTGTGTTACTGACGCACGACAACAACGACAACCCAATCATAATACGAATACATATTGTGTTTACTGACGGAAGACAACAACGACAACCCAATCATAATACGACCACATATTGTGTTTACTGACGGAAGACAACAATGACAACCCAATCATAATACGACCACATATTGTGTTTACTGATGGAAGACAACAACGACAACCCAATCATTATACCACATATTGTGCTTACTGACGGAAGACAACAACGACAACCCAATCATAACACGACCACATATTGTGTTTACTGACTGAAGACAACGACAACCCAATCATAATACGACCACATATTGTGTTTACTGACGGAAGACAACGACAACCCAATCATAACACAACCACATATTGTGTTTACTGACGAACGACAACAACGACAACCCAATTATAACACGACCACATATTGTGTTTACTGACGGACGACAACAACGACAACCCAATCATAATACGACCACATATTGTGTTACTGACGCACGACAACAACGACAACCCAATCATAATACGAACATATATTGTGTTTACTGACGGAAGACAACAACGACAACCCAATCATAATACGACCACATATTGTGTTTACTGACGGAAGACAACAATGACAACCCAATCATAATACGACCACATATTGTGTTTACTGATGGAAGACAACAACGACAACCCAATCATTATACCACATATTGTGTTTACTGACGGAAGACAACAACGACAACCCAATCATAACACGACCACATATTGTGTTTACTGACTGAAGACAACGACAACCCAATCATAATACGACCACATATTGTGTTTACTGACGGACGACAAACACAATCATAATACGACCACATATTTTGTTTACTGACGGACGACAACAACGACAACCCAATCATAATACGACCACATATTGTATTTACTGACGGATGAGAACGACAACCCAATCATAATATGACACATATTGTGTTTACTGACAGACGACAACGACAACCCAATCATAACACAACCACATATTGTGTTTACTGACGGACGACAACAACGACAACCCAATCATAATACGACCACATATTGTGTTTACTGACAGACGACAACGACAACCCAATCTTAATACGACCACATATTGTGTTTACTGATGGAAGACAACGACGACAACCCAATCATAATACGACCATATCTTGTGTTTAGGGACCGACCATTTAACTTGAAGAGGGGGTTATGGTTTTTTGTTTCATTCAGAATTTTTTTTTCGGACAACACAATAGTTAGAATATTTATTTTTTTGTCGCACAAAGCGCAAAATTTTGTTCCAGAATTTAACATTAGGTTATATGACAAAAACTCTGAATCAGGTTAATTTTTTTTTCCTCCACAAAAATCTGAATATTGTTTTCAGCAACAGTGGGAATCAGAATATTTTTTTTAGAAAAAAACCATAACCCCCCCTTTCAAGTTAAATGATCGTTCCCTTACTGACGAACGAAAACAACGACAACCCAATCATAATACGATCACATATTGTGTTTACTGACGGATTACAATATACCAAATCATAACACGACCACATATTGTGTTTACTGACGGAAGACAACGACAACCAAATAATAATACGACCGCATATTGTGCTTACTGATGGACGACAGCAACGACAACCCAATCATAACACGACCGCATGTTGTGTTTACTGACGGACGACAACAACGACAACCCAATCATAACACGACCACATATTGTGTTTACTGACGGACGACAACAACGACAACCCAATCATAATACGACCACATATTGTGTTTACTGACGGACGACAACAAAGACAAACCAATCATAATACGACCACATATTGTGTTTACTGACGGAGGACAACAACGACAACCCAATCATAATACCACATATTGTGGTTACTGACGGAAGACAACGACAACCCAATCATAATACGACCACATATTGTGTTTACTGACGGAAGACAACGACAACCCAATCATAACACAACCACATATTGTGTTTACTGACGAACGACAACAACGACAACCCAATCATAACACGACCACATATTGTGTTTACTGACGGACGATAACAACGACAACCCAATCATAATACGACCACATATTGTGTTACTGACGCACGACAACAACGACAACCCAATCATAATACGAACACATATTGTGTTTACTGACGGAAGACAACAACGACAACCCAATCATAATACGACCACATATTGTATTTACTGACGGAAGACAACAATGACAACCCAATCATAATACGACCACATATTGTGTTTACTGATGGAAGACAACAACGACAACCCAATCATTATACCACATATTGTGTTTACTGACGGAAGACAACAACGACAACCCAATCATAATACAACCACATATTGTGTTTACTGACGGAAGACAACGACAACCCAATCATAATACGACCACATATTGTGTTTACTGACGGACGACAACACAATCATAATACGACCACATATTTTGTTTACTGACGGACGACAACAACGACAACCCAATCATAATACGACCACATATTGTGTTTACTGACGGATGAGAACGACAACCCAATCATAATATGACCACATATTGTGTTTACTGACAGACGACAACGACAACCCAATCATAACACGACCACATATTGTGTTTACTGATGGACGACAACAACGACAACCCAATCATAATACGACCACATATTGTGTTACTGACGCACGACAACGACAACCCAATCATAATATGACCACATATTGTGTTTACTGACGGAAGACAACAACGACAACCCAATCATAATACGACCACATATTGTGTTTACTGACGGAAGACAACGACAACCCAATCATAAGACGACCACATATTGTGTTTACTGACGGAAGACAACAACGACAACCCAATCATTATACCACATATTGTGTTTACTGATGGAAGACAACGACAACCCAATCATAATACGACCACATATTGTGTTTACTGACGGAAGACAACGACAACCCAATCATAATACGACCGCATATTGTGCTTACTGACGGACGACAACAACGACAACCCAATCATAACACGACCACATATTGTGTTTACTGACGGACGACAACGACAACCCAATCATAATACGACCACATATTGTGTTTACTGACGGAAGACAACGACAACCCAATCATAATACGACCACATATTGTGTTTACTGACGGACGACAACAACTACAACCCAATCATAATACGACCACATATTGTGTTTACTGACAGACGACAACGACAACCCAATCATAATACGACCACATATTGTGTTTACTGACGAAAGACAACAACGACAACCCAATCTTAATACGACCACATATTGTGTTTACTGATGGAAGACAACGACAACCCAATCATAATACGACCATATATTGTGTTTAGGGACCGACCATTTAACTTGAAGGGGGGGTTATGGTTTTTTGTTTCATTCAGAATTTTTTTTTCGGACAACACAATAGTTAGAATATTTATTTTTTTTGTCGCGCAAAGCGCAAAATTTTGTTCCAGAATTTAACATTAGGTTATATGACAAAAACTCTGAATCAGATTTATTTTTTTTTCCTCCACCAAAATCTGAATATTTTTTTCAGCAACAGTGGGAATCAGAATATTTTTTTTAGAAAAAAAACTTAACCCCCCCTTTCAAGTTAAATGATCGTTCCCTTACTGACTGAAGAAAAGAACGACAACCCAATCATAATACGATCACATATTGTGTTTACTGACGGATTACAATAAACCAAATCATAATACGACCACATCTTGTGTTTACTGACGGACGACAACAACGACAACCCAATCATAACACGACCAAATATTGTGTTTACTGACGGAAGACAACGACAACCCAATCATAATACGACCGCATATTGTGCTTACTGATGGATGACAACAACGACAACCCAATCATAACACGACCGCATATTGTGTTTTCTGACGAACGACAACAACGACAACCCAATCATAACAGGACCACATATTGTGTTTACTGACGGACGACAACAACGACAACCCAATCATAATACGACCACATATTGTGTTTACTGACGGACGACAACAAGGAAAACCCAATCATAATACGACCACATATTGTGTTTACTGACGGAGGACAACAACGACAACCCAATCATAATACCACATATTGTGGTTACTGACGGAAGACAACGACAACCCAATCATAATACGACCACATATTGTGTTTACTGACAGAAGACAACGACAACCCAATCATAATACCACCACTTATTGTGTTTTCTGACGGAAGACAACAACGACAAACGATTCATAATACGACCATATATTGTGTTTACTGACGGAAGACAACGACAACCCAATCATAACACGACTACATATTGTGTTTACTGACGGAAGACAACAACCCAATCATAATACGACCACATATTGTGTTTACTGACGGAAGACAACAACGACAACCCAATCATAATACCACCACATATTGTGTTTACTGACGGAAGACAACGACAAGCCAATCATAATACGACCACATATTGTGTTTACTGACGGAAGACAACAATGACAACCCAATCATAATACGACCACATATTGTGTTTACAGACGGAAGACAACGACAACCCAATCTTAATACGACCATATATTGTGTTTAGGGACCGACCATTTAACTTGAAGGGGGGGTTATGGTTTTTTGTTTCATTCAGAATTTTGTTTTCGGACAACACAATAGTTGGAATATTTATTTTTTTTGTCGCGCAAAGCGGAAAATTTTGTTCCAGAATTTAACATTAGGTTATATGACAAAAACTCTGAATCAGATTTATTTTTTTTTCCTCCACCAAAATCTGAATATTTTTTTCAGCAACAGTGGGAATCAGAATATTTTTTTTAGAATAAAACCATAACCCCCCCTTTCAAGTTAATTGATCGTTCCCTTACTGACGGACGAAAACAACGACAACCCAATCATAATACGATCACATATTGTGTTTACTGACGGATTACAATAAACCAAATCATAATACGACCACATATTGTGCTTACTGACGGACGACAACAACGACAACCCAATCATAACACGATCACATATTGTGTTTACTGACGGAAGACAACGACAACCCAATCATAATACGACCGCATATTGTGCTTACTGATGGACGACAACAACGACAACCCAATCTTAATACGACCACATATTGTGTTTACTGACGGTATGCAACAACGAAAACCCAATCATAATACGACCACATATTGTGTTTACTGACGGAGGACAACAACGACAACCCAATCATAATACCACATATTGTGGTTACTGACGGAAGACAACAACGACAACCCAATCATAATACGACCACATATTGTGTTTACTGACGGAAGACAACGACAACCCAATCATAATACGACCACATATTGTGTTTACTGACGGTATGCAAGAACGAAAACCCAATCATAATACGACCACATATTGTGTTTACTGACGGAGGACAACAACGACAACCCAATCATAATACCACATATTGTGGTTACTGACGGAAGACAACAACGACAACCCAATCATAATACGACCACATATTGTGTTTACTGACGGAAGACAACGACAACCCAATCATAATACGACCACATATTGTGTTTACTGACGGAAGACAACGACAACCCAATCATAATACGACCACATATTGTGTTTACTGATGGACGACAACGACAACCCAATCATAATACGACCACATATTGTGTTTACTGAAAGAAGACAACGACAACCCAATCATAATACGACCACATATTGTGTTTACTGACGGAAGATAACGACAACCCAATCATAATACGACCGCATATTGTGCTTACTGACGGACGACAACAACGACAACCCAATCATAATACGACCACATATTGTGTTTACTGACGGAAGACAACGACAACCCAATCATAACACGACCACATATTGTGTTTACTGACGGACGACAACGACAACCCAATCATAATACGACCGCATATTGTGTTTACTGACGGAAGACAACAATGACAACCCAATCATAATACGACCACATATTGTGTTTACTGACGGACGACAACAACGACAACCCAATCATAATGCGACCACATATTGTGTTTACTGACGGAAGACAACAACGACAACCCAATCATTATACCACATATTGTGTTTACTGACGGAAGACAACAACGATAACCCAATCATAATACGACCACATATTGTGTTTACTGACGGATTACAATAAACCAAATCATAATACGACCACATCTTGTGTTTACTGACGGACGACAACAACGACAACCCAATCATAACACGACCACATATTGTGTTTACTGACGGAAGACAACGACAACCCAATCATAATACGACCGCATATTGTGCTTACTGATGGACGACAACAACGACAACCCAATCATAACACGACAGCATATTGTGTTTACTGACGAACGACAACAACGACAACCCAATCATAACACGACCACATATTGTGTTTACTGACGGACGACAACAACGATAACCCAATCATAATACGACCACATATTGTGTTTACTGACGGACGACAACAACGAAAACCCAATCATAATACGACCACATATTGTGTTTACTGCGGAGGACAACAACGATAACCCAATCATAATACCACATATTGTGGTTACTGACGGAAGACAACGACAACCCAATCATAATACGACCACATATTGTGTTTACTGACGGAAGACAACGACAACCCAATCATAACACAACCACATATTGTGTTTACTGACGAACGACAACAACGACAACCCAATCATAACACGACCACATATTGTGTTTACTGACGGAAGACAACGACAACCCAATCATAATACGACCGCATATTGTGCTTACTGATGGACGACAACAACGACAACCCAATCATAACACGACCGCGTATTGTGTTTACTGACGAACGACAACAACGACAACCCAATCATAACACGACCACATATTGTGTTTACTGACGGACGACAACAACGACAACCCAATCATAATACGACCACATATTGTGTTTACTGACGGACGACAACAACGAAAACCCAATCATAATACGATCACATATTGTGTTTACTGCGGAGGACAACAACGATAACCCAATCATAATACCACATATTGTGGTTACTGACGGAAGACAACGACAACCCAATCATAATACGACCACATATTGTGTTTACTGACGGAAGACAACGACAACCCAATCATAACACAACCACATATTGTGTTTACTGACGAACGACAACAACGACAACCCAATCATAACACGACCACATATTGTGTTTACTGACGGACGACAACAACGACAACCCAATCATAATACGACCACATATTGTGTTACTGACGCACGACAACAACGACAACCCAATCATAATACGAATACATATTGTGTTTACTGACGGAAGACAACAACGACAACCCAATCATAATACGACCACATATTGTGTTTACTGACGGAAGACAACAATGACAACCCAATCATAATACGACCACATATTGTGATTACTGATGGAAGACAACAACGACAACCCAATCATTATACCACATATTGTGCTTACTGACGGAAGACAACAACGACAACCCAATCATAACACGACCACATATTGTGCTTACTGACTGAAGACAACGACAACCCAATCATAATACGACCACATATTGTGTTTACTGACGGAAGACAACGACAACCCAATCATAACACAACCACATATTGTGTTTACTGACGAACGACAACAACAACAACCCAATTATAACACGACCACATATTGTGTTTACTGACGGACGACAACAACGACAACCCAATCATAATACGACCACATATTGTGTTACTGACGCACGACAACAACGACAACCCAATCATAATACGAACATATATTGTGTTTACTGACGGAAGACAACAACGACAACCCAATCATAATACGACCACATATTGTGTTTACTGACGGAAGACAACAATGACAACCCAATCATAATACGACCACATATTGTGTTTACTGATGGAAGACAACAACGACAACCCAATCATTATACCACATATTGTGTTTACTGACGGAAGACAACAACGACAACCCAATCATAACACGACCACATATTGTGTTTACTGACTGAAGACAACGACAACCCAATCATAATACGACCACATATTGTGTTTACTGACGGACGACAAACACAATCATAATACGACCACATATTTTGTTTACTGACGGACGACAACAACGACAACCCAATCATAATACGACCACATATTGTATTTACTGACGGATGAGAACGACAACCCAATCATAATATGACCACATATTGTGTTTACTGACAGACGACAACGACAACCCAATCATAACACAACCACATATTGTGTTTACTGACGGACGACAACAACGACAACCCAATCATAATACGACCACATATTGTGTTTACTGACAGACGACAACGACAACCCAATCTTAATACGACCACATATTGTGTTTACTGATGGAAGACAACGACGACAACCCAATCATAATACGACCATATCTTGTGTTTAGGGACCGACCATTTAACTTGAAGAGGGGGTTATGGTTTTTTGTTTCATTCAGAATTTTTTTTTCGGACAACACAATAGTTAGAATATTTATTTTTTTGTCGCACAAAGCGCAAAATTTTGTTCCAGAATTTAACATTAGGTTATATGACAAAAACTCTGAATCAGATTAATTTTTTTTTCCTCCACAAAAATCTGAATATTGTTTTCAGCAACAGTGGGAATCAGAATATTTTTTTTAGAAAAAAACCATAACCCCCCCCTTTCAAGTTAAATGATCGTTCCCTTACTGACGAACGAAAACAACGACAACCCAATCATAATACGATCACATATTGTGTTTACTGACGGATTACAATATACCAAATTATAACACGACCACATATTGTGTTTACTGACGGAAGACAACGACAACCCAATAATAATACGACCGCATATTGTGCTTACTGATGGACGACAGCAACGACAACCCAATCATAACACGACCGCATGTTGTGTTTACTGACGGACGACAACAACGACAACCCAATCATAACACGACCACATATTGTGTTTACTGACGGACGACAACAACGACAACCCAATCATAACACGACCACATATTGTGTTTACTGACGGACGACAACAACGAAAACCCAATCATAATACGACCACATATTGTGTTTACTGCGGAGGACAACAACGATAACCCAATCATAATACCACATATTGTGGTTACTGACGGAAGACAACGACAACCCAATCATAATACGACCACATATTGTGTTTACTGACGGAAGACAACGACAACCCAATCATAACACAACCACATATTGTGTTTACTGACGAACGACAACAACGACAACCCAATCATAACACGACCACATATTGTGTTTACTGACGAAAGACAACGACAACCCAATCATAATACGACCGCATATTGTGCTTACTGATGGACGACAACAACGACAACCCAATCATAACACGACCGCGTATTGTGTTTACTGACGAACGACAACAACGACAACCCAATCATAACATGACCACATATTGTGTTTACTGACGGACGACAACAACGACAACCCAATCATAATACGACCACATATTGTGTTTACTGACGGACGACAACAACGAAAACCCAATCATAATACGATCACATATTGTGTTTACTGCGGAGGACAACAACGATAACCCAATCATAATACCACATATTGTGGTTACTGACGGAAGACAACGACAACCCAATCATAATACGACCACATATTGTGTTTACTGACGGAAGACAACGACAACCCAATCATAACACAACCACATATTGTGTTTACTGACGAACGACAACAACGACAACCCAATCATAACACGACCACATATTGTGTTTACTGACGGACGACAACAACGACAACCCAATCATAATACGACCACATATTGTGTTACTGACGCACGACAACAACGACAACCCAATCATAATACGAATACATATTGTGTTTACTGACGGAAGACAACAACGACAACCCAATCATAATACGACCACATATTGTGTTTACTGACGGAAGACAACAATGACAACCCAATCATAATACGACCACATATTGTGTTTACTGATGGAAGACAACAACGACAACCCAATCATTATACCACATATTGTGCTTACTGACGGAAGACAACAACGACAACCCAATCATAACACGACCACATATTGTGCTTACTGACTGAAGACAACGACAACCCAATCATAATACGACCACATATTGTGTTTACTGACGGAAGACAACGACAACCCAATCATAACACAACCACATATTGTGTTTACTGACGAACGACAACAACGACAACCCAATTATAACACGACCACATATTGTGTTTACTGACGGACGACAACAACGACAACCCAATCATAATACGACCACATATTGTGTTACTGACGCACGACAACAACGACAACCCAATCATAATACGAACATATATTGTGTTTACTGACGGAAGACACAACGACAACCCAATCATAATACGACCACATATTGTGTTTACTGACGGAAGACAACAATGACAACCCAATCATAATACGACCACATATTGTGTTTACTGATGGAAGACAACAACGACAACCCAATCATTATACCACATATTGTGTTTACTGACGGAAGACAACAACGACAACCCAATCATAACACGACCACATATTGTGTTTACTGACTGAAGACAACGACAACCCAATCATAATACGACCACATATTGTGTTTACTGACGGACGACAAACACAATCATAATACGACCACATATTTTGTTTACTGACGGACGACAACAACGACAACCCAATCATAATACGACCACATATTGTATTTACTGACGGATGAGAACGACAACCCAATCATAATATGACCACATATTGTGTTTACTGACAGACGACAACGACAACCCAATCATAACACAACCACATATTGTGTTTACTGACGGACGACAACAACGACAACCCAATCATAATACGACCACATATTGTGTTTACTGACAGACGACAACGACAACCCAATCTTAATACGACCACATATTGTGTTTACTGATGGAAGACAACGACGACAACCCAATCATAATACGACCATATCTTGTGTTTAGGGACCGACCATTTAACTTGAAGAGGGGGTTATGGTTTTTTGTTTCATTCAGAATTTTTTTTTCGGACAACACAATAGTTAGAATATTTATTTTTTTGTCGCACAAAGCGCAAAATTTTGTTCCAGAATTTAACATTAGGTTATATGACAAAAACTCTGAATCAGATTAATTTTTTTTTCCTCCACAAAAATCTGAATATTGTTTTCAGCAACAGTGGGAATCAGAATATTTTTTTTAGAAAAAAACCATAACCCCCCCTTTCAAGTTAAATGATCGTTCCCTTACTGACGAACGAAAACAACGACAACCCAATCATAATACGATCACATATTGTGTTTACTGACGGATTACAATATACCAAATCATAACACGACCACATATTGTGTTTACTGACGGAAGACAACGACAACCCAATAATAATACGACCGCATATTGTGCTTACTGATGGACGACAGCAACGACAACCCAATCATAACACGACCGCATGTTGTGTTTACTGACGGACGACAACAACGACAACCCAATCATAACACGACCACATATTGTGTTTACTGACGGACGACAACAACGACAACCCAATCATAATACGACCACATATTGTGTTTACTGACGGACGACAACAAAGACAAACCAATCATAATACGACCACATATTGTGTTTACTGACGGAGGACAACAACGACAACCCAATCATAATACCACATATTGTGGTTACTGACGGAAGACAACGACAACCCAATCATAATACGACCACATATTGTGTTTACTGACGGAAGACAACGACAACCCAATCATAACACAACCACATATTGTGTTTACTGACGAACGACAACAACGACAACCCAATCATAACACGACCACATATTGTGTTTACTGACGGACGACAACAACGACAACCCAATCATAATACGACCACATATTGTGTTAGTGACGCACGACAACAACGACAACCCAATCATAATACGAACACATATTGTGTTTACTGACGGAAGACAACAACGACAACCCAATCATAATACGACCACATATTGTATTTACTGACGGAAGACAACAATGACAACCCAATCATAATACGACCACATATTGTGTTTACTGATGGAAGACAACAACGACAACCCAATCATTATACCACATATTGTGTTTACTGACGGAAGACAACAACGACAACCCAATCATAATACAACCACATATTGTGTTTACTGACGGAAGACAACGACAACCCAATCATAATACGACCACATATTGTGTTTACTGACGGACGACAACACAATCATAATACGACCACATATTTTGTTTACTGACGGACGACAACAACGACAACCCAATCATAATACGACCACATATTGTGTTTACTGACGGATGAGAACGACAACCCAATCATAATATGACCACATATTGTGTTTACTGACAGACGACAACGACAACCCAATCATAACATGACCACATATTGTGTTTACTGATGGACGACAACAACGACAACCCAATCATAATACGACCACATATTGTGTTACTGACGCACGACAACGACAACCCAATCATAATATGACCACATATTGTGTTTACTGACGGAAGACAACAACGACAACCCAATCATAATACGACCACATATTGTGTTTACTGACGAAGACAACGACAACCCAATCATAAGACGACCACATATTGTGTTTACTGACGGAAGACAACAACGACAACCCAATCATTATACCACATATTGTGTTTACTGATGGAAGACAACGACAACCCAATCATAATACGACCACATATTGTGTTTACTGACGGAAGACAACGACAACCCAATCATAATACGACCGCATATTGTGCTTACTGACGGACGACAACAACGACAACCCAATCATAACACGACCACATATTGTGTTTACTGACGGACGACAACGACAACCCAATCATAATACGACCACATATTGTGTTTACTGACGGAAGACAACGACAACCCAATCATAATACGACCACATATTGTGTTTACTGACGGACGACAACAACTACAACCCAATCATAATACGACCACATATTGTGTTTACTGACAGACGACAACGACAACCCAATCATAATACGACCACATATTGTGTTTACTGACGAAAGACAACAACGACAACCCAATCTTAATACGACCACATATTGTGTTTACTGATGTAAGACAACGACAACCCAATCATAATACGACCATATATTGTGTTTAAGGACCGACCATTTAACTTGAAGGGGGGGTTATGGTTTTTTGTTTCATTCAGAATTTTTTTTTCGGACAACACAATAGTTAGAATATTTATTTTTTTTGTCGCGCAAAGCGCAAAATTTTGTTCCAGAATTTAACATTAGGTTATATGACAAAAACTCTGAATCAGATTTATTTTTTTTTCCTCCACCAAAATCTGAATATTTTTTTCAGCAACAGTGGGAATCAGAATATTTTTTTTAGAAAAAAACCATAACCCCCCCTTTCAAGTTAAATGATCGTTCCCTTACTGACGGAAGAAAAGAACGACAACCCAATCATAATACGATCACATATTGTGTTTACTGACGGATTACAATAAACCAAATCATAATACGACCACATCTTGTGTTTACTGACGGACGACAACAACGACAACCCAATCATAACACGACCAAATATTGTGTTTACTGACGGAAGACAACGACAACCCAATCATAATACGACCGCATATTGTGCTTACTGATGGATGACAACAACGACAACCCAATCATAACACGACCGCATATTGTGTTTACTGACGAACGACAACAACGACAACCCAATCATAATACGACCACATATTGTGTTTACTGACGGACGACAACAAGGAAAACCCAATCATAATACGACCACATATTGTGTTTACTGACGGAAGACAACGACAACCCAATCATAATACGACCACATATTGTGTTTACTGACAGAAGACAACGACAACCCAATCAAAACACAACCACATATTGTGTTTACTGACAAACGACAACAACGATAACCCAATCATAACACGACCACATATTGTGTTTACTGACGGACGACAACAACGACAACCCAATCATAATACGACCACATATTGTGTTACTGACGCACGACAACAACGACAACCCAATCATAATACGAACACATATTGTGTTTACTGACGGAAGACAACAACGAAAACCCAATCATAATACGACCACATATTGTGTTTACTGACGGAAGACAACAATGACAACCCAATCATAATACGACCACATATTGTGTTTACTGATGGAAGACAGCAACGACAACCCAATCATAACACGACCACATATTGTGTTTACTGACGGACGACAACAACGACAACCCAATCATAATACGACCACATATTGTGTTTACTGACGGACGACAACAAAGACAAACCAATCATAATACGACCACATATTGTGTTTACTGACGGAAGACAACGACAACCCAATCATAATACGACCACATATTGTGTTTATTGACGGAAGACAACGACAACCCAATCATAATACGACCACATATTGTGTTTATTGACGGAAGACAACGACAACCCAATCATAATACGACCACATATTGTGTTTACTGATGGAAGACAACGACAACCCAATGATAATACGACCATATATTGTGTTTAGGGACCGACCATTTAACTTGAAGGGGGGGTTATGGTTTTTTGTTTCATTCAGAATTTTTTTTTCGGACAACACAATAGTTAGAATATTTATTTTTTTTGTCGCGCAAAGTGCAAAATATTGTTCCAGAATTTAACATTAGGTTATATGACAAAAACTCTGAATCAGAATTTTTTTTTTTTCCTCCACCAAAATCTGAATATTTTTTTCAGCAACAGTGGGAATCAGAATATTTTTTTAGAAAAAAACCATAACCCCCCCCTTTCAAGTTAAATGATCGTTCCCTTACTGACGGACGAAAACAACGACAACCCAATCATAATACGATCACATATTGTGTTTACTGACGGATTACAATAAACCAAATCATAATACGACCACATCTTGTGTTTACTGACGGACGGCAACGACAACCCAATCATAATGCGACCACATATTGTGTTTACTGACAGATAACAACGACAACCCAATCATAATACGACCACATATTGTGTTTACTGACGAACAACAACAACCGACAACCCAATCATAATACGACCACATATTGTGTTTACTGATGGACGACAACGACAATCCAATCATAATACGACCACATATTGTGTTTACTGAAAGAAGACAACGACAACCCAATCATAATACGACCACATATTGTGTTTACTGACGGAAGACAACGACAACCCAATCATAATACGACCGCATATTGTGCTTACTGACGGACGACAACAACGACAACCCAATCATAACACGACCACATATTGTGTTTACTGACGGACGACAACGACAACCCAATCATAATACGACCACATATTGTGTTTACTAACGAAGACAACAATGACAACCCAATCATAATACGACCACATATTGTGTTTACTGACGGAAGACAACGACAACCCAATCATAATACCACCACATATTGTGTTTACTGACGCAAGACAACAACGACAACCCAATCACAATATGACCACATATTGTGTTTACTGACAGACGACAACGACAACCCAATCTTAATACGACCACATATTGTGTTTACTGACGAAAGACAACAACGACAACCCAATCTTAATACGACCACATATTGTGTTTACTGATGGAAGACAACGACAACCCAATCATAATACGACCATATATTGTGTTTAGGGACCGACCATTTAACTTGAAGGGGGGTTATGGTTTTTTGTTTCATTCAGAATTTTTTTTTCGGACAACACAATAGTTAGAATATTTATTTTTTTGTCGCGCAAAGCGCAAAATTTTGTTCCAGAATTTAACATTAGGTTATATGACAAAAACTCTGAATCAGATTTATTTTTTTTTGCTCCACAAAAATCTGAATATTTTTTTCAGCAACAGTGGGAATCAGAATATTTTTTTTAGAAAAAAACCATAACCCCCCCCTTTCAAGTTAAATGATCGTTCCCTTACTGACGGACGAAAACAACGACAACCCAATCATAATACGATCACATATTGTGTTTACTGACGGATTACAATAAACCAAATCATAACACGACCACATATTGTGTTTACTGACGGAAGACAACGACAACCCAATCATAATACGACCGCATATTGTGCTTACTGATGGACGACAACAACGACAACCCAATCATAACACGACCGCATGTTGTGTTTAATGACGGACGACAACAACGACAACCCAATCATAACACGACCACATATTGTGTTTACTGACGGACGACAACAACGACAACCCAATCATAATACGACCACATATTGTGTTTACTGATGGACGACAACAACGACAAACCAATCATAATACGACCACATATTGTGTTTGCTGACGGAGGACAACAACGACAACCCAATCATAATACCACATATTGTGGTTACTGACGGAAGACAACGACAACCCAATCATAATACAACCACATATTGTGTTTACTGACGGAAGACAACGACAACCCAATCATAACACAACCACATATTGTGTTTACTGACGAACGACAACAACCCAATCATAACACGACCACATATTGTGTTTACTGACCGACGACAACAACGACAACCCAATCATAATACGACCACATATTGTGTTACTGATGCACGACAACAACAACAACCCAATCATAATACGACCACATATTGTATTTACTGACGGAAGACAACAATGACAACCCAATCATAATACGACCACATATTGTGTTTACTGATGGAAGACAACAACGACAACCCAATCATTATACAACATATTGTGTTTACCGACGGAAGACAACGACAACCCAATCATAATACGACCACATATTGTGTTTACTGACGGAAGACAACGACAACCCAATCATAATACGACCACATATTGTGTTTACTGACGGACGACAACAACGACAACCCAATCATAATACGACCACATATTGTGTTACTGATGCACGACAACAACAACAACCCAATCATAATACGACCACATATTGTATTTACTGACGGAAGACAACAATGACAACCCAATCATAATACGACCACATATTGTGTTTACTGATGGAAGACAACAACGACAACCCAATCATTATACCACATATTGTGTTTACCGACGGAAGACAACGACAACCCAATCATAATACGACCACATATTGTGTTTACTGACGGAAGACAACGACAACCCAATCATAATACGACCACATATTGTGTTTACTGACGGACGACAACACAATCATAATACGACCACATATTTTGTTTACCGACGGACGACAACAACGACAACCCAATCATAATACGACCACATATTGTGTTTACTGACGGATGAGAACGACAACCCAATCATAATATGACCACATATTGTGTTTACTGACAGACGACAACGACAACCCAATCATAACACGACCACATATTGTGTTTACTGACGGACGACAACAACGACAACCCAATCATAATACGACCACATATTGTGTTACTGACGCACGACAACGACAACCCAATCATAACACGACCACATATTGTGTTTACTGACGGAAGACAACGACAACCCAATCATAATACGACCACATATTGTGTTTACTGACGGAAGACAACAATGACAACCCAATCATAATACGACCGCATATTGTGTTTACTGACGGAAGACAACGACAACCCAATCATAACACGACCACATAGTGTTTACTGACGGAAGACGACAACAACAACCCAATCATAACATGACCACATATTGCGGTCATATGAAACATGATGCAAAGAAACATTCCTACAATTACCAATTTCATTGTCATGTTATTTTGAAGCTTGTTTTTACATGTCAGCCAATCAGAATCATATTTGAGTTTAGATTCATAGCAAATCAGATAATTGAAAATCATTCCTGCCAAGTTTGATTCAATCTGTGTCAACGATTCTAATTAGAAGATTAAATATGAAACGGGTGCACGAGACGACGACAACATCCATGACACTCTAGATTAGGTTGTCTACGACGATCATGACAAAGAGACGGACGACAGATGCCAAGTGATTGTGTGCATCAATTTGTTAAAAACATATGCCTACCCTTCCAGAGTACCTGGGATCACCCCCGGTTTTTAATCAGGTTCATTTTAAACTGTAATGTTTCGTAGTTCATGTTTGTCCTTTTGTTCATTTTCTTTTGGTATTTTTCTGTCCTTCATTTTACGGCTAATGGTATCTTTATTTAAAAAAAATAATATGTATAATGTTCAAGAATATATCATTCTTTATAATAACGATGTTCCCGCGTTGTAGGGGCCCCGGTGGCTCAATGAGTTAGGTCGTTGGATCCAACAGCTCTCATACAAACCTATCACCAATACGGCGTGGGTTCGTGCCCCGATTTGTAAATTACAAAAAAGGGTGCACTCGACTCGCAGCCACAAGTGATAAAGTTTACCAGTTGCTTGCCAATGGTTGGTGGTTCTCTCTGGGTACTCCGGCTTCTTCAACCACTAAAACTGGTCGCCATGAAATAGCTGAAATATTGCTGAAAGTGGCGTTAAACACCAAAAATAAAAATGAAAATCAATGGAGAGTTTGTACAGATTATACTTTTTATTTAAGTTTTATATACAATATAATCTTAGTAGATTTTCACAACTAAAATAAGAAAAGAATGTACACAATATAAATAAGATTGTTAAAACATAAATAGTTGACACAAATGTTCTAAATAACCCAAATGTTCTAAATAACTAAAATGCTCTAAATATTCCAAATGTTTTAAATAACCCAAATGTTCTTAATAATGGAAATGTTCGAAATACATTTAGTCCAAATACTGTAGATAATCGAAATGTTGTAGATAATTAAAATGTCCTAAATGATGAAATGTTCTAAATAATCCAAATATACTAAATGATCTACATGTACATGTTTTAAATAATTCCAAATGTTGTGTCAATTCTAAGGTATAATGTTAGAAATAATCCATTGATTATTATACTGTATATTCCAATAGTCAAAAACAAATAATTATCAGTAAAATTCAGTAGATCTAATGTCAATAATTTATCTACTTTACATACCAATAATAAAAGGTTTTTTTTCATGGAAATAAATAATACAGTCTTAGCTCTACCTACAATGAACAGTTTTATAAAGTTATTGTTAAATATTATACCATGTGATTTGTTAATACCACCATTTTCACAAAATATAAAAATCCTTTCATTTACAAAATATAAAAACCCTTCATTTATAAAATATAAAAATCCTTCATTTATAAATTATAAAAATCCTTCATTTATAAAATATAAAAACCCTTCATTTATAAAATATAAAAACCCTTCATTTATAAAATATAAAAACCCTTCATCTATAAAATATAAAAATCCTTCATTTATAAAATATAAAAATCCTTCATTTATAAAATATAAAAATCCTTCATTTATAAAATATAAAAATCCTTCATTTATAAAATATAAAAATCCTTCATTTATAAAATATAAAAATCCTTCATTTATAAAATATAAAAATCTTTCATTTACAACTATAAACTAATACAGTCTTACCTCTATTTATAATGAACAGTTTTGTAAAGTCATTGTTAAATGTTATACTCCGTGGTCCGTCAACACCATCATGTTTACTTAATACTATATCACGGAATGTTCCATCTGGTGACAACCTGTGTATGTCGTCTGCTCCACATATGTATACATGACCTTGTTGATCCACAGCCAGTCCTCGCCATCCTGATATGTCGTATCTATATATAACGTGGCCATCTAAATTGATACAACACAATCTCCCGTTCTGTCTTAACAACAACTGATCATTCCTTTCATTATACAATAAGTAGTAATTATAACCACTATTAGTTGTTGCTATCTTTCTTACAAGTGAACCATCTATATTTAGAATTATAACTTTATTATGTCCACCGATGTAAATTTTGTCCTTTACAGCAGTGACACCTCTACACCCTCCTCCTATGTTTATCTTGTTGTCCTTTGTATTGTTAGTAGTGTTGATAAATTGTATGGATTCCTCATCTGGAAGAGTAACTACTGCTTTATCTGTACATGGTACTACAGTAATAAAATAAGGTGTACTGGTAAACGATATTTCATCTTCATAGGTTTTGTAATCCTTGTATATATATACCTTCTTATCAGAATAATTACAAAGTAGTAATTTGTTGTCAGAAGTGACAGCCATGTCTGATAAATTGTATAGTACGTCACGTGTTAGATTAATTTCATCTTCTTTGATGAATTCGGTCAGTGTTTGACTTCTATCGACTTCTACCTGTTCATGTTGTGCTTTCATTGATTTATATTTAATAGGACAAGGTCGGGTAATTTGTGACAATGATCCGATTGTTTCAATGTTGACATTCTTAATTTCTTTAAACTCCATGTCAATTTCATTAATAGCAGACGACATGTCATGAATCTTCTTGTCTGTTTTCTGGATGATTGTTATTTGTTTTCGTAAAGTTAAAAATAGCTGATTATTAGAGCCGTGGTCTTTTACGAATTCTAGTTCTTGTTTATTGTCTTTTAAAATCGATGTTAATTGACAAATTTCATGTTTTTCTTTGTTTATTTTCTCCTCATTTTTTCCCTGTACTGACTCTACTTCTGTTATTAATCTTTCTTCAATCTCATCTAGATATTTTAGAACTTTTGATTTAGCTGCACTGATTTGTTTTATTATCAATGACTTCTTCTGTTTCAGTAATTTTTTATTCTCGTCTCTATTTTCTTCTATTTTCTGCAATGTTTCAGTCATATAATCTTGTTCTTCTAACGTATCGGAAAGTAAAGATGAATTTCTGACGTCCTTTGAAGCAGAGTCTAAAGGTAAAACAGACTCACAAGACCTATGACTCTCCGAGAGACAAGCTCTACAGCATACAACATCATGTTGACTACAGAAATAATCAATCTGGACGTCTGTGTGTATTTCACAGTTTATCTTAGAAGATGGTGGTATTCTTGATCCCACCGACGACAAATCAATTACATGATGAGATTTAAATGCCTTACACCGTAGATGCCATTGAGCACATTTTGTGCATAACTTTTCTTCACAGTTCGAACAATATTTCTCAGCAATACGAGTTTTGTTTTTTTCTGAGCATGGATCACAAATTGTTTCCATGATTGATCTACAAGTAGAAATATTATGACATTGAGTAAACAACATTATTAATTATATATAAAAAAAAATCTTAACATTTTTAATAAAAAAAAAATCAACATTATAATCTTGAAATATCGACTTCTTAAATCTCTAATAGCTCGACTGCTATTCGTCCAATCCGATGTTTTCTGTGCATTATGCATATGCAGTGGAGTAGCAAAGGGCTACATATGCGAAGATTAAGCTTTAGAAATGAATCGGAAGGTGTGTGGGGGGGGGGGGTTATTTTGAGTTGACACGAGGGGTGAAAGCTTGCAAAAATAACACGTAAATAAATAAAAACAAAAACAAACACAGAGGCTGGCAACTTAACATTTTGTTTTTGCTTTCATGCTGAAAATCCAGTTGCTAATTAAATTTCTGCCATAACAAGTGAAGTAGTCCCCTCCCCCTATTTCCTCACCCACTTACCAAAGTGCTGGGGATGCCCTACTATGCCCATGATTTAAATGCAGAGCACTAAGCAAATCTAGGGAGGTGTGCAATGGGCTTCGGGGTCTCAAATGGGTTCAAACTTGCATTGCTTGGGATTGCGAGGTCTGGTGTGTAGTCCTGGGGTTGAAGCTAATGAAAATGTGCAATAAAAAGCAATACATATATTTTATCTGCACGTTTATGGGTATGTTTTATAAATCGTTGTTTGTCCTTTTTCTTTTGGCCATTGTGTTGTCTGTTCTTCTTCAATATACGGATTCTGATTACCCCTTTGGTATCTTCAAACTCTGCTTTGAACAGTAACTTATAAATGCTATGAACTGTACGCGCATCGGGAAAAAAATGTGCAACTGCTTGTGTTTTGAGATCGATCAAGAAATGGACGCCATCTTATTAATTATCGACATTGTTTACGGAGTATGCCGTATCGTCATTAAATCAATACAACAATGCACTTATTTCTTATTTTTTGTGAATCTGCTTTTAGTCGGCGTTAATTACGGACAAAGAACCATGCAAGTTTGCAGTTAATAAGCGACAAAATACAAATTATTCGTTTTTACCTGTCACTAGTAAAGTCAGTTAACGTTGCATACGGAGAAAGCGAGGTCAAATTATTTGCTTGCAAGGAAATAACAAATCGATGGTAATTTTCGTCCTCAAAAGACAAAAAGTGGTACGATAAGTTGTTTAATGTGAAATATTTACCTTTATTTCATCATTTTAAAGCTATTTACCAATTTCCAAAACATATAATTTCTTTGGTCAAAATCGTAGCTAATGCCTCTTTAAATTGTCGTCCTCTACACCTCATTACAATCCGTCAAAATTCAGTATGGACAATGCACAGGGCCTTGTCACTATCCAGGTAAATATACTATCAATGTATAAACATATACAAGGGCGGACATCTTTTTTTACGCCCGCTCGCTTCAAGTCGTGTTTGTTTTTTAAATTCCTTCTAATATATTCAAAACCCTGTTTGGTTCAACTCCCAAGACCTTATTCTTTTCAAAAAATATCATGACCTCCCCTCGACTACCTCTTGTGAAGGCGCAGCGGTCGTTTTTGTCAGGAATTCGCCCGAGTAGAGAACAACATGGACCCAAAGTGAAAGTAACAGCGCCACCTATAAAAAAAACCCGGAAGTTCGGAACTCTCGGGGTTTTAGCTTTGAGGTAAGGAAAATACCGTTAAGATTCAAACATCCTTAAACGAGCGGGACGATTTGAAGTGAAAACTGAACATTTTTGACTTGTACATACAATGAATGATAAATGCCATTTTCAAGGCTTTTTCTTGATTGCTGTCCATTTCCTTTAATTTATTATTTCGTCTGTTATTTCCCGCGGTATCTTATACTTAGAAACACGATAACTAGCGAGAAAACCAAATATCGAATGGTAAAACCCCGAGAGTTCTGAACTTCCGTTTTTTTATAGGTGGCGCTGTTACTTTCACTTTGGGTCCATGTTGTTCTCTACTCAGGCGAATTCCTGACAAAAACGACCGCTGCGCCTTCCCAAGAGGTAGTCGAGGGGGGGGGGGGGGGGGGGTCATGATATTTTTTGAAAAGAATAAGGTCTTGGGAGTTGAACCAAACAGGGTTTTGAATATATTAGATGGAATTTAAAAAACAAGCACGACTTGAAGCGAGCGGGGGTAAAAAAAGATGTCCGCCCTTGTATATGTTTATACATTGATAGTATATTTACCTGGATAGTGACAAGGCCCTGTGGACAATGCATGGACGAGTAAACCGACCTGCGCATACATGTATGACCATGGAAATTCCCACTTCAAAACAAACATCGTACGTCACGATGAAAAAACCAATCGGGCGATAGCAATTGACCACGTCACACTGAACATGTACAAACATCCAATCAAATCATGTTTAACACGCACACCTCCCGAGTTCAATGAGTGGACTACGAAATTAAGCAAACAAAAATCGATATTAAATGCTTTATCTAATATCCAGATGTAATTGTGAACAAAAATAAAAATAAAACATAATTTCATGCAAGGACAGTAAATAAATGATCACTATTAAAAAGCGTCCTTCGCTTAATAAAATAAATCATCACTATTAAAAAGCGTCTGACGTACGATGTTTGTTTGAAGTGGGAATTTCCAAAGTCATGTTTGCGCAGGTCGGTTTACTCGTCCATACTGAATTTTGACGGATTGTAATGACATTATAAACATTTCTTAGACTTCAAACTTAATACTTTGATGTAAAGCAAAAATAAATTACTTGTAACGGAAAGTCAATATTGCTTTTTACACGATATATACAAACAACACAGTCATCTGTCAAAAGTATTCGGAAATGTAAAAAAAAAAATCCCTATATAATCAATCAAAACCATATTTTTTCAAAAAATTATTATGAAGTCATTTCTGGATAGATTTTAACAAATGTTACACCAAAACATTCAGAATTGTCAATATATTGATTGTTTATTTACTCATTATGTAGTTATGAGTTATTTTTATTTGTACATAATTTAAACACAACAAATAAAAATTGACTTTGATTTTCCTATATATTTCAATTTAAAATAAATCCTAAAAATAAAAAATCATGGAAAAATTAGGTACAAATAAAAACCACTCATATAAACATAATGAGCAAATCAACAAACAAAATATAGACAATTCCGAATGTGTTGGTGTAACATATGTTAAAATTTATCCAGAAATGACTTCACAATAAAAAAAAATTTAAAAATATGGTTTTGGTTGATGATATAGGGATTTTTTTTTTTTTTACATTTCCGAGTGTTCAAATCAATACAAAGTAAATACATATCATTACATTAATTATCAAGATTATGTGTGTACTTGCTCCCGGCCTTTTCGTAATAATCATTGATAGTAGGGTTAAAATTATTGATAACGAAAGTCCGGGAGCAAGTCCCTGTGATCCACGTGGACGTTTGCATGCGAACAACACAAAGTCAATAGTCCTATATAACATACGACTTCACATTCCACGTTCATATTTTACGTTTTCATTAGGATTTTTTCATTTTTTATTACTCGCAGTCGCAAGTGATAAAGCTTACCAGTTGCTTGCCCATGGTCGGTGGTTCTCTCCGGCTTCTTCCACCACTAAAACTGGTCGCCATGATATAGTTGAAATATTGCTGAAGGTGGCGTTAAGCACCAAAAACCAAATCAATCAATCATTTTGTATTTCATGCGGACGCAGCAAATAGAAAACAAACAGTAAATATCGCCGCCCGCGGTACTATGTGATAGGACTATACAAGTCAAATGATGTCTTGTTTCATAAAATGTTGTCATCTTCCAATCAATGTAATCAATCCATAATCATTGTATTAAATTCTTTGTTAATTGTTCTGCCCGAAAGGGCTCCTTAATTGGAAATAAAATATCTGTATTGTATTGTATTGTATTGTATTGTTGTGTTCCAGAGAGATAAATTCGTATAAAATACATTGCATAAACACGCAACAATTTTATTCTTAATTGTTTTCAGCAAAATGTCGTTAATTGCATATAAAATGAAGAAAATATAACAAAATTTTACCAATTTAAATTTCACGTCTGCTTCTGCCAAGTTCTGGTTAATGGAAATTTGAAAAATGAAGGGTTAATCGGTAATTGCAGACGTCACGTCTCAGACGTGTGCAAAAGTGATTTTGGTCACGTAGGCCATAGATTTTTTTTGATTTTTTAAAGTAAACTTCCTTGTAATATGCCCTTCCAAGATCAAAATTTTAATTTGAAAATTGAAGGGAAAATGGCATTTTGGGGCAACATTTATAGACAACGAAGGAAAAAATGTTATTGGATGCATTTATCTGATGAACATCACAGGCGCTCATGACACGGACCACCCCCCTTTTTCTAACTTTCTGTTTACAAATTTATTTTCAATAAAATTTCTTTATTTCTTTATTATTTCATCTCTTTTTCCTTATTTTAACTTGTTCGTGTCAATATTCATACAATCTTATGTTAACATCAAATTGCATGTGTCGACCCTATTAGAAATTTTACTGAAAATAAATTTGTAAACAGAAAGTTAGAAAAAGGGGGGTGGTCCGTACCACGAGCGCCTGTGATGAACATATCAATTTCTAATCCATAGAATTTTCTGATTTTTTTGTAATGGACGTTACGCGCGCTATAGGTGATACTTTGACTAAATAGAACATGAAATAAGTAAAACGAATGTAGATTGTTTTTAGATTGATGGATTTTTATTTCCGATCCATGCTTGCATAGGGAATTATACGAATATTTGTTTTATTAGGTTTATTTTTGCTTTTGAAAACGAATTTATTGGAAGAAAACGTCGTTAACACACAATTTTCTCATGTAACGCGTTACAAAATATCCGTATGTCTTTTACATTTTTCTCAGTAAAAACCTAAAAATACGTTTTTCGGACCATTTCTTTTCTGGGACCGGAAGCAGAGTCAGCGTGTTCTATGACCCCATTAACGATTTCTGATTAAAGCAATGCTTGAAGGAAAAAAATCGGTAAGTTTATGGAAAAAAAAGAATGTAACGCTGAAGGAAAAACATCTGCATGCCAAATACCATGCTTTATTTCAGCTATGTTTTACAAAATTTTCACAAATAAAAGTATACATATCAAATGTTATTATCTTCAAAAACGAAAGTCTTTTCAAAAATGATTTTTTTAAAGCAAGTTAAAAAATATTCCTAAAGGAGTAAGGTCAACAAAATGTCCAGTTGCAACTTGACGTAAAAAAACCACGAAGTATAAAACTTTACACATTCGAAACTATATTTTTCGCTCATATTTCGTGCTAATTCCAGATAACGAAAAATGTTCATTTTCAGTGGCAGAGAATGAACTTAACAAACTTGATTTTGGATTAAAATTACGATTTCTACGTAAAATTGTAGAAGGTTACCCAATTTGTCCAGTAAACGTTTTTTCTTATCGACGGCAAAATAACGTCGCGCTACTTCTATATCTTTCTATAGTTTTCTATTAAAATTGAAACAAATAAACAACAACTAAAACTAGAGGCTCAGGTGAGCCTGTATCGCTCATCTGACATAAATAAGTCCTCTTAAGAATGTCTGCATGCTGAATACATCTAAGTTACTATTCAAATCCCATACTGCCATAGGGTTCTATGCTAAAACTATGTCTGCTCATGGCAGCCATCTTGGATGGAGGTCGTGGTCACCGGACACAATTTTGAAAGTATACTACCCAAGGACCATCCATGCCATGTTTGCTTTAAATTGGCTGACTGGTTTCAGAAGAGAAGACTTTTAAACAATTTTCCCATAGGGTCCTATGTTAAAACTATGTCTGCTGACGGCGGCCATTTTGAACCGAGATCGGGATCACTGAACACAATTTTGGAAGTTGACCACCTAAGGACCATCGATGACATGTTTGCTATATTGGCTTACTAGTTTCAGAGGAGAAGATTTTAAAACATTTTTTCCCATAGGGTCCTATGTTAAAACTACAGTATGTCTGCTGAAGGTGGCCATCTTGGATGGAGGTCAGGGTCACTGGACACAATTTTGAAAATTGACCACTTAAGGACCATCCATGCCATGTTTGCTTTAAATTGGCTTACTGGTTTCAGAGAAGAAGATTTTTAAATATATTTCCCATAGGGTCCTATGTTAAAACTATATTCGCTGATGGTTGCCATCTTGGATGGAGGTCGGGGTCACAGGACATAATTTTGAAAGTTGACCACCTAAGGACCATTCATCCCATGTTTGCTTTAAACTGACTTACTGGTTTCAGAGGAGAAGACTTTTAAACATTTTTTCCATAGGGTCCTATGTTAAAATTAAGTCGAGTCATGGTGGCCATCTTGAATTTCCGATCAGCAAACGATTCACAAGTTTAGTACAGGACCACCCAATGATCATTCCTGCAAAGTCACAATTCAATTGGCTTAGTGGTTTCTAACAAGAAGATTTTTAAAATTCTGACCAATAAGAACACATTATAGGCCCTGGCAGCCATGTTGGATTTCCGATCAGCACCAAAAACAAAAATCTTGTATCTGACCATCCAATGAACATTTCTGCCAAGTTTGATTCAAATCTGTTTTGTGGTTTCAGAAAAAAAGATGAAAATGTGAAATTCCCATAGGGTCCTATGTTAAACTAAGTCGAGTCATGGCGGCCATCTTGAATTTCCGATCAGCAAACGATTCACAAGTTTAGTACAGGACCACCCAATGATCATTCCTGCAAAGTCACAATTCAATTGGCTTAGTGGTTTCTAACAAGAAGATTTTTAAAATTTCAACCAATCAGAACACATTATGGGCCCTGGTAGCCATGTTGGATTTCCGATCATCGGCAAAAACAAAAATCTTGTATATGACCATAAAATGAACATTTCTGCCAAGTTTGGTTCAAATCTGTTTTGTGGTTTCAGAAAAAAAGATGAAAATGTGAAATTCCCATAGGGTCCAATGTTAAACTAAGTCAAGTCATGGTGGCCATCTTGAATTTCCGATCGGCAAACGATTCACAATTTTAGTACAGGACCACCCAATGATCATTCCTGCAAAGTCACAATTCAATTGACTTAGTGGTTTCTGACAAGAAGATTTTTAAAATTTCAGCCAATGAGAACACATTATGGACCCTGGCAGCCATGTTGGATTTCAAATCAGCACCAAAAACACAAATCTGGTAGAGGACCATCCAGTGAACATTTCTGGCAAGTTTGGCTGATTTCTGTTCAGCGGTTTCAGAGAAGAAGATTTAAATGTGAAAAGCTAACGGACGGACGGACGCTTACCCATGACAAAAGCTCACATGGCCTATGGCCAGGTGAGCTAAAAAGCGAAGCTAAAAACAAACAAACGATATATCAAAACTTGAAAAACAACAAACAAAAGAGTGAAAACAAAATACAAAAATATACCAAACCTGAAAAAATAACGATGTTTCTGCTTACTCAAGTGACCCTAATTAAAAATGAATTCATGACCTTAATTTTGGTGTGCAGGGGCGGATCCAAGGGGGGGGGGGGGGGGGGAGGGTGCACCCGGCGCGGAAAAAATATGATTTTTTACACACGAAATACCCCAAACATTTTCGCGCCTCCCTCCGTTCGGCGCAATTTTTTTAAGTGCACCCCCCCCCCTAACTTGAAATCCTGGATCCGCCCCTGGTGTGTGTCATTTTTGAACAAGCATTGCAAAAAAGAATGTGGGCATTGTAGAAACTATAATTATATAATAGTTAAAAAACTAGAGGCTCAGGTGAGCCTGTATCGCTCACCTGACATAAATAAGTCCTCTTAAGAATGTCTGCATGCCGAATACATCTAAGTTACGATTCAAATCCCATACTGCCATAGGGTTCTATGTTAAAACTATGTCTGCTCATGGCAGCCATCTTGGATGGAGGTTGTGGTCACCGGACACAATTTTGAAAGTATACTACCCAAGGACCATCCATGCCATGTTTGCTTTAAATTGGCTGACTGGTTTCAGAAGAGAAGACTTTTAAACAATTTTCCCATAGGGTCCTATGTTAAAACTATGTATGCTGACGGTGGCCATTTTGAAGCGAGATCGGGATCACTGAACACAATTTTGGAAGTTGACCACCTAAGGACCATCGATGACATGTTTGCTTTAAATTGGCTTACTGGTTTCAGAGGAGAAGATTTTAAAACATTTTTTCCCATAGGGTCCTATGTTAAAACTATGTCCACTGATGGTGGCCATCTTGGATGGAGTTTTGGGTCACTGGATATAATTTTGAAAGTTGACCATTTAAGGACCATTCATGCCATGTTTGCTTTAAATTGGCTTACTGATTTCAGAGGAAAATTTTTTTTAAACATTTTTCCCATAGGGTCCTATGTTAAAAATATGTTTGCTGATGGCAGCCATCTTGGATGGAGGTCGGGGTCACAGGACATAATTTTGAAAGTTGACCACCTAAGGACCATTCATGCCATGTTTGCTTTAAACTGACTTACTGGTTTCAGAGGAGAAGACTTTTAAACATTTTTTCCATAGGGTCCTATGTTAAAATTAAGTCGAGTCATGGTGGCCATCTTGAATTTCCGATCAGCAAACGATTCACAAATTTAGTACAGGACCACCCAATCATCATTCCTGCAAAGCCACAATTCAATTGGCTTAGTGGTTTCTAACAAGAAGATTTTTAAAATTTCGACCAATCAGAACACATTATGGGCCCTGGCAGCCATGTTAGATTTCCGATCAGCACCAAAAACACAAATCTTGTATATGACCATCCAATGAACATTTCTGCCAAGTTTGGTTCAAATCTGTTTTGTGGTTTCAGAAAAAAAGATGAAAATGTGAAATTCCCATAGGGTCCAATGTTAAATTAAGTCGAGTCATGGCGGCCATCTTGAATTTCCGATTGGCAAACGATTCACAAGTTTAGTACAGGACCACCCAATGATCATTCCTGCAAAGTCACAATTCAATTGGCTTAGTGGTTTCTAACAAGAAGATTTTTAAAATTTCGACCAATCAGAACACATTATAGGCCCTGGCAGCCATGTTGGATTTCCGATCAGCGCCAAAAACAAAAATCTTGTATATGACCATACAATGAACATTTCTGCCAAGTTTGATTCAAATCTGTTATGCGGTTTCAGAAAACTAAGAGGCTCAGGTGAGCCTGTATCGCTCATCTGACATAATTAAGTCCTCTTAACAATGTCTGCATGCCGAATACATCCAAGTTACTATTCAAATCCCATACTGCCATAGGGTTCTATGTTAAAACTATGTCTGCTCATGGCAGCCATCTTGGATGGAGGTCGTGGTCACCGGACACAATTTTGAAAGTATACTACCCAAGGACCATCCATGCCATGTTTGCTTTAAATTGGCTGACTGGTTTCAGAAGAGAAGACTTTTAAACAATTTTCCCATAGGGTCCTATGTTAAAACTATGTCTGCTGACGGTGGCCATTTTGAACCGAGATCGGGATCACTGAACACAATTTTGGAAGTTGACCACCTAAGGACCATCGATGACATGTTTGCTATATTGGCTTACTGGTTTCAGAGGAGAAGATTTTAAAACATTTTTTCCCATAGGGTCCTATGTTAAAACTACAGTATGTCCGCTGAAGGTGGCCATCTTGGATGGAGGTCAGGGTCACTGGACACAATTTTGAAAATTGACCACTTAAGGACCATCCATGCAATGTTTGCTTTAAATTGGCTTACTAGTTTCAGAGAAGAAGATTTTTAAACATATTTCCCATAGGGTCCTATGTTAAAACTATGTCCACTGATGGTGGCCATCTTGGATGGAGTTTTGGGTCACTGGATATAATTTTGAAAGTTGACCATTTAAGGACCATTCATGCCAAGTTTGCTTTAAATTGGCTTACTGATTTCAGAGGAAATTTTGTTTAAACATTTTTCCCATAGGGTCCTATGTTAAAAATATGTTTGCTGATGGTGGCCATCTTGGATGGAGGTCGGGGTCACAGGACATAATTTTGAAAGTTGACCACCTAAGGACCATTCATGCCATGTTTGCTTTAAACTGACTAACTGGTTTCAGAGGAGAAGACTTTTAAACATTTTTTCCATAGGGTCCTATGTTAAAATTAAGTCGAGTCATGGTGGCCATCTTGAATTTCCGATCAGCAAACGATTCACAAGTTTAGTACAGGACCACCCAATGATCATTCCTGCAAAGTCACAATTCAATTGGCTTAGTGGTTTCTAACAAGAAGATTTTTAAAATTTCGACCAATCAGAACATATTATGGGCCCTGGCAGCCATGTTGGATTTCTGATCAGCGCCAAAAACAAAAATCTTGTATATGACCATACAATGAACATTTCTGCCAAGTTTGATTCAAATCTGTTATGTGGTTTCAGAAAAAAAGATGAAAATGTGAAATTCCCATAGGGTCCAATGTTAAACTAAGTCGAGTCATGGCGGCCATCTTGAATTTCCGATCGGCAAACGATTCACAAGTTTAGTACAGGACCACCCAATGATCATTCCTGCAAAGTCACAATTCAATTGGCTTAGTGGTTTCTAACAAGAAGATTTTTAAAATTTCGACCAATCAGAACACATTATGGGCCCTGGCAGCCATGTTGGATTTCCGATCAGCGCCAAAAACAAAATTCTTGTATATGACCATCCAATGAACATTTCTTCCAAGTTTGGTTCAAATCTGTTTTGTGGTTTCAGAAAAAAAGATGAAAATGTGAAATTCCCATAGGGTCCAATGTTAAACTAAGTCGAGTCATGGCGGCCATCTTGAATTTCCGATCGGCAAACGATTCACAAGTTTAGTACAGGACCACCCAATGATCATTCCTGCAAAGTCACAATTCAATTGACTTAGTGGTTTCTGACAAGAAGATTTTTAAAATTTCAGCCAATGAGAACACATTATGGACCCTGGCAGCCATGTTGGATTTCAAATCAGCACCAAAAACACAAATCTGGTAGAGGACCATCCAGTGAACATTTCTGGCAAGTTTGGTTGAAATCTGTTCAGCGGTTTCAGAGAAGAAGATTTAAATGTGAAAAGCTAACGGACGGACGGACGTTTACCCATGACAAAAGCTCACATGGCCTATGGCCAGGTGAGCTAAAAGTATTCCGAAGTGAAAGTGAAGCGTCATACGATAACATATAATAACAGCATAAAGTAACCCTTTCCTCAAGCAAACATTATAACCGAAAACTGATGGAAAAGAAAGAAAACTAGAGGCTCAGATGAGCCTGTATCGCTCACCTGACATAATTAAGTCCTCTTAAGAATGTCTGCATGCTGAATACATCTAAGTTACTATTCAAATCCCATACTGCCATAGGGTTCTATGTTAAAACTATGTCTGCTCATGGCAGCCATCTTGGATGGAGGTCGTGGTCACCGGACACAATTTTGAAAGTATACTACCCATGCCATGTTTGCTTTAAATTGGCTGACTGGTTTCAGAAGAGAAGACTTTTAAACAATTTTCCCATAGGGTCCTATGTTAAAACTATGTCTGCTGACGGCGGCCATTTTGAACCGAGATCGGGATCACTGAACACAATTTTGGAAGTTGACCACCTAAGGACCATCGATGACATGTTTGCTATATTGGCTTACTGGTTTCAGAGGAGAAGATTTTAAAACATTTTTTCCCATAGGGTCCTATGTTAAAACTATGTCCACTGATGGTGGCCATCTTGGATGGAGTTTTGGGTCACTGGATATAATTTTGAAAGTTGACCACCTAAGGACCATTCATGCCATGTTTGCTTTAAACTGACTTACTGGTTTCAGAGGAGAAGACTTTTAAAATTTTTTCCATAGGGTCCTATGTTAAAATTAAGTCGAGTCATGGTGGCCATCTTGAATTTCCGATCAGCGAACGATTCACAAATTTAGTACAGGACCACCCAATCATCATTCCTGCAAAGCCACAATTCAATTGGCTTAGTGGTTTCTAACAAGAAGATTTTTAAAATTTCAACCAATCAGAACACATTATGGGCCCTGGCAGCCATGTTAGATTTCCGATCAGCACCAAAAACACAAATCTTGTATATGACCATCCAATGAACATTTCTGCCAAGTTTGGTTCAAATCTGTTTTGTGGTTTCAGAAAAAAAGATGAAAATGTGAAATTCCCATAGGGTCCAATGTTAAACTAAGTCGAGTCATGGCGGCCATCTTGAATTTCCGATTGGCAAACGATTCACAAGTTTAGTACAGGACCACCCAATGATCATTCCTGCAAAGTCACAATTCAATTGGCTTAGTGGTTTCTAACAAGAAGATTTTTAAAATTTCGACCAATCAGAACACATTATGGGCCCTGGCAGCCATGTTGGATTTCCGATCAGCGCCAAAAACAAAAATCTTGTATATGACCATACAATGAACATTTCTGCCAAGTTTGATTCAAA